>CM039131.1:13639593-14239593 GCA_022036555.1 Microstegium vimineum | reverse complement strand
TGAAGATGATTTAGCCCTTGCTGCTAATTTTGCTGCAGATTCCACCGAGGACGATCAAGACGAGGAGACAATTGATTCAGTGGTTGCCGCCGCAGGCTATCCTAGCCTTCTTGTGCAACGTGTGCTGAGTTCACATGTGGGACATGAAGAAGAGATGAACATCCAGCGCCACAATTTGTTCCACATGTATCTCATTGTGCAGGGTTGTCGTGTTCTCACTATCATTGATAGCGGGAGATGCAACAACTTGGTGAGTTCAGATTTGGTTGAGAAGCTTGGCTTAACCACCCGACAACATTCGCATCCATATAAACTTCAATGGTTCAATAATAGTGGACAGACAAAGGTAACTAAATCAGCCCGCATTAGCTTTTTCACAGGCTCGTATCATGATACTGCTGATTTTGATGTTGTACCTATGCAAGCTTGTTCAATTTTGTTAGGACGTCTATGAGAATTTGATAATGATGCTTTACACCATGGTAGAACTAATAAATACACTTTCATGCATAAGGACAAGAAAATTACTTTGTTGCCTTTGTCTCCTACGGATATTGTTAACATGCTAAAGAGATTAAAAATAAACCTCCGCAAAACATTGATAAAAATGGGATTAAGTTACCAGGAGGTGCTTTTCTTGCTACAACTTCTGCTACTACTGAGTTATGTGATAATCCTGATGCACCATGTCATACTATGTTTTGTCCACTTATTATGTCGTGTGCATTGCCTGCTGTCACTAACCTTTTGCAGGAGTTTGTTGATGGGATGGAGCCGAGGATGACTCCAATTCTAGAAAGAGGGGATGATGAGGACACCGCCACGTTGGAGTCGAGGACGACTCCAATTCAAGAAGGGGTGGATGATGAGGACATCGCTACGCTGGACACGCCTACGCCATCACATTTCCCAAGTTGCAACACATCTCCAACACAGGTGCCACGTCGACTTCGAGTCTGTTTCGGAGTCCAGGATCAGCAAGGAGTAAAACGGACGCCCAGGACGCATCCGGATTCCGTTTTCGATGATTCACCCACGGATGGAAAGATAATTTCATAAGGAAACCAATGGAATTGGTTTGAGGTCTAAAATCCTTTTGAGTCATCAAGAAACGTCGAAACAAGTCAGCGTCCAGAATCTGTTCCGGTGCTACGTCACCCAATTTTGGGCCCATGGCCCATGTATCAACTTGGGTCCATTAGGGACTCATCCTAGTGTTGTAGGATGACTCCATACCCTTGTGGTCGTCCTACCTCCTCCTTATATCCCCCTAGAGCCACTACAAATAGATTGAGTTTTGTTTTAGAGTTTAGTTTTCCAACGAGAAACTGAATCCTTCATTGTAACTGTGTCGATTAGTCCTTTTACAGTGATCCAGGGCCCTTGTGTTGGGAATATGCCCTAGAGGTAATCATAGAGATGATTGTATTTCCTTGTATCCATGACATGTTATGAGTTCAATGAATATCCATTAAAGACAACTTGTATCGATAAACAATTATGTGAATTGTTTGTGAAACTCATTTACTTGTATGGTTATTCTAAAGTTGTCCCTGATCGGAGTTCGTGCTAGAATGTGCATGAATATTAGATCAACACATTATTAGTTGATGACTATGTTTCACACGTCATGGACATGAGATGTCAAACTAATAATGTGGGCACATGTAGGACATGGTGCTAGACAGACTCGACATGAGATTGTCTCTATACACATCGTGTACGTTATGTCCTTAGACCTGAGATTGTCGTATGTACTCAAGATGTGAAACGACCTACCCTAGGACTACCAAACGCTACTCCATGACTGGGTAGTTATAAAGCTAGCTTTCGGTTTTGTTAGGAAACATGCTGTGAGACATAGTCAATCAAGATGGAATTTGTCACTCTCCATATGAGAGAGATATCACTGGATCACTCAAATGATTAGATCATGAAATGCATGGCCGTGCTTGGGTTAAGTGTTAACCCACGAGTTGAACCAAATATCATGAGGCAAAGGAATACAATGTATATTGAATTGTGGTGGTTCGTCTGATATGATCATAGCATATGCATAGGAGTTGACACGCCTTGCTAGAGGCCGCTATCAACTATTGGTCGAGTAAGAGTACTTGGGCCATGCCTATGTATGCGTGAGCCCATAGGGTCGCACGCTTAAGGGGCTGGAAGCCTAATTCGGGTTGGACCCGAATTAGACTAGGTTTAGGGTTGCTAATGGGTCTCCAACGTGGGAGCTCATTAGGACGCCTATATAAGCAAGGGGTGGGCGCGGGGCGAGATACTCACGTCCTTTGGCAGCCGCCGTCATCCTCCCCATGCTCGTGCCTAGTACTCCTCGCGGACCTAGCAGTCCAAAGGGGTGACGCTTCTTCCCTGCAAGTGTGGGATTCCTCGGAGGTGCTGCATCCGGAGCACAAGGACGAACCGCGAGAAGGAGACATTGAGACGGACAACCTCGCAACTGCACGACACTGCTACGACGCGCACCACTACATCAAGTCGCTTCCGCTGCACCTGCGCGTCTAGTGGTAACCCCGTGATTTATAACTAGCACTAGTTCTTGGTTTATGGGGTAGAAATTTTTTGTTTTCTGGCTAGCGTAGCAACCTCATAACCCTACAGTGGTATCAGAGCTGTTAGTTGCCTCGTTATACATTCGGGTGTGTGCATATGGAGATATGCATGGTTTTGGATCAATCTCTAATCATGGTTCGTGATCTTGCCACGTTGGTATTGTAGCGATCTACTCGTATCAGTCGGGATTCCGCCATCCGAGTTAAGTGATACATGTAAACCCAATTATGGTGAGTTAGAGATCAATAAGATTGATCGAATCGGACCTAGGTCAAGTTCCAAGTGCATGAGATGCAGAGGCAACGGCGGATTGGATCCGCCGTCGGAGGAAAATTTGCAGAAAAGTGTTGTTCGGTAAAACGGTCATAACTTTTGCATACGACCTCGGAACGAGAAAAACCTTAAACGAAAAATCGTGCGCCGGAAAATTTTGCATTTGTCAACGACCGCCTTTGGCGGTTTCGGCAAAAATTAGATTTGCGAAATTGGGCCCAGAAAATTGAGTTTTCGGTGTTTTCAGTTTAGACGTCGGAATCGGTTAACTCTGTTTTGCAGGTATTCGTGATTGGTATAGCCCTTATGTGTATGTGATGCATGTATGTAATTAATTCATGGCTGGTGCATCATGATTAAGACAATACGGCTGGAGCCACATATATTTTCAATTCATATGTAATGGCCTGCGTGCCAATCTGTGATGATCCTACGACTATGTATTTTTATTTCACTATGTTGCGGTAGTGATAGATAGTCTTTGTGGACTCATCACGGAGGATGGCATACTTCAATCATGGAGATGGCGATCACCATGATGAACAGATTGATGGAGATGGAGATCTTCAAAGGAATAATGGGCTATACCAAGTCAAATTTGTGTTTATGTCGTTCTTACGATGTTCTACTTTCACGTGCGATAATGTTTTTGTCTACATATGCGGTAGTGAAGTAGAACGATCCCTCAACAATGTTTTAAGTCATAATGCTTCCCCAAACCTTGCAGTGTCATGTGTTTCGTACAATCGGTGGCGGGTCTATGAAATTAGGGTGCCACTAGTTTTCCTTGACTAGACAGGTTTGTGTCAGACACTTACAAGCAGAAGGTTTGGTTACTTGAACAAGGTTATCCTAACGGTTAGGGACCTTGGAGCATTAGTTGTTGGTAACACAAGCATAGAGATGCCACCCAACAACAAGAGTCATATGTGATATGATTAGCAAGGAGTTCCTTACCGATCTACCATGTCTCCTAGCGGTGATGCTAAAGCTCACTAGTAGACTTGTTAGTTGCGGGTCTTGAATCACTAAGTTTCAATAGAGGGATATTGATTTTAGTGGGAGTAGATTCTATTAAAAGTTTAATATGATTTACTCTATCTTGGATACATTGTCTTAGTATTTTGCATTACTTTTGTTGTAGATGGCTCCCAGTAATCAACCATTTACTTTGCGTTCAATTCTTGAGAAAGATAAGTTGAATGGAACAAACTATGCGGATTGGATCCGCAACCTAAGAATTGTTCTCAGGGCTGAGAAAAAGGAAGATGTTCTAGACACCCCATTACCAGATGAGCCTGCTGATAATGCACCTGCTGCAGAGAAAACCGCTTACAAGAAAGCATGTGATGCTGATCTTGAGGTGGGTTGCCTTATGCTCGCTTGCATGGAGCCAGATCTCTAGATGCAATTTGATAATAATCATGCAGCATACGATATGATCATGGCGCTTAATGATATGTTTCAGACTCAAGTCAGGACTGAAAGGTTCAATGTTTCCAAGGCTTTTGTCGAAACCAAGCTTGCAGAAGGCGCAGCAGTTGGCCCACATGTGATCAAGATGGTTGGTCACACTCAGAGATTGGAGAAGCTAGGCTTCCCAATGGGCCCAGAGTTGGCCACTGATTTCATACTTGCGTCTCTTCCGCCTAGCTATGGGAACTTCATTTCGAACTACCATATGCATGGGGCAGAGAAGGGCTTGAATGAATTGTGCGGCATGCTTAAAACAGGAGAAGATGATATCAAGAAAGGTGCTGGCAGTAGCCATGTGATGGCAGTCCAAAACAAGCCTAACTTTAAGAAGAGGGCTTGGAAGAAGAAGAAGGCGATGGCTAAAGATTAGATCTCTAAGCCAAACCCTCCTCTTGCGCCCAAGGCTGTTGGACAAGCTGCTGAAGCTAAATGCTTTCATTGTAATGGGAAAGGTCACTGGAAAAGGAACTACAAGTTGTACTTGGAATCCTTGAAGGATGGCGGTGGTAAAGGTACTCCCGCTGCTTGTACACTTGTTGTTTATGTTACAAACATTTTTCTCATTGATTCTTATACTAATTCTTGGGTATTTGATACCGGATCGGGTGCTCATATTTGCAATATGATGCAGGGAATGATAAGAAGTAGAAGCGTGAAAAGAGGAGAAGTTGATTTCCGCGTGGGCAACAATGCAAGAGTTGCTGCGTTGAGTGTTGGGATGATGCAACTTCACCTCCCGTCAGGATTTATCATGGAATTGAATAATTGTTATTTTCTTCCTAGTTTAAGTCGAAACATTGTGTCACCTTCATGTTTGATGAAGGATGGTTATTCATTTGCGAGTAAAAACAATGGTTGTGTGGTCTCAAAGAATGACATGTTTGTGGCTTTTGCATCCATTGTGAATGGGTTGTTTATTTTAAATCTTGATGATGAACCTATCTGTAATATTAATGCTAAAAGGCCTCGGCTTAATGAGTTAAGTCCTACTTATATGTGGCATTGTCGTTTAGGTCATATAAGTGAGAATCGCATGAAGAGGCTCCATTCAGATGGGCTTCTAACTTCGTTTGATTTTGAATCATACGAGACATGTGAGGCTTGCCTATTGGGTAAGATGACCAAGTAGGCTTTCATAGGTTTTTTTGAGAGGGCGGCAGACTTGTTGGAACTTGTACATATTGATGTATGTGGACCAATGAGTACGACAACTAGAGGCGGATTTCAATATTTCATAACCTTCACTGATGATTTTAGTAGATATGGATATATCTACTTAATGAAACATAAGTCTGAAACATTTGAAAAGTTCAAAGAATTTCAGAATGAAGTAGAGAATCAACGTGGCAAGAAAATTAAAGCCTTGTGATCTGATCATGGAGGTGAATATTTGAGCCATGAGTTTAGCAATCATCTAAAGAGTTGTGGAATTGTTCCACAGCTTACGCCACCTGGAACGCCTCAGATAAACGACGTATCCGAGAGACATAATTGGACTTTATTGGACATGGTTCGGTCTATGATGAGCCAGTCAGACCTACCACTCTCGTTTTGGGGATATGCTCTAGAAACAGCCGCTTTCA
The DNA here is from genome assembly GCA_022036555.1 of Microstegium vimineum. NCBI lineage: Eukaryota > Viridiplantae > Streptophyta > Magnoliopsida > Poales > Poaceae > Microstegium > Microstegium vimineum. The sequence continues at coordinate 14,233,684 of CM039131.1, read as the reverse complement.
CATTGAATAGGGTACCGTCTAAGTCCACAGTTAAGACACCACATGAGATGTGGACTGGTAAGAGTCCCAGTTTGTCTTTTCTAAAGATTTGGGGTTGTGAAGTTTATGTCAAACGACTTATGTCAGATAAACTAACACCCAATTTGGACAAATGCTTTTTTGTGGGATATCCAAAGGAAACTTTAGGGTATTACTTCTATAACCAATCAGAGGGCAAAGTGTTTGTTGCTCGGAACGGTGTCTTCTTAGAGAAAGAGTTTCTCAATAAAGAGAAGAGTGGACAAAAGGTGTATCTTGAAGAAGTTCAAGATGAGCCAATAGGGGATAACTCTATGAGTGATGCTAATGTAGCAGAACAAGTTGAGATACCTGTGGCAAGAGAAACACCACCACTACCACAAAGGTCAGCAAGAATCCGTGAGGCACGTGGGGAAGTGTTGTTAGACGATGACGAACCTGCGACATACGCGGAAGCAATGATGGACCCAAATTCCGAGGAATGGCAAAGTGCCATGAGATCCGAGATAGATTCCATGGGAGACAATCCAGTTTGGAACTTGGTTGACCCGCCTGATGGGGTTAAACCCATAGAGTGCAAATGGGTCTATAAAAGAAAAAGGATATGGATGGAAATGTTCACGTCTATAAAGCTTGACTTGTTGCAAAGGGTTTTCGGCAAGTTCAAGGAGTTGACTACGACGAGACATTCTCGCCGGTAGCGATGCTTAAATCTATCCAGATCATTCTAGCAATTGCTGCTTATTTCGATTATGAGATTTGGCAGATGGATGTTAAAACAACCTTTCTAAATGGAAATTTGGAAGAGGACGTGTATATGATACAACCCGAAGGCTCTGTTGATCCTAAAAATGCTGGAAAAATATGCAAGCTAAAGAAATCCATTTATGGATTAAAGCAAGCATCTCGGAGTTGGAATATTCGTTTTGATGAAGTGATCAAAGGGTTTGGCTTTCGTCAGAATGAAGAAGAACCTTGTGTTTACAAGAGGGAAAGTGGCAGTGCTGTTGTATTTCTAATCTTGTATGTGGATGACATACAATTGGGAATGACATTCCTATGTTGCAATCCGTAAAGACTTCACTGAATAATAGTTTTTCTATGAAGGATTTAGGAGAAGCAACATACATTTTGGGCATTAAGATCTATAGAGATAGATCAAAGAGGCTTATAGGATTAAGCCAAGATACATACATTGACAAGGTGTTTAAACGGTTCAACATGGAACAATCCAAGAGAGGGTTCTTGCCTATGTCACATGGTATGCGTTTTAGCGAGAAGCAGTGTCCTACGACAGCTGATGAGCAGAAGCGCATGAGTAAGGTTCCATATGCTTCGGCCGTTGGTTCCATTATGTACACCATGATATGTACTCGCCCAGATGTCTCATATGCTCTAAGTGTTGCGAGCAGGTACCAAGCTAATCCAGGTGAGAGTCACTGGACGCTTGTTAAAAACATCCTTAAGTACTTGAGAAGGACTAAAGATGTGTTCCTAATCTATGGAGGTGAGGAGGAGCTCGTTGTAAATGGTTACACCGATGCCAGCTTCCAAACTGATGTGGATGATTCACAATCTCAATCAGGTTTTGTGTTCACAATAAATGGTGGTGCTGTAAGTTGGAAAAGTTCCAAGAAGGAGACGGTGACTGATTCTACAACAGAAGCCGAGTACATTGCAGCTTCTGCCGCTGCAAAGGAAGGTGTTTGGATGAGGAGGTTTCTCATCGAGCTTGGTGTGGTTCCAAATGCGTCTCGCCCATTGAATCTACATTGTGACAACAATGGGGCGATAGCGCAGGCTAAGGAGCCTAGGAATCACCAAAAGAACAAACATGTACTACAGAAGTTTCATCTCATTCGAGAGTTCGTCGATCGAGATGAGATCAAGATGTGCAAAATACATACGGATTTGAATGTTGTAGATCCTTTGACAAAGGCTCTTCCACATCCTAAGCATGAGGCGCACGTGAAAGCTATGGGTATTAGATATCTTCGAGATTAGCTCTAGTGCAAGTGGGAGACTGTTGGGAATATGCCCTAGAGGTAATCATAGAGATGATTGTATTTCCTTGTATCCATGACATGTTATGAGTTCAATGAATATCCATTAAAGACAACTTGTATCGATAAACAATTATGTGAATTGTTTGTGAAACTCATTTACTTGTATGGTTATTCTAAAGTTGTCCCTGATCGGAGTTCGTGCTAGAATGTGCATGAATATTAGATCAACACATTATTAGTTGATGACTATGTTTCACAAGTCATGGACATGAGATGTCAAACTAATAATGTGGGCACATGTAGGACATGGTGCTGGACAGACCCGACATGAGATTGTCTCTATACACATCGTGTACGTTATGTCCTTAGACCTGAGATTGTCGTATGTACTCAAGATGTGAAACGACCTACCCTAGGACTACCAAACGCTACTCCATGACTGGGTAGTTATAAAGGTAGCTTTCGGTTTTATCAGGAAACATGCTGTGAGACAGTCAATCAAGATGGAATTTGCCACTCTCCATATGAGAGAGATATCACTGGATCACTCAAATGATTAGATCATGAAATGCATGGTCGTGCTTGGGTTAAGTGTTAACCCACAAGTTGAACCAAATATCATGAGGCAAAGGAATAACATGTATATTGAATTGTGGTGGTTCATCTGATATGATCATAGCGTATGCATAGGAGTTGACACGCCTTGCTAGAGGCCGCTATCAACTATTGGTCGAGTAAGAGTACTTGGGCTATGCCTATGTGTGCGTGAGCCCATAGGGTCGCACGCTTAAGGGGCTGGAAGCCTAATTCGGGTTGGACCCAAATTAGACTAGGTTTAGGGTTGCTAATGGGCCTCCAACGTGGGAGCTCATTAGGACACCTATATAAGCAAGGGGTGGGCGCAGGGCGAGATACTCACGTCCTTTGGCAGCCGCCGTCGCCCTCCCCACACTCGTGCCTAGTACTCCTCGCGGATCTAGCAGTCTAGAGGGTGACACTTCTTCCCTGCACGTGTGGGATTCCTCGGAGGTGCTGCATCTAGAGCACAAGGACGAACCGCGAGAAGGAAACGTTGAGACGGACGACCTCGCAACTGTATGACACTGCTGCAATGCGCATGACTACATCAAGTCGCTTTCGCTGCACCTGCGCATCTAGTGGTAACCCCGTGATCTATAACTACCACTAGTTCCTGGTTGATGGGGTAGAAAAATTTTGTTTTCTGGCTAGCGTAGCAACCTCATAACCCTACAAGTCTGTCCGGCGGACTAGCAACCCGCCGTCCATCTCCAGCCCTCCAGGTTAGTTCGAGGATGAAGATGAAGAAAGTGACATGGAGAAACTGCTTCGCATAGTGGCTAGGCTTAGTGAGAACAATACCAAGTTAGTAGAACGTGCAGCAGAGGAGAGAATGGCACACCTAGATCTTGAGGATAGTTTTAAAGATCTTCGCATTAGCACCAATGCGAAGATCAAGCGTTTGGCCTAGGCAATCAAGAGAGATGATCTCTTTGCCCCTCCATCTAAGATGATCTCTTTGCCCCTCCATCTCCATAGATCACTGGTTCCACCAATAAGTTAGGCACTTAGATTTATTTCTTTATTAATTTATTTCGCTTCATCATTGTAACATGTGCCTAAGAAAGTTTGAATTGAATGAAAAAGTTTTGGTTCTGCTGGTATTTTGCCCAGCAGAACCCCTGCATTTGATGTATCTCTGTCACTGAATTCAGCATGCCCCGAAACAAGATGGGGGAGGTCGGTCGACACTCCAATAGGTCAAAACACCAAAATGATCACTGAATCATGTTGTACACATCCATGACACGTGCCAGAAAAAAATTGGACCGAAACGGCAACTTTTTTGCATCGGCCGATGCACTTTGGAGGCCAAAATTCAGAAAGATCAGAGTACATCAACATTCAGAGGTAAGGGAGCCAAATGCAGAGTTCGAAGTGGCCAAACGGCCCCGAGGAGCGGTCGGCCGACCGCACTTGTAGGGCCTGGACCCACCAGCCAGCACCCTTTCAACTTCAAACGTCGAGTCTGACTCGTTTGCAACGTCTCTCCCCTTTTCTCTACACTTTTTCATTTGTTTATTCACTTTCCCTTCAAAAATAAAAATGAAATAAAAATAATTTCTTCATGAAATTTATCACTTAGTTTAAATTCCTTTTAACATTGAATAAAACAAGAAGATCGCATCCAAAAATTAAAATTTTGAAAACTGGCATGATCTATGACGTTCAAAGGGTAAAAGCGTCATAAAGACAAATTATTGCTTTTTGCTTATGCTAATGGGAAACACTTTGATAGGAAGATCATATGGACTGAAGGACCGAGAACGGCGACCAGAGGGGGGGGGTTGAATGAGAGCCAAATAAAATTCAACTCAAAGACTTGGCCCTTGTCCCAAACTCACACCCAAAACTTGACCTCGGAAGAACCGACTCGCACATGACCTAACAAGTAGGTGAACACCTTAAAAATACCCCTAAAGGTGCAGCGGAGCAGTCGGAGAAGATGGAGAATGATCAAAGCCACGAACTCGAAACCGATACACCGAGAGCGGTACTCTCAACCCCTAGAGAGAAGAGGCAAGAGCACACCCAAAAATACTTATGAGAACTGGTCTCAAAAGTACCTAATCAGGTTCCTTACATGAATATGAATCCAACGCAAAAAACGGAACTTGATTCGGAGTCCGGACGAGAGAGAAACGACCAAAACAGCGACGAAGAAAATCCTAAAATCTTGCTGGAAGGGCGACGGACTAAGTCCGACGGGCGACGGACGCTGCTCTGTCAGGAGCTTCCGACGCTCAAAAAACAGCCCGAAAACAGCCCCAGCGACGGACGATCGCGACAGACGCTGTCGTCAGCACTACATAGCGTCCGGCGCCTCCGACGGCGACGCCAAACTCTGGAGCATCCTACGCCATCGAAATCTGCACAGCGATCCCAAAAATCGTTTTCTCTCCTCCAAATCTTCCTAAAACTCAACCAAATGAACTCCAACTGCGACCAAACTTTATAGGCATGATCCTTGTACAGTTGGGGAGCTAATCCTAAGAAATCATCGCTCAATTTGGTGAGAATTAAAGGGAAACGAGGATTTGGGGGAAAAGGGGCAAGAACGAAGAACACCGCAAAGAAATCGCCCGATCTACGCACTCGTGATGTTTGAGGGGAATTCCTTCGGTGCAAAGATGCTCCTCACGAATACGAACAACTTGGTTCAAACAGATTTGCATGAGCTACTCCCTACAAAAAGAAATCATCTTGGGAAAAAGAGGGAGCAAAAGCAATACTCGAAGAACACAAGCAAAACGGGGACACGATCAAGAAGTCGAAGCCACCATGGCTTACGGAGGTTACGGCCTCCGATTCCTCGCAACAAACTCAAGTTCTTACAAAGGTTGGTGAAATCGACCTAGGGATCGCATGAACTAGAGAGACGGTAGAGAGAGAGAGAGAGAGTTGGGGCAAAATGATTAGGGTTCAAGAGATGGGATGAGGGATACCCCTTCACCCCCTACTTATCAGGCTTTGGCTATTTCCTAAAGACCCCCCTAGATACATTCAGTGAACTACCTAGCTTAAGCATTGCAGTCCAAGCTCTGGAAAATATCTCCCGCATTTTGAATAGACGGCCCCGCTTCCTGCCGAGAGTTGTCGTCGCCTCAACGCAACCTCCAGGATTCCGCCACGTGCCATCCCCACTTCCTTGGAAGCTCCGCCTAGGTTTTGAGGCCCAAACCCAGAAAACCGGCCACCAGTAGCTTTGGGCTCAACTACCGAACCCCGAGTTTTGCAGCCCAAACATGGAAATCGACGGGGATGGTTTTGAGGCCCAAACCACCAAACCACTCGACGCGAGCCACCTTGTCTTCGCCCGGTCGGACTCCGAGTCCCCTGAGCCTCCGCTCGACTCGCGCGTCCACCGTCTTGACTCGGCCGACTCGGTCTACCTCCATGTCTTCTCACACTCGCCGGTGCCAAGTACTAGCCACCACAGCTAGTCCACCGGCGCCCATGGTCCCTCAGTCCGAGCCCTGCTTCCGCCCTTCACCGCTCTCAGTCCATCGGCACGGCAAGCCTCTACTCGACCTTCTCCACGCCATTGACCACTGTCACTAGGCATAGCACCTGCACACCACAAGCCGATAGACAGGCACACATTTGCTTTCGCAAAGGGTTAGGATCAAGCCACTCAAACTAAACCGCTCAAGTGTTGGGCAATCACTCATCACAAAACTGAACTACATAGGTACTTATCCACCATGTGTTCGCATGGACTAAGTTGTTGATTAATGTGATATAGTCTCGGCTCATGATTCATACCCTTTCTATTTAAAGTTCTTGGAGATTAATTTTTGAAAAATATCGTTAAACCATAATATCACTACTCCTGTATAGTGAGAAAAATCCTACCAAAGCCATAAACACTTATGCATGTTCAAACCTTACTCAAATGCTTCTTGTATTTGCTTTGAGTTTGGTCAAACCTTGTGACCCTTATTGAGAACTATGTCATAGTTCAAAGATCAAGATCACGTGCATGCCACATATTTTCGCTTCTTCTACACTGGAAGTGTGCAAAAAACATGTCTTTCATTTACATGATCCATGTTCATCCAATAAATACTCTTGACATAAATGTTATGATATCTCCTTATATTCTTCAAAAAGAGATATGGCTATCTATAAAAAAATGATGATGAGCAAAGCTCTTCTTATCATGATAGTCATGTCTCAAGTAATCCTAAAGTTAGAGAGATCATATACATAGTTAAGGAGTACATGTTAGTCATATACCATTGTCCACACACATGCACATCTTGATCTAGGATTATGACATTCTTCTCCTTGGATCCTCGTTTTGAATTTACAATATAAGTGATGCAAGTTTGCTACATTGTTTATCCCTACCTAAGCTCCAGATAAGCCATTTAGAAATAGGGAGATACAAAGAAGGCAACATCTTTATGCCTTGGTAAGGAATCATACACTTTGAGTGACTTAGAGTGCTATAAGAGAAGTAAGTTGACTTATGATATTTCTTTTGAAAAATTTATCAAAAACTCCAAGTACTAAAATATGATTTGGGAAGATGACTTTGCCTTGAAGAACTGTTCCATTTCCCAACATCTCAAGGATATATGTTAGCCAATACCACAGATCCCATTAGTATGACAAAATGTCTCGAGTAAATATTTATGCTTGCTTTATACTTTGAATAACATAGTCTTGTTATCTTTTAACCTTTACTCGAGGACGAGCAAAGAGGTAAGTATGGGGGATCTTGTTGACGGTAATTATGAGATATTTTATCACCATTAAAATTGTAGGAATACGAGGTTGCTACGCTAGCCGGAAAACAAAACTTTTTGACCTCATAAACCAGGATCTACTGCTAGTTACAGGTTACGGGATTACCACTAGACGCGCAGGTGCAGCGGAAGACGACTTGATGTAGTCGTGCGCGTCGCAGCAGGCAGTGCAGTTGCGTGGTCGTCCGTCTCAACGTCCCCTTCGCGCGGTTCGTCCTTGTGCTCCAGATGCAGCACCTCCGAGGAATCCCACACGTGCAGGAAGGAAGCGTTGCGCCTCCGGACTGCTAGGTCCACGAGGAGCAAAAGGCGCGAGCGTGGGGAGGCGACGGCGGCTGCCAAAAAGCGTGGATCAATTCACCCCGCGCCCACCCCTTGCTTATATAGGCGTCCTAACGAGCTCCCACGGTGGAGGCCCATTAGAAACCCTAAACCTAGTCTAATTCGGGTCCAACCCGAATTAGGCTTCCAACCCCTTAAGCGTGCGACCCTATGGGCTCACGCATACATAGACATGGCCCAAGTACTCTTACTCGACCAATAGTTGATAGCGGCCTCTAGCAAGACGTGTCAACTCCTATGTATACGCTATGATCATATCAGACGAACCACTATGACCATGTACAAGTTATTCCCTTCGCCACTCGATATATGGTTCAACTCGTGGGTTAACACTTAACCCAAGCATGGCCATGCATTTGTTGATCCAATCACATGAGTGATCCAGTGATATCTCTCTCACGAAGAGAGGAGCAAATTCCATCTTGATTGTCTATGTCTCATAGCATGTTTCCCAACCACCCAAGGACCACCTTTATAACTACCCAATAACGGAGTAGCGTTTGATAGTCTCTAAGTAGATCGTTTCACATCTTGAGTACATACCACAATCTCAGGTCTAAGGACATAACGTACATGACATGAATAGAGACTTTCTCTTGTTGGGTCAGTCCAGCCTACATGTCTCATATGTGCCCACATTATTAGTTTGACATCTCTATGTCTATGACTTGTGAAACATAGCCATCAACTAATACATGTGCTGGTCTAATATTCAAGTGTGCTCTTACAAGAATGCCGACCAGGGACTACTATTAGAATAACCATTCAGGTAATTGAGTTCCACAAACAATTCACATAATTGTCAATCAATACTAGTTGTCTATAATGGATATTCAAAGAACACTTTATTAATCATGGATACAATCGGAATATAATCATCTACATGATTAGCTCTAGGGCATATTCCCAACAAAAATACCGTCAACCGCCTCATAATCGAAGGAAAACAAGCATAGCCTGAACATATTGTGCCAAATAACTAGTTCCACATGTCCCTTGACTATTTGATGCAGGTAATGACAAATGGGGACTTTTGGGAGCTAGTGGGCCCACTTAGGGGGTCGACCGACCACCCTGTGGGACCACTAGACCTCCCAAGCCTCCATGATCCAAGATCCACCCTCTAGAACACTTTCTACCCCTTGGATCTAAGAGTACCTCTTACCAACGGTCCATATTTACATCACAAGGATCCATGGGCCCACATCAATAAGATCAACGTGACAAATCAACTCAGAACCAAAACTCAACACATATGACAGGTAGGACCAGTCACCAGAAGGCAGAGGTAGGCCACAGACAACTACATGTGGTCGGCCAACCTCAAGGTGGGACCCCCCACTTGCTCCCTGACCAGTGGGCCACCATCTAGAAGGTCCTGGAGGGCCCACATGGCAGCATGGGCGGTCGGCCGACCGTCCATAGGGCGGTTTCACCCCCTCAACCGCCTCACTCACTCCCCACATGGCTGAAATCATCACCCTTCATCCTTAGGCGGTTCTGAAGTCGGTTGGATCCAGCGGTGGTTGATGAAGGTGACGCGGATCGCTGACGTGGCACCGGAGTAGCCCCTACTCTACCTCTATCTATAAATAGACCCTAGAGCTCCCTTCTCATTCATGCCTCATTGGAGAAACACTACTCCATAGTCTCTTAGCGGAGCTCTCTAGTAGTTCTATGCTGGTTGGAGGAGAGTGAAGGAAGTCTTCTGGAGAAAGCCCCGGGCCTGTCAGAAATCTTCTCCGGAGTTCTTCCTCATCGGATGCGAGTCTCTTGTAAGTTTAGCACTTGTAAGTGACTACTTCTGAGTTCTTTATAGTATTCAGTATTCTAAATGTGGTTTAGCTATTATACAACTTTTCACGCTTGATCATCGCTTTGCTCTAAGTAAAGTGCTTTAATCTTAGGCCAATGTTAAAGTAGTAAGATAAGTGTAGATGTGGTGTCTAAGCTCAATCTTACCTTTATAAACCGTTTATCGCGTGGATTGTTCGTGGATGCTAGTAGAAGGTGACAACTCTATTTAGTCTTTGTATTCCACCACGTGTGTCAGATAAGTTCTTAGAAGGTAAGGCTTCATTACAACTTGACGGCGCGGTCCGGTTAGAGTTTTGCCCTCTTTCTGATTATCTCGTCGCCTCTTGCAAGAGAAGGGCCGATAAGGCCAGTATAACCAGCTATCCCTTGTTAGAGTTCTTTGCTATATCGAACCTCTCAACCCAGTTATCATAGTCTCCCTTGATCCATCATAGGACATATCCATATTCCTAGTTAACTCACTTCTCGTTCCCCGAGGAAAATACGATACCTGGAATACTCCCGGTGAAGTGCTACAATGGTATAATCTGTGCGCTTGTGGATTTATCCAATAGTCATAAGAAATACCAACACTTGCCATGCTATCAACCGACTCTATCTACACAAGATCTTCAAGAAGACTTCATATAAGCTTTTAACCAGTAACAAACCAAAGTTGTCATACTTTAGAGTTTTTGGGTGCAAGTGTTTCATACTTGACAAGAAACCCAAAACCTCCAAGTTTGCACCTAAAGTTGATGAAGGTTTTCTTCTTGGTTATGGATCAAATGAGCATGTTTATCGCGTATTCAACAAGACCTTAGGGAAAATTGAAATCGTCATAGACGTGACATTTGATGAATCTAATGGCTCTCAAGTAGAGCAAATTGATCAAGTGATTGTAGGTAATGAGGAACCACCTTGTGAAGCAATCAAGAACATGGCCATTGGTGACATTAGACCACAAGAAGTCCAGGCCACAGAAGTGGAACCTCAAGGTGTTGAAGCTACTGCCCCAAGGATTGAAGAAAATGGGCCAGCAGTGCTCCCTGGTCAGGCTTCTGTGCCTGTACCCAGCACTGCCGGACCAGAGCCCGGCACTGCTGGACCATGCAGACAGGCAGCAACATGTTTACCAGCAAGCCCAAGAAACCTACAACCTATATTTGAAGAGTATGAGTATGATGACCAAGCTGACCAACAAGAAGCCACAGAATACCCAAGATTGAGGCAAACAATTTAAAGAGATCATCCGTCAATAACATACTTGGGAGTCTCCAAAAGGGGGTAACTACTCGTTCACATTTAGCAAATTTTTGTCAATTTTACTCTTTTGTCTCTTCTTTGGAACCTCTCAAGGTTGAGCAAGCTCTCTATGATCCGGATTGGGTGATGGCTATGCAAGAAGAGCTAAATAGCTTTGAAAGGAACAAAGTGTGGTCATTGGTGGAAAGACCAAATACCAATGTGATTGGCACCAAATGGGTCTTCCGCAACAAGCAAGATGAGCAAGGCGTGGTGACAAGGAACAAGGCAAGATTAGTTGCTCAAGGATTCACTCAAGTGGAGGGCTTGGACTTTGAAGAGACATATGCACCGGTGGCTAGGCTTGAAGCAATTCGAATGCTTTTGGCCTATGCTGCCCACCATGATTTCAAGCTTCAACAAATGGATGTGAAGAGTGCATTCCTCAACGGCCCTATCCAAGAGTTGGTCTATGTTGAGCATCCACCGGGTTTTGAAGATCCCAAGTTCCCACATCATGTCTTCAAGCTCCTAAGGCGCTCTATGGGCTTAAGCAAGCACCAAGAGCATGGTATGAATGCCTTAAGGAATTCTTACTCAAACAAGGCTTTGAAATAGGCAAAGCAGATCCTACTCTCTTCACTAATAAAGTCAATAATGATATCTTTGTGTGCCAAATATATGGCGATGACATAATATTTGGTAGTACTAACCAATCCTTTTCTGATGAGTTTAGTAGGATCATGACTAAGAGATTTGAGATGTCTATGATGGGTGAGCTAAAGTTCTTCCTCGGTTTTCAAATCAAGCAACTCAAGGAAGAAACTTTCTTATGCCAAACCAAGTACACCCATGATATGTTGAGAAAGTTTGACATGGTGAATGCAAAGACTCCCATGCCAACCAATGGACATCTTGATCTTGATGAAGGAGGGAAATCCGTGTACATAAAGGTATATCGTTCCATGATCGGTTCTCTTCTTTACTTATGTGCATCTAGGCCGGACATAATGCTTAGTGTGTGCATGTGTGCTAGATTTCAAGTTAACCCGAAAGAGTGCCACTTGGTGGCCGTTAAGAGAATTTTGAGATATCTAGTTTTCACTCCTAACCTTGGCTTATGGTATCCTAAGGGCTCTAAGTTCGATCTACTTGGGTATTCGGATTCCGATTACGCCGGTTGCAAGGTAGACCGAAAAAGCACTTTGGGGACATGTCAATTCCTTGGACGGTCGTTAGTGTCTTGGAGTTATAAAAAGCAAAATTGTGTAGCCCTTTCCACCGCTGAGGCCGAGTATGTTGTAGCAGGCGCATGTTGTACTCAACTACTTTGGATGAGGCAAACCTTCAAATATTTCGGATGTCAATTCACCAAGATACCTCTCTTGTGTGATAACGAGAGTGCCATCAAACTCGCAAACAATCCGGTTAGTCACTCTAGAACAAAACACATAGACATCCGTCATCACTTCTTGAGAGACCATGAATTAAAAGGAGATATCGCAATTCGCCATGTGAGCACCGAAAAGCAACTAGCCGATATCTTCACTAAGCCTCTCGATGAGACAAGGTCTTGTGCTTTGCGTAGTGAGCTGAATATACTTGATTCTCGTAACGTGGTTTGAACTATAGCACACATTTGTTTGTCCACCTAACGACATAGGCAAAACTTTGAAAATTTCAATTATGTGCTTCAAACCCCTTTTTGAAAGAAACTTGAGTATGGTGGTCATTGTATGTACTGCTGAATTGCTTACTGACCATCATAGGGCAAGGAGTATGTGTCTACAATTGCATAAATATATAGTATAAAGGTGGCATAGTACCTCACTACCCAGGCAGTCCGGCAATGTCGGCCCCCAGCACGGCAGTGTCGGGGTGCGCGGCAGTGCCGAGCCAAGCCGCGATAGTGCCTTGACTTAACAACTCAGAGTTGTCGGGTCCGGGTCTATTCCCTCGGGCCCTCTTTATTTCCTCACCCGAGCCCGAGGGGAGTCCATCCCAGACACAACTTCCCCAACAGAACCCTCTCCCTCTCCTCTCTCAACACCAAGGAGACCTAGGGAGCCCGAAGGTCCCTCTCTTCTTCCCCGGCAGTGCCGCCCTTTGGAGGTGTTGCCATTGGAGAAGGTGTGGAGGATCTTCCTCCCTGCGTCAAGCTCCATTCAAGCCCGACCTTCTTCATCCTCACCCCTCTCTTTCAAAGGTAATAACATGAAACCCTAACTTGGCTCGATCTATGCAATGTACGGATTTTGAGATGGGATTTAGGTTGCTAGCAGTTGCATTATGTATGATGATGTACCTCCAGTAGTTAGATTTGGTTAAAACCAAGATTCCATGGTGGATTGGAAGAACATGTATGGGTGTTGTCTGCACCAGGCCGGCAGTGCCGGGCCAGAGGCGGCAGTGCCGGGCTCTGGGCAGCAGCACCAATGCACTTGCTCTTCCAATCAACCATCGACTCTCGGTTTTTATTGAATCTTTCCACTAGAGTTTCCATTCATTATTCCTAGTGCAGCAACTTAACCTTCTATCTTTTAAATGCATAGATGGATGCCGGTGGATCAAGTGGTGCGAAGGGTAAAGGGCCAAGGACAAAGGCCCGTGCTGTCAGAGGAGGCAGAGGTGGTGTTGATGATGGCCTGAATCCTAGGCAGAGGATAAGGCAAGAGGATGAGTTACAAAGGGCAAGAAGAACAATCAGAGAAGGTGCTTACCCTTGGACACCTCTAGATTTGGGTTTGTTTAATGGTTCCTATCTCATTCATCAAGAAGAGGAGGTGTTGGTCAGGGAGCCTCAGGAAAACCGTGCTAGAGAGAGTTAGCTATCAAAATCAGTGGCGGTCTGTCCAAGAGCAAAGGGCCTTCTATCCTTATGATGTGCCAAAGGACATGGGAGTGGAGTATAGGTTCTAGGATGTGTTTCATTCTTATTATTATTCCACTGTCCTCTTCCATGCTACCAAGCCCAAGATCATCAAGATGAAGTATGTTGATTGGGAGCATCTGGAGAACAAGAAAGATTCAGTTTTTGACAGAGTCATTAATGAGTGCAAACAACTTGATATGTATCACTGGATGGGTTTCCAAAATGATTGGAACACTAAGATAATCCATCAGTTCTATGCCACTTACTATTTTGACAAAGAGAACCTTGTGATGCACTGGATGACTGAGGGCATGCATTACAAGCTTGATTATGTGACTTTTGCCCGTCTCCTTGGATTTGGAGAAGATGACAGAGAGTGCATGAACATCCATGATGAGAGAGGCTTGACCAATGAAGAAATTTCTCATCTTTACATTGAGCCTGAGCATGCAGATGGTCTTGTGAAGGGGTTAAGGAGTAAGTATTATATCTTGAGCAACCTCTTCAGGACTACTCTCTATCCCAAGGTGGGATCTGCTTCAAACCTCTATGCCACATCCAAGAATGTGCTAAGAAGGATGAGAGGTGGAGCACCACCATTTTCAGTGGCACGCTTCATTTGGGATGAGATCTGTATTGCAGCTGAGGATGCCAGAAAAGGGGCTTCCCTATGCTCCTTACCTGATGATCATTATTGAGAGAGTGACTGGCCGGATTTACAACAAGGACACCGTCCATGAGCCTTACAGAGGAGAGAAGGCCATTCACTCCACAGTTTAGGAGGAGGTGACTCCACCTAGGGCTAGGACCAGGGCAGCAGCCCCAGACCTTCCTGAGTCTTCCTCCAGAGGAGCAACAGCAGCTAGCAGAGGCAAGAGGAAAGGGAAGCTTGGAAGGCTTCTAAAGAAGATCTTCTCTGGCATTTTCTATGCAAATGATCATGCTTATCAGACCAGACTAGAGATCAGATAGCTCAGACAGGAGCAAGGCCTCAGGCAGCTATCTCCACCTACACCTCCACTAGATCTCAGTGAGGAGTCCACTTATGGCTCAGATGATGAGGAGGCATCAGATGATGATGATGATGATGAAGATGAAGATGATGATGAAGATGACCATATGGATGAGGATAGCGACTAGTTTGTATTCTTTTTGCTATGTTCTTCTCTTCTTTTTGGTGACTTGTTGCCAAAGGGGGAGAATTACTAAGTGAAGGGGGTACAAACAAATCTTCGACGGTCATGGAGGAGCAGTTGCTAGTTATCTTAGTTTTAGCTTTTGAGATGAGAGAGCAACATCAAAATCTATTTTATTGTAATATTGCCACTTAAGTACTTGATTTGTGTTATTTTTGGACATGTACTCTCTCATATATATCATGCTTGTCTTAGTATGCATCTAGTTTATTTATATATCTTGTTGTGTGGTCGTGCTTGTGCTTCCGCAGGCTTGCTGTCTCCAGTCAGGACGATAGTGCCGGGCTCAGGCCGGCAGTGCCAGGCTGCTCAACAGCAGGCACTCTGATCTTTGTGTGAGACAGGTTTGTATGATCACATATATTCTTGTGACACCTTGTTTTAGCACCCCATAGCAGCCATGGATGTAGGGGGAGCCCTATTTCACTCCAATGTGTGAATCTTGGCCTTTCATGCCAAGTTTGGAAATTCAAATTCTCATTCACACATTTATGAGGAGCTCCTATACCCATGACTTGCATTGTCTCAGATTATGATTTAACTTTTGTAAGTTCTAAGTGTGTTGTCATCAATCACCAAAAAGGGGGGATTGAAAGTGCAATCAAGCCCTAAGAGGGTTTTGGTGACATGACAACATATTTAGGAGACTAATGAGACTCTACAAGTATGAAAAGCAGGTTAAACATAAGGAGGTTGATGAACAGGTTGGCGGACCCCTCCAATTACAAAAGCGCATGTCAACAAGCTCAAAGGAGTTTAAATTCATTTTATACATTGAAATTGAGTTAGGTATGTCGTACTATTAAGAGGGATTCAACACACATGCCAACAAGTGAACCAAATGCAATATCCATCCAAACATATCATACCTCCACATACATAGTAGCCAAATTAGCCATCTATTCCAAGATCTAATCTTTGTTGTTTCTGCCATGCCGACAGTGTCGGGCAGTCCGGCACTGCCGCGCCTCTAGGCCGGCACTGCCGCGAATTGATCTGCCCGTTGGAACACTGAAGGGGTATTTCTTACCTGATGAGGACATCAACACAACAATACAATCTCCAGCACCACTTGGTCCTATTACTCGTGCTCGTGCCCGTCAACTCAACCATCAAGTAAGTTCATTCTTAAACTCTAGTCCATTATATTTAGACAATGGAGACACATGCGCTTCTTGTTTTGCTTAGGAACGATGGGGAGGATCAGTAGGGCAAGGGATGGGCACCGAATGGATTTGGACTGCAGGACAGCGCCAACTTGTGATGGATGTCACGACTTCATACGGACTCCGATTGAGACGTTCTAGCCCTTTTTGGAAAGCTTATCAAGTCTACATTCCAACGGATCCAGAAGCATGGCTATACCTTATCAGATGCGTCCAGAGTCATTATTTTTGTACCGAGACCTTTTCTGTCCACCGGTGCTATGTCACCTTATTTTGGGCCGATGGCCCATGTATCAAGTTGGGTCCATTAGGGACGCGTCCTAGGGTTGGAGAACGACCCAACACCCTTGTGGTCGTCCTCTCAACAGGTTATAAGTCCTTAGAGCCGTCGTAAACAGATTAGGTTTTGTTTCGTCGAGTTAGCTATTGCTGCCCGCCTTTCAGCGTGCGTGTTGGATCAACCGTCCATCTGATTATCAATAGAACCTCACCATATTGTGTTCTCAGATTGAAAGCTTCATATTCATCTTGCAATTGAGTGCTTGTTTCATCTTGTTCTTGCTGGTTCTTCGATTGCTTGTAGGACGGGAGCCCTAGTGGCTGGTTGTCGCGCCGCAAGATCACGATAACCATTGGAGGTGGTGTATCGGTTGCTAAGGCGCAACGTCCTTGGACGGTTGTAGTCGAGCTGTGAACGTCATCTCCATCCACCAATCGAGTTATCCACTTTCTCTCATCGAAAGATCGGACCGCGAACCCTACGGGTCGTCATCAGTTGGTAATTAGAGCAAGGTTTATTGGTGAGAGACTTCCAATTCTTCGCAAAAATAAATTTCCCATAGTCCAGAAAAGCCAAAAAAAAGCAGTAGATTAGTTTTCCGTAATCCCATAAACCCATTGAGCCTTTTTGCTAGTACTACTTAGTTAGGGCTTGTTGAGTCGTCGGTTGCATCGGTTGTGTTGAGTTGCTGGTTTTAGTTATAGTCCTTTAGAGTTTCGAGTTCTTGTCACATTCTAGTCCGAGTCTAAGTAGATTTCGTTGCTGTCAAGTTTGAGTCTGAGTTGATTTCGGTAATCGAGTCCGAGTACTACCCTGGTATTCGCTGCTAGCAAGTTCGAGTCCGAGTTGTTTTCTATAATCAAGTTCGATTCGAGTTCGAGTTCTAGTTCTACCCGTATTCGCTGCTATAAACTCTGAGTCTGAGTTGTTTTCCATAGTTGAGGCCGAGTGCTACTCTGATATTTATTTCCATGAGTCTGAAATCCTTTCGATACTCAAGTCTAAACCATAGAAGTCGTATCATCTTACAACAAAGCTTACTTTAGAGAGAGAGAGTATCTTTTAATTACCTATATACCCCTACACTTTCAGAAAAAGTGTGTGTGGTAAATTGCTCATTTGACATCTCTCTGTTCATATAATCAGTTTTGAGGATCCCAAAAAAAAGAAAAAAAGAAAGAAAAGAAAAAAAAAGACAAGAAAAAAAAGAAAAAAAGAGAAGGGGTGTTTGTCTCCTTTGATTAGGTGGTGTTTGTGAGTTCCTTTGTGTCCAGGCTCGCGTCTCTAGCACGGGCTAGGCTAGGACCAGCACAGTACCACCTTTGAACGATTATTCAACTTGCTTTTGTGACTAACGTGGTGCTAGTATCTATCCTTGTCCATAACATTGGCCACCTACAGCTCCACATATTCGACTACATCTTGACAGGTGTTGTGCTACGGTACCGATACATTCACTTCCAAGGTTGCAGGCTTGCTGGTTGTTGACTCCCTCTTGTTTGAGCAAGGTAAGAACTGGTAAGAGCTTGAGAAACAGGTTGAGAGCGAGTGTGTTGCTGTAGCTACATCCTAATAGTTGTAGGACTTTTATTTCTTCACTTGTATTATTGTTGTTCTTGTCTTTTAAACCATGTCAGGAACAGAGGACAATAACCAGATGCCACAAACTCCACGCACCAAGGGCATCATTCAACATTTTACAAGACAAGTGCAGCTGCACGCAGATGGACTTGATCGAGATTTACAGGTGACCAATGAAAAGATTGGGCAATTGGAGTCCGCCCAACTCACCACCACCACCAAGCTTACAAGATTTGAAGCATCGATGGCTCGTATGGACAAAAGCCTTGTTGCTCTTCTACAACGTTTTGATGACTTCCACATGAAAGACAAAGAGAAGAATGATGAAGGCAACAAGGATGAGGAGCGGGTCGAAGATAATGATGAGGATGCTTACTCTGGTGATATGGATCTTGATGACAATGACCTTCGTGATTGACGTCGCCTACGCTTTAATCGAAGAGGTATGGGTCACCGTCGACGTGAGGTACACAATAACAATGATGCTTTTAGTAAGATTAAATTTAAAATACCTCCTTTTGATGGCAAGTATGATCCTGATGCATACATTTCATGGGAAATTGCTGTTGACCAAAAGTTTGCATGTCATGAATTTACTGAGAATACACGTGTTAGGGCTGCTACTAGTGAGTTTACTGACTTTGCTACTGTATGGTGGATAGAGTATAGTAAGAAAAATCCTAAGAACATACCACAGACTTGGGATGCTTTGAAAAAAATCATGAGGGCTAGATTTGTTCCTTCTTACTACGCACGTGATTTGCTACATAAACTACAACAACTAAGACAAGGTGCTAAAAGTGTAGAAGAGTATTATCAAGAATTACAAATGGGTATGTTGCGTTGTAATTTAGAGGAGGATGAGGAACCTTCTATGGCAAGACTTTTGGGTGGGTTAAATCGTGAAATTCAGGACATCCTTGCATATAAAGAGTACACTAACGTAACCCGTTTATTTCATCTTGCTTGTAAAGCTGAAAGGGAAGTGCAGGGGCGACGTGCGAGTGCTAGGACTAACTTTTCTGCAGGGAAGACTAATTCATGGTAGCCCCGTACGACTCCTACTACGACTACACTAGCTCCTACTAGCGACAAGCTTCGTGCTACTCCAGCGAATTTAGTGGCGAAGACGGTTCAGAAGCCTAGTGCAAGTGCTTCGTCCATGGCATCTACAGGTAGAACAAGAGACATTCAGTGTCATTGATGCAAGGGATATGGACATATGATGCGCAAGTGTTCAAGCAAGTGCGTTATGATAGTCAAAGATGATGGTGAGTATTCATCTGCTAGTGATTTTGATGATGACAAACTTGCATTGCTTGCGGCTGACCATGCAGGTAGTGAAGAATATGTGGAAGAACATATTAATGCAGGTGCAGCCAACCACTATGAGAGCCTCATTGTACAACGTGTGCTTAGTGCACAAATGGAGAAGGCGGAGCAAAATTAGCGACACACGTTGTTCCAAACAAAGTGTGTCATCAAGGAGCGTTCATGTCGCATGATCATTGATGGAGGTAGCTGCAACAACTTGGCCAGCAACGACATGGTGGAGAAGCTTGCGCTTACGACCAAACCACACCCACATCCATATTACATTCAATGGTTAAACAACAGTGGTAAGGCAAAGGTAACTAGACTTGTGCGAATCAATTTTTCCATTGGATCCTATAATGATGTGGTTGAATATGATGTTGAGCCTATGCAAGCTTGTAATATTCTGCTAGGTAGACCATGGCAATTTGATAGGGATTCTATGCATCATGGTAGAGCAAATCAGTATTCTTTTCTATACCATGATAGAAAAATTGTGTTGCATCCTATGTCTCCTGAAGCCATTATGCATGATGATGTTGCTAAAGCTACAAAGGCTACAAGTGAGAACAATAAAAATGCCAAATTTGTTGTTGATAAGCACACTGAGATTAAATTGAATGGGAATTGTTTGCTTGCTACTAAATCTGATGTTAATGAGTTGAATGCATCCACTTTTGTTGCTTATGCTTTAATATGCAAAGATGCATTGATTTCCATTGACGATATGCAGCATTCCTTGCCTCCTGTTGTGGCTAACGTTTTGCAGGAGTTTTCTGATGTGTTCCCAAGTAAAATACCACCAGGGCGGCCACCACTTCGAGGCATTGAGCACCAAATCGACCTAATTCCTGGTGCCTCGTTGCCCAACCGTGCACCATATAGGACCAATCCTGAAGAAACAAAGGAGATTCAGTGTCAAGTACAAGAAATACTCGACAAAGGTTACATACGCGAGTCTCTTAGTCCATGTGTTGTTCCGGTTATTTTAGTACCTAAGAAAGATGAATCATGGCGTATGTGTGTGGACTGTCGAGCTATTAATAATATTACTATTCGATATTGTCATCCTATTCCACGCTTAGATGACATGCTAGATGAATTGAGCGATGTTGTTGTGTTTTCCAAAGTCGATTTGCGTAGTGGTTACCACCAGATTTGCATGAAATTAGGAGATGAATGGAAAACTGCTTTCAAAACTAAGTTTGGTTTGTATGAGTGGTTAGTCATGCCTTTTGGGTTAACTAATGCACCTAGTACCTTCATGAGATTGATGAATGAGGTTTTGCGTGCTTTCATTGGAAGATTTGTTGTTGTTTATTTTGATGATATACTGATTTATAGCAAATCTATTGAAGAACATCTTGAGCATTTATGTGCTGTTTTTAAAGCTCTACGAGAGGCACATTTATTTGGTAACCTTGACAAGTGCACCTTTTGCACAGATCATGTTTCTTTTCTTGGCTATGTTGTTACTCCACAGGGAATTGAGGTTGACAAAGCCAAGGTGGAAGCTATATAGGGGTGGCCGGTACCAAAGACTATCACCCAAGTGCGGAGGTTTCTAGGACTTGCTGGGTTCTATCATCGCTTTGTGCGGGATTTCAGCACCATTGCTGCATCATTAAATGAGCTTACAAAGAAGGGAGTCGCATTTTCTTGGGACACCAAACAAGATAATGCCTTCAACATGTCGAAAGATAAGTTGACAAATGCACCTCTTCTCCAACTTCCTAATTTTAATAAGACTTTTGAACTTGAATGTGATGCTAGTGGAATTGGATTGGGTGGTGTTTTGTTACAAGAAGGTAAACCCATTGCATATTTTAGTGAGAAACTAAGTGGGCCTCTTCTGAATTATTCTACTTATGATAAGGAATTGTATGCTCTCGTGCGAACATTAGAAACATGGCAGCATTATTTGTGGCCCAAAGAATTTGTTATTCATTCTGATCATGAATCATTAAAGCATATTCGTAGTCAAGGAAAACTGAACCGTAGACATGCTAAGTGGGTTGAATTTATTGAATCTTTTCCTTATGTCATTAAGCACAAGAAAGGGAAAGAGAATATCATTGCTGATGCTTTGTCTAGGAGATATACTTTATTAACACAACTTGACTATAAGATCTTTGGTCTGGAAACAATTAAACAACAATATGTACATGATAATGATTTTAAAGATGTATTGTTGCAATATAAAGTTGGAAAGGCATGGAATAAATTTGTTCTTAATGATGGCTTTGTGTTTAGAGCTAACAAGCTATGCATTCTATCTAGCTCCGTTCATTTGTTGTTGCTTCAGGAAGCGCATGGAGGTGGCTTGATGGGACATTTTGGAGCAAAGAAGACAGAGGACATACTTGCTGGTCATTTCTTTTGGCCAAAGATGAGGAGAGATGTGGAGAGATTTGTTTCTCGCTGCACGACTTGTCAAAAGGCGAAGTCATGATTAAATCCCCACGGTTTGTATATGCCTCTACCTGTTCCTAATGCTCCTTGGGAAGATATTTCTATGGATTTTGTTTTGGGATTGCCAGGGACTAGAAGAGTCGTGATAGTGTTTTTGTGGTTATGGATAGATTTTCTAAGATGGCACACTTTATACCTTGTCATAAAACTGATGATGCTACACATATTGCTGATTTGTTCTTTCGAGAAGTTGTTCGTTTGCATGGTGTGCCAAATACAATTGTCTCTGATCGAGATCCTAAATTTCTTAGCCATTTTTGGAGAACTTTATGGGCTAAATTGGGGACTAAGCTTTTATTTTCTACCACATGTCATCCCCAAACTGATGGTCAAACTGAAGTTGTGAATAGAACTTTGTCTACTATGTTAAGGGTTGTTTTAAAGAAGAATATTAACATGTGGGAAGATTGTTTGCCTCATATTGAGTTTGCTTATAATCGTTCATTGCATTCTACTACAAAGATGTGCCCATTTGAGGTTGTTTATGGCTTGTTACCACGTGCTCCTATTGATTTAATGCCTCTACCAACTTCTAAAAAATTGAATTTTGATGCTAAGCAACGTGCTGAGTTGATGTTAAAATTGCATGAAACAACTAAAGAAAACATAGAGCGCATGAATGCTAAGTATAAGCTTGCTGGTGATAAAGGTAGAAGGAAATTGATCTTTGAACCTGGTGATTTGGTTTGGTTGCATTTGAGAAAGGATTGGTTTCCTAAATTGAGAAAATCTAAATTGCTGCCTAGAGCTGATGGACCATTTAAAGTGCTAACACGAATTAATGAGAATGCATATAAGCTTGATCTTCCTGTAGCTTTTGGGGTTAGTCCCACATTTAACATTGCAGATTTGAAACCATATTTGGGAGAGGAAGATGAGCTTGAGTCGAGGACGACTCAAATGCAAGAAGGGGAGGATGATGAGGACATCAACACAACAATACAATCTCCAGCACCACTTGGTCCTATTACTCGTGCTCGTGCCCGTGAACTCAACCATCAAGTAACTTCATTCTTAAACTCTAGTCCATTATATTTAGACAATGGAGACACGTGCGCTCTTGTTTTGCTTAGGAACGATGGGGAGGATCAGCAGGGCAAGGGATGGGCACCGGATGGATTTGGACTGCAGGACAGCGCCAACTTGTGATGGATGCCACGACTTCATACGGACTCCGATTGAGACGTTCTAGCCCTTTTTGGAAAGGTTATCAAGTCTACATTCCAACGGATCTAGAAGCATGGCTATACCTTATCAGATGCGTCCAGAGTCATCGTTTTTGTACCGAGACCTTTTCTATCCACCGGTGCTGTGTCACCTTATTTTGGGCCGATGGCCCATGTATCAAGTTGGGTCCGTTAGGGACGCGTCCTAGGGTTGGAGAACGACCCCAACACCCTTGTGGTCATCCTCTCAACAGGTTATAAGTCCTTAGAGCCGCCATAAACAGATTAGGTTTTGTTTCGTCGAGTTAGCTATTGCTGCCGCCTTTCAGCGCGCGTGTTGGATCAACTGTCCATCTCATTGTCAACAGAACCTCACCATATTGTGTTCTCAGATTGAAACCTTCATATTCATCTTGCAATTGAGTGCTTGTTTCATCTTGTTCTTGTTGGTTCTTCGATTGATTGCAGGACGGGAGCCCTAGTGGCTGGTTGTCGCGCCGCAAGATCACGACAACCATTGGAGGTGTGTATCGGTTGCTAAGGCGCAGCGTCCTTGGACGGTTGTAGTCGAGCCGTGAACGTCATCTCCATCCACCAATCGAGTTATCCACTTTCTCTCATCGAAAGATCGGACCGCGAACCCTACGCGTCGTCATCATTACCCCTTCACTTTCCCCCAACGGCTAGTTCTACCATTCTTATTCAGACTTCGCAAGAACAGAAAAGAAGCTCTCTTCTAGATCTCCCTTCTCCCTTGGTGCTCCAACTCTCTCCCCCATTGATTTGCAATCAACCTTTGAGAGATTGAGCCTCCAATCTTGAGAAGAAGCTTCTCCCTCGGATCTTCAACTCCTACAAGCATTGGGTTTGCGTGGTGGCCGGCGGTTTGAGTATAGGGACTCCTATGTACTTTACTCTACTTCAATATACTTAGCTAATTAACTAGTCTAAACATTATAGTTTGTCTCCTCAATACAAGTATGCTAGGCGAGGGGATAGATTAGTAAGAGGACAAAACTCCTACCGGATCGCGCCCTCTTCTTACAGGGGCCTTACCTTTTAAGAATTTGCCTATAAACACGTGGTGGAATACAACGACTAGACAAGGTTGTCACCTCTTGCTAGCTACCACAAACAATCCGTGCAACAAGCGGTAACCAAGGATAAGATGATGTATAAGCACCACGCTTACACACAACTTACTACTTTGACTATGATCAATAACCAAAGCACCCTATGACAGACAATGATCGCATATGGGAAAGGCCACAATGATCACAGACTATGAATGTAAAGGCTATTAAAGAGCAAAAACATATAGCAAGACTATATCTAGTATAGAAATTCTCAAAGTAAATACTAAGTAAAGTAGAGAGAAAGATAATATATTGATAAAGGTAAAGTCTTACAAAGAAGGAAAGATACAAGATCTATACCAAACTTCCCAGAAGATAACTCCGGAAATCCCGAGCACAGCTCGACTCAACTCTAACTCCCACTCTAGACTAACTCCTAGAACAATCTAAGGAATAGAGCTTGTAGGCTTCTTCACCATGTGTAGAGAGAGGGGTATGGCCCTCTATTTATAGTGGCGGTGGAGTAGGGGCTACTCCATCGCCACATCAGCGATTCAGGGCCTTCCATCCTCCACCCTTGGATCACACCGCCTTAGAATCGACCAAGGGGTGGATGGTTTGGATTTCCACCATGTGTCCTTGCATATGATGGTTGGAGGGACCAAACCGACCTATAAAGGCGGTCGGCCCTCCTCTGGCCTCCTGGAGGTGGTCCCACTGGTCAGGGACCAAGTGGAGCCTGGTGGGCCCAGATGGAGGGTTGGCCGACCCCCCCTTGGGGTGTCTGGCCCACCTCGGTCTCCCAGCTGCTGGTCCCACCTGTCATGGATGTTGAGTTTTGATTCTGAGATGGTTGTCATGTTTATCCCCTTGGTGTGGGCCCATGGATCCATGTGCTATGCTTGTGAGCCGTTGAGAGAAAGCACAGAGTGGTCCAAGGGTTGGAAATCACTCT
Organism: Microstegium vimineum; assembly: GCA_022036555.1. NCBI lineage: Eukaryota > Viridiplantae > Streptophyta > Magnoliopsida > Poales > Poaceae > Microstegium > Microstegium vimineum. The sequence continues at coordinate 14,208,865 of CM039131.1, read as the reverse complement.
GGGATGCTTCTCTTGGATCGTGGCCGAGAGGGGAGCCAGGTGGGCCCATAGGGTGGTCGGCCGACCCCCTATGTGGGTCCCACTGGCTCTCATTTGTTTCATTTGTTCATTCCTGCACTCAAACACTCATGGACATGTGGAACTGGTTATTTGATAAAATATGCTCATGATGTGTTTGTTTATCCTTGATCCTGAGGTTGGTGGCAACATTTTAGCTTTGTAAAAGTTGATCATAATTTGTACCAACAAGATCCCCTAAGCTTAACCTTTGCTCGTCCCAAGCAAACAATCAAACTTAGCTCGATGGATCAGGAGTTGCTACTATGCTTCATATTTCAAGAGTACTAAATCTTGTTACTTAACGACCGTCAACAAGCTCCCCCAAGCTTACCCTTTGCTTGTCCCTGAGCAAACAACTAACTCCGACGAATTAAAAGTTGCTTCAAGATTTTCTTTATAACAAGCACACATGCATTCATCATAAAATTCTCCTTTAGATTAGAGTGAAATATCCTTCTTTCTCCTTGGGGCTTAGTACCTGCACTTGAGTCTTGAGTAATTGAAAGATAGAGTAATCAAGTCAAGTACTATGTCTTATGCTCTATACTTCACCTCTGTTCTGGAGTTTTCATAAATTTTCAAATAAAATTCAGAGTTCCTTAGCATGTCCACTACTAAATTCTAATCCTTACGCAACGACAAGAAAACGTTGCAATAGGTCCAATTTGATTGCAAAAGCTACATGTTGCAACCGAATTGCGTTCGTTGTCAGTCGTTACAAAAACTTATGTTGCAAAAAGGTATTGCAACCGATGTTAGATTCACGTTGTACATGGTAAAGTTTCTTGCAACCATAGTCATTCGTTGCCAAGGGTGGCAATAGACATTTTTTGCAACTTTCATTGTCGTGGCAATATAAGCTCTTGCCACGCCCACATGCGTAGCAAGAGATGATACATGCAACGATGGATAGCGCGGTATTAAAGAAATTTTGCCACACCAAAATTTTGATGCATCAAGTGTTATTGCCACGGACGTTATGATGTTGCAAAAGTATCATTTGCCACGCAATTTCATTTGTTGCAAGAGTCGTATGTTATTGCCATGACTATCATTGCGTGACAATAATACCATTTGCCACAATCTTTTGTTCGTTGCTAGAGTTATGTGATATTGCCACGACTTCTATGGAGTGGCAATAATACCTTTTGCCACGAGCTTTTGTTGGTTGCAAGAGTTATATACTATTTCCACGACTATCTACCACGGCAATTCTATGAGGTTGCCTTGTATTATTTTTTGTTGCAAAAGTTCACCTGTTATTGCCACAGAATTATTCCGTTACCATATATCATATTGACACATATAGCACCTGGTATTGCATTGCTAATAGCATTTGTTGTTTAATAAATATTCATTGTCCATAGCAGAAAACCACAACAAAAGAAGTTGCACTCACGCATATATTAATCATTAACTCAATCATTAAGATTACACAACATTTCAATTGTAGATAAAATCATAAAAAAGTGTACAGGTAACTCATTATTTAACAACCTTTTTAAATTTTGTATTACAAGACTTAACATATATGCAGCACTCAAGGGCCTAGCTGCGCAACATTGCCATCACCTATATCCTCGCTTTATTAGGAGCCTCCAACTCAAAGCACAACAACCACCTCGCTGCTACAAAGCACAACAACAACCTTCACCAATGTTTATGTGATCTGCAAAAAATCTCCACAAGTAACGTGTTTCAGTAGTGGAAAATTAAAGTAGCACAAACTAGAAGCAGACAGTGAAATATTTCACTACAACAATTGGGTATTTCCATATTTATAGGGTATTTAGAGTTATTTGCGTGTAGATTCATACATGACAATATTTAAGTAGGGAGTGCAAGCACATATCAGTGACATATCATACAAAAGGATTGCAAGCACATATCAATGGCAGGCAGTGCAGAATCAGCTCCAGATTAAATAGGCTAACATAATTACTACAAGATAAGCAATTCTCAGTAAAAAACAATATAAGGTTTTAATACTCCCTCATACTAGCATATGCTTTATATAAAACTAAATAAAAACTCTTATTTGATCTATTGAGTAATCTTGGTCCAGCAGACCAACAAGAAGGCCAAAGTGGGGGCATGATGAGGACATCAACACCACACCAACACCATCTCCAGCACCACTTGGTCCTATTACTCATGCTCGTGCCCGTGAACTCAACCATCAAATAAGTTCATTCTCAAACTCTTGTCCATTATATTTAGACAATGGAGACACGTGCACTCTTGTTTTGCTCAGGAACAATGGAGAGGATCAGCAGGACACGGGATGGGCGCTAGCTAGATTTGGACCGCAGGACAACACAAACTTGTGATGGATGCCACGACTTCATACAGACTCCGATTGGGACATTCTCGCACTTTTTGGAAAACTTATCAAGTCTACTTTCCAACGGATCTAGAACCAAGTCTATATCTTATCGGACACATCCAGAGTAGTCATTTTTGTATCGAGTCCTTTTCTATCCACCGGTGCTGCGTCACCTTAATTTGGGCTGATGGCCCATGTATCAAGTTGGGTCCATTAGGGACACGTCCTAGGGTTGGGGAACGACCCCAACACCCTTGTGGTCGTCCTCCCAACTCCTTATAAGTCTTTAGAGCTACCACAAACAGTTTAGGTTTTGTTTCGTCGAGTTAGCCATTGCTACCGCCTTTTAGCGCGCGTGTTGGATCAACCGTCCGTCTGATTGTCATCAGAACCTCACCATATTGTGTCCTCAGATTAAACCCTTCATATTCATCTTGCTCTTGTTGGTTCTTCGATTGCTTGCAGGACGGGAGCCCTAGTGGCTGGTTGTCACGCCGCAAGATCGCGACAACCATCGGAGGTGGTGTATCGGTTGCTAAGGCGCAGCGTCCGTGGACGGTTGTAGTCGAGCCGTGAATGTCATCTCCATTCACCAATCGAGTTATCCACCATCTCTCATCGAAAGATCAGACAGTGAACCCTACGGGTCGTCATCATATTTGGACAAGGAGAGTGTCTTTGCCTTGCTTGAGGAGAAACAACGTCTTATCTACTGATCTCATTTTAAAGCCCTTAGCAAGAAAAAAGGTTTTTAGCCTATCATACCATGCTCTAGGTGCTTGTTTCAAACCATACAAAGCTTTGTGAAGCTTAAAAACATGGTTTGGAAACTTGGGATTTTCGAAACCGGGAGGTTGTTTAACATAAACTTCCTCCTCTATGTAGCCGTTTAAGAAAGCACTTTTAACATCCATTTGAAAAAGTTTGAAACCCTTACAAGCCGCAAAAGCTAGAAGGATTCTAATGGCTTCTAAACGAGCTACGGGAGCAAAGGTTTCCTCATAGTCTATTCCCTCCTTTTGACAAAAGCCTTGAGCTACCAACCTAGCCTTGTTGCGCACTACCACCCCATCTTCACATTGTTTATTTTTGAAAACCCATTTGGTACCTATGGGGTGGCAACTAGGTGGTGGAGGAATTAAGACTCAAACGCGGTTTCGCTCAAAGTTTTCTAACTCCTCATGCATGGCATTAACCCAATCTGGATCCATCAAAGCATGTCCAACATCTCGGGGCTCAAAAGAAGCGACAAAAGCCGAATGATCAAAGTGAGAGATATAGGACCTGGACTGCGTGACTCGACGGTCAATGTCGCCGATGATGTTCTCCAGCGGGTGCTGCCGCTGGATGTGGCGGGGAGCCTGCCTGGACGAAGTGGCCTCCCCCTCGAAAGCAGCTAGAGCTCCCTCAGGTGCAACGGGCACCGACTGAGGAAGCTGCTCGAACGGCCCCCATGTAGAGGAAGTAGTCGGATCGGGACCGTGAGCCGAAGTGGACGTCGTAGGGTCGATGGGGGCAGCCAGTGGAGTTGGCTCGGGATCACCCCAATCGGCATCATCCTGCTCCTCCTCCACAAAGATGCTAGTGTTCACCTCATCATCACCTACAAGCTCAAAAGCAGTGGAAACACAGGGCATAGTTTCATCGAAGGTAATCTCACAAGTCTCCATCACTCGGTTAGTTTCAAGGTTAAGTGCACGATAAGCACGAGAGTGAGTAGAGCAAGCCAGAAAGATACCATCAGAAGACCATGATTCAAATTTATCCAACTTACCACCCTTTTTGAGGATGAAACACCTGCACCCAAATACCCGTAGGTGACTTACCTTGGGTGGTCTCCCAAATCGCAGCTCATAAGAGGTCTTTTTCTTGAAAGCTCGGAGAAAAATGCGATTGGAAACATAGCAAGCAGAACTGAGTGCTTTGGCCCAATACCGCCTAGGAGTCCTATGCTCATCGAGCATTGTCCTGGCCATCTCAACAAGGGTCCGATTCTTGCGCTCAACAACACCGTTCTGTTGGGGAGTGTGAGGTGAGGAAAACTGGTGATCGAGACCCAAAGAAGAGCAAAGAGTTGCAAAGTGAGCATTCTTGAATTTTGTGCCATTGTCACTACGGATAGCTCTCATGGCATTCTTAGGTAGCTCATTTTGCAATCTCAAAATCAGATCTCGAACAAGTGGAAAAGCCTCATCCTTGCTCTCCAAAAAGAACACCCAAAAGTATCTCGAGTAGTCATCAATGACTACAACCCCATACCACTTCCCTCCTTCCGACCTGACCCGAGCTGGACCAACTGTGTCCATGTGTAAGAGCTCGCCGAGTCGAGTGGTCATGACCTCAGTCACAGGAGGATGGGAAGCAGCAACCATCTTGCCATGCCTGCAAGGATGGCAAATCAAATCCTTCTCGAACTTTAGCTTTGGCAATCCTTGGATAAGGTCCATTGAGCTAAGCCTTGCAAGCAAGTCAAAACTCAAATGTCCCAATCTCCTATGCCACTTCCAAAACCTAGAAGGAGAACCGGCAAGAAGACAACGAGAAGGTCCGAAAGAGATAGAAAAATCCGCATGAAAAACCTTCCCAAAGGGTAAAATCCGGCAAACAAGCACACCACGAGAGTCTAAAATCCGAGAGAGATTAGGCTTGAAACTCACTTCAAAACCGTCATCAAGGAGTTGCAAAACCGAAAGAAGGTTAAAATGCAAATTCGCAACCAAAGCAACATCCTTGAGGACAAAAGAAGAGTTCACTCGAATCCACCCTCGGGAGACAACCTTACCTTTACTCTTATCCCCGAATGTGATATACTCGGTGTGGTGCATGGGGTTGAGGCTGGAGAACCACTTGGCACTTCCGGTCATATGGCGTGAGCATCCAGAATCCACAAGCCACTCCTCCAGTCCTCCTTCCTACATCAATAAAAGGACATAGGGTGAGCAAACGGACCAACACTGGGGTTAGTAAACTGTGAAGGATACCAGTGTTGTCCCATTTGCCCAAAGAATAGGTTAGGAGAAAAACCAAACATCTCCTGCCCCATGGGAGGATAGCGATCACCACGATGGGAAAAACGTGGTCCGCTAAAGAAGGGTGGAGTAAAGCCACCGCCACGAGGCCCGTAGTCATATGGGTCGCGACCGGTACCCCGTCGGGCACGACCACCACGTGGTCTCGCCACCTGAGGCCTAGCACCTTGAGGCATTGTACCTTTAGGCCTTCGAACTTCCGGTTCACGCACCCCAACTCGTGGGTGGTACATGTCTCGGTTGTTCAACTCAACCTGCCTCCGATCATCTCTCTTCCTCCTAAAGCAAAACTCAGCCAAGTGCCCATCCCGCTCACAATACTCACAATGGTACCTCACACCACTCTTGGTAGGCACTCTCTTGTTGGGTTGGGTGTCTCTAGCTTTCTTAGGATGGGGATCACTAGAGATGTCTGGCAGTGTGTCAAGTGGGTTGCGAAGATGGTTCAGCTTTGCAATCCACACTTGCTTCTGTGGAGTGGTTTTGGGTGGCTCTTCAAACACACCATCTCTCACAGGAAACTCAGAGGGGTCGGTAGGCTTAGGTGGAGTGATCTTGGTAAGCTTGGGAGTTGTGGTGGGTTTCTCATTCTTGCTCAAACCACTGCACTCACCGATCTTACCGAACATGCTATCGTCCTTCCCACCTATAGCAAAGCCTACTCCCGTGCTGCCAGCCCTTTTGCATTGGCTAAGCATCATCCCCAACTATGGCTCTCGGCAGGACACCCAGCTCAAGATGGACCGAAGGTATGTGTTTTCTTCCTCGGTAGGCATCTTGTCGTGTCTGCACGATGTGATCTCAAGCTCCAAAGCCTCAAAGCGTTCCGACTCTCTAGTGCTATCTGAGCTGACCTTCTCTAGCACAACAATCCTAGCATCTCTTTATGCCAGCTCAGAACGCAAGCCTAAGCAAGACTTGCATGCACCAAGTAAGCTAGGCCTAGCCTTCAGCTTACTGACCTCCTCAAGTAGAGTGCCATACTTGTCCTGGAGAGTGACAAGACTAGACATGTGGATGGCACAAGCATCACACTATACCTCCTTGGTAACCACCACTGACGCCTTAGCAAATTCTAGCTCATGCAGCGTGCTAAGATACTTAGCCTTGAAATCGTTCCTCTCGCACGCGGCACGCTTGAGAAAAGCATCCTGACTCATCAAGGTGTCGTTCAAAGGCTCAATCTCGAGAGAGAGGGATGCGATGGTGGGTGGTACCTCGGGTGTGTCGGAGTTGTAGTCGTAGTCGGGGCCTTCCTTGCGCTTGCCGGCCTTGCCTTCTTCAATCGCCATGGTGCAAAAGCCATCGTGCTTGGTGTCGGCATAGAAGCATAGGCCGTTGAGCTTGTCCTCAACCTTTCCCTCAGACTCATCATCGCTCGAAGAAGCATCTCCGTCGGAGGAGACATCAATGTCACTGAGGGAGGCGAGGGAGGCTTTGTGCTTGGCCTTCACCTTGTCGATTACCTTCTTGGAGGACCTTCTGTGATAGCCACCCTTGGGCTTGTGCTTGTCCTCGAAGTGGTGCTTGCGCTTGTCCTTGCGCTTGGTGAAGTCGCCCGCAGCTTTCTTGGGGCAGTTTGCGATGAAGTGATCCTCATCACCGCAACGGTAGCACCCCTTGGCTAAGCCACCACACCGACGGTTCAAACGGTTGTTGTGAAACCGTGAGAACTTGGTGATGACCAAAGCCAGTTCATCATCTCCAAGAGCCTCCACTTGCTCCTCTGTCACAGAAATCAAAGACAAAGCAAACAAGGAGTGTGAAGGGTCAAAGGAGGAAGAATACGTACCGCCGGGGCTAGAAACCAACGCCATAGAAGGTTTCGACGGGTTTTCAAGCTTGGCCCGGGTCTGGTAGTCAATCTCCGAGGACTTGAGCTTGCTGAACAGCTCGTCCACGGTCAGGGCATCATAGCCCGGTGACTCTTGAATGGCAGCCACCTTCATCTCCCACACCTTTCGATCAATAGCATGCAAAAGCTTGATAGCCATCTCATGATCATCATAAGGCAAGTTGGCTCTATTAGCACGCATCTTGTTGACGATAGATTGGAAGCGAGTGAACATCCCGTCAACAGATTCGCCGGCCAACTGAGCAAAGTTCTCGTACTCTCTACGGTACATGTCAAAGAGTCTGGACTTGATCTGAGGGTTGCCCTCATGATATCTAAAGAGTGTTGGCCAGATCTCCCGTGCCGTAGTGAGACTAGAAACCCGCTCAAACTTCGGAAGAGACAGACAAGAGAAGAGAATGCTACGGGCTCTTGCATTAGATGCATGCTGTGTAACCTAGGCATCGGTGATCCAAGCCTCAAGAACCACGTAGTTCTCATTCTCACAAATCTCCCAAAACTTTGTGTCAAGCCCTTGGACGTAAGCCGATATGCGCACCTTCCAATAGGCAAAGTTGGTTCCATCGAAGTAGGGAGGTTTACCAACACCTCGCTCCATGTCGCCTTTGTGGATCAAGAACCGTGTAAGGTGGATTGATCATTAACCGGCTTCGATACCAATTGAAGGACCGAGAACGGCGACCAGAGGGGGGTGGGGTGAATGGGAGCCTCAAGTTTCTCTCGAAATATTCGGGCCACTCTTCCCAAAAACCAAACCCAGTTGCTAGGTGCTCAATCTCCCCCGAGCAACGCGAGCGGAGATTCAGACGAAAGCTCACCGACAGTGGAGGAAAAACTCACCGGAAACCCCAAGAAGAGTTCTCAACCCCTATGAGATAGAGGCAAAACCCCAAGCAAAACAACCCAAAATACAGGCGATGGACGCTGGTCAAGAGGGCGACAGACGCTAGGCGTCGGACACTGAGAGATCGACATTACGGATCCACGGGCAAGGGGTGTGTAAGGTATCCCCACGATGGTACACACACGCAGCGGTAGCTACCCAGGCCATACCAGACAACCAGCTCGTCAATGGCAAATTTCATGAACTATCGACATGCGAAAATGTACTCTCATACTTGACAAAAACCAGAGCCATGTAACCTCATGGCTGCACTGTTAATCCCAGCTTTTGCCCACAGGTGTTTCTCATTCAAGTTAGGTTCTAGTTGCCAATAACAAATTCATCCATCCATTATAGAGTATCATAATACTTGGTAGGGATCATGTATAATTTAGGTTTGCACTAGCAATCTACCCATATGCATAACCTATAGGAATCAAGGTAAAGGATATCAATACTAGGGAATCATACTACGGGTATCAAATTAAACACATGCAAATGTAATCATGATTATGGTGAATAGGATAACAAGGTAGCTCCCATGCTATACTTGCCTTGGTTATAAAACTCCTGCTAGTCCTGCTGGTCGTCGAAGAACTCTTGATCACAACCGTACTCCTCACCGTCTGAACTCGATCACGACATTGCAACAACACACATTCCAATTGCATTCATACAAGGCAAACAAAGCTACTATTATAACAGTACACCAGCAACAGTAAACAGAAGCAAAAGGTTTATAAATAGGTACTACGCACTGCTACGAACATTTCAACGCGAGTTTCATGAAAAACGGATTTAAAACGCAAAAGATATGTATTAAACTAGTTCCCTAAGAGCATTTTCACTAATTAAACTTATCCTCGAAAATTAAATGTTTCAAACAAGACTAACAGAGGGTTTAACATGTAGAGAAATTCATTACGAACCTAACGCAATTTGAATCGTTCAAATCGGAGTTAAAACACAATTTTTATAGGCATTTGAAAACGGATAGCAAATATGAAAATAGTTTGAACTGGATTTTGAATTTTAAACGAATTTCATTTTTCTGAAATCAACAGAGCTGAGGACTGTGGGTTCAAGCTGTGGAATTCCAGGCACTCTTTAGCAAAACTGAGAACGAAGGGGTATGATCTATTTGGATCCGTTGGATGAGAGATGAGCGGCTCAAAATAGAAGCAAAGGAGAGAGGAGGTCTGCCCGCTAGGAGCAAATGTCACAACAGAGGGCCGGCGCGGCAGAGCTCCATTGCCACCGATGGGGAGCTCGCCGGAACACATGGGAACAGGGCTCCCGGCCACGATTCAGAAAACTGCGAGCATGGGGAGAGAGAGAGGAAGGCGAGGCGAACACGATGGAGTGCTTGGTTGAACAAGGCGAGGGTGCGGGCCTGTGCGCGGCTATGGCCGACGGCGGCAAGGTTGTTGGCTCGCGTGGGCACTGCGTTCTAGCCCATGATTCAACAGAACGAGGGCAGGGCAAGAGAAAGGAGATCACCGTGAGCACAAAGACGCTACTGGACGACCGAGGAGAGGGAGGGGAAGGCGGACACGGCGGTGCGCCATCGCCGGCGGCGCACGATGCACGCGGGAGGTGTCACTGGATCATCAATTCGCCAAATTGATGGAACGGGAAGGGAGAGAAAGTGCGGCGAATCTTACCAAGGCAACGGGGAGGTCCGGTGAGGCTCAGGTTTGGCCAGCGACGAGAGGCAGCAGGCAGAGGGGGTCCTGCATGCGACGGTGAGGCGAGGTGAGGGAAATAGGGCGAGAAAAAAAATAAGGAGGGGCTTGGGGAGTTTGCAAGCTCAAGGCGAAGCTCACCACAAAACGAACGGGGCGGTGCTGGCTCCGGAGTGGATGGTCGACGTGGAACGGCAGTCGGATAGGTTCTGTGAAAACCGACGACGCGGAGTGAGCACTAGGTCAATAGGGATGGGAAAGCGGCTTTGAACCTCTGCTTACAATTAGGAAGAGCTCCGCGCGAACCAATTCGGCGATGTCACGACGGATTTGGCGGTGTCACGACGGATTCGGCGGTGCCGTTGTTGTGGAGAAGAAATAGAGGGAGCGAGGGAGGTTAAAAATAGGAAGAAGGAGAGGAACGCGGCTCCTCTTAACGAGTTCGGGAGAGTGCGGTTACGGGGCCGAACGTGCGAGACCCAAAGGATTGGGAGCGGGGCGACATGGGAGCGGGGGCGGTAGTTGCCGAGAGCCTAAGACTCTCGGCGCGTCCATGCGAGAGGAATAGAGGGAGAGAGGAGGGAGGTTGAGGGAGGAGCTGACCAGCGGGGCCAACTTGCCTGCGAGGGAGAGAGCTCGTGGGTGGTTGCCCTTGCGCAACTGGTGAAGGACCGAGAACGGCGACCAAAGGGGGGGTGAATGGGAGCCTCAAATTCCTCTCGAAATATTCAGACGAAAATGAACAAATGAAAGCTCACCGCAAGTGGAGGAAAACTCACCGGAAACCCCCAAGAATGAGTTCTCAACCCCTATGAGAAAGAGGCAAGAACCCCAAGCAAAACAACCCAAAAGACAGGCGTCGGACGCTGTACAGCAGGGCGACGGACGCTGGAAGACAGCGCGACGGACGCTCTAGGGCAGGGCGTCGGACGCTGGCGACGGACGCTTAGTAAAGCGTCCGTTGGCCTTCCAGAGAGCCTGACAGAGACTGAAAAACTACCGAGGCGACGGACGGTCGGCGACGGATGGTCGGCGATGGACGCTGTGAAGATCGTCCGTCAGCCTACCCGAGAGCAAAACACAACTGCACAGTGCACAAGACGCGACGGACGCAGGGCAACGGACTCTGAAGAGCATCCAACGCCAAAACCGAAAGACGTAGACAAGCCGAGCGACAAACGCTGATGTCAGCACGTACTAGCGTCTGACGCAAAACCCTCGGAGCGTCCGACGCCCCCGATAGAAAAGCAGAAACCTCGAAAAGCGATTTTCTCTTCGCCAAAACTTCCCAAATCCTAACCAAATGATCTCCACTAGCAACCCAACTTGGTAGGCATGTTTCTAGTGCTATGGAGGAGCTATCCCGAAGAAATCATTGCTCAATTTGGAGAGGATTGAAGGGAAACAAGGATTTGGGGGAAAAGGGGCAAGAACGAAGAACTCCGCAAAGAAATAGCCCGATTTATGTGCTTGTGAGGTTTTAGGAAAATTTCTTGGGTGCAAAGATGCTCCTCACGAGTATCAAGAACTTGGTTCAAACGGATTTGTAAAAGCTACTCCCTACAAAGAGAAATCATCTCGGGAAAATAGAGAGCAAAAGCAAAACGCGAAGAACACAAGCAAAACGGGGACACAATCACGAAATCGAAGCCACCATGGCTTACGGAGGTTACAGCCTCCGATTCCTCGCGACAAACTCAAGTTCTTACAAAGGTTGGTGGAAGCAACCTAGGGATCTCATGAACTAAAGAGAGAGAGTTGGGGCAAAATGATTAGGGTTCAAGAGATGGGATGAGGGATACCCCTTCACCCCCTATTTATTCGGGCTTTGGCTATTTCCCAAAGACCCCCCTAGATACATTGAGTGAACTACCTAGCCTAAGCATTGCAGTCCAAGCTCCGGAAAATATCTCCCGCATTTTGAATGGACGGCCCCGATTCCTGCCGCGAGTTGTCGTCTCATGAGTGTATGGGTGTCCCGATCTTTCGGTGGAGATAGATAACTACGATTTGACTGGAGAGACGTTCACGATCCAACTACAACCATCCAAGGACGCTGCGCCTTAGCGATCGATACACCAAATCCAGCGGTTGCTCACGATCTTGCGGATCACAACCAACCAAACCACTAGGGTTATTCATGTAAGCAATCGAAGAACAAGCAAGAACAAGTAGAACAAGCACTCAATTGCAAATAAGAGATAAAGGTTCAAATCTGATACTCATGAACGTGGGGTTCCGAATCAAGTAGAACGGATGGTCTAGTCGACACACACGTCTACAAGGAAGTAGCAGCAGCTAAACTTTCATCTAAATAAAACCCAATCTGTTTGTGGCGGCTCTAGAGGGATATAAGGAGGAGGGAGGACGACCACAAGGGTCCTGGTGTCGTCCTACAACCCTAGGATGAGTCCCTAATGGACTCAACTTGATACACGGGCCATCGGCCCAAAATAGGGTGACGCAACATCGTTGACAGAAAAGATCTCGGTATTAAATTGTCTACTGCGCACGCATCTCATAGGATATCGGTATGAGTCCGGAGCCATTAGAAAGTAGACTTGATAAGCTTTCCAAAAAGTACTAGAACGTCACAATCGGAGTCCGTATAAAGTCGTGGCAACCGTCGCAAGTTTAGACTCTTCTGCAGTCCAAATTGAACTTCCAAAACGTGTTGGACTTGGACTCTTTGTTTCCTTGGATCCAAAGTGACGTGGTGGCCTAGTGGAGAACGTTAGGAACACTTGGATTTGGTCCCCAATCAACTTCATTGACCATCCATGCTTTCCATATGCAATCTAACCCTTCCTTGATCCATGTAAACAATTCTGAAAATGAAAACATACACACTTCATAGTGCAGCACCCATTCATCAAATGTAACAATGATAAACCTCATATAGAATGGTTTCACCTTTGGTATAGAAGTGGTTGGCATGGTCATATCTAAGCCGGTGATGTCCTCATCATTCTCCCTTTCTTGACAGCAAACCGTCCTCGGTTTGACCACTGTCGGAGGATGTGTTGTAGATACAAGAAAACCATGCTCCCATTCTTGATAGTTATCCCGTTTCTTTAAAATAAAACCAGGGAAGCTTGACATGGCATGGTTATTGTTATTGCATACTTCTAATTGATTAGTTTTGTTCACTATAAAAGGAGTTTGTATATTTGAGCAAATGTAAATTCGGTTTACTATATACTCATCTACATAATTATATTTGTCAATAGCATGAAAACTGATATTAGAAGAACATGACAATTCAAATCTATCAGTCAGATTATTCTGCAAATAGTTAAGCTCACAAAGATCATCGAATTCAATATATCCGATTGTATGTAAAGATGACAACAATTGAGCTTCTTCATTTTCATTTACAATATGAACAACATGCTTGAATTCAACACTCATTAATACATAATTTATAGCTTTATTCACTAGTTGTGGTATGGATATAAGTGATGCACTATCACACAACTCTTCTTTGTCACAAGTAAAATCAAGCATATCAAAGTGTGACAAAGGAAAATTAGCGACCAGTTCAACAATTGATTGATCTATAATATCATGATTAGTTGATAAATGTAAGTTAAATAAAGTATTCTCACCTTGATTTAGTTTACAAGCATTTGACATACCTTGGATGCTCATCTCAATTGGTGTAGGTGTAGCCAGATTCACGCTCTCTTTAAATGTTTCACCTCCTATCTCAAATTGATTGTTGTCGACATGTATATTATCATCTACTGCCTGCAAATTGTCAGTAATAGGAGAGATAAATGCTTCTATAGTATTTGTATGTTCCCTTTGTAGATTTACTTCAACATCACAAGCAAGATCAAACAACTCATCAAAATTCTTATAATGTTTATCAACAAGTATATTCTGAATTTGCACATTAAGACCTTGCAAAAATCTATGTTATAGAAACTCATCGTTTTCTTCAAAGCCACAACGTAGCAAACATAATTTCAGTCTATCTAAGTATTCTGCTATAGTTTTGTTTTCTTGTTTTATAGATTGCAATTTGCCATATAAAATATCAGAATAATAGCTAGGAACAAAAACATCTCTAAAATGTCTTTTCATATCTTTCCATGATTGAGGAGCATTAGCAAATCTACAAAAGTGTTTCCACTCAGTTAAAGCATACATAATAAGAACACTTGAAGCAACTTTAACCTTTTGTTTTTCAGAGAGATCATACTTTTTAAATTCCTTATCTACATGTAGCTCCCATTCAATATATGCATGAGGATCATAGTTTCCTTCAAAATAAGGCACTGCAGATTTTATTTCATCAAACCAAGCATCACAAACCTCATGAGTAGCATGGTTATCACTTGTCACACCCCTAGCAAAGTGATTGGAATAGGCAATCTGTTCATCTCCAATTTCCATGTAGATTCTGTCATGATTACAATAATATTTATGTTCCTATCAACTATTAGGATGTGGTTGTTGTAATTCACTCACTCTCAACCTGTTCAAACAAACTCTTACAAGTTCTTACCAAGCAAAACAGGAGGTGGCAGGAACCAACAAGTCGGAAACCCTAGAATAGTGTATCGACACCGTAGCAACAACACATGTAAAGTTGTATCCGGATATGTGGAGCTATAGGAGGGCTAAACAATAATGTGCAAGGAAGTACTAGCACCACATTAGTCACAAAAGCAAGTTGAGAAATCGTTCAATGGAGGTACCGTGTTGGTCCTAGGCTAGACCATGCTAGAGACGCGAGCCTAGACACAAACGAAGTCACGGTACAGCAGGAAAAGGCACAAAAACAGCAAGCAAAACACTCCCTTTCTTTTCCTCCTCTCTTTTTTTCTTCTTTTGTTTCTTTTCTCTTTCTCTTTGTTTTCTTTTCTGTTATGTTCTTTTCTTTTCTTTTTCTTTCTGATTTTTTTTCTTATTTTTCAACTCTCCTCAACTAGAACAAGTCTGAAACTTGACAAATCAGATTTTAACAAAAGCAATTGACAATGTGTTTTCTCTCTTTTTACGGAGTAACAAGAATAGAACTAGCAAGGCAGCTTTGTATTTGTGTGTCCAAATCAGATTTTCACGGTGTAGAAAAAAAATCAGAGATGGATATAGTGCAGGAAAGGTGTATATAATAGCAATGATTGCAATGGAGATATATATGATGTAGTGGAGATGTGTATGGTGGTGGTGATGGCAGCAGATATATATATGGTAGTGGAGATATGATAGTGACCGAAACGTGACAAGAACTCGAAACTCTAAAAGCCTAACCCTAAGACCAGCAACTCGACTCGACCGATGCAAACCAAACTCAACAAGCCTGAACTAATCAGTACTAGTAGAAGGCTCAAAAGGTCTATGGGATCATAGGAAAACAAATCCACTATTTTTTGTTGGCTTTTTCTGGACTATAGTAAATTAAAAGCAAACTGAAATCTCTCACCGATGAAACCTTGCTCTGAATACCACTTGATGAGTGTATGGGTGTCCCGATCTTTCGGTGGAGATAGATAACTACGATTTAACTAGAGAGACGTTCACGATCCGACTACAAGCATCCAAGGACGCTGCGCCTTAGCGATAGATACACCAAATCCAGCGGTTGCTCACGATCTTGCGGATCACAACCAACCAAACCACTAGGGTTATTCCTGCAAGCAATCGAAGAACAAGCAAGAATAAGTAGAACAAACACTCAATTGCAAATAAGAGATAAAGGTTCAAATCTGATACTCATGAAGGTGGGGTTCTGAATCAAGTAGAACGGATGGTCTAGTCGACACACGCGTCTACAAGGAAATAGCAGCAGCTAAACTTTCATCTAAACAAAACTCAATCTGTTTGTGGCGGCTCTAGGGGGATATAAGGAGGAGGGAGGACGACCACAAGGGTCCTGGTGTCGTCCTACAACCCTAGGATGAGTCCCTAATGGACTCAACTTGATACACGGGCCATCGGCCCAAAATAGGGTGACGCAACATCGTTGACAGAAAAGATCTCGGTATTAAATTGTCTACTGCGCACGCATCTGATAGGATATAGGTATGAGTTCGGACCCACTGGAAAGTAGACTTGATAAGCTTTCCAAAAAGTGCTAGAATGTCCGAATCGGAGTCCGTATGAAGTCGTGGCAACCGTCGTAAGTTTGAACTCTTCTGCAGTCCGAATTGAACTTCCAAAACGTGTTGGACTTGGACTCTTTGTTTCCTTGGATCCAAAGTGACGTGGTGGCCTGGTGGAGAACGTTAGGAACACTTGGATTTGGTCCCCAATCAACTTCATTGACCATCCATGCTTTCCATATGCAATCTAACCCTTCCTTGATCCATGTAAGCAATTCTGAAAATGAAAACATACACACTTCATAGTGCAGCACCCATTCATCAAATGTAACAATGATAAACCTCATATAGAATGGTTTCACCTTTGGTATAGAAGTGGTTGGCATGGTCATATCTAAGCCGGTGATGTCCTCATCACCGTCGCCTCGATGCAACCTCCAGGATTCCGCCACGTGCCATCCTCGCTTCCTCGGAAGCTCCGCCTATGTTTTGAGGCCCAAACCCACGAAACCCGCCACCGGTAGCTTTGGGCTCAACTACCGAACCCCGAGTTTTGCGGCTCAAACTCGGAAACCGACGTGGATGGTTTTGAGGCCCAAACCACCAAACCACTTGACGCGAGCCACCTTGTCTTCGCCCGGTCGGACTCCGAGTCCCCTGAGCCTCCGCTCGACTCGCGCGTCCACTGTCTTGACTCGGCCGACTCGGTCTACCTCCATGTCTTCTCGCACTCGCCGGTACCAAGTACTAGCCACCACAGCTAGTCCGCCGGCGCCCATGATCCCTCAGTCTGAGCCCCGCTTCCGCCCTTCACCGCTCTCAGTCCATCGGCACGGCAAGCCTCTACTCGACCTTCTCCACGCCATTGACCACTATCACTAGGCATAGCACCTACACACCACAAGCCGATAGACAAGCACACATTTGCTTTCGCAAAGGGTTAGAATCAAGCCACTCAAACTGAACCGCTCAAGTGTTGGGCAATCACTCATCACAAAACTGAACTACATGGATACTTATCCACCATGTGTTCGCAGCTGGGCCAGCCTGCTGGGCCACGCGGTGGAGAAGGTGGGTGGGCCTGTGGGTGCTTCCGGCCCAGGCGGAAGAGGGAAGGAGTGGAGGGAGAGTGAGGAGACCGAGCTAGGCATTTGGGCTAGATAGGAGGGAGAAAAGGAAAAGCTTTTCTATTCTTTTTCTTAAATAAATTTTCAAAGGCATTTTCAAATTTATTTTGGATTCCTTTTGATTTGTTCAAAATCACTCATTGACATAAATCAAATGCAAAGGCATGAATGCATCAACATGTTTCTAACCCTACGATAAATTTTAATTTAATGAAAACTTCAATTTTTCTTATGTTTCATGAGCACAAAAATTCATATTTAAAACATTTTAACTCTATTTCAAAAAGGGCAAAATTTAGGGTGTTACAATTAGCTATGAAAAGGAATAAATGAGTTATCACTTGCATCACTAATGTGATTGAGACAACATCAATTCTCTACTCATACAGCCTTACCCTTGATCTTTGCCTATTTTTTCTATCATTTGTATGTAGGGTAATGTATGAATAGGTTTGATCTTCCAGACAATTTTGTTAAAAATCCCAAAGCATTAATCAGAAGGACAAAAGCCAAGCTCAAGAAAGTAACATCATCATCATCATTAACATCTCAGCTTGAAGCTCCACCCAATCAAGAAGATCATCAAAACATCATTCGAGACTTGACACCAGAGTTCGAAGCCATGGTAGACAAGTCAATCCGTGAGTTCTCAGCCCCCACCATGAACAACATCCGCACTGGACCTACTGCAAACATTGATCGGTCATTTGAGCTCAAGCCTATGCTCATCAACATGGTGCAAGCAAGCTAGTTCTGTGGGAAAGCACATGAAGACGCTAGTGCTCATCTCCAACACTTCCTGGAGATTTGCAGCACATTCACTATCAAGGATATCCCTAGAGACGCCATACTACTTCGCCTTTTCCCATTCTCACACTTGGGAAGAGTGAAGCAGTGGTTCTATGCAACCAAGGAGAAGAATACTATGTGGGCACTCTATTCCACCAATTTTCAAGCAAAGTTCTTTCCCATGGGCAAGACCAATGCTATCCGTGGGAAGATTTCAATTTTTCAGCAACAACATGACGAGTCCATTCCAGAAGAATGAGAGCGCTTCCAAGATTACATCCTAGAATGTCCCCATCATGGAATGGAGAATTGGCTACTTATACAAACCTTTTATCATGGGCTTAGCAACAACACTCGTGAAATCATGGATACTGCTATCGGAGGAGCATTCCTATCACTTACAATAACACAAGCCACAACTCTTCTGGAGAAGATGGCATCCAACCAAGGTTGGAGTGAAGAAAGAACTCAAACTTGCAAGAAAAGTGGAGGTATGCACCAGCTCAAAGAGTTAGACATTGTCTGCAAAGCTAGACCTGCTCATGAAGAGGCTCGATGAGAAAGCTGGAGAAAAGAAAGAAGTTATGCACATTTATGACTCTCACATGACCTGTGAAGAGTGTGGAGACACTGGACACTTAGGCAACCATTATCCAGAATTGCAAGAGGATGTGAACTATATCAACAACAACAATTACAACCGTCCTCAACAAAACCAAGGTTGGAATCAACAACAAAGGCCTAACTATTAAGGTAACTACTCAGGTAATTATCAAGGTAACAATTCATTCAATAATCCTAGTTTTCCACCTTTGAGAGATTTAGTATCTAATCAAGGAAAGTTAATGGATAACATGTCTAAGAAATTAGCATCCAATGATAAAATACTAGAAACTATAAACAATAGGATGGATAATTTTTCTATTGCTATCAAGAACCAAATTAGCTTTAATAAAATGATTGAATCTGTCACACCCGGTTTTAAGAACAAAACCAGATATACCCTATATGTGAGCCCAGGAAGTCAAATCCCACATATAGTCACAGAAAGTTGACACTTGTTTACTACGATAAGCATTTTTAATTCATAACAAAACTTTATAAGTGGTAGATCAACGTTATGCTTAAGCCCCCAAATTAAACCACATGATCATATAGCAATTGAATGAATAACACAAATAACCTGATAAAGTGATTCTCAAGCAATAACCAACATGTAAACATTGTTTCTGTGAGTTTTCCATTATTATTCTGTGAGTTTTCCGAGCCGCTCGTAACCGTGAGCACGGCTGATATATCAGTTTTACACTCTGCAGAGGTGTACATCTTTACCCACAAGTTGTGATCCCCATATGCCATCACCTCTACCAAGGAAGTGGAGCAGGGTACACTACGAGACTGTTCACAGGTTCCACTGGTAGGTAACAACCCACTATTCGTTTCCTCAATGGTTAGTACCACCCCTCTTACGAGGGAACTAAGGTGAGCCCCTCTTGCGCCCTTTCGGGTAAGTTGTCACAAACCAGTAGAATTCTAATACTGAGTCAAGCCAGAGCCATATAGCTTGTGGTTGTACTGTATGTCCCAGCTTTTGCTGACAGATAGGATCCTAAATCCATGTTACTAAAAAGTCAAATTTTACTTTATCAGTTCATATAGTCATTAATCAAAATTAAAGATCATGCTTATTAATGGAGCACTAGCAATAACTACCCAGATGCAAAGATAACCCATAGGATTCCAAGGTTCAAGGTAATCAAATCTAGGTAAGCCGTAAGGTAACAAGATTAGACACATGCATATGATTTTATTCAAAAACATCATGAATAGGACATCAAGGAAGATCCCATATAATACTTGCCTTAAAAGCTTAGATCCTTTGCTCAACTAGTTCTCAACTTCAGGCGACTTCTTCTTGATCACCAACGCAAAACTCACCGATTGGACGACAATTAACCAATCACCACACAAGCAGCTGGGAAAACATACATAGCATACAAACATGGCTACATTAGAACAATACACCAATCAATGAAAAGGTTTTAAAAAGAGATCTACGCAACTCTACGATCACACAGTCGCGAAGAACACACTAAACGGAGCTATGATGATCGAGAAACATCTAGCGGAAGATTTGCTTTTATAAAAGAGAACCAAAAGCTTTATCAATTTTATAACTATATAAAAGAGTGTATAAAGTGTTTCAAAGAAACACCTTGATTAGATTAGGTCAAAATTGTATTTGTATTTCGAAAACGGAAGTTGAAGCTATCATTATTTCATGTATAAAACGAGTTATAAAGTGGTTAATCAAATTAGGATTTGATCTCATGAAAATACAGAGCTATTAACATGGTATTAAAGATCACTAAGGGAAAGGTTACGCCGATACGAAGCCAACACAACTTGAACGGAACGAAACGGATTTAAAACGGAGAAAATATAGATTAAACAGGATTTTGAAAAGGGCAGGTTAAAGCATTAACAAATTAATTAACTTTGATTTTCAAAAGTAATTAACATAGATGAAAACTGTACCATTAGATATATCATGAAATTACGAAACTTATGCAACTGGTTTGGATCAAATCGGAGTTAAAACGAGGTTTTTATGAGCAAAAGAAAAACAGTGGAAAACTTGTAGTTTCTAAGAAAGCGTATTTCAGTCTGACCGAGAAAGTTTACGCTCTTGAAACTGAAAAACGTACTCCCGAGAAGGGCGCTTTGGCCTGCAGGTGCTGTGGCGTGGCATCACGTGTCACGCGGCTATAGGGCGGGTGCACGCCGTGGCCGTGGACTTGGTGCGGGGCGCTGGTCCACACTGTGCTGTGGGCCGAACCGGTACGCTGGAAGGGGGTTCTAATCTAGGCTGTTGATCTCGCGGTGGACGGTCCAGAATAGAAGGGGAGAGAGAGCGGGAGGCAGGGTCGCCGGAGCGGCGTTCCCACGGTGGCGCCATTGCTGGGATGCGGCGGC
The DNA here is from genome assembly GCA_022036555.1 of Microstegium vimineum. Taxonomy (NCBI): domain Eukaryota; kingdom Viridiplantae; phylum Streptophyta; class Magnoliopsida; order Poales; family Poaceae; genus Microstegium; species Microstegium vimineum. Next base: position 14,188,082 of record CM039131.1, on the reverse strand, counting down.
GCAAATCGATCGGCCGATACGGGGCACGAAGCTCGATGGGAAAAGAACCGGGAGGGAGAGAAGATGGTGGCGAACTCTTCTGCGGCATCGGTTGAAGCCGAGAGAGGCTTAGAGGGGCAGTCCACGCGATGCAGTAGCACTGGTCGACGGCGAGCGCCGACCGAGAGATTGGGAGCGGGAGAGAGGGCGATAGGGCATCTGGGAGGGAGAGAAAGCGGTTGCGAGTTCAGGGGTGACGACGGGGAGGACTACGACGACGCCGAGGCACCGGCGTGCTCGATCCTGCGGCTCGGTTCGACGACGTGAAGGCGGCGAGCGCGCGCGGAGGGACAGAGAGCGAGGGAGAAGCAAACGGGCACTGTGGGCCCTTCCTTACCACCACGCGGAGCTCGGCGGTGACTTGAGAACGGCGAGGAGGCACGGTAGCAGCGAGACCGAGGTGGCGACAGCGGCTGGGCTTGGAGCTCGCGGGTGGCAGCGCTCTGGAGTGCGAGAGCCGAGGCGCTAGGGTTTGGTGAGGGCGGCGGCATCGGGGCTCCGCCTTAAATAGCCCAGGGACAGCGCTGAGGAAGGAAGGAGGGAGGATTCGGGGCGATTTGGTCGGGGAGAAGAGGGAAGGCGGCGTCGGGGGTTTCCATCCGGAGGAAGGAGACGACGGCGTGGCTGACGTGTGGGGTAGATCCGTCAGGGAGCAGAGAGGGAAAGAGGCGCTGGCGAGCGGGGTCGCTTTGTCAGCGGGCCAGGGAGGAGGGACGGCCTGCCAGCGCAGTGCTCCTACTTTTCACACTGGGCCGGTCGGGTGGGCCTGCGCGTGAGAGAAGGCCGAGGGAGGGAGCTGGGCTTCGCGGGCAGAGAGGGGGAAAGCGGGCCTGCGGTGGTTTTGGGCCTGTGAGAGAGAAAGAGGCAGGCCGCGGGGGAGAGATATTTGGGCCCCTCTGGCCAGATAGGGAGGGAGGAAGAGTTTGCCTTTTTCTTTTTATTTTGAAATTCCAAACACATTTTCAAACTCACATTTTGAAACCATTTTGAATTTTGAAACTTGAAACCTTATTTGAAAAGCCAAAAAAAAACAAGTAACAAATGCAGAGGCATGAGTGCTCAGACATGTTTGTACCAAAAAGAACTTTTAATTTCATAAAAAGTTTTTATTTGCTATGATTTCATGAGCACCAAAAATCACAATTAAATCATTTTATTTCTATTTTCCATAAAGTAAATTTTAGGGTGTTACAGAATCTCTGCTAAATCAAATAGTTGTTGTTGTTCCGACCGCTAACCCTGGTATTCCATCACAACTGGAAGGATTAGAATCTGCAAATCTTGTAGACATATTTGATGCAGATGCTTATTGGAACAACCCCATAGAAGTGTGGTGTAACGACTCTATGCCAACCAAGAAAGGTGATCCAAGGCGACCCGCCATCCCAATCTCCATTGGCATCACGGACTTTCCTGAAGCACTTTGCGACTTTGGCACAAGCATCAATATCATGTCCAAAGTAATCTATGAGAAATTCTTTAATTATCTTTTATCAGATACAACCCTATGTTTGCAGCTTGCAGATCGGACACCATGCTACCCAAGTGGAATACTAAAAGATATCCGTGTCCGGATTGATACCTCATATGTCCCAGCAGACATTATGGTGATAGAGACCGGTGTTGATGAGAGGTCACCCATCATCATAGGGAGGCCACTCTTAAACACTGCAGGAGTTGTGACATGATGAGCCAATATCAGTTTCATCATCAAAGGGAAGAAGGAAAGATTTTCCTTCAAGAACAAGACCCTACAATCTCCTGAACAACCCAAGATGAGCCAAGAAAGAGGACCAATAGGAGGAACAAGCAGAACAAGAAACAAGTACGGACAGAATCAACAAAAATGGTCAATGCAATCCACAATAATCATGTCATCTCATTTGATCAAGAAAGACGACCCAGGTGTCCCAACCATTGAGTGCACAATCAATAGATACTCCTTTTAGAAAGCAATCTGTGACACAGGATCGGGCATCAACATTATGGCCAAGTTGACCTACGTGTATCTGTATCGCACAATGCCTCTACATCCAACATACACCCAACTCCAGATGGCAGATCAGACATGTCGCGTCGTCGAAGGTATAACAAAAGATATCCCCATCCAAATTAATGACCACTTCATCCCTACAGACTTCCTAGTCATTGATATGGGAGAAGATGATTATGATCCACCTATCATCCTTGGAAGACCGTTCCTAAGCACCACCAAAGCTATCATCTACATTGGGACAGGAGAAGTGCATCTCCACTTCCCCTCTGAGAAGGTATGTCGTTACTTTAATGCTAACTATATTGTTGAAGAATCTAAGCAGAATAGAACGAGAAGAAGACATCGCTACCGCAACCAGAAGAAGCAGAACGCCAAGGATGGATAGGCAAACTATAAAGGAGAAGTGTAAAGATATGAAGAAAGATACCCTGAAGAAGAAGAGTCAATATACACAACTTAATTCTCTAGGCCAAACACACCACCAACTCCAAGGTTGGGAAATGAAAGATTATTCTACGACTACCACAGGCATGAGAGCGGAGAATCATAACAAGAAACAAAGGTATGTCCTTTCAATTTTAAGAAGTATCCAGAAAAGAGAGCTTGTCCTAGGGAGGCCACCACACCAACACGTGTGTGGAGAGAGAAAAGAAATCATATCAAAAGAAGAAGCACAACCGGAGGCACCAGCTATGCCGTCCGACGAGCCCCAGGATAACTAAGGACGTAAGGAGTCCTGTTCGGAGGACTTAAACCACCGAACATCATGCCAAGAGGTAAAACTTGGTAGTTATCCCTTTTCCCTCAATTATTTACTTTCCCTAAATAGTTAATCATGTTTACACCATCTTAAAAGAAAATAAAAATGTTTAAAACTGTTAAGCCCCATGTTAATAGACTCATGGCATAAAACACATAAGTGTACTCGTTGTGGTGGCATAAAAATAAAATAAATATATTTTGTCTTATAAAATAAAATATAAAAATAGAGAGTTTATGATCCTAGTAAATAATAACATCCATTAGAGGAAGCTCGACATGATTCAGGCTAGAGATTTATGACTAACACTTAATTAGTTCCACAAGCTTTGTTGTCTATTTGAGCTTCACATAATTCAAGGATCAAAGGAGAACAACAACCAGAGGACATCCTACCCGCTATCAGAGTACTCTGACAAGACAAGGACACCTCTGCTACGTTCCAATTACATCAGAAGAAATTACGTCAAAATCAAGCTTGGGGGAGAGCACCCCCACGTTCCAATTACATCACAAGAAATTACGTCAAAATCCAGCTTGGTGGAGAGCACCCTACGTACCTATCAGTCTTTATATCTACACTCTACTAGAAATAAAAAGATACATAATCATAAAAATCAAAGAAATATTTTCCCGCTTTATATATGTTTTTGCTTAGTTTAGAAGTTTGCTAATAAATAATAGGAGAGAATAAAATAAAATAGCTATGCTAAAATGAATCCCAATAATAAACTCTTAACATGGAGATGATGAATAGTTGCTCTATCATAATACCTTTCAAGTACCTAGTTTTCAAATTTGAACTCTCTCTCATGTTTAGGCATAACTGTTATGATTTGGAATTTGCTCTAAACCTGAACTTGTGGGAAGAGTACCTGATCTAAAGTCTAAGTCATTGACGGATATGATATGGAAAGGTTTGAGTTGCTATTTATCTATTCAAAAAGATACTAGAATTCTGGAGAATTTATCTTTTGAAAACCTTTAAAAATGTTGCATGATGAGTTCTTGTATGACGACAGTTTAAATTCCTACCACAACCATATATACATTCTTACTAGATTAGGAAACCACATATTTACATACTGCTTATGAGCATTGAGTGGTTAAGCTGTGTAGACCCTTAGGAACTAGTTATGCGGTCTGAATCAAGATTCACGTACACTCCACCTATACACGCTGCTTCTATCTCAGAAGTACGCATCCACATACATCCATTCATTTCCATCTCCAGATCCACCCAAATACATTCTCCTCCTAATCCGGAGAGAGAATAGAAACAAATACATATTCTCCTATTCCTATTTTTCTCTGTGAAATAAATGCTCCAGTCTACTTTTGCTTTATAGCTCTACAAGGATGAGTGCTCATTAAGAAAAAGAGACGAGGAAATAAAAAAGGGCAAGTGCCCGCCAACCTCGGAAAATAAAAAGTGAGAAGTGAGGTAAAAATGGACAAGTGTCCGACAGTAGAATTAGGGCTACAAGATACCCACCTGAAATATATATATATATCGAGCATCTCATCCCTTTGAAAGGTTTCAAATACGAGAAAGGTACATGTTCCATCAAAAGAGAGCAAAAGTAGAATTAGACTTTCACCTCTGTTATCATCATTATTACAACCATCATCACCACCACCACCATCATCATCATACACCCTTAATTCACCACACATACACATCTTGATTTGACTTATTGACCGGTTCCTTTGGATCCATGGTTTGACTATGCAATATATGTCTTGTAAGTATGTATACTCTATCCCCCACCTATAAGCTCCAGATATCAATAGCCTTATAGAAGTAGGATGAAAGGAAGAGAGATGGCACTTTTGCCACATCTTAAAAGGCATACACCATCAATGCCATGGTGAGGATCCAGAAATACCACAAAGGAGATATTTGAGAGATTCATACAAGGAATCTCTGAGTTTTATTTTGAAAATCTCTAAAAACTCCGGAGCTATAGTTGATCAACGAGCAAGGTACATGGCGCTTGACATGATTGTTCTATCTTTCAACTACCCAAGACACAGGTGACGGTTACAAGCCCATGGTGGAAGGTAAAATGAGTAAGTTTTAAGTCTTAATAGTTGGTCTAACTCGGAGATGAGATCTTATTTGAAAGCATGTGCACTTTTAAGGCATGAAAGCATTGTAGCAACTCCTGATCCATCACTGAGTCTATCTTTGCTCAAGGACAAGCAAAAGGTAAGCTTGGGGGAGTTGTTGACGATCCTTAAATACCAAATTCAACCGCTAACTAAACAAGGATAAGGATCTAAATGAAGCCAATAGCTAGAAATAGGGTTTATACTAATAGAATTCCATGAGTTTTGGTGAATGTCTATTTCTGCAGGGGGTTATCAAGAAATAAGGAGGATAGGCCCACATGTAAGCATTACATAGAGATAATTATCATCCGCAGGAAAAAGAATACTCTAGAAGGGTCAAGAAGGCGCGGGAAGAAACGAGAGGGCCAGCGGGCCCAGGGGTAGGGTGCCCGCCCTACCCTCTGGGGCGGCTGCCCTAGGGCAGAAACCAATCAGGCTCTGCCTCGTGGACCCCCTCTCCACCGCCTTTGAGGTTGCATCTAAGCCCTTCATTAAGGTCGGTTTGATCCGACGAACGACGTTCATTTGAGGAGGCTATATAAGGAAGGCCCTTGACCCTGAGGAGAGGAGACCCCCGAAGACGTAATTTCATTATTCAATATCCATCTCAAGAGGAGAGGTCCCTGATCAAGCCCTAGAGCCACCACATCATCTAGTTCTCTAGTTTAGCATAGCTACATAGGATTAGAACTAGGAGGAGTCAATCTTTGATTGGTTTCCAGATCTGTTAAGAGGATTCTTGGTAATTCTCTCTCTTATTCTTCATTTGTTCATCATTATTCGTCAATATCATGAATATGACTTTTCTCTACTTCATTATATTGTTTATGACTTTACTCTATTCGATTATGTTCTCAATTATATTGTTCGTAGTCTATTATGATTATATGCTTGGCTTAGTTAGATCTGATCTGTATTCATGTTTAGGATCATATAGCGTTTATCCATCAGTATTATGGGTAAATGATAAGTATTGTGTAGGTGTGGTGCCTAGACCGTATTTATCTGCGATTGTACCCTATATTCCGGATCGTGAGGTAGATCGCGGGAGTGACAGTCCTATTGAGTCCTTTGTAGTCCTCCTCCCGTTTATAGGGCAGGCAGAGCGGAACCATTACGGGGAGATGATTCCTATGTTTCTCATCTTCTTTAGTAATCTCACTATGCATGATTATAATCTTATCTCGCCATGATTGCCAAGTATAATTTCACTAATCATAATATGCTAGACTGTATAGTTAAGAATGACTTAGGAAATATCTTTGTAGTTCGTCCTAATTCCATGCTAATGACTTGCTAGAATATCTGTTGAGGTGCTTATCATTGTCTTATGTGGCTATGTATGCTGATCAGTATATTTATCTTCTGTCACTATTCATTCATTATCTATATCTTATGTGACATTTATCTTGTATTGAGAAAGATAGATGGAAACTCTCCATTACACATGCAGTGATACTCATTACTCATTTAGTCCTTAGCATTCCCTTCCCAGTGGTAAAAATATAAATAACGATACCTAGAATACTCCTAGTTAAAATGCTACATCAATATACTCTGTGCGCTTGCAAAAACACATTCATATTTATTAGAGGAGCAAATGCATATTTTAATACTGCATCTCTTTGCCATGCTAGGGATGACAACTTGGCTTAAGTGGCATGAGAGGTGGTTAACTATTTTTGGCGCTGTTATCAGAAATAGAAATCTTTCTACTTTTGGTAACAACGTTAAGAGATGTTAACAACCCCGTGGTGGCCTTGTAAGCTACATTATAACCTGGGTCTTAATGTATGATCAGGCTTTGTCCTGACTTTTTTGTTTCCTTTTGATATGTGATTTGAGATTGTTCTTTTTGTCTTTGGTGCCTTGCCTATTTCTTGATTGTCAATTTGCGGATTTGATCTTGTTGCTCTGGTGTTTGAGTTGTTAGTTGTATGGTTGGGATTTATTGTGATAGGTGTCCGAGTTGTTTGTGTCGCTCTAACTTGATAGTATCATTCTTGGATAAGTGTTCAGGTTGTAGATGTTGATTGTACTGCTCTTCAGGCTAAGTAGTTGATAGTTCTGCTCTTGAGTTGCAGATGTCCAAGTTGTAGAAGTGCTCGCAGCGCAAGGCTTTCGTGGCAAAATAGGTCGTCTTTGTAGAAGTGCTCGTGGAGCAAGACTTTGCGATATAAGTGGTCATCTTGTAGAAGTGCTTGCGGTGCTAGGCTTTCACAACATAAGTGGTCGTCTTGTAGAAGTGCTCGTGGCGCAAGGCTTTCGCAGCATAAGTGGTTGTCTTGTAGAAGTGCTCGCGGTGCAAGGCTTTCGTGGCATAAGTGGTCGTCTTGTAGAAGTGCTCGCAGCACAAGGCTTTCGCGGCATAAGTAGTCATCTTGTAGAGGTGCTCACGGCGCAAGGATTTCATGGTGTATAGTGTCTGACTGTGCTGCTCTTGGGACAAGCAGTTGACATGTAGAATTGCTCGTAGCGCAAGGATTTCACAGCATATAGTGTCTGACTGTGCCGCTCTTGGGACAAGCAATCAACTTGTAGAAGTGCTTGCGGCGCAAGGCTTTCGCAGCGTATAGTGTCTGACTGTGCCGCTCTTGGGATAATCGATCGACTTGTAGAAGATCTCGCGGCGCAAGGCTTTCACGGCGTATAGTGTATGACCGTGCCACTCTTGGGACAGGCGGTTAACATGTAGAAGTGCTCATAGCGCAAGGCTTTCACGGCATATAGTGTCTGACTGTGCCGCTCTTGGGACAAGTAGTCGACTTGTAGAAGTGCTTGCGGAGCAAGGCTTGTAGAAGTGCTCGTGGTGCAAGGCTTTCGCGGCGTATAGTGTCTGACTATGCTGCTCTTGGGACAAGCAGTTGACTTGTAGAAGTGCTCACGGTGCAAGGCTTTCGCGGCATAAAATTAAGAATATCTGCATACCAGGGGTCAGATCTTGAGATTATAAAAAGCACATCACGATGAGGACACCATGAGTACATCTACACCAGCAGCACCTCAGGCGCCTCAAGTTACTCCTCCACCGCAGGCGCCTACAGTTGATCATCCAGTTGGGCCAATCACTCGGGCCCGCGCAAGAGAATTAAACTTCATCATGTTGTTAAGGAATGAAGGCCCAGCAGAATAAGAAGATGGGTCAACAGGGCAGCCCAAGGTGGGGCGCCTAGGGTTTGGAGCCACAGCCCTATCTTTGGGGCGCGCCACCCTCCTGCCGCCGGCCTTTATTTAGTCAGAGTCTCTTTTGTTTACAACTTGAGTTTTGTTTTACATCTAGCTTTAGCTACTCTCGAACACACGCCAACCTGCGATGTCTCGTGTAATTCAGAACTCCACCTTCGAGTGATATTAGGATTTCTCGCGTCTTTTTCTTGTTCGTTCTTCGATTGCGAGCAGGAATTGATCTTCGTGATCAGGCTGATCTCGCACCGGCGAGGTTGGTAACCATTGGGAGTTGGTTCAGCGATTGCATTGGCGCTTTGGGTTCGCTCATTGTAGTCGGATCGTGAGGGTCTACTTCCACCAAATCGAAATTATCTCCACTCAACGAAAGATCGGGCACTCCCCCTCTATTAAGTGGTATCAGGTTTCCAGGTTGATTGGTGAGTTTTATCAAGTGTTTTTTTTCCTTCCTACAGTCCACAAAAACCCAAACAAAAAACAAAAAAAACTTCACATTAGATCCTTGTCCCAGCAACCGTTTAGCCTTGCACATTCTTTCAATAATCTGTGTTGAATTTGTGTGCTTACTCGTTCAATTGTTGATGGTCACTTGTGTTTAATCCCTTGTTCTTTTTGCTCTTTTTTCTCCTAACCCTAGTTCGCCACCGCCTTTCCGCTGTTCGGCCACCGTCCCCCTCGTGCGAATACCGCCTTGGTCGCCATCAGACCACCGTGCCGCTGCATACCACCCCTCCGATCGCCCCCTCCGTGTCCAAAACAAAGATAGAACAAAAAAAAGGAAACAGGAAGAAGGAAGGTGATCCGGTTTGGTTCGGTGGAAAGTTTACTTGCCCGCACCGTGAACCCCTGGGTCGCGACCCTCCAGGGCCACTCTGCACCCCACGCATACATTTCCCTCCCTTGTTGATCTACCTATCTCATCTTCTTGTTACCGGAATACCCCTGTACTTTCGGAAAAAGTGTGTGCCGTCTTTTGCTGTTTGAGATCCTCTATGTTCATATTATCAGTTTTTGAGGACTCTTGAAAAAAAGAAAGAAAAAAAAAAAAGAAAAACAGATAAAAAAACAAATCAAGAATTTGTTTTTTAGCCGCACCCTCTCCCTCTTTGCCACCTCCTTTGTTTCCCACTTGTTTCCAGCAGCGTTGTTTCGTGTTTAGCACTATAATTCAACTTCGCATTATTGTTCGATTGTGCTAATCCTTGACTTGAGTGCAGCCTACCCAGAACTCCACATAGTTCTACGACGGTCTGACTTTGTTTCCCAGGCAATCGCTGCTCCAATCTTTCGAGAGTTCCTCCGGTCGGTTGCAGGTCGCCCCTGTGCGCTCGGTAAGAACGGATAAGACATTGATAACAGCACTAGTGTGAGCGCTTTGTGAACCATTACACCCCTATTTTGGCGTCGGTTTTGTGTTTGCGCTAACCATGGCAGGTGACGACGACGATGCCAAGAAAGATGAACAGCTGCAGGACATGCGGACACAGATTGATGGACTTGCCGCAGGCATCAAGACAATGCATGAACGGGTGGATTCCACGGTCACGACGGCGAACGAACGGTTCGATCAACTTGACCTCGCGCAGACAACCACCAAGACCACGCTCGACACCATCGTGTCACGCCTCGATGCTTTGAACACGATGGTCACAGAATTCCAGCAGGATTACGGTGGTGACACGGAGCAGGACGGTGGACACCGTCAAGGCCGTGCTCGCCGTGTGCTATGCCACCACGGTAATGATCCTTTTGCTAAGATAAAATTTAAAATTCAATCTTTTAATGGCAAATATGATCCTGCCGCATATCTTGATTGGGAATTAGAAGTTGAACAGAAATTTGCATGCCATGATATTCCTACTACGTCTCAAGTTAAAGCTGCTATTATTGAATTTACTGATTTTGCTTTAATTTGGTGGCGTGAATATAAACAAAAACATTCCACTCTAGCTCCAACCACATGGGATCAATTAAAGGCTGCTATGCGCCACAGATTTGTACCTTCTTTGTATGCCCGCGATTTGCTTAATAAAATGCAATGTTTTCAGCAAGGTTCACAATCTGTAGAGGACTCTTACCAGGAATTGCAAAAAGGCATGATTCGTTGTGGGTTAGTTGAGGAAAATGACGCTGCTATGGCACGTTTTCGTGGTGGTTTAAACCGTGAAATTCAGGATATACTTGATTATAAGGAGTATTATGATATCACCACATTATTCAACTTTGCTTGCAAAGCTGAACGTGAAGTGCAGGGACGCCGCTTGAAGCCATATTCTAACTCTTTTGCAGGACGAAGCTCGACATCCGGTTCAGCACCCCCTGCACCGTCCACGCCTGCCATTACACCGCGTGAGCGGGCAACCACTTCTGCAGGTGCTCCCCCATCCACAGGCGCAGCGCCTTCCACAGGCCGCACACGGGATATTCAGTGTTTTCGTTGCAAAGGATTTGGCCACGTGTCTCGGGACTGTCCTAACAAGCGTGTCTTGCTCATTCGTGATGATGGTGAGTATTCTTTCGCTAGTGATTCTGAAGATATTCAACACGCTATGCTTGCCACTGACCATGCAGCAAAGGCGGAAGTACATGTCAACCCGGGCGATGCCGATAGGTATGAAAGTCTTGTTGTGCAGCGTGTTCTTCGTACACAGGTCGCTCCACCTGAGAAGAATCAGCGACACACTCTTTTCCATACCAAGGGCGTTGTGCAGGAGTGGTCCATTCGCATCATCATCGACAGCGGCAGCTGCAACAATTTGGCTAGTACCGCGCTGGTTGAAAAGTTGTCCTTACCCACTCGTAAGCATCCACATCCTTATCACATTCAATGGCTTAATGATGGTGGGAAAATTAGAATTACTCGATCGGTCCGTGTTCCTTTCTCCATGGGTGCTTATTCTGCTTTTGTCGATTGTGATGTTATTCCCATGGAAGCATGCTCTCTGTTACTTGGGCGACCTTGGCAATATGATACTGATAGCTTGCATCATGGTCGTTCAAATCACTATTGTTTCATGTTTAAGGGTCCGCAAATAATTGTACATCCAATGACACTTGAACAAATTCTTAAAGATGATCTTGCTAGAGCTGCTAAAACTGCTAAACAACTTGAACCATCGACCTCTGTTAATTCTGAAATCAAGTTGAATGCTCCTGTTTTGCTTGCTACACGTGCTGATTTCGATGAGTTACGCGATGCTCCTTTGCCATGCTATGCCCTTATATGCTCTAGTGTGCTCGTTTCACTTGATGATGCACCATCTTTGGATATTCCCCTACGGTTGCTAACATTTTGCAGGAGTACGCTGATGTCTTTCCAAAAGATTTGCTATCGGGACTCGCACCACTTCATGGCATTGAGCACCAGATCGACCTCATTCCCGGCACACAGCTTCTGAACCGCGCACCGTACCGTACAAATCCGGATGAGACGCAGGAAATATAGCGACAGGTACAAGCGTTGCTTGACAAGGGTTATATTCATGAGTCTCTTAGCCCCTGCTCCGTTCCTGTGTTACTTGTTCCAAAGAAAGATGGATCATGGCGTATGTGTGTAGATTGTTGTGCTATTAATAACATTACCATTCGCTACTGATACCCTATACCACGCCTTGAAGATATGCTAGATGAGCTGAGTGGTGCCATTCTTTTCACTAAGGTAGATTTGCATAGTGGCTACCATCAGGTTCGCATGAAATTAGGTGATGAATGGAAAATGGCTTTCAAAACAAAATTTGGGTTATATGAATGGTTGGTTATGCCGTTTGGTTTGACAAATGCTCCTAGCACATTTATGCGTTTGATGAATGAAGTTCTACGGCCCTTCTGATGAGGACATCAACACCACACCAACACCATCTCCAGCACCACTTGGTCCTATTACTCGTGCTCGTGCCCGTGAACTCAACCATCAAGTAACTTCATTCTCAAACTCTTGTCCATTATATTTAGACAATGGAGACACGTGCACTCTTGTTTTGCTCAGGAACAATGGAGAGGATCAGCGGGACACGGGATGGGCACTAGCTGGATTTGGACCGCAGGACAACACAAACTTGTGATGGATGCCACGACTTCATACAGACTCCGATTGGGACATTCTCGCACTTTTTGGAAAACTTATCAAGTCTACTTTCCAATGGATCCAGAACCAAGGCTATATCTTATCGGACACATCCAGAGTAGTCGTTTTTGTACCGAGTCTGTTGACACCGTTTTTCGACACGTGTCAAATGGATCGAAGCTTGACTGGCTGGTGACTATTCTCCATCGGCATCGGTAAAGTATGAGTTGATATGGATGATGGGAGAGTGCTACAGAAGGCCAAGTATGTTGCCGATGGAAGCTGGATGGTCTTTGCCGACAAGGGTTAATTGGCGGTCTTGCCGATTGCTGATGAGATGCTATTGCTCATTGCCGATGAAGACTCTTTGCTGATTGCCGATAAGGACTCGTTGCCGATTGCCAATAAGGGGTCGTTGCCGATTGCTGATGGAAGATAGTTGTCGATTGCCGATGAAAGTTAGTTGCCGATTACCGATGAAGGCTGGCTGCCGATTGCCGATGAGGGCTCGTTGCCGATTACCGATGAAGAAGATGCTGCCGATAACCGATGAAGGTTTATTGCTGGTTGCCGATCGGGAAAGTATTGCCGATGCCGATGGGTGTGATTTAGCACTTGGTGGTAGCAGAGGACTACAGGTGGCTAGAGGAGGAAGTTGCAGGGATCTGCCGATGGAAAATTTCCATCGAGAAGAAGTGTAAGGAAACTGGTGTTCTGTGCCAGTATTATTATAGTAGTTTGAGTTTGACTCTTGCATGGGTCGCTTATTTTCCTTTAAAATAGGTGTGTCTGTTTAGGGAATAAATATTATTATCCGGCTCCTGCACGAATCAGTTTCCTTTAAAGTAGGAGTTTGTTTTAGGAAGGATACGTATCGTGTCTTTGTACAACTCTCCATGCGGGAGTATAAATATGAGCCCGAGGACTATGAAAAATATGAATCAAATAAAAAACAAACCAATTCTACTTTTTATCCTACTTTTACCGCAATTTACCTTTATTATGCATTAGTTATAGCTTAATGAGTTCTTCAAGCTTTCGACGGGCTGCATCACCTTGATCTCCGTCAAAATCCTTGTTAGTTCCGTGTGGGAGTACCTCTAGGCTTTGGCAATCCGGGCGCATCGCTGTTTGCCTCGTCTAGCTCTACTCTAAGTTATCCGTGATCAATCTGAGCCTTGACGTCCGGGCGCATCGCTGTCGTCTCGTTCAGTTTGTCATAGTTATCATCCTTGTCGATTGATTGGTCAAATCGACTGGCACGCCCTCGACATCGAGCTTTGGGTAATAGCCCGAGGTGTTCACAGATCTGACGCTTTTTGTGTCAACACCTCTTTTGGCACGCTCGGTGGGACCTGATTATACAAATCTACACATCCGGCATGGCTGATCACGCCGATGTTAATCAGAGGAATGTCATTGAAGTGTCTGAGGCCGATCTGAAAGATGATCAGAAGCAGGCCATGGAGCGGGCTATGGAGGAATACAGGCAGCTGTATCTCAAATCCTTCAGCCTCAGCAGGAGCGGCGAAGCAATTCAGAAGCAAGATCCGCCATTGCCATGGCAGGTCACGTACGACGCCAACCCTGGCAAGCTACAAGAGATGGTTAACGCCGCTGTAAGTCAAGCTTTGATTAACCACTCTAGCGTGCTGTCCAATACTGTCTACAATGCTGTTGCACAAACATTCAAAGAAGGACATGCACCGCAATATGCCGGCCCAGCGTACCATCAACCTGGGATGGCATCTGCAAGCCCATCGGCGGCTCAGATGGCGTCTTCCACCCCGGTGGAACCGTCTGCCGATGTGGCTACGTCACCAAGACCGAACGCCGGCGATGCTACCAAGTTCAACGCAGATCCAGCCGCGTCGGCAACTTCAGGACCAGCCCCCGCTAACTGGTGGGGATACGGTATGCCTCCGAATCTATACGCTGGCTCTAACCTGGTGCAGGGAGACGGTTCAACCTGGAAGAACTCTACAGCATCGGCAGCATAGCCACAGCCGATGGCTCATGTGATGCACAACTCCGCGCCTGCTCCAACCATACAAGTGCCATCAGATGATCTCCAAGTGATCCCAAACATACCTCTGATGCCACCATCGGCAAGCTCTGTGCCGATGCAACACATTATAACCACCGGTAGCCAATCTCTGGCGGCAAACGCTCAAACCGGAGCTCCGTGTCCCCAAGGCAACCTGGTGATCAATTGCTCCAAGATTCAAAAGCCGCATGCTCCGGTCAGCTATCAACCATCGGCAAGTCACATGCCGATGCCTTACAATATGGGATGGGTCAACCAGCCACCAGCTCAGCACCCCGGCGCGCCAATGTGTTATTATGGAGGCCCAGCTTACATCCAAGGCGGATCATCGGTACAACAACCGATGAATGTAACAGTTCAGCCGACTCCGCCAAGTATGTCAAACCATCCATTGGTAAGCCAACCGATGCATAGCATGCAAATGACTGATGCTGCGCCTGCGACAACTGCATATCTTCAAGGGGCGCGTCAGCCGACTCCGCCAAGCATGCCAATCTATCCATCGGTAAGTCAGCCGATGCATAGGCCCCAGATGACTGGTACTGCACCCACGACTACTGCACATCTCCAAGAGCGCGTCAGCCGACTCCACCGGTCGATAATCAGCCAATGAGTCGGCAGGAGCAGGATGCGTATTGGGTCGGCAAGATTGCCGAAGTCATGAAGGAGCAATTCGGTATCAAACTCAAGGTCAATACATACTCCTATCGGACCCTGTACCCGCCTGCATATGACTTGATTCCTCTCCCAAATCGGTACAAGGTGCCTGATTTTACCAAGTTCTCCGGCCAAGACGACACGTCGACGATGGAGCACATCAACCGCTTTATTATCCAGTGCGGGGAGGCTGCCAGCAGGGAGGAATTAAGGGTGAGACTATTCTCGTCATCATTGTCTGGATCGGCTTTCACATGGTTCATATCATTGCCTCCAAATTCTATAATTACATGGGCCGATCTGGAGAGGCAATTTCACAAATACTTCTTTGCTGGCATACATGAGAAGAAGCTTACCGATTTGGTCAAAATGAGACAGTGCAACGACGAATCAGTAGAAAGTTTTGTGCAGAGGCTGCGGGATGTGAAGAACAAGTGCTACAGTCTGGTGCTTGATGATCAGCAACTAGCAGATTTGGCCGTCCAGGGGTTACTGCCGCACATCAAGGACAAGTACGCGTCCCAGGAGTTTGAGAGCCTAAGTCACCTGGTGCAGAGGATTGTCGATCAGGATGTCAAAGCCTTTGAGCCCAGGAAGACTTGGAACAAGAAGGTGACCTTCATCGGGAGAGAAGAAGACTCTGGATCGGATGAAGAGCTGAATGTCGATGTGGCCGAATGGGTGAAGGATAAGAAGCCTGTGTCTTGTCCGTTCGGCCAAAAAGAAACAGAAAGGTTCACCTTTGATATCACCAAGGCCGACAGGATGTTTGACCTATTGCTGCAAGAGGGGCGAATCAAGTTGGCGCCCAATCAAGTGATTCCATCGGCCGAAGAGCTCAAGAAGATTAGGTACTGCAAGTGGCATAATGCAACCTCACACGGTACCAATGACTGCAAAGTATTCAAGCAGCAGTTGCAGTCGGAGATTGAGTCTAGGCGTATTAAGTTTGAAAACTCTAAAGCCCAGAAGCCGATGAAGATAGATCAGCACCCGTTCCCAAACAACATGGTGGAAATCAGTGAAAAAACTAGAGTGCTGACATCGGAGGCTGCCAGAAGAAACTCATCGGTAAACCCTAGTTACCAAGTGTCCGAGCACGATGCAAGAAGGTTTGCCGATGACAGAAAGGGTAAGAAGGTTGCCGATGAAGGTAACAGCGCCAACAAGGCTCCTGGAGTGGTGATCACCCATAAACAGTCAAGGCGCTATTATCGGCAATCACGTGAAGAGCAGTATCGGCAAGAGGAGGAAGAGCATCGAGAATGGCTTCGGCATAAGGACCATTGGAGGTGTCCCTTCTTCGTTCATTGCTGGGAGGAAGGCATCAAGCTGCCTACTGCCGATAACTGCCCAGAATGCAATAGGTACTACGCAGCCGATCGGTCAGGTAAGCGACCTTGTTTTGATGATCAGGCACCCAGGTACGCCGGCCGCTCAGGGAAGACATATTGGCACATGACCGACTGGGGGGCAAGCTCAATGCCCATGATCGGCTTGGCAGGCGTGTTGACCAGAGGGAGCTGGAGGAGATGGCCAATGCTAGAGTGCCCGATGAGGAGAAATTCTCCAGAGATCCCAACATCGGAATAAATGCCGATGTAAGCAGTGAGAAGCAATATCAACCTGTCTGGAAGACCAAGCTTCCTCCCTGGTGCCCTAAGGGTTTGACTAAGACCCAGAAAAGGAGAATTCAGCACCAGCGCCGTGACGACCTATATGACGTACAGAACCCTCGGAAGAGAAGCAGTGGAGGCCGAAGCGCAAGGACAGAGGCCCATCGGCAGATATAAACATGGTTGTCATGTTGCCGATGGAGTTTATGGCACCCGTCAGCGATGATGAAGAGGTTGCCGATATGGCGCAGTTGGTGCTGGACCCGATGGCGGCTATCTTCGAAAAGCCGGCCGAAGATGAGAGGCAGCATTTGAGGGCTCTGTTTGTTAAGGGCAAGGTGGATGGTCAGCCGATGACCAAAATGCTAGTGGATGGCGGTGCGTCGATCAACATAATGCCCTATGTCGTGTTCAGGAAGCTTGGCAAAGGTGATCGGGACTTGGTCGAAACCGACATGAAGCTCAAGGACTTCGAAGGCAATGTGTCAACCGCCATGGGAGCTGTATGTGTTGAATTGACCATCGGCAGTAAGACTTTGCCAACAACGTTCTTTGTAATCAGCGGCAAAGGCACCTACAACTTACTCCTTGGGAGGGACTGGATCCATGCTAATTGCTGTATCCCTTCTACTATGCATCAGAGTCTGGTACAGTGGATCGGGGACAGAATCGAAGTAGTCCGCGGGGAGGCCCCATCTACTGTAGCATCGGCAGAGTTGGACACTTATGAGCAGACCAGGTGCATATCTGGCGAAGCCTGGGGCACAGAGTTCCTCAAAGTTGCCGATTACCGCATCAAACCGATCCAAGCAGTTGGTCCTGAGGAGGAGTCTTAATGGACCAGTTCGCCGATAACGGAAAACTGGGGAGGGGCTTCACGTCTGCCGATGACTTGCTCGAGGTCGACATCGGCGATGGTAGTAAACCTAGGCCTACTTTTATTAGTGCTAAGTTAGATCCCCAATGTAAGCAGCAGTTAATTGATTTATTAAAAGAGAATAAAGATTGTTTCGCTTGGGACTATACAGAGATGCCTGGTTTAGACCGATCGATAGTTGAACATCAGTTACCCATCAAGTCTGGTTTTCAGCCACATCGGCAGCCGGCGCGCCGATGCAATCCTACCATCTTACTCGATATTAAGGCTGAGATTACCAAGTTAATCGAGGCTGGATTCATCCGGCAATGCCGATATGGCGATTGGATTTCTAATGTGGTTCCTGTGTATAAAAAGAATGGAAAACTTCGTGTTTGTATTGATTTCAGGAACCTGAACAAAGCCACGCCGATGGATGGTTACCCGATGCCCGTTGCTGATCTGCTGATCGATGCTGCTGCTGGGCACCAAGTTATTAGCTTTATGGATGGTAATGCTGGGTATAATCAGATATTCATGGCTGAAGAAGACATACCCAAAACTGCTTTCCGATGTCCAGGCCACGTTGGTTTGTTTGAATGGGTAGTCATGACTTTTGGTTTGAAGAATGCCGGTGCTACTTACCAGAGGGCGATGAATTTTATCTTTCATAAGTACATCGGCACAATTGTTGAGATCTACATTGATGATGTGGTGGTCAAGTCTGGGGACTTCAAGAAGCATCTTGCCGATTTGCGGAAGATATTGGAATGCACGAGGGAACATGGGTTGAAGATGAATCCCAACAAGTGTGCGTTTGGCGTATCGGCAGGGCAGTTTCTGGGCTTCATGGTGCATCAGAGAGGTATCGAAATCGGCAGAAAATCTATTGATGCAATTAACAGGGTAGTTGCTCCCACAAACAAAACTGAGTTGCAGTCTTTGATCGGCAAGATTAATTTCATTAGAAGATTTATATCCAACCTGTCTGGTAAGATTCAGTCTTTTAGTCCTCTATTAAAATTGAAAGCCGATCAAGAGTTTACATGGAGAGAAGAGTAGCAGTCAGCCTTAGAAAAGATTAAAAGGTATTTGGCGAATCCTCCAGTCTTAGTTCCACCTCAACCCGGGAAGCCTTTCAGGTTATATTTGTCTGCCGATGACGGTGTTATCGGGTCAGCCTTAATTCAAGAGTTTGAAGGGAAGGAGCGTGTAATATATTACCTGAGCAGGAGGTTGGTGGATGCTGAAACCAGGTATTCGGCTATAGAGAGATTGTGCTTATGTTTATACTTCTCTTGCATTAAATTAAGACACTATTTACTGTCGGCCGAATGTACTGTTGTCTGCAAAGATGATGTGGTCAAGTACATGCTGTCAATGCCGATTTTGAATGGACGAATCGGTAAGTGGATTCTGGCATTATCAGAGTTTGACCTAAGATATGAATCGGCAAAGGCTGTTAAGGGTCAGGTGATGGCCGATTTTGTCACTCAGCATTGCAATATGGTGGGCTTTGTTGAGATTGCCCCTTGGGCTCTGTTCTTTGATGGGTCTACGTGCAAGGATGGAGCAGGCATCGGTATTCTGTTAATTTCACCCCGAGGACAGAGGTATGAGATTTCATTGCCGATTGTTGCTACTTCGACAAACAATCAGGCTGAGTACCAGGCTTTGCTCAAGGGGTTGGAACTGATCAGGGAGGTGCGTGCCGATGCCGTTGAAATCTTCGGTGATTCCATGTTGGTGATTAATCAGCTGATCGGAATATATGAGTGCCGAAGTGAAGTGTTAATTGCAGCCCATGAGCGGTGTCTGCGGTTGTTAAGGGAGTTTAAAGAATACCGCCTCGAGCACATTCCAAGGTTGCATAATGAAGAAGCTAATCGGTTGGCACAGAATGCCTCGGGATATCAGCCGATTTAGGAAGTCACGACATCGGTAATGGATGCCGATGACTGGAGAAAGGGGATTGTCGATTACTTGAGGGATCCATCCAGGAAAGTCGAAAGGCGTCTAAGGTTCCAAGCTACTAAGTATGTGCTCCTTGATAATGAGTTGTATTATCGGACAATTGATGGAGTTTTGCTCAGATGTCTTGGCAAAGAGGAATCAAGAGAGTTAATGGGTGAGATCCATGAAGGTGTATGTGGAGCGCATCAATCGGCATTCAAGATGAAGTGGATGATTAGGCGGAATGGATATTATTGGCCGACAATCCTTGAAGATTGCTTCAATTATTTCAAAGGGTGTCAGGACTGTCAGAAGTTTGGTAATGTGCAAAGGGCACCTGCATCGGCAATGAATCCTATAATCAAGCCTTGGCCGTTCAGAGGGTGGGCCATTGATCTCATCGGCGAGATTTATCCGCCATCGAGCAAGGGGCATAAGTTCATACTTGTTGCTATAGATTACTTCACCAAATGGGTTGAGGCAATTCCGTTGAAGAAGGTGACATCGGCAAACATGGTGGATTTCGTTAAGGAGCACATTGTTTACCGATTTGGTATTCCTCAGACCATTACTACCGATCAAGGGACCATGTTCACATCGGGAGAGTTTGATGACTTTGCTGCTAGCATGGGTTTCAAGGTGTTAAATTCTTCTCCTTATTACGCTCAAGCTAATGGTCAAGCCGAAGCAACTAATAAAGGAGTCATTAAGCTTATAAAGCGCAAGATTGAAGAAAACCCTAGGAAGTGGCACATGGTATTAAACGAAGCTTTATGGTCATATCGGATGGCTTGTCATGGTGCGAACAAAGTCTCGCCGTATCAGTTGGTTTATGGACACGATGCTGTCCTACCTTGGGAAATTAAAACTGGTTCTAGGCGATTATCTCTTCAGGATCAGTTGACGACCGATGATTATATTACTCTGATGAAGGATGAGTTAGAGGATTTGGCAAGTCATCGGTTGAGGGCATTAATTAGTATTGAAGAGAACAAGAAGAGGGTTGTCCGATGGTATGATAAGAAGGTAAAGGTAAAGGAGTTTGCCAACGGTGATTTGGTTTGGAAGTTGATTTTACCGATTGGGACTAAGAGCTCTAAGTTTGGAAAGTGGTCCCCTAATTGGGAAGGTCCTTATCGGGTAAAACAGTCTGCTCCTGGTAATGCATACATTTTGGAAACCCTTGAGGGAGTAACATTTTCTAGGGCGATCAACGGCAAATACTTGAAGAGATATTACCCTAGTATATGGGTAGATGCATAATTCTTAGTCAAATGCCGATGAAAAGTAAACTTATAAAAACATCGGTAAAAGCAAACTGGCGTTATATTACAAAACAAAATTAAGTATCAGGTTACATTCCTACCGATACTACAGACATCAAAATGAGGAATGAATAACATTTATCGCGCGCAGGCGAATTTGGTCTATTTCATCTAACTCCTGAGCGTCAGCATCGGCAGAGCCCTCAACCGGCTTGATCTTCTTCTTCCATGAGATAGCTTGCCGAGCATATTGATCCCTTTCTTGCTGCAAAGCTCCGATGAAGTCAGACAGTTGGGTCTTCTGTTGATTGGCAGCTGTCAGACCCTCTTCAATCTGTCGCAGTTCTGCCAGCAGCTCCTCTTTCCTCGCCGATAGCTGAGAGATTTCCTGGTCGAGGTTGCCGATGGAAGTTTTGGCTTGGCCGATGCTTCTGTGCTTCTCATCGACAAGGCCTTTAAATCTGAACTTCTCTTCCTCGCTCTTGGCTTGGGCCGCTCTATCGGCAATGCGACGAGTAAGCCGCTGGTACTGAATTTGTTTGACGTCAATGGAAGCTGCTTGGAGGATGGTTTCTGCTGCATCGGCGGAAAGATGGCCCTGGATATCTTTGAATATAATCCTTGCCACCAATGAGTCCTGGACAAGTTGGGAAGTATCTTGCAGCTATAAGGAGAGCAACTCCTCAAGCTTGGACTTGACTTCTGCCAATAGAGCCGGGTGGGAACTCTCCTCTTCATCGTCATCGGGGATGTCGACGGCGAAGGAGAATAGACTGTCTGTTTGGAGGCGACCTTGGCGCTCATCTCCGGTCTAAAGGTTTAGACTGTAGGAGAAGAGGCTGTCCGGAGAGTCTTGGGCCTGAAAACAGAGGTTAAAGTATGCTGATTGTAAAACTATACTGTGAGCTTTAAGGTAATCTACTTACCGTCTTGAAGCGGATCTCCTGCCTGGGGCTTGGCATGCCAGATGGTCCAGCTTCATCTTGAACATCGGCAGCAGACGCCGATGACTGAGCCTGTGTTGGGGAGGCAGCTGACGCTTCTAGTCTTGGCGTGGTTGTTGCTGGTATCGCCTCCGATGTAGTGGCGGTTTCTTGGGGTGGCACTATGTCATCGGGGACCTGGATCGACGGTGCCGATGCCAACGTCGTTGCTGCTGCGGGAGCTTGAGTGGTTCCTTCGCCAGATAATCTGGTTGGCAATGCCGACGCCGATGCTACCTCCGCTGCTACGGCGGGAGTTGTTTCTTCAGTCACCACAGCTGGTGTCGATGCCGATGCCGTTCTGATCTCCTGGACGGGGGCGTCATCCATCGCCTGTTCAGGAATGGAGGTCGATGGAACTCCTACCGATGACCCGTCGGCAGGTGGCGCGACTGGAGCTGGAAGCTCTGCTGGCAGTGCATCGGCAGCTGATGGTGCAGATGGAGCCGATGGCGGAGGGGAAGCCAGCCTCAAGCGCCTTTTCTTTGTCGGCGCAGCAGTAGGAGAGCCAATCCGCTTGGATGAAGACTGGGGGCATCGGCAATAGGGTCAGAAGTTAGTTGTATTCTGTGAACAGATGCCGATGACCATAATGCCTGAAAATGAAAAGCAAGTTATGCAAGGCATCGGCAGGGGTACCTGTTGAGGCGTGAAGGCGGCCAACGTCGGGGCTTTGTTGCCGATGATCGATATAGGGCCCATTATTCAAAGTTTGAAGGGTCTGCCGCTATTGCTCATTGTGGGGACTGGATCATCGGCCTGTCAAATACAAAGGTGCAGAGTGATGTTACTGATGACATAAAATAATGAAAGTACATTGGATAGCAAACTTACTGCGTCGTCGGGAATGAGGTAATCGGCGTCGATCAAGTGCCGATAGTAGTGCGAAGACTTGGCGAGTAGTTGGCACTTCCACTCTTGCCACCAAGACTTGAACTCGTTGGTAATGAAGGAGGTCGGCGTCCAGGAGGACAAGTTAAGGTCTGACAAATCGGCATCGGCAGGGAGGTTGATGACTTTGTTCCAATCTAGATTGCTGGAGATTGTCTGTCTGGGTCTTACTACCTTGGAATAGCACAGCTTGATCGGAAGTTGGCCAGATGCCAGTTATCTTGCCGCTGCCG
Source organism: Microstegium vimineum (assembly GCA_022036555.1). Lineage (NCBI taxonomy): Eukaryota > Viridiplantae > Streptophyta > Magnoliopsida > Poales > Poaceae > Microstegium > Microstegium vimineum. The sequence continues at coordinate 14,165,423 of CM039131.1, read as the reverse complement.
ATGGATAGTAAAACTTGTACGACGGCGGGGCATTCTTCCCAGATCCAAAGATGTTTACCGGGAGGGCTCGGGGAGTGATGCTGGCCCTTATGATTGCTTGGTTCTCAGGCAAACTCATATCGGTCAAGTTGAAGAGCAGTGGGAACTGGTTCTGTTCATCAAGATATGGCCACCAACTCCGTTCTGAGGAGGGAAGTCCGTTGTAAAACCTCTGGAAAAAGTAGCCGAAGTGCTCTACATCGGCATCGGTACCCGGCAACATTATGATGGCTTCTCCAAAGTTAAGCGGAGCTCGAGTTGCTGATTCATCGTCATCATATCGGTAATCTTCTGACAGCTCTCTCGGGAATTGTTGGGCAAATAGGTCGAACTCGAGGGTCTTGTGCATATGTGCATTCAACCAGAGGTTAATGAACCACCAAGGGCCTCCGAGATTGCCGATGGGCTCTCCTAGCAGCAGTTTATTGGATACTTGGTGCAGCAATCGGTAAACTGACCCGAGGAGGTACCTGCCTAAAGGAAGCCTTATGCCGTTGGCAAGCAGTTCGGCCGCGGGGAGGTGCATAGTGGTCGGGCCGATGGTTTTGCCACAGAAGACAAACTTCTCTAACCACATGTTTAAAAAGATGGCGTGCTCCCGTTGGCTTACCGATCCGGTTTTCTGGTGTTCTTGGATGTAACCTGTCCAGCCACCGATACTGCGGGTGTTCATCTTGTACTCAGCTTTTCTGTTAAACAGGCTGAGCGTATCGGCAGAGGTAATATCCAAGTCGGTCAGCATATAGACATCGGCAAGGGTGGGAGTAGTTGGTCCGTGCCTAAAAAGGAAGGCGTTCATACTATCGGACCAAAAAATATGAAGCTGCTATCATCAAGTTCTCATTCTTCTCTGCATCGGCAATCGAGAGCCTAATGCATTGATCTAAGCCACGCTCCTGCCAGTATACTTGTTGTGACCTGGCCAACCTCAAGTACCAATTTTTACATCCTTTGGTGTGCTTGGGCCATGAGCGGAATGTATCTTTCCACAATCCCAGACCAAAGCTTTCGGATCTAAACGGTATCCGGTTGGTTTCTGCGTTGATGATGGAGGTGGGGTCTGGATTGCCCATTGGGTCTAGGCAGTTAAGATTGGAACCAGCAAGGGGAATGATGACTTTGTTGTACAACTCCTAGGGTTCGAGAAGAGGACGAATTAGAAAGAACAGGGATGAAACCAGGTTTTTGCGGAGAAAAGAGAGGTTAGATTGGATGAGGAATGAATCTTACCTTCGGGATGTCGACCTGGATCGCCATTGGAGTCAAGAGAATGCTTGATTCGTCCTTGGAGTGTGAAGAAGTACTGTTGCTTGAGCTTGTGTTCTTCAGGGCAGCCGAAGGTTGAAGACGAAGGCTGGGAGGTGAAAGTAAAAATGGGCTCGGGTAAAAAAGGTAGTGTGGGTCCCGGTAACTTTTATAATCCTGTTCAGGGGTATTTTGGGGTTCTGTCCCACACTGTGCAGGAATGTAGAGAGGCCCGCGGTAGATACGCGCGGTGGTCGAGGTGGTCTATAACTGTTCATGCTACAATCGAGGGATTTTATTATTAAATTGCAGTTCCACATGCGGGGATCGAGGAAACCGTACGTTTATCTCGGGAGTAATGGCTACAACAACGGCTACAGCAACAGCTACAGTGGAGAGAATTTCGGCACGTAAGGTTATACGCTCTAAAACTGGGGGGCATGTGTTGACACCGTTTTTCGACACGTGTCAAATGGATCGAAGCTTGACTGGCTGGTGACTATTCTCCATCGGCATCGGTAAAGTATGAGTTGATATGGATGACGGGAGAGTGCTACAGAAGGCCAAGTATGTTGCCGATGGAAGCTGGATGGTCTTTGCCGACAAGGGTTAATTGGCGGTCTTGCCGATTGCTGATGAGATGCTATTGCTCATTGCCGATGAAGACTCTTTGCTGATTGCCGATAAGGACTCGTTGCCGATTGCCGATAAGGGGTCGTTGTCGATTGCTGATGGAAGATAGTTGTCGATTGCCGATGAAAGTTAGGTGCCGATTACCGATGAAGGCTGGCTGCCGATTGCCGATGAGGGCTCGTTGCCGATTACCGATGAAGAAGATGCTGCCGATAACCGATGAAGGTTTATTGCTGGTTGCCGATCGGGAAAGTATTACCGATGCCGATGGGTGTGATTTAGCACTTAGTGGCAGCAGAGGACTACAGGCGGCTAGAGGAGGAAGTTGCAGGGATCTGCCGATGGAAAATTTCCATCGAGGAGAAGTGTAAGGAAACTGGTGTTCTGTGCCAGTATTATTATAGTAGTTTGAGTCTAACTCTTGCATGGGTTGCTTATTTTCCTTTAAAATAGGTGTGTCTGTTTAGGGAATAAATATTATTATCCGGCTCCTGCACGAATCAGTTTCCTTTAAAGTAGGAGTTTGTTTTAGGAAGGATATGTATCGTGTCTTTGTACAACTCTCCATGCGGGAGTATAAATATGAGCCCGAGGACTATGAAAAATATGAATCAAATAAAAAACAAACCAATTCTACTTTTTATCCTACTTTTACCGCAATTTACCTTTATTATGCATTAGTTATAGCTTAACGAGTTCTTCAAGCTTTCGACGGGCTGCATCACCTTGATCTCCGTCAAAATCCTTGTTAGTTCCGTGTGGGAGTACCTCTAGGCTTTGGCAATCCGGGCGCATTGCTGTTTGCCTCGTCTAGCTCTGCTCTAAGTTATCCGTGATCAATCTGAGCCTTGACGTCCGGGCGCATCGCTGTCGTCTCGTTCAGTTTGTCATAGTTATCATCCTTGTCGATTGATTGGTCAAATCGACTGGCACGCCCTCGACATCGAGCTTTGGGTAATAGCCCGAGGTGTTCACAGATCTGACGCTTTTTGTGTCAACAGAGTCCTTTTCTGTCCACCGGTGCTGCGTCACCTTAATTTGGGCTGATGGCCCATGTATCAAGTTGGGTCCATTAGGGACACGTCCTAGGGTTGGGGAACGACCCCAACACCCTTGTGGTCATCCTCCCAACTCCTTATAAGTCTTTAGAGCCGCCACAAACAGTTTAGGTTTTGTTTCATCGAGTTAGCCATTGCTACCGCCTTTCAGCGCGTGTGTTGGATCAACCGTCCGTCTGATTGTCATCGGAACCTCACCATATTGTGTCCTCAGATTAAACCCTTCATATTCATCTTGCAATTGAGTGCTCGGTCATCTTGTTCTTGCTGGTTCTTCGATTGCTTGCAGGACGGGAGCCCTAGTGGCTGGTTGTCACGCCACAAGATCGCGACAACCATCGGAGGTGGTGTATCGGTTGCTAAGGCGCAGAGTCCGTGGACGGTTGTAGTCAAGCCGTGAATGTCATCTCCATTCACCAATCGAGTTATCCACCATCTATCATCGAAAGATCAGACAGCGAACCCTACGGGTCGTCATCAGTTGGTAATCAAAGCAAGGTTTATGGTGAGAGACTTCCAATTCTTCACAAAAAAAAATTCCTATAGTCCAGAAAAGCCAGAAAAAAAAATAGTAGATTAGTTTTCCGTAATCCCATAAACCCGTTGAGCCTTTTGCTAGTACTACTTAGTTAGGGCTTGTTGAGTCATCGGTTGCATCAGTTGTGTCGAGTTGCTGGTTTTAGTTATAGTCCTTTAGAGTTTCGAGTTCTTGTCACGTTCTAGTCCGAGTCTAAGTAGATTTCGTTGCTGTCAAGTTCGAGTCCGAGTACTACCCTGGTATTCGCGGCTGTCCAGTTCGAGTTTGAGTTGTGTTCTGGAATCGAGTCCGAGTACTACCCTTGTATTCGCTGCTGTCAAGTTCGAGTCCGAGTTGATTTTGGGAATCAATTCCGAGTACTACCCTGGTATTTGTTGCTATAAATTGCCTCCGTCCGAGTTGTTTTCCATAATTAAGTTCGCGCACTACAAGTCGGGACTACAAGTTTCATACCATCTTTTAATTACCTATATACCCCTGCACTTTTTGAAAAAGTGTGTGTGGTGAATTGCTCTTTCGACATCTCTTTGTTCATATAATCAGTTTTAAGGATCCCTGAAAAAAAAGAAAAAAAAAGTAAAAAAAAGAACAAAAAAATAGAAAAAAGGGGGCTGATCTTTGTGTTTCTCTCCTTTGGATAGGTGGTGTTTGTGACTCTCTTTGTGTCTAGGCTCGCGTCTCTAGTACGGTCTAGGCTAGGACCAGCACAGTACCACCTTTGAACGATTATTCAGCTCACTTTTTAAACTAACGTGGTGCTAGTATTTGTCCTTAAGCATAACATTTGCCACATATAGCTTCACATACTCGACTACAACTTGACAGGTGTTGTTGCTGCGGTACCGATACATTCACTTCTAAGGTTGCAGGCTTGCTAGTTGTTGACCCCTCCTGCTGAGCAAGGTAAGAACTGGTAAGAGCTTGAGAAACAGGTTGAGAGCGAGTGACTTGCTGTAGCTACATCCTAAAGTTGTAGGGCTTTTATTTCTTCACCTGTTTTCTTGTTGTTCTTGTCTTCTAAACCATGTCAGGAACAGAGGATAATAACAACATGCCGCAATCTCCACGCACCAAGGGCATCATTCAACATTTTACAAGGCAAGTGCAGCTGCATACCGAAGGACTCGATGGAGATTTACAGGTGACCAATGACAATATTGGGAAACTAGAGGCCGCCCAACTTGCCACCACCACCAAGCTTACAGGAGTTGAAGCATCGGTTGCTCGTATGGACAAAAGTCTTGCCGCTCTTCTCAGTCGTTTTGATGACTTCCACACAAAAGGCAAGGGTCAACATAATGACAACCACAAGGATGAGGAGCGAGTCGAAGATAATGACAAGGATGCTTACTCTGGTGATATGGACCTTGATAACAATGACCTTCGTGATCGACATCGCCTACGCTTTAATCGGAGAGGTATGGGTCACCGTCGACGTGAGGTACATAATAACAATGATGCTTTCAGTAAGATTAAATTTAAAATACCTCTTTTTGATGGTAAGTATGATCCTGATGCATATATTTCATGGGAAATTGTTGTTGACCAAAAGTTTTCATGCCACGAATTTCCTGAGAATACACATGTTAGGGCCGCTACTAGTGAGTTTACTGACTTTGTTACTGTATGGTGGATAGAGTATAGTAAGAAAAATCCTAATAACATACCATATACTTGGGATGCTTTAAAAAAAATCATGAGGGCTAGATTTGTTCCTTCTTACTATGCACGAGATTTGCTACATAAACTACAACAAGACAAGGTGCTAAAAGTGTAGAAGAGTATTATCAAGAATTACAAATGGGTATGTTGCGTTGTAATTTAGAGGAGGATGAGGAACCTGCTATGGAAAGACTTTTGGGTGGGTTAAATCGTGAAATTCAGGACATCCTTTCATATAAAGAGTACACTAATGTAACCCGTTTGTTTCATCTTGCTTGTAAAGCTAAAAGGGAAGTGCAGGGGCGACGTGCTAGTGTTCGGAATAACTTTTTTGCAGGGAAGACAAATTCATGGCAGCCCCACACACGTGCTACTATGCCATCCTCAAGTGACAAGCCTAGTGCTACTCCCACAAATTCAGTAGCCAAGACAGCCAGAAGCCTAGTGCAAGTGCTTCGTCCGTAGCATCGACAGGTAGAACGAGAGACATTCAGTGTCACTGGTGCCAGAGATATGGACATGTGATGCGTGAGTGTTCCAGCAAGCGCGTTATGGTCGTCAAAGATAATGGTGAGTATTCGTCCGCTAGTGATTTTGATGAAGATACACTTGCATTGCTTGTCGCTGACTATGCAGGTAGTGAAGAATGTATAGAAGAACATATTAATGCAGGTGAAGCCGACCGCTATGAGAGCCTCATTGTACAGCGTGTGCTTAGTGCACAAATGGAGAAGGCAGAGCAAAATCAGCGACACACGTTGTTCCAAACAAAGTGTGTCATTAAGGAGCGTTCATGTCGCATGATCATCGATGGAGGTAGCTGCAACAACTTGGCAAGCGGTGACATGGTGGAGAAGCTTGCGCTTACCACCAAACCACATCCACATTCATATTACATTCAATGGTTAAATAACAGCGGTAAGGCAAAGGTAACTAGACTTGTGCGAATCAATTTTTCCATTGGATCCTATAAAGATGTGGTTGAATGTGATGTTGTGCCTATGCAAGCTTGTAATGTGCTGCTAGGTCGACCTTGGAAATTTGATAGAGATTCTATGCATTATTGTAGAACAAATCAATATTCTTTTCTATACCATGATAGAAAAATTGTGTTGCATCCTATGTCCCCTGAAGCTATTATGCAAGATGATGTAGCTAAAGCCTCAAAAGCTAAAAGTGAGAGCAATAAAAATGACCAATCTGTTGCTGATATGAAAGAGGAGATAAAATTGAAAGGAAATTGTTTGCTTGCTACTAAATCTGATATTAATGAGTTGAATGCTTCCACTACTGTTGCTTATGCTATAGCATGCAAAGAGGTATTGATTTCCCTTCATGATATGCAGCGTTCTTTGCCTCCTGCTGTCGCTACATTTTGCAGGAGTATTCGGATGTGTTCCCAAGTGAAATACCATTGAGCCTGCCACCACTTCGAGGCATTGAGCACCAAATTGACCTGATTCCTGGTGCCTCATTGCCCAACCGTGCACCATATAGGACCAATCCAGAAGAAACAAAGGAGATTCAGCGTCAAGTGCAAGAACTCCTCGGCAAAGGTTACATACGTGAGTCTCTAAGTTCTTGTGTTGTTCCGGTTATTTTAGTGCCTAAGAAAGATGGATCGTGGCGTATGTGTGTGGATTGTCGGGCTATTAATAATATTACTATTCGATATCGTCATCCAATTCCACGATTAGATGACATGCTAGATGAATTGAGTGGTGCTGTTGTGTTTTCCAAAGTGGATTTGCGTAGCGGGTATCATTAGATTCGCATGAAATTGGGAGATGAATGGAAAACTGCTTTCAAAACTAAGTTCGGTTTGTATGAGTGGTTAGTCATGCCTTTTGGGTTAACTAATGCACCTAGTACCTTCATGAGATTGATGAATGAGGTTTTGCGTGCTTTCATTGGAAGATTTGTTGTTGTTTATTTTGATGATATATTAATTTATAGCAAATCTATGGAAGAACATATTGATCATTTATGTGTTATTTTTAAAGCTCTACGGGAGGCACATTTATTTGGTAACCTTGATAAGTGCACCTTTTGCACAGATCGTGTTTCTTTTCTTGGCTATGTTGTTACTCCACAGGGAATTGAGGTTGATAAAGCCAAGGTGGACGCTATACAGGGTTGGCCAGTACCAAAGACTATCACCCAAGTGCGGAGTTTTCTAGGACTTGGTGGGTTCTATCATCGCTTTGTGCAGGATTTCAGCACCATTGCTGCACCATTGAATGAGCTTATGAAGAAGGGAGTCGTGTTTTCTTGGGGAACCCCACAAGAGAATGCCTTCAACATGTTGAAAGATAAGTTGACAAATGCACCTCTTCTCCAACTTCCTAATTTTAATAAGACTTTTGAACTTGAATGTGATGCTAGTGGAATTGGATTGGGTAGTGTTTTGTTACAAGAAGGTAAACCCATTGCATATTTTAATGAGAAACTAAGTGGGCCTCTTCTGAATTATTCTACTTATGATAAGGAATTGTATGCTCTCGTGCGAACATTAGAAACATGGTAGCATTATTTGTGGCCCAAAGAATTTGTTATTCATTCTGATCATGAATCGTTAAAGCATATTCGTAGTCAAGTAAAATTGAACTGTAGACATGCTAAGTGGGTTGAATTTATTGAATCTTTTCCTTATATCATTAAGCACAAGAAAGGGAAAGAGAATATCATTGTTGATGCTTTGTCTAGGAGATATACTTTATTAACACAACTTGACTATAAGATCTTTGGTTTGGAAACAATTAAACAACAATATATACATGATAATGATTTTAAAGACGTGTTGCTGCAATGTAAGGATGGAAAAGCATGGAATAAATTTGTTCTAAATGATGGCTTTGTGTTTAGAGCTAACAAGCTATGCATCCCAGCTAGCTCCGTTCGTTTGTTGTTGCTTCAGGAAGCGCATGGAGGTGGCTTGATGGGACATTTTGGAGCAAAGAAGACGGAGGACATACTTGCTGGTCATTTCTTTTGGCCAAAGATGAGGAGAGACATGGAGCGATTTGTTGCTCGCTACACAACTTGTCAGAAGGCAAAGTCACGATTACATCCCCACAGTTTGTATATGCCTCTACCTGTTCCTAACGCACCTTGGGAAGATATTTCTATGGATTTTGTTTTGGGATTGCCAAGGACTAGGAAGGGCCGTGATAGTGTTTTTGTGGTTGTGGATAGATTTTCTAAGATGGCACACTTTATACCTTGTCATAAAACTGATGATGCTACACATATTGCTAATTTGTTCTTTCGCGAAGTTGTTCGTTTGCATGTTGTGCCAAATACAATTATTTCTGATCGAGATGCTAAATTTCTTAGCCATTTTTGGAGAACTTTATGGGGTAAATTGGGACTAAGCTTTAATTTTCTACCACATGTCAGCCCCAAACTGATGGTCAAACTGAAGTTGTGAATAGAACTTTGTCTACTATGTTAAGGGTTGTTTTAAAGAAGAATATTAAGATGTGGGAAGATTGTTTGCCTCATATTGAGTTTGCTTATAATCGTTCATTGCATTCTACTACCAAGATGTGCCCATTTGAGGTTGTTTATGGCTTGTTACCACATGCTCCTAATTATTTAATGCCTCTACCAACTTCTGAACAATTGAATTTTGATGCTAAGCAACGTGGTGAGTTGATGTTAAAATTGCATGAAACAACTAAAGAAAACATAGAACGCATGAATGCTAAGTATAAGCTTGCTGGTGATAAAGGTAGAAAGCAATTGATTTTTGAACCTGGTGATTTGGTTTGGCTGCATTTGAGAAAGGATAGGTTTCCTGAATTGAGAAAATCTAAATTGCTGCCAAGAGCTGATGGACCATTTAAAGTGCTAAAACGTATTAATGAGAATGCATATAAGTTTGATCTTCCTGTAGCTTTTGGGATTAGTCCCACATTTAACATTGCAGATTTGAAGCCATATTGGTAGAGGAAGATGAGCTTGAGTCGAGGACGACTCAAATGCAAGAAGGGGAGGATGATGAGGACATCAACACCGCACCAACACCATCTCCAGCACCACTTGGTCCTATTACTCGTGCTCGTGCCCGTGAACTCAACCATCAAGTAACTTCATTCTCAAAGTCTTGTCCATTATATTTAGACAATGGAGACATGTGCACTCTTGTTTTGCTCAGGAACAATGGAGAGGATCAGCGGGACACGGGATGGGCGCTAGCTGGATTTGGACTGCAGGACAGCACAAACTTGTGATGGATGCCACGACTTCATACAGACTCCGATTGGGACATTCTCACACTTTTTCGAAAATTTATCAAGTCTACTTTCCAACGTATCCAGAACCAAGGCTATATCTTATCGGACACATCCAGAGTAGTCATTTTCGTACCGAGTCCTTTTCTGTCCACCGGTGCTGCGTCACCTTAATTTAGGCTGATGGCCCATGTATCAAGTTGGGTCCATTAGGGACGTGTCCTAGGGTTGGGGAACGACCCCAACACCCTTGTGGTCGTCCTCCCAACTACTTATAAGTCTTTAGAGCCACCACAAACAGTTTAGGTTTTGTTTCGTCGAGTTAGCCATTGCTACCGCCTTTCAGCGCGCGTGTTGGATCAACCGTCCGTCTGATTGTCATCAGAACCTCACCATATTGGTCCTCAGATTAAACCCTTCATATTCATCTTGCAATTGAGTGCTTGTTCATCTTGTTCTTGTTGGTTCTTCGATTGCTTGCAGGACGGGAGCCCTAGTGGCTGGTTGTCACGCCGCAAGATCACGACAACCATCGAAGGTGGTGTATCGGTTGCTAAGGCGCAGCGTCCGTGGACGGTTGTAGTCGAGCTGTGAACGTCATCTCCATTCACCAATCGAGTTATCCACCATCTCTCATCGAAAGATCAGACAGCGAACCCTACGGGTCGTCATCACCTTCATAGGACTGTTTGTAGTTGTCTATTTTGATGACATCCTCATTTACAGCAAGTCCATGGAAGAGCATTTAGAACATTTGTGTGCTATTTTTGATGCATTGCGTGCAGCCCATTTATTTGCTAACATCGAAAAATGCATGTTTTGCACACAACGTGTTTCGTTTCTTGGCTATGTTGTTACTCCACAGGGCATTGAGGTGGATAGCAGCAAGATCAATGCCATTCGGGCGTGGCCTACACCGACAACAGTCATACAAATTCGAAGTTTTCTTGGCCTTGAAGGTTTCTACCGCAGGTTTGTTCGTGATTTTAGCTCCATTGCAGCGCCTCTACATGTGCTTACAAAGAAGGATGTTTCCTTTGCTTGGAGTGATTCGCAATAGGTTGCGTTCAGCACCTTGAAAGATAAGTTAACCAATGCTCCTCTCTTGCAGTTGCCTGATTTTACTAAAGTGTTTGAACTTGAATGGGATGCTAGCGGTATTGGGTTAGGTGTTGTTTTGTTACAAGAAGGAAAGCCGGTTGCTTATTTTAGCGAGAAATTAAGTGGTGCTAGCTTGAATTATTCTACTTATGATAAGGAGCTTTATGCTTTAGTGCGCACTTTGCATACTTGGCAGCACTACCTTTGGCATCGCGAATTTATAATTCATTTTGATCATGAGGCTTTAAAACATATTCGTACCCAAACAAACCTGAACCGTTGTCATGCTAAATGGGTAGAATTCATTGAGTCTTTCCCTTACATTATTAAACACAAGAGCGGGAAGAAAAATGTTATTGTTGATGCTTTGTCTCGTCGCTATACCATGCTGTCACAATTAGATTTTAAAATCTTTGGCTTGCAAACTGTGAAGAATCAATATGTGGACGATGCTGATTTTAAAGATGCTTTCGCCCATTGTTTTCATGGCAAACCATGGGGCAAATTTCACATACCGGACGGATTCCTATTTCGCGCTAACAAGCTGTGTGTTCCAGCAAGCTCGGTTAGTCGTTTGTTATTACAGGAAGCGCATGGAGGCAGTCTCTTGGGGCATTTTGGCATCTACAAAACGCATGAGGTGCTGGCTGCCCACTTCTTTTGGCCCCGGATGCGCGCTGATGTTGAGTGTCTTGTTGCACGTTGCACTACTTGCCAGAAAGCTAAGTCATGATTGAACAACCATGGTTTGTACATACCTTTGCCTGTTCCTACTTCTCCTTGGCTTGACATTTCTATGGACTTTGTTTTGGGATTACCTTGAACTAAGAAGGGGAGGGGCAGTATTTTTGTGGTTGTTGATCATTTCTCCAAAATGGCTCATTTTATACCTTGTCAAAAGACTGATGATGCTAGCAATATTGCTGAATTGTTCTATAGCGAGATTATTCGTTTGCATGGTATTCCAAATACAATAGTCTCTGATCGTGATGCTAAGTTTCTCAGTCATTTTTGGAGGTCACTGTGGAATAAATTGGGAACTAAATAGCTGTTTAGCACAACTTGTCACCCTCAAACTGATGGACGAACTGAAGTGGTTAATCTAACTTTGTCAACCATGATTAGGGCTATTTTAGATAAAAATTTGAAACGTTGGGAAGATTGCTTGCCTCATGTTGAGTTTGCTTATAATCATGCAACACATTCTTCTACAAAGATGTATCCCTTTCAGGTTGTTTATGGTTATATTCCTCGGGCGCCTATTGATTTGTTTGCGCTTGATGCTGAGGACGCCCCACACATAGATGCCGCTGCACATGTTGATCAAATGATTAGCTTGCATGAGCAAACTCAACGAAACATTGCTGCTGCTAATGCTAAATATCAGGTTGCGGGTAGTAAAGGGAGACAACATGTTACTTTTGAACCGGGTGATCTGGTTTGGTTGCATTTGAGAAAGGATCGTTTTCCTGCTTTACGTCATTCTAAATTAATGCCACGTGCTGCTGGTCCTTTTAAAGTGCTAACCAAAATTAATGATAATGCTTATATCCTTGACCTGCCTGCGGAGTTTCGTGTTTCCACGAGTTTTAATGTTGCATATTTGAAACTGTATGCGGGAGAAGATGAGGAGTTGCTGTCAAGGACGACTTCAATTCAAGAAGGGGAGGATGATGAGGACACCATGAGTACATCTACACCAGCAGCACCTTAGGCGCCTCCAGTTACTTCTCCACCGCAGGCACCTACAGTTGATCATCCAGTTGGGCCAATCACTCGGGCCCGTGCAAGAGAATTAAACTTCATCATGCTGTTAAGGAATGAAGGCCCAGCAGAATAAGAAGATGGGCCAACAGGGCAGCCCAAGGTCCCGCCTAGGGTTTGGAGCCGCAGCCCTATCTTTGGGTGCGCGCCACCCTCCTGCCGTCGGCCTTTATTTAGTCGGAGTCTCTTTTGTTTACAACTTGAGTTTTGTTTTACATCTAGCTTTAGCTACTCTCGAACACGCGCCAACCTGCGCTGTCTCGTGTAATTTAGAACTCCACCTTCGAGTGATATTAGGATTGCTCGTGTCTTTTTCTTGTTCGTTCTTCGATTGCGAGCAGGAATTGATCTTCGTGATCAGGCTGATCTCGCACCGGCGAGGTTGGTAACCATTGGGAGTTGGTTCAGCGATTGCATTGGCGCTTCCGGTTCGCTCGTCGTAGTCGGATCGTGAGGGTCTACTTCCACCAAATCGAAATTATCTCCACTCACCGAAAGATCGGGCACTCCCCCTCTATTACATCATCTCTGAGTGAATCGTTGATAAACTACATTCTTGACAAATGATGAGCAACGGAATTTTCTACTCCTTTCTTATCTTTTATTTCAATGTCAAATTCTTGGAGTAGTAAAATCCATCTTATCAAACCAGGCTTAGCATCTTTCTTAGTGAGCAAATATTAAAGAGCAGCATGATCAGTGTAAATTATTATCTTTACTCCAACTAAGTAAGATCTAAGCTTATCTATAGAAAAACAACAACCAAGAGTTATTTTCAGTTGTTGCATAATTAAGTTGAAGTCTTGTTAAATTTTTTCTAGTATATCCTTAGATTGTCCTAGCATTGCTCCTACAACATAATCATTTGCATCACACATGATTTCAAAAAGTAATGACCAATCAGAGGGTTGAATGATTGGTGCAGAAGTAAATGCTTTTTTCAAAGTTTCAAAAGCATTTAAGAAAGCATCATCAAATTCAAAGGGTATAACCTTAGCCAAGAGATTAGTAAGCGGTCTAGCAATATGAGAGAAATCATTTATAAACCGATGATAAAAAAACCAGCATGGCCAAGAAAACCTCTTATCCATTTAACATTTATAGGTGGAGGTAGTTGTTCAATCACTTCAATTTTAGCTATGTCTACCTCAATTCCACATTCAGATATTAAATGTTCTAGCACTATGCCCTCTCTAACCATGAAATGACATTTTTCCCAATTAAGGACTAAGTGTTTTTCTTCACATCTTTGCAAAACCTTATCTAAGTTTTCAAGACAATCATTAAAAGTCTTTCCATAAATAGAGAAATCATCCATGAAAACTTCCATAATCTCTTCAATCATATTAGAAAATATAGACATCATGCATCTTTGAAAAGAAACTGGAGCATTACATAATACAAAGGACATTCTACGATAAGCATAAGTTTCATAAGGACATGTAAAAGTGGTTTTGCTTTGATCATTTTGATGGATTAGAATCTGATGATTTCTGGAATACTCATCAAAAAAACAAAAGAAAGAGTGGTTTGCCAAGCATTCTAACATTTCATCAATGAAAGGTACCGGGAAGTGATCTTTCCTTGTTGTCTTGTTAAGTTTTCTGTAATCAATGCACATCGGCCATCTAGTGACGATTATTTGTGGAATTAATTCATTTTTCATTTTTAACGACTGTCATGCCTCGCTTCTTAGGCACAACTTGGCTGCGGCTACCCACTCACTATGTGGCACAGGATAAATTATCCTGGTGTATAATAGTTTCAAAACCTCTTTCTTAACCACTTCTCTTATCGTATTATTAAGCCTACGTTGAGGCTCCCTAGAAGGTATAGAATTTGGATCTATAGGGATGTGATGGGTGCAAAGAGCAAGGTTAATATCTTTGAGATCTTGGAGTGAATAACCAAAGCCTGATTTATGTTTTTCTAAAGGAGTTATGAGATAGAATTTTTCTTTCTGAGTGAGTTTATCATTTATGATTAGAGGAGAATCCGGATCATTGTTAAGAAAAGCATAGCAAAGTCCATGAGGGTAAAGGTTTTAACTCAATGGGTGGTCTAGAAGGTTCCTCAAGAAAATCTAAAGGATCTGGAGTTGGAGTGTGATTTTCTTCTTCCTCTATGAAGAACTGAGCATCTTCTACAATATTAGGTTCCATTAAGGATTTTAGAGATGATTCCTTAACCTCTTCCATTGGGTCTGGCTTGGGACAAGATTCACTCTCAACATTTAGACAGTGGGAGATTGATATAGGCATATTTAAATTTTTTCCAAGATAAGTATTTGATTTCCTTGATTGCCCTTCTTTAATAAGCCTTTTGATTGGTTGTCCTATCAACAGGTTGAATTCAAGGGTATCAAATATATAGAAGCTTATGTGAACCTAAACTTCAATTACATGGATAGGTAGGTGTTGATGGTCCTTAAGTACCAATTTCAACCGTCAACTAAACAAGGCAAAGGATCTAAATGAAACCAATAGCTAGAATTAGGGTTTATACTAACAGAATTAGAGGTGAGGGAGAGAGGAGGAGAGAGCTAGGAGGAGCCGGATCTGTCGGATCTTCCTCAACATTGTACCTTTGTAGCATCTGGTTCGGAGCAATCTCCAGGTTCTTCATTTATTATTTCTAAGTATCTTATTTCAGTTCTTACTTTATTCTATTTATAGGATCTCCGCTCGTATTGAGTCCTCTAGTTTTCACGTGGAATTAGAGTAGTAAGCGATAGTGTAGACGTGGTGTCTAGACTAGAGTTTACCTGAGTTTGCGCCCAATCCTACGGATAGTTGTGGTGGCCCCAGAGGTGACAGCTCTGTAAAGCCTTTGTAGTCCACTATGTTCGGGTTGGTGTTTCGTAGAGCTTTTGGCAGCCTCCTCCCAACTACCTTTTTCCCAGTCTTTATCGAGAGTCGAGAAGGTACTGTTGCTCTAAAGTAAGTAGAGTATAGTGGACCTTTGATTAGATAAACCCCTTAGAAAACTCTAAAATCTCTCTACCCAGTTATCTTATCTATCCTTGGATGTTCTTAGTTCTTCTCTAGTACACTTCGCATTCCCCGTGGAAATCGATACCCATTTGGAATACTCCCGGGTGAAAGCTACAGAGTTTGGTTTTGGTTAATTGATAAAACCTATGGACTAACCCTATTGCTAAGTGTATGATCAAGATAGGATAATCCAAATTGACAAGTGGAGCTATATGAAGGATCATGATGGATCAAGTGCTCCATGACTAAGGAAAAGAAGAAAGAGAAAAACAAAAATGGGCTCAAGGCAAAGGTATATCATAGGGCCATTTTTGGTTTAGTGATGAAGACACTATAGAGAGTGTGATCACCTTTAGGATAGATAGCCGTACTATCAAGAAGGGAAAACTCGTGTCGATTGCGGTTATCATGTGCCACTAGGTCATTTGCATTGCATACATAAAATGAACCTAAGTGACTAAAATTGTGAGACAAATCCAAGATAATTCAATATAGAGGCTAACACAGGAGAACAAGTGTTGGATCACATGGTGTTAGCATATAGAAGCTTGGAGAAGAAGAGGCAGCTCAGTTTGGCACTCAGAAGGACTCCAGACGCAGGTCCGGACGCTGGCAAGATGACGTCCGAACCATTGGATATGCGTACGGAGGCATACCCTAGCTCTCGGCTTCTCTGAACAGGAGGACCGGATGCAGATGTGTGTCCGGACGCTGGACTCCGGACGCATCGTCCCGAGGTTGGAGCTCTCTGTACTCCTTGGTTGAAGGCATCCAGACGCAAACTGTCGTCCGGACACAGGACTCCGGACAAGCGTTCGGACAATTGGAGCTCTCTGGATCCTCTCTGCATAGGGTCCGGACGCAAACGACAGAGAGTCCGGACCCTACTATTGCGAGCGTCCGGAGGTGACGTGTCAGCACTAGAAAGTGGCACCAACGGCAGGATTCAAAATGAAGAGGGTCCGGACGCGTGGCCAATGGTCCGGACCCCCACACAGGTTGCGTCCGGAGTCATGTGGGAAATCAGGATGAAGGGGCAAAACATCTAGTCTTTGGTAGTAGGCTATAAATATGTTTTGGCCGGCTCCTAGGGCTCTCTCTTGCACCTCCCATTTATTCTCACTCTTTGTGCTTGCTTGAGAAGGCCCCCAACTCATCTTTCTTTGATTTTCTTGCTAATTCATGAGAGTTTGAGTGAACCAAGTGCTTGATCTTTGCATTGCATCTTAGTGGCACTTGGTCATCGTCATCGCCGTGGGATTTCTTGTTATTCTTGGTGTTTTCCAACACCTAGATGGCTTGGCGATTGTGGAGAAGCTTCGGCATGTGTTGGTGATTGTTCGTGGCCGGCTTCATCGATTGTGAGAGGGCTTGTACCCACCTCGGCGGAGCGCCAAAGGGTAACTCTAGTGCATTGTTCGTGTCATTGAGTTACTCTCATTTGGGTAGATTCTTGTGGCGCCCGGGTAGTGGGCTAGGCTTGCGATTGCCTATTAGCCACCGAATCACCATTTGAGTAGTCGACACAACGGGGACTAGCTTGGTGGCAACCAAGTGAACCTCGGGAGAAAAACCATTGTATCAATCTTATCTCCTGGCTACTCTTGGTGATCTTATTGTGATTGGTCTTCTCATTGGTATATTCTCTTCACAAGGCATCGGTATAACAATCATCCTCCTCCTAGCATTTACCTTCTTGCTTATATCTTGTCTAGTTAGCTTGATAGTTAGATTCTTGGTTAGTTGTTCTTGCTAGCTTATGATTAAGTACCCTAGGTTCTTGCTATTGTTTGTTAGGCACTTAACTAACTAGAATTGCTTGGATAGGTGGCTTTGCACCCCTAGTAGAGCTAGAGCAAAAAGCTTCGCTTAAGTGTTAATCTAACCTTTGCTCTAGTGATTTGTAGAATTTTTAATAGGCTATTCACCCCCCCCCCTCTAGCCATCTAGGTCCTTTCAAGTGGTATTGGAGTCATGGTCACCACTATTATCAAGGCTTAACAACCTTCGGTGTTAGTGATGGCGCAAATATCTTTCAACCATGTGGGGAGCAAACCACCAATGTTTGATGGCACATCATTTGATTATTGGAAGAGGAAGATGAAGATGCATCTAGGCTCAATACATGAGAAGGTGTGGAGTGTGACCAAACATGACTTTGTCATTCTTGATGAAGCCGCTCCCACACCTAGAGAGCAAGAGAACCGGCAATGCAACATTATGGCTCTCAATGTGATCTACAATGGCATTGATTCCAAGGTGTTTGAGAAAATCAAAGATCTTGAGAAGGCAAGTGAAGTGTGGAAGAGACTTGAAGATACATATGAGGGCACCGCCAAAGTGAAGAGCTCAAAGCTATATATGCTCAAGGACAAGCTATCTCATTTCAAGATGAAGGAAGATGAGTCAATCCCGGAGATGTTTCATAGGCTCCAAGTGATCATCAATGATTTCAAGGGATTGGGTGAGAAGGTCAAGGATGAAGACTTCTCAAATCGCTTTCTTGGTTGTTTGCCCAAGAAATACAAAACCTTGAGGCAAATAATTAGGAGAGATGGTTTGACCGAGATCACTCCCAATGAAGTTCTTGGTGAGATCATGACCGAAGAGCAATACAATGAAGAAAGTGATGAAGAAGAGGTCAAGGAAGAAGAGAAGAAGAAGAAGAGCTTAGCTTTCAAGGCTTCATCATCCAAGAGCAAGGGCAAAGCAAAGAATCAAGAATCAAGTGATGATGAAGAAGCTAGTGATATTGATGATGAGATGATGGCTCTCTTTGTGCGCAAAACGGCTTCATCGATTGTGAGAGGGCTTGTACCCACCTCGGTGGAGCGCCAAAGGGTAACTATAGTGGATTGCTCGTGTCATTGAGTTACTCTCATTTGGGTAGATTCTTGTGGCGCCCGGGTAGTGGGCTAGGCTTGTGATTGCCTATTAGTCACCGAATCACCATTTGAGTAGTCGACACAACGGAGACTAGTTTGGTGGCAACCAAGTGAACCTCAGGAGAAAAACCATTGTGTCAATCTTGTCTCCCGGCTACTCTTGGTGATCTTATTGTGATTGGTCTTCTCATTGGTATATTCTCTTCACAAGGCATCGGTATAACAATCATCCTCCTCCTAGCATTTACTTTCTTGCTTATATCTTCTATAGTTAGCTTGCTAGTTAGCTTCTTGGTTAGTTGTTCTTGCTAGCTTGTGATTAAGTGTGTTAGGTTCTTTCTATTATTTGTTAGGCACTTAACTAACTAGAATTGTTTCGCTAGGTGGCTTTGCACCCCTAGTAGAGCTACAGCAAAAAGCTTCGTTTAAGTGTTAATCTAACCTTTGCTCTAGTGATTTGTAGAATTTTTAATAGGCTATTCACCCCCCCCCTCTAGACATCTAGGTCCTTTCAAGTGGTATTGGAGTCGTGGTCACCGCTATTATCAAGGCTTAACAACCTTCGGTGTTAGTGATGGCACAAATATAGTACATTTACTGTAGATTTACTGTAGATTAACCGATCCATATACAATTCCACTGTTAGTTCCTTGCTTCGATCCACCGCAACCATTCCTTCCCCTCCTTACCTTCTCTCTAATTGCCACTCTACTTGCATGTCCTGTCCCTCCCTCGTGAAGCTTCCACAGCCGCTCCGCCTCTAGTCTAGCGTCGCCCTTCCCTCTGGTGCAACCCCCACATCACCCCCATGGCAAGGATGTCCTGCCAACCGGCGTTTGTACCCCCTCCCCTGATTCGCCTCTCCCCTTGCCTCTCATCTCTCCCTCTGCTTCTCGAATCTTCCACAGTCGCTGCCACGGTGGCTCTGGCCTACCACCGCCCTTCCCTCGAGCGCCCATGTTGGTACTTCTTATGACTATTGGATAAATCCGCAAGCGCACAAATTATATCGTTGTAGCACTTCACCTAGGAGTATTCCAAGGTATCATAATTTATATTTTCCCAAGGGAAAGCAGAGCTAGAAATGATAATTAGAGAGAGATCCTAAAGAGCACCTCAACTTAGTACCAACTAGTATAGGGCGGTAATCGAATAATGTGATAGGAAGGGTGATGAATGAACAAGCCAAGGTAAATTATAACTTAGAATAACTAGTAAGTATAGCTAGGAGGGAGGACAACGAGAGAGATAAGGACTCCTATGTAATTCACTTCTACTTCAGTGTACTTAGCCAATTAATTAGTCTAAACACAATAGTTTGCCTCCTCAATACAAGTATGCTAGGCGAGAGGATAGATCAGTAGGAGGGCAAAACTCCTACCGGACCACACTCTCTTTTTCTGGGGGCCTTACCTTTTAAGAACTTGCCTAAGAACACGTGGTGGGATACAAAGACTAGACAAGGTTGTCACTCTCTTGCTAGCTACCACAAACAATCCGTGCAACAAGCGGTAACTAAGGGTAAGATGGTGTATAAGAACCACGCTTACACACAACTCACTACTTTAATTGTGATCTACAACCAAAGCACCCTATGACAAGCAATGATCGCATACGGGAAAGGCCACAAGGATCATAGACTATTAATGCAAAAGCTAGTAATAAGCAAAAGCACACAACAATACTATAACAAGTATAGTAATGCTCAAAGTAAATACTAAGTAAAGTAGAGGAAAAGTAATATATTTAATAAAGTAAAGTCTTACAAGGAAAGATACAAGAGTTATACCAGACCCTCCAGGAGACGACTCCGGAAATCCCGAGCACAGCTCGACTCAACTCTAACTCCCACACTAGACTAACTACTAAGATAATTCTAAGTGCTTGATCTTGTAGGCTTGTCCACCATGAGTGAAGAGGGGGGTGTGAGCCTCTATTTATAGTGAGAGGTGGAGTAGGGGCTACTCCATCGCCACGTCATCTATCCAGGAGGCTTCACTTTTGGTCCCTTGGATCCACCGCCTCCAAACCAACTTGGAATGGAGGGTTAGGATTTCCATCATGTGTTAAATGTGTGGGGGAGTCACCAGGAGCCTCAGGGGGCCTAGAGGGTATCAGTCGACCCCCCTATGGGAGGTGGGCCCTACCCTGGGCTTCTAGAAGTTGTCCATACTAGTCAGGGACCTAGTGCGGGGTGGTAGCCCCCTTTGGGGTATCGGTCGACCCCCCGCTAGGGGTATCTGGGCCACCACTACCTTCTAGAATGTGGACCCACTTGTCATGGAGCTTGGGATGATTCATTTGAAGTGTTTGTCATGCTAGTTCTCTTGATGTGGGCCCATGGATCCTTGTGCACTTGATATGGAGCGTTGAATGAAAGCACAAGTTGCATCCAAGGGTTGGAATAGCTTTGTCATGGATTGTGTTGGCTTGGCTGGCCAGAAGGGTCCAAACTAGTATTCGCCGATCATGATTTGACTCCTTTGGAGCTAGGATTTCTTGTGGGAGCTCCTGGACATGTCAGGAGTCTCATGGTATAAAGGTTCTGGAGTTTGGCTCAAATCACACATCATGAGATGTGCAAAAGGAGCTTCCAGCATTGTTGATTGGCCTAAAATGTTATTCCCTGCAAGACAAAGCTTTCCAGGTACATGTGGAACTTATTAGTAGTAAACATGTTCATGTAGTGTTATTCTTCCCTTGAAACCGAGGTTGTTGACGGTATTTTAGATGTGTAAAAGTATGTCATTCTTAGCGGCAACAACCCCCCACCATGCTGCCCCCGGCAGCGTCTGTGCCCCCTACCCCCGAGGTCGTTGTGGCATCGTGTCCACGAGGTCGATGGCCCTTACTCTACCTCCCCCTCACCTGCGGCCCGATTCGTGGTCGTCTCTTCCTTTCCTCCATCAGCGGCTCACCCTCTTCTCCTTCATCCCTAGTTTCTTTCCGTATCCCAAATCAGTATGGTTCTTTATGTACGGTTCTTATTTCCATAGAATTATTTGGTTCTTGATCTAGGTTCCAGGTCAATTTGGTTGTTCAGTTATGGTTCCGCATGGGTCATGTGGGTTTACGTCAGATTCTTGGCCTGACGGCTCCACAACTTGTTGCCTAACGTCTTCCAAGGGTCCATGGCCATCATGTCCAAGTCATTGGCCATTCTTGGCATGGGTTGGTAGCTTCTACCTCTAGCTCATTTTTTTCCTCTCCCCAAATCGATATGGTTCTTTATGTACAGTTCTTATTTCCTCAGATTTATTTGGTTCTCCATCTAGGTTTCAGATCCATTTCGTTGTTCATATTATAATACTACTGTATGTAACTTTTTTTTTCTTTAAATAGGATGGCCTTGAACTGACTATGTCCTTACTGAATCAATGCTACTTTATGCAGGTGGATGAGCAACTATCTCCACCAAATCAATTATTCCAGTTCCCAAACGCCCAAACCAGTGAGTCAGCACTATTAGCATTGCTTTTCATATTCGAGTTCCAGTCATGCCTCCTAAAATTACTTGCACCTTATATTCATTGGACTTCTAATCTACATACCATTTCCTTTGTCATGCTCTTATGTTTAGAAACTTTTATCGACAATAGTGTTCAGTATGTAGCTACGGTTCATAAGTGAGAATTCGTTTATCAGAACTATACACTTATGATATGTGCACTTACAAGCATCTAATCTTATCTACCACACCTTAGCATGGTACCATGTAAGGATTACCAGACTCTTGATGGTCCTTTCATATTAATGAATCTCTCTTGAGTTGCAAATAAGCTAATTTGGACAAACAGATGCATCGTGCATACTGCCATGGTGTAAATAGATATCTGGGGATCACACAGTTTCTTGAGATTTTACATTTGTCTTCAATTTTGCAGGTCTGCCTCATTTGTCTAATAAGGTATAGGTAGATGGATTTTCCCATTCTACTGCTATCACTTAGGGTACTGTGAAAGGATCAAGATTCCCAAGAGGGGGGTGAATTGGCCTTATTTCAAATTTCTAAAACAAATATGAAATCCTAAACAAATGCCAATCACCACTAGTGCCTACCGGTTGTGTGTCCTAGCTAGAAAGCGGTAGCAAGGCATAGAAAGGAAATACACCCTACACAATTCTAGTACGAAAGTAAGAACAAGTGCGGAATGTAAAGAGATAGGGAAAGAGATTCTTTACATGACGACGTTTTGCCGACGTATCGAGGAGTTCACACTCCCCCCTAGTCCTCATTGGAGCACCTCGCAAGGTATTGCTCCCCTCAATCCCGCGCAAGGGATGAGTGCTCTCTAGAAGCTGGTTCTTCGCCACTCCGACTCGGTGAACCGCCCACAACCGATGAACAAGTCGATGGTGAAGGGCTGCCGACAATCCTTCTGGCGATCACCTTCCTCCGAGCACCACTGGACCGTCTAGGTGATGTCAATCACCAAGAGTAACAAGCCTTGATCTTCACTTGACTCAATCAAGCCTCACAACTAGAGTGGATGCACACTTGATCTCTTGGATGAACTAGGGAGAGAAGATTGATGAATGGATTCGCGAATCACTCTCTCACTAGGGCTCTTGCTCTCTTCCCACACCTCACAAGGTTTCTCAGCAAATGAAATAAGAAAAGGCAGGTTGGGAAGGCAAGGGGTGGAGTATAAATACTCCCCCACACAACTAGCCCACGGGCTGCTGAAAATAGACATTTTAAGTTGGCGACGGACGCTCCGACGCCTACCCCCAACGGCTAGTTCCTATTCAAACTTGTAGGCGATGGACACTACGTCGCTTTGTTATGGACGTTGTACCCCAGTGTCCGGTTTAAACTCGCTGCTCTCGGGAAACTTGGAATTAAATCGACGGACGCTCCACAACGTCTGACGCCTTGTCGACGGACGTGTCCATCACGATTTGGCCCTCTCTAGAATTCTCTGTACTGGCCACGGATGCTCTGGGTGCATACCCTAGCATCCGATGCTAACGTCCGGCGCGACGGACAACGTCCGACGCGATGGACAACATCCGTCGCCTTCCGCTTCAGCGTCCGACGCCCAGAAAGGTGCCTTCTCAACTCCGTTTTTCATCGCGATGAATATGGGAGTTGTTCTAGGCTATCTTACGATCACCATAGGCTTGCTTGGAGCTAAGGTTGTCAAGTGTGCACCACACCTAAGTCACGAAGCTCTCCTAAGTCAAAATACTAGTCTCAACCCCTCTTGATAGTACGGTCAAAGATCAAATAAAGCTCTATCTATACTAGTGCCCTTCATCTCCTTATGGCACTTAGACCTATCACTCTAAGGTCTTCATTATCTTGTCTCATCCAAGCCAAGCCACAACATGTACTCAAAGATATGAAGTGAAAAACACGAGTACCTCATGATATGCTCAAAGATATATCGGAGTATGTCGCGGAAGCACAAATACCATTAGAGCATAGAGACATATCATGAACCAAGGAGACAACTCACAAGATATATTAGTGAAAATCAAGAGTATGTCACACACAAGAGTATCTCACAAGCAAGCATCACACATATATGCAATGCATGAAACATATAAATGATGCATGAGTACGAGGAATAAAAATCACACAAGTAAGATTTAAATCCCTCCCCCTATTTCTGATACTCGACTACTACCCTCTCTCCCCCTTTGGGGCAAAGCACCAAAAAGCTACTAAGCATCTGGAGGTGGTGCAGTCGGGTTGCGAGGACGAAGATCGAACTGCGTGTAGTCTAGACTTGAGTCACTGCCATCATCTGCCTGACCCTCTGTAGCTGGCGCTGACTGTGAAGCGATCTAGGTAGGCTGAGTTGAGGTGGACTCAGTAGCTAGAGCTGCTAACTGTTGACACTTCTTATGACACTTAAGCTAGGTTGTCATCCCTAGCATGCCAGAGAGGTGTGGTATTGAAATATGCAATTGCTCTAAGTAAATATAAATGTGTTTCTGCAAGCACACAGATAATAATGATGTAGCATTTTAACTAGGAGTATTCCAGGTATCGTTATTTATATTTTTACCACTGGGAAGGGATACTAAGGAATAAATGAGGAATGAATAAAGATGATTAATGAGTATCACTGCATGTGTAATGGAGAGTTTTCATCTATCTCACTCAGTACAAGATAAGTGTCACATAAGATATAGATAATGAATGAATACTAACAAAAGATAAATACTGATCAGCATATATGTAGCCACATAAGATAATGATAAGCACCTCAATAGATATTCTAGCAAGTCATTAGCATGGAATTAGGACGAACTACAAAGATATTTCCTAAGTCATTCTTAACTATACAGTCTAGCATATTATGATTAGTGCAATTACACTTGGCAATCATGGCAAGATAAGAGATATTCATGTATAGTGAGTATTACTAAGGAAGATGAAGAACATAGCAATCACTTCCCGTAATAGTACTGCTCTGCCTTCCCTACAAACGGGAGGAGGACTACAAGGACTCAACATGACTGTCACTCCCGCGAACTACCTCACGATCCGGAATGTAGGGTACAATCGTAGATAAATACGGTCTAGGCACCACACCTACACAATATCTATCATTTACCCACAGTGCTAATAGATAAACACTATACGATCCTAAACATGCATATGATTCAGATCTAACTATACCAAGTATATCATCATAATAGACTAAGAACAATATAACTAAGAACATAATCAAATACAGTAAAGTCATAAACAATATACTGAAGTAGAGGAAAGTCATATTCATAATATTGAAGAACAAATGATGAACAAGGAAGAACTAGAGAGAGAATTACCAATGATCCTCTGGACAGACCCGGAAACCAACCGAAGATTGACTCCTCCTAGTTCTAATCCTATATAGCTATGCTAAACTAGAGATCTAGTTGACGTGGTGGCTCTAGGGCTTGATCAGGGGCTTCTCCTCTTCAGATGGATGATGAATAATGAAATAGGTCAGAGAGGCTCTTCTCCTCAGGGTCAGGGGGCCTTCCTTATATAGGCTTATCAAATGAACGTCGGTCGTCGGATCAAACCGACCTTAATGGAGGGCTTAGATGTGACCTAAAAGGCGGTGGAGAGGTGGTTCCACAAGCAGAGGGGCATTGGGCTTAGCCTTAGGGCGGTCGCCCGAAGGGATAGGACAGGCGCCCTGCCCTTGGGCCCGCTCGGCCTCCGGTTCCTTCCCGCGCCTTCTTGACTCTTCTAGAGTATTCTTGTTTGGACGAATGATGTTTATCTCTATGTAATCATGACATGTGGGCCTTTCCTCCATATTTCCTGCTATCCCCCTGCAAAAATAGACATTCACCAAAACTCGTGGAATTCTGTCAGTATAAACCCTATTTCTAAGTATTGGGGTCATATAGATCCTTTTACTTGTCTAGTTGATGGTTGATTTTGGTACTTAAGGACCATCAACAAGCTCCCCCAAGCTTACCTTTTGCTCATCCCTGAGCAAAGATAGACTCAGTGATGGATCAGGAGTTGCTACAATGCTTTCACGCCTTACAGGTACACATGCTTTCAAATAAGATCTTGTCTCTGGGTTAGATCAACTATTAAGATAAAAAACTTACTCATTTTACCTTCCACCATGGGGCTTGTAACCGTCACCTTTGTCTTGGGTAGTTGAAAGATAGAACGGTCCAGTCAAGCACCATGTACCTGCTCTTTGATCAACTATAGCTCTGGAGTTTTTGTAGGTTTTCAAAAAAAAACTCAGAGATTCCTTGTATGACTCTCTCAGTCGCTCCTTTGTGGTATTTCTGGATCCTTACCAAGGCATGGATGGTGTATGCCTTTCTCTCAAATATGTGGTATTTGTGGTATAAGGCATTGTGGTAATACCTTCTCTCTCTCTCACCCTACTTCTAAAAGGCTAATATCTGGAGCTCATAGGTGGGAGATAGCGTATACATACTTACAAGACATATGTTGCATAGTCAAACCGCGGATCCAAAGGAACCGATCAATAAGTCAAATCAAGATGTGCATGTGTGGTGAATGAATGGTGTGTGATGATGATGGTAAAGATGATGGTGATGAGGGTGATGGTAGAGGTGAAAGTCTAATTCTACTTGTGCTCCCTTTTGATGGATATACCTTTCTTGTATTTGAAACCTTTTGAAGGGAATGAGATGCTTGATAATATATATATATATATGATGATGGGTATCTTGTACCCCTAATTCTACTATCGGACACTTGCCCATTTTTACCTCTCATCTCACTTTTTTATTTTTCGAGGTTGGCGGACATTTTGCCCTTTTTATTTCCTCGTGTCTCTTTTTTTTCAAGAGCACTCATCCTTGTAGAGCTATAAAGCAAACGCTGACTGGAGCCTTTATTTCACAGGGATAAAACAGGAATAGGAGAATATTTATGTGTTTTTATTCTCTCCCGAATTAGGAGTAGAATGTTTTTTGTGGGTGGATCTAGAGATGGGAATGAGTGGATATATGTGGACGCGTACTTCTGGGGTCGAAGCAGTGTATGTGGATGGAGTGTATGTGAATGTGTACTTCCGAGGATAGAAGTAGCGTGTGTGGGTGTATATATATGGATGCGTACTTCTGAGGTGGAAGTACCATGTATGGATGTATGTGGATCCACATGACTAGTTCCCGAGGGTCGCACAGCTTGACCACACTCAATGCTCATAAGCAGTATGTAAAAATGTGTGGTTTCCTAATCTAGTAAGCATGTATATATGGTTGTGGTTGGAATTTAAACTCTCGTCATATAGGAACTCATCATGTAGTATTTTTAAAGTTTTCAAAAGATAAAATTCTCCAGAATTCTAGTATCTCTAGGAATAGATAAATAGCAACTCAAACATTCCAATATCATATCCATCAACGACTTAGACTTTAGATCAGGTACTCTTCCCACAAGTTTTAGGTTCAGAGCAAATTTCAAATCATAACAATTATGCCTAAACTTGAGAGAGAGAAATCAAATTTGAAAACTAGGTACTTGAAAGGTATTACGATAGAGCAACTATTCATCATTTCTATGTTAAGAGTTTATTACTGGGGTTCATTTTAGCATAGCTATTTTATTTTATTCTCTCCTATTATTTATTTAGCAAACTCTTAACTAATCAAAAACACATATATATATATATATATATATATAAGCGGGAAAATATTTATTGGTTTTCTATAATTATGCATCTTTTTATTTTATAAAAGTATAGATATAAAAACTGATAGGTAGAAATACATAGCTGAGTATGGGGGTGCTCTCCCCCAAGCTGGATTTTGACGTAATTTCTTCTGGTGTAGCTGGTACGTGGGGGTGCTCTCCCCAAGCTAGATTTTGACGTAATTTCTTCTGATGTAGTTGACACCTAGCAGAGGTGTCCTCTAGTTGCTGTTCTCCATTGATCCTTGAATTCTGTGAAACTCAAATAGACAACAAAGCTTGTGGAACTCATTAAGTGTTAGTAATAAATCTCTAGCTTTGATCATGTCGAGTTTCCTCTAATGGATGTTATTATTTAGCAGGATCATAAACTCTGTATTTTTATATTTTTATTTTATAAGATAAAAACTCATTTATTTATTTTTTTATGCCACCACAGCGAGTATGCTTATGGGTTTTATGCCACGAGTACACATGGGCTTAACAGTTTTAAACATTTTTGTTTTCTTTTTAAGATAGAGTAAACATGATTAACTATTTTGGAAAAGTAAATAATTAAGGGAAAAGATAACTACCAAGTGTTACCTCTTAGCACGGCGTTCGGTGGTTTAAATCCTCTGAACAGGACTCCTCATGTCCTTAGTTGTCCTGGGGCTCATTGGACGGCGTAGCTGGCGCCTCCGGCTGCGCTTCTTCTTCTGGTATGATTTCTTTTTGTCTCCACACTTGTATTGGTGCGGTGGCCTCCCTAGGACAAGCTCTCTTTTCTGGATGTTTATTATAATCGGAGGGACGTACCTCTCCTTTTTCACAAGATTCTTCGCTCTCGTGCCTGGAGTAGTCGTAGAATGATCTTTCCTTTCCAAACCTTGGAGTTGGTGGTGTGTTCGGCCTCGAGAGTGGAGTTGCGTATATTGACTCTTCTTCGGGGTATCTTTCTTCATATCTTGATACTTC
Source organism: Microstegium vimineum (assembly GCA_022036555.1). Lineage (NCBI taxonomy): Eukaryota > Viridiplantae > Streptophyta > Magnoliopsida > Poales > Poaceae > Microstegium > Microstegium vimineum. Next base: position 14,137,174 of record CM039131.1, on the reverse strand, counting down.
TCCTTTATAGGTTGCCCTTCCACCCTTGGTGTTCTGCTTCTTCTGGTTGCGGTAGCGACGTCTTCTTCTCGTTCTATTCTGCTTAGCTTCTTCAATAATGTAGTTAGCATTAAGTAACGTCGTACCTTCTCAGAGGGGAAGTGTAGGTGCACTTCTCCTATCCCGATATAGATGATAGCTTTAGTGGTGCTTAGGAATGACCTTCCAAGGATGATAGGTGGATCATAATCATCTTCTCCCATATCAACGACTAGGAAGTCTATAGGGATGAAGTGGTCATCAATCTGGATGGGGACATCTTTTGCTATGCCTTCGATGACGCGGCATGTCGGATCTGCCATCTGGAGTTGGGTGTATGTTGGGTGTATGTTGGATGTAGAGGCATTGTGCCGTACAGAAACTCGTAGGTCAATTTGGCCATAATGTTGACGCCCGATCCGGTGTCGCAGATTGCTTTCTGGAAGGAGCATCTGTTGATTGTGCATTCAATGGTTGGGACACCTGCGTCGTCCTTCTTGATCAAATGAGGGGATCTGATTTGGTGATCTTGATTGTTGTGAAGTGTCGTGACCATCTTTGCTGATTTTGTCCATACTTGCTTATTGTTCTTCTTCTGCTTGTTCTTCTTGTTCTGCTTGTTCTTCCCATTGGTCCTCTTCTTTGGCTCATCTTGAGGTTGTTCAGGAGCTTGTATGGTTTTGTTCTTGAAGGTAAATGTCTCCCTCTTCCCTTTGATGATGAAACTGATCTTGGCGGTGCTAGCATAGATGACAGCTCCGGCGGTGTTCAAGATTGGCCTCCCAAGGATGACGGGTGACTTCTCATCAACTCCAGTTTCTATCACCATGAAGTCTGCTGGAACATATGAGGTACCAATTCGGACACGGATATCTTTTAATATTCCTCTTGGATAGCATAGTGTCCGATCTGCAAGTTGCAAACATATGGTTGTCTCTGATAAAGGATAATTAAAGTATTTCTCATAGATTACCCTGGGCATGATATTGAGGCTTGCGCCAAAGTCGCAAAGTGCTTTAGGAAAGTCGGTGATGCCAATGGAGATTGGGATGACGGGTCGTCCTGGGTCTCCTTTCTTGGTTGGCATAGAGTCGCCACACCACTCTTCTGTGGGGTTGTTCCAATAAGCACCTGCATCAAATATGTCTACAAGATTTGTAGATTCTAACCCTTCCGGTTGTGATGGAATACCGGGGTTAGTGATAGGAACAGCAGAAGCTATTTGGGTTAACTGAGATTCAATCATTTTATTAAAGCTAATTTGATTCTTGATGGCAACAGAAAAATTATCCATCCTATTATTTATGGTTTCTAGTATTTTATCATTGGATGCTAATTTCTTAGACATGTTATCCATTAATTTTCCTTGATTAGACATTAACTCTCTCAAAGGTGGAAAACTAGGATTATTATAGGAATTATTACCTTGATAATTACCTGAGTAGTTAGGCCTTTGTTGTTGTTGATTCCTACCTTGATTTTACTGAGGAAGATTGTAGTTGTTGTTGTTGTTGATGTAGTTCACGTCCTCTTGCAATTCTAGACAATGATTTCCTAAGCGTCTAGTGTCTCCACACTCCTCCCAGGTCATGTGCGAACACATGGTGGATAAGTACCCATGTATGTTCAGTTTTGATGATGAGTGATTGACCAACACGTGAGTGTTTTAGTTTGAGTGGCTTAGCCTTACCTCTGCGAAAGAAGAAATGTGTGCTTGTCTATCGGCTTGTGGTGTGCGGGTGTTATGCCTAGTGACAGTTGTCAATGGCGTGGAGAAGGTCGAGTAGAGGCTTGCCGTGCCGATGGACTGAGAGTGGTGAAGGGCGGAAGCAGGACTCGGACTGAGGGACCATGGGCGCCGGTGGACTAGCTATGGTGGCTAGTACTTGGCACCGGCGAGTGCGAGAAGACATGGAGGTAGACCAAGTCGGTTGAGTCAAGACGGTGGATGCGCGAGTCGAGCGGAGGCTCAGGGGACTCAGAGTCCGACCGGGTGAATACAATGTGGCTCGAGTCGAGTGGCTTGGTAGTTTGGGCCTCAAAACCATCCGCATCGGTTTCCGAGTTTGGGCCGCAAAACTCGGGGTTCGGTAGTTGAGCCCAAAGCTACCGGTGGCGGGTTTCCTGGGTTTGGGCCTCAAAACCTAGGCGGAGCTTCCAAGGAAGCGGGGATGGCACGTGGCGGAATCCTGGAGGTTGCGTCGAGGCGACGGCACCTCCCGGCAGGAAGCGGGGCCATCCATTCAAATCAAGGAAGATATTTTCCAGAGCTTGGACTGCAATGCTTAGGCTAGGTAGTTCACTCATGTATCTAGGGGGGTCTTTGGGAAATAGACAAAGCCCCGTTAAATAGAGGATGAAGGGGTATCCTCATCCTCATCTCTTGCATTACTCTTTCTCCCACCTATTCCTAGGTTTTCCCTTCCCTGGTTTCTTCTTGCTTGAGATCCACCGAGTCACCGGTGTAAGAACTTGTGATTGTTGCGAGGAATCGGAGGTCGTAACCTCCGTAAGCCATGGTGGCTTCGCTTTTGTGATCGTGTCCCTATTTTGCTTGTGTTCTTCGTATTTTTCTTTTACTCCCTCTTTTCCTGAGATGATTTCTATTTGTAGGGAGTAGCTCTTGCAAATCTACTTGAACCAAGTTGTTCGTATTCATGAGGAGCTTCTTTGCACTGAAGGAATTCTCCTCAAACCTCACGAGTGCGTAGATCGGGCGATTTCTTTGTGGCATTCTTCGTTTTGCTCTCTTCTCCCCCAAATCCGAGTGTTCTCCTTTATCCTCTCCAAATTGAGTGATGATTTCTTTGGGATAGCTCCCCAACTGCACTAGGATCATGCCTACAAAGTTTGGTTGCAATTGGTGATAATTTGGTTGAGTTTTGAGAAGATTTGGCGGAGTGGAAACGATTTTCGCGAGGAACTGTTTTCTGCTGAAAGCGCCGGACCACCTTCCCCCTAAGCTCCGGACCAAGGCAAGTGGTCCGGTGGTCTTGACTTTTCAGTGTCAAGCAGCAAGGGGCGTCGGACCACCCGTCGGACCACTTGGCGTTTGAGCTCCAGACCTTTGACGAGTGGTCTGGTGACTCTGTTCAGGTTTCCTACCACGCGTCGGACCACTCTCCTTGGTCCGACAGGGTAGTCCGATGGTCTGGTCCGGAGGTCGGTCGCTTACTGGACCTTCTGGCATGTGAGCACCGGACCAGTCTTCAGTAGCATCGGACTAGTCCGGAGCCTCTGGTCCGGAGCTAGGGTGCTTACTGTTGTGGCGTGTCTCGGGTGGTGTAGGCGTCGGACCATAGCTCCGGACTACTCTCCATAGTCCGGTGGCTTTGCCCCAACTGGTCCGGAGCCTCTGTTGGTGTTGTTTTTCCTCCGTTCTTTTCGCGGTTTGTTTCTCCAGGTTTGTGACTAGCTCCGTTGTGTTCCTAGGACATCTCCTAGAACATCCACCCATTTGTGGGTCGTGAGCCTAGTTCTTCTTTGGGTTGTGCTTGGGACAAGGGTCAAGATCCTCGGAAAGGAATTTTTATTTGGCTCCCATTCACCTCCCCCCGTCTGGTCGCCGTTTCTGGTCCTTCATCATGTGAGAGTCGTAGATGTTCATAACTTCTTTCTTCTCTCCAGCTTTCTCATCGAGTCTCTTCATGAGCAGGTATAGCTTTGCTGACAGCATGTGGTGCATACCTCCACTTTTCTTGCGAGGTTGAGTTCTTTCTTCATTCCAACCTTGGTTGGATGCCATCTTCTCCACAAGAGATGTGGCTTGTGGTATTGTAAGTGATAGGAATGCTCCTCCGGTAGCAGCATCCATGGTCTCCCGAGTGTTGTTGCTGAGCCCATGATAGAAGGTCTGCATAAGTAACCAATCCTCCATTCCATGATGGGGACATTCTAGGATGTAATCTTGGAAGCACTCCCATGCTTCTGGAACGGACTCGTCATGTTGTTGTTGAAAACTTGAAATGTTCCCACGGAGAGCATTGGTCATCCCCATGGGAAAGAACTTTGCTAGGAAATTGGTGGAACATAGTGCCCATGTAGTATTCTTCTCCTTGGTTGCATAGAACCACTGCTTCGCTATTCCCAAGAGTGAGAATGGGAAAAGGCGAAGTAGTATTGCGTCTCTTGGGATATCCTTGATAGTGAATGTGCTACAAATCTCCAGGAAGTGTTGGAGATGAGCACTAGCATCTTCATGTGCTTTCCCACAGAACTGGCTTGCTTGCACCATGTTGATGAGCGTAGGCTTGAGCTCAAATGACCGATCAATGTTCGCAGTAGGTCCAGTGCGGATGTTGTCCGTGGTGGGGGCTGAGAACTCACGGATTGACTTGTCTACCATGGCTTCGAACTCTGGTCTCAAGTCTCAAACGATGTTTCGATGATCTTCTTGATTGGGTGAAGCTTCAAGCTGAGATGATGATGATTTTGTTACTTTCTTGAGCTTGGCTTTTGTCCTTCTGATTAATGCTTCAGGATTTTCAACAAAATTGTCTAGAAGATCAAATCTATTCATACATACATTACCCTGCATAAAATGTTAGGAAAATAGGCAAGAACAAGGGTAAGGTTGTACGAGTAGAGAATAGATGTTTTCTCAATCACATTAGTGATGCAAGTGATAACTCATTTATTCCTTTTGATAGCTAATCAACATTCCCCGGCAACGGCGCCAAAAATGCTTGTTGACACTTCCTATGACACTTAAGCTAGGTTGTCATCCCCAGCATGCCAGAGAGGTATGATATTGAAATATGCAATTGCTCTAAGTAAATGTAAATGTGTTTCTGCAAGCGCACACATAATACCGATGTAGCATTTTAACCAGGAGTATTCCAGGTATCATTATTTATATTTTTACCACTGGGAAGGGATACTAAGGAATAAATGAGGAGTGAATAAAGATGATTAATGAGTATCACTGCATGTGTAATGGAGAGTTTTCATCTATCTCACTCAGTACAATATAAGTGTCACATAAGATATAGATAATGAATGAATAGTGACAAAAGATAAATACTGATCAGCATATATGTAGCCACATAAGATAATGATAAGCACCTCAATAGATATTCTAGCAAGTCATTAGCATAGAATTAGAACGAACTACAAAGATATTTCCTAAGTCTTCTTAACTATACAGTCTAGCATATTATGATTAGTGCAATTACACTTGGCAATCATGGCAAGATAAGAGATATTCATGTATAGTGAGTATTACTAAGGAAGATGAAGAACATAGCAATCACTTCCCCGTAATAGTACTGCTCTGCCTTCCCTACAAACGGGAGGAGGACTACAAGGACTCAACATGACTGTCACTCCCGCGAACTACCTCATGATCCGGAATATAGGGTACAATCGCAGATAAATACGGTCTAGGCACCACGCCTACACAATATCTATCATTTACCCACAGCGCTAATGGATAAACGCTATATGATCCAAAACATGCATATGATTTAGATCTAACTATACCAAGTATATCATCATAATAGACTAAGAACAATATAACTAAGAACATAATCAAATAGAGTAAAGTCATAAACAATATAATGAAGTAGAGCAAAGTCATATTCATAATATTGAAGAACAAATGATGAACAAGGAAGAACTAGAGAGAGAATTACCAATAATCCTCTTGACAGATCTGGCAACCAACCGAAGATTGACTCCTTCTAGTTCTAATCCTATATAGCTATGCTAAACTAGAGATCTAGTTGATGTGGTGGCTCTAGGGCTTGATCAGGGGCTTCTCCTCTTGAGATGGATGATGAATAATGAATTAGGTCAGAGAGGCTCTTCTCCTCAGGGTCAGGGGACCTTCCTTATATAGGCTCCTCAAATGAACGTCGGTCGTCGGATCAGACCGACCTTAATGGAGGGCTTAGATGTGATCTCAAAGGCGGTGGAGACATGGTCCCACAAGCAGAGGGCCATTGGGCTTAGCCCTAGGGAGGTCGCCCCAAGTGGTAGGGCGGTCTCCCTGCCCTTGGGCCCGCTCGGCCTCCGGTTCCTTCCCGCGCCTTCTTGACTCTTCTAGAGTATTCTTGTTTGTACGAATGATGTTTATCTCTATGTAATCATGACATGTGGGACTTTCCTCCATATTTCCTGATATCCCCCTGCAGAAATAGACATTCACCAAAACTCGTGGAATTCTGTCAGTATAAACCCTATTTCTAAGTATTGGTTTCATATAGATCCTTTTCCTTGTCTAGCTGACAGTTGATTTTGGTACTTAAGGACCGTCAACATTAACTCAGAAGCTGGTGTTGACTCTCCTAACTCCTCCTGAGGCTCTGAAGGTGTAACATTCTCAACTGGAGCCTCTAACAGTCCTGCCTCGGTAGAAGCGGGCTCAACGACCCGGCGAGTGTAAACACGAGGTGGAGGAGAAGGTGCCACTGCATGCTCTACAAGGGCGACTGCTGCCACAATCTCTGCTGGCTGACCCTCTAACTGAGCCGGTGTCTCTGAATCCACTACCTCAACTACAACTGTAGTGGCATCTGTGGTGATAGCAACAATAGGCAGTGTAGTCACTATCTGAGTCGAGCAGTCAAGTCCAATCTCCGACGAGGCAACTGAAGAAAGGTGGGTGCCCGTCGCCGGAGGAGGAACCTCAAGTGGCTGAGTGTCGAAAGCTGCTCCAACTAGTGAATCCTCACATGTGATCTCTCTGTAAGAAGCTGTGAGGTCACGGTAGCCTCCTCTATGGTAGCCCCCTGGGTGGGTGTGAAGCCTGTCTGAAACTCCCTAGGGGAGGCTAACCAAGATGACACCTGGGTCATCGGAGTCTGGTAGACTGGTGAAGCTGGTTCCTGACTCTGCTATCCATAAGACAGTAACGCTAGAGTAGGCACCACAACTGGAGTAGGCTCTAGCTGTGAGGTGAACTGTTGTTGAGAGGTGCCAGGTATCCCATGTTGAGGTGTCACAAAAAGTCCGGAGCTAGAGCTGAGGAGACGTGAAAGAAGAAGTGTCTGTTGTCTCTGTATCTCAGTCTGCTCTCTCTAGTAAGCAAGGAACTGTAGCTGGAACTCGTCATGTCGAGCTTGTGACTATGCTGTTGCGAATATGCCCTAGAGGTAATCATAGAGATGATTGTATTTCCTTGTATCCATGACATGTTATGAGTTCAATGAATATCCATTAAATACAACTTGTATCGATAAGCAATTATGTGAATTGTTGGTGAAACTCTTTTACTTGTATGGTTATTCTAAAGTTGTCCCTGATCGAAGTTCGTACTAGAATGTACATGAATATTGGATCAGAACATTATTAGTCGATGACTATGTTTCACAAGTCATGGACATGGAGATGTCGAACTAATAATGTGGGCACATGTAGGACATGGTGCTGGACAGACCCGACATGAGATTGTCTCTATACACATCATGTACCTTATGTCCTTAGACCTGAGATTGTCGTATGTACTCAAGATGTGAAACAACCTACTTAGAGACTACCAAACGCTACTCCGTAACTAGGTAGTTATAAAGGTGGCTTTCGGGATTGTCGGGAAACATGTTGTGAGACATAGTCAATCAAGATGGAATTTGCCACTCTTCATATGAGAGAGATATCACTGGACTACTCAAATGATTAGATCACGAAATGCATGGTCATGCTTAGGTTAAGTGTTAACCCACGAATTGTACCAAATATCGTGAGGCAAAGGAATAACAAGTATATTGTATTGTGGTGGTTCGTCTGATATGATCATAGCGTATGCATAGGAGTTGACATGCCTTGCTAGAGGCCGCTATCAACTATTGGTCAAGTAAGAGTACTTGGGCCAAGTCTATGTGTGTGTGAGCCCATAGGGTCGCACGCTTAAGGGGCTGGAAGCCTAATTCGGGTTGGACCCGAATTAGACTAGGTTTAGGGTTGCTAATGGGCCTCCAACGTGGGAGCTCATTAGGTCGCCTATATAATCAAGGGGAGACGCGGGGTGAGTCGCACTCACATCCTTTGGCAGCCGCCGTCGCCCTCCCCACGCTCGCGCCTAGTACTCCTCGCGGACCTAGCAGCCCAGAGGCGTGACGCTTCTTCCCTGCACGTGTGGGATTCCTCGGAGGTGCTACATCTGGAGCACAAGGATGAACCGCGAGTAAGAGACATTGAGACGGACGACCTCGCAACTGCACGACACTGCTGCGACGCGCATGACTACATCTAGTCGCTTCCGCTGCACCTGCGCGTCTAGTGGTAACCCCGTGATCTATAACTAGCACTAGTCCCTGGTTTATGGGGTAGAAAAATTTTGTTTTCTAGCTAGCGTAGCAACCTCATAACCCTACATATGCCTATGATGCCAACTGCTGAGCTACGAGCCATTGAACCTCCTCAGCCTGCCTCCTTTGCTCCTCTACCTGTCATGACTGCTCCTCCTGCATTCTCGCAAGAATGGTCAGGAGGGTGGCCTCTGAAGAACCTGAGGCGGGAGCTGGAACTGAACCTGACCCACTGGCCTTGTGGTCATGTGACCTGGGTACGTACTCGGGAATCGGCCGGTAATCCTCATCAGAACTGTCTAAGGGAAGGTCATCTCCGTAAACATCGCCAGCTGCAGTGTCAATCTGAGCGTCTAAATCTGCAAGCTTGGACTCAACTAGTCCCTGAACTGTGGCCTCCTGCTGCTCCTCATACTTTGGTGCAATACTAGTTTGTCGTGTGTGGGGGGGCCTGATGCCTACCACGACCCCTACCACTATGACTAACTAGCTGGTTCATGTTGTACTCAGGGAAGATGGTGGTTGACCGGGTAAGAGTGGACAGGAGCACTGTGGACTCACCCCGAGCAACCAACAAGTAAGAAATCCAGTGAGCATACTGGAGCTGCCAGTGACCTCTGAAGCCTGCTGCTATAATATCATACATCTCACTGACTAGCAAATCCCATAGATCAAACTTCTCCATCCTGACAACGTGAGCAAGAAGCCACAACTCGCGTCAGTGTCTCATGAGCTCCAACTCTGGGAAGAATAGTACACCGGAGAACCTCGTTCAGAACACGGGAAGTCGGCGTGAGGTCACGCGGGCGGCGATTGGACCCGTCTCTGAACGGCTATCGAAAGCACGGCCGTACAAAGTCTGTCGGTGGAACTGTGCCATTGTGAGGACGTCAAGGTGCCTCCTGGTCACCGTAGCATAAGTTGTGTATCCTCGCCTCTGAGGCCTCAGGGTGAAAGATCTCTCTGAATCGGGAGGCATAGATCCTGTGGTCTCGTCCTCTGAATCCGAAGTGAATGAACACGTGATCTGGAGAGACCCACAGTGAGGCGTAGAATTGTCTCACCCCATCCTCCTGATAAGTACCAACTCGACCGATCAGCCCGGTCAAACCCTGTAAGTACTCTAAGTGCTGGGCTATCTCGGGGCCACTGACATCCACTATGGACTGGAGAGGATAGACTCTGTGTGCTCTGAGTTGTGCATCTGTCTCAACGTAGCCTTGGTAGAAGTCCTCGTGCAAAGTAGTGTAGAAATCTGGACCAGCACGAGGGTCTCGCTGACCTGGGAACCAAGTCTAAAAGTCTACGAACCTCATATCATGTATCTGATTCGCTGTGAGGGTGTAGACCTGGTAACTCACTAGGTCTGGCAGACGTGGTCGAGGTGGAGGTCTGTCATTGTGCCTTGGACCTTCGGGCCTAGGTGGCACCGAGAGGCGAGAGCGCGTGACCCATCATGACACCAACTCCTCGACGGACGCTAGCTCTATGTGCTCGATCTGCTCAGGGACGTCTCCCTCTATAGCCTCTGGGGGCTCTGTCTCAATCTCTGGAACTGCCTCTATCTCTGACAGCAAGGGGGACTCACGACACACTCCACGGCAAGGAGGTGAACCAATCCTCAAGCCGGCGCGACGTCCACTCCCTATGACAAGGTCTTGTGGATGAGCTTGAAGTATAGGTGTAGATCTTCTATTAGTCTCTTCAGGAGGGGGATGTGGTGCATCAACATTTTGTGTTTCCGCCTCGGCTTGATCTTGAGGGATGAAGGTATCTTCTTGAGCTTCCCTCACTTGTTCTTCATCAACTTGAGGCATGTGAGGTGGAGAAGGCACTTGATTTGCATCATCTTCAATTTCTTCCACCTCTTGTGGGTTGATAGCACCGACCGGCATATTCTTCATAGCCTCCCTCAAGGGTTCATCACCTACATCATCAAGATTCTCAACTGCTCATTAGGAGCCATTAGTTTCATCAAACTCCAAGTCATACGTTTCTTCAACTAAGTCGGTGGCTTTGTTAAATACATGGTATGCCTTGGATTTAAGCGAATAACCAACAAGGAAACCAATGTCACAATGCCTTTGGAACTTGCCCAAGTGTTGATGCTTCTTGTAGATGTAGACTTTGCATTCAAACACTCAGAAGAATGATATATCCGGTTTCTTCCCATTCACAAGTTCATAGGGGTCTTCTTGAGAAGCCTTTGGACAAATAACCGGTTGGCCGCATAGCATGCGATGTTGATTGCTTTGGCCCAAAACTTCTCTGGGTGTTGTACTCATCAAGCATTGATCTAGCAAGAGTGATTAGAGTCTGGTTCTTCCTCTCAACTACACCATTTTTTTGTGGAGTATATGTGGCGGAGACCTCATGCTTGATTCCAACTTCATCACAATAGTCTTGAATCTTGGTGTTCACAAACTCGGTGCCATTGTCACTTCTTATCTTCTTGATCTTCACATCAAACTCATTTTGTGCTCTAGTTGCAAACTTCTTGAATATCGGTTGTCTCTCTCTTGTCTTGAAGAAAGAACACCCAAGTGTACCTAGAATAGTCATCAACTACCACCAAGCAAAAGAGATTTCCACCAAGGCTAGCATAGGTGGTAGGTCCAAAAAGATCCATGTGGAGTAGCTCTAGGACTCTTGAGGTTGACATAAAAGTTTTGGTTGGATGAGTGTTTACCACTTGATTGCCGGCTTGACATGCACTACATAGTTTGTCCTTCTCAAACATCACATCCTTGATTCTAATCAATTCCTTCTTGACAAGCTTCTTCAAGGTTGACATGCCCACATGTGCTAATCTTCTATGCCATAGCCAACCGAAAGAAGACTTGGAGAATAACAATGTTTGCAAACTAGCCTCATTTGAAGTGAAGTCCCCTAGATAGAGATTGTTGTGTTGAAACCCCTTGAATATTAATGATGAATCTTCAATCTTGGTCACAACTACCTCATTAGGAGTGAATAGACATTGGAACCCGAGATCACATAGTTGACCAACCGATAGCAAGTTGAAGCTCAAAGATTGCACTAACAAGACATTGGATATTGATTGATCATTGGAGATAGCCACTTTGTCAAGCCCTTGCACCTTGCCTTTTGAATTGTCCCCAAAGGTAATCTTGTCTTCATTTGCACAATCTTCATCAAGTGTGGTGAACATCCGGGGGTCGACAGTCATATGTTGAGTTCAACCACTATCAATTACCCAATGGCTCCCACCGGTCTTGTAGTTCACCTACACACAAGCAACTTGGAGTTAAGCTTGTTGTTTGGGAACCCACACTTGGCGGGGACCCATATCCTTGTCAACCAACTCCTTAGCAACCCACAACACTTTTGGCTTGTTCTTCATGTTGGGACCAAGAAACCCAACTAGTGGTCTACCCTTGGAATCCTTGTTGATGATGAAGTGTGCATCATGAGCAAATGGCCTTGTGTGCTTGGGCAAGGTCTTGGGTGGTGGATTCTTGCAATCATAAGCAAAGTGACCAACTTGACCACACTCAAAGCATCTTCTAGGATTGGGCTTTGGCTTGTCTTGATTGTTGCCATTGTACTTGTTCTTGTACTAATTCTTTGCTTCAATCTTGACTTTGGCCTTGATCACTTGGTTCTCCTTGAACCCAACACCCATCTTGTCATTCTTCATGATGGTGTTCATCAAGAGCTCACTTTAAAGATTGTGGCCCTTGGTAAATTTCTCCAAATCACTTTCAAGCTTGATCTTCTCATTCTTGAGCTTTGCATTTTCTTCTCTAAGTGTGTTGATCAAGGTGGTAGCATCCTTGTCATCTTCCTTGGCTGACTTGATGGTGAAAGGCATGTTTGACTTGAGATTGATTAGCTCTTCCTTGAGCTTTGAGTTCTCTTGCCTCATCTTCATGTAGTCATCATACTTGTCGGCCTCAAGTACCTTCTTGCCCTTGCACTTAGCATTTTTCTCACTAGCAACTTCAACAAGAAAGTCCTCACAAGAACAATCGGGTTAATAGCAACATGTGTAGAAAGATCATGTGTAAGCAATTCATTAGCTACCACAAGTGTGCCATGTTTATTTTTCACTTGGTTGTAGTCATCTTTTAGCAAGTTATACCTTGTGTGGAGCTCTTGTGTTGACCTCTCAAGCTTATCATGTTTCTCAATTGCTTTCTTGAGTGAGGCTTTGAGCTCCCTAGTGCTAGATGTGAGAGTAGTGTTCTCAAGCTTCAAATCATCATTAGCACTAGACAAGGCATCAGGCTTAGCATGCAAGTTTTCTTGGACCTCAAGTAGTTTGTCATTTTTACCTTTATACTTCCTTATGATGTTTAAGTATTCGTTGCAAATTTTAATTAGCTCATCATAGGGGAAGGTGCATCCTCATCACTACCACTTGAGTCACCACTATCATTATCATCCTCTTTTTGTACCTTCTTGTCACCTTTAGCCATGAGGCATAGGTGTGTAGAGGATGAGCCCGGTGATGAAGGAGGAGGTGGCGGTGGAGTAGAAGAACCAATCACCAATGCAGCCACCTTCTCTTCTTCACTTTCATCATCGGAGGAGTTACTTGAGTCCTCAATGTCGGTGAGCCAACACTAACAATGTAAGCCTTTCCATCCTTCTTCTTCTTGTGGAAGTCGAAGTTCTTCTTCTTCTTGTTTGGCTTATCTTGCTTCTTGTCATCATCACTTGAATCATCTTGTGCACCCTTCTTGTTCTTGTAATTATTGAATTTCTTGTTCTTGAACTTGTCTTTCTTCTCTTTGGTGCATTGATGAGCTAGATGACCAAGAATCCCACAATTGTAGCACTTCATTTGGGAGATGGGCTTCCTTAAAGAGCTTGTGAAGAATTTCTTCTTCTTTGAGTCAAACTTGACTCCATTCTTGTTTAGCCTCTTCAACATCTTGGTGGTCTTCTTCACCATGATAGCGATGTTGTCTTCATCTTCATCATCACTTGAGTCCTCAACCACCAATTGGCTCTTGCACTTCTCCTTGGTGGAAGCTTTGAAGGCCAAGTCCTTCTCCTTCTATTTTTCTTTCTCTTTCTTCTTGGAGGAGGATGGAGAGCCGCCATCACCGATCTTCATGTACATCTCATGAGCATTGATCTTGCCCAACACTTGTGTTGGTGTAGAAGTATAGAGATCCCCTTGGTGAAGAACGGTGACGATGTGGCCATACTTGTCAATTGGCAAGACACAAAGAATCTTGCGCACCACATCGGCGGGTTGAATTTGGGTGAGCCCAAGTCCATTCAACTCCTCTACAAGAATATTAAGATGTGAGTACATCTCATTAGCAAGCATGGTAAAGGAGTTCAACTTAGCCATGATCAAATGGTAACCTTCCTCACGCTCACATTTGGTCCCATCGTGAAGTGCACACACGTTTGTCCAAACATCATATGTGGTTTTGTAATTCCGCACACAGTTGAACACATCCTTGCAAATACCATGGAAAAGAATGTTCTTTGCCTTAGCATTGTTCTTCTCAAAGAAGGGATCATCGGCGAACACCGATCCACCCACGGTGGTGGCTTTGTGAACGCCGACATCCACAGCCTCAAGGTTGGCCTCCATCCGCACTTTCCAATAAGGAAAGTTATCCCCATCAAACATGGGTGGCGGTCCATCCCTATGGGACATCTTGCTCTAGGAGGTGAAGCCTAATTTAGAGAAACAAGGCTCTGATACCAATTGAAAGGATCAAGATGCCCAATAGGGGGTGAATTGGGCTTATTTCAAATTTCTAAAACAAATATGAAATCCTAAACAAATGTCAATCACCCCCTAGTGCCTACCGGTTTTGTGTCCTAGCTAGAAAGAGGTATAGAAAGGAAAGACACCCTACACAATTCTAGTATGAAAGTAAGAACAAGTGCGTAATGTAAAGAGCTAGGGAAAAAGATTCTTGACACGACAACGTTTTGTCGAGGTATCGAGGAGTCGACACTCCCCTTAGTCCTCGTTAGAGCACCTCGCAAGGTATTGCTCCCCCTCAATCTCATGCAAGGGATGAGTGCTCTCTACAGGCTGGTTCTTCGCCACTCCGGCTCGGTGAACCGCCCACAACCGATGAACAAGTCGATGGAGAAGGGTCACCGACAATCCTTCCGGCGATCACCTTCCTTCGAGCACCACTGGACCGTCTAGGTGATGTCGATCACCAAGAGTAACAATCCTTGATCTTCACTTGACTCAATCAAGCCTCACAACTAGAGTGGATGCACACTTGATCTCTTGGATGAACTAGGGAGAGAAGATTGATGAATGGATTCACGAATCACTCTCTCACTAGGGCTCTTACTCTCTTCCCACACCTCACAAGGTTTCTCAGCAAATGAAATGAGTAAAGGCAGGTTGGGAAGGCAAGGGGTGGAGTATAAATACTCCCCCACACAACTAGCCCACGGGCTGCTGAAAACAGACATTTCGTTCGTCGCCTACCCCAACGGCTAATTCCTGTTCAAACTTGCAGGCGACGGACGCTCCGTCACTTTGCGACGGACGCTGCACCCTAGCGTCCGGCGCAAACTCGCTGCTCTCGGGAAACTTGGAATGAAATCGATGGACGCTCCACAGCATCCGACGCCATGCCGACGGACGCGTCCGTCGCGATTTGGCCCTCTCTAGAACTCTCTGTACCGGCGATGGACGCTCTGGGTGCATACCCTAGCGTCCGACGCCCAGAAAGGTGCCCTCTCAACTCCGTTTTTCGTCGCGATGAATATGAGAGTTGTTCTAGGCTATCTTACGATCACCATAGGCTTGCTTAGAGCTAAGGTTGTTAAGTGTGCACTACACCTAAGTCATGAAGCTCTCCTAAGTCAAGCTACTAGTCTCAACCCCTCTTGATAGTACGGTCAAAGATCAAATAAAGTCTTATCTATACTAAGTGTCCTTCATCTCCTTATGGCACTTAGACCTATCACTCTAGGGTCTTCATCATCTTGTCTTTGAAATCCGAAACAATATCCATCTTGGGGGCTAAGTGATAACCATTGATACTCATTCACATTGATCACTATGGATAAGCTACGCATAGCCTCTGCAAAACACACATTAGCCATAATAATCTTCATTTGTCGTTAATCACCGAAACCAATAGGGCCATGATTCTTCATACTAACAATATTATATGCCTTCTGATATTTTCCCCGACATACCTAAAGTCAATTGTTACCCTCCAAAAGTGCCCAGTCTAATTATAACCTTGCCAATATGTACTTCTTTGAATAATTCCATGAGTTTAGTTATGTCATCCACATAACTTTAGATAAGTCCTGTAGTCATATACCATGTTTTATTTTAGGAAAAAGTCTAAATAACCCCATGAACTATGGATCCTGGAACACATAACCCCCCAACCTATGAAACGGTCTAATTTACCCCCTGAACTATCCAAAACCGTCTATTTTACCCCCTGGGCGGTTTTCGACGGCGGTTTGCTACAGTAAAACCACTTTTGTATTTTTTATTTATTTCCGCTAAGTGTTTGAAAAATAATAGTAAATC
Organism: Microstegium vimineum; assembly: GCA_022036555.1. Taxonomy (NCBI): domain Eukaryota; kingdom Viridiplantae; phylum Streptophyta; class Magnoliopsida; order Poales; family Poaceae; genus Microstegium; species Microstegium vimineum. Next base: position 14,121,397 of record CM039131.1, on the reverse strand, counting down.
ATAGAAAAATCATAAAATGAAAAATTCAATTTCGTTGGACTCCACGTGATTAGATCTACACAGTGAATATATAATATGATATGCTTTAGTACAAAGTTTTTACTGTAAAAAAATTAGATTTGTTCAATGTAAATCTACAATAAAAACTTTATACTAAAGCATACCATATTATATGTTCATTGTGTAACTATAATCATGTGGAATCCAACAAAGTTGGATTTTTCATTTTATGATTTTTCTATGATTTACTATGATTTTTCAAACACTCAGCGGAAATAAATAAAAAATACAAAAGTGGTTTTACTATAGCAAACCGCCGTCGAAAACCGCCCATGGGGTAAAGTAGACGGTTTTGGATAGTTCAGGGGGTAAATTAGACTGTTTCTTAGGTTGGGGTTATGTGTTTCAGGGTCCATAGTCCAGGGGGTTATTTAGTCTTTTTCCTTTTATTTTACCAAAGCAATTCTTCTATTTTCTCTTTCTGTGTCTAATTATGTGACTATTGGTAGATATACACATAGTATGCGTATTTCACTGTCATGGATACCCTAAATTCAGCAAGATCTAATTAACAATATAATGCAGACTGGCTTCCTATAACTTGGTAAAGGCTTGTTGCTGCTAATCCTAAAAAAGGGTATGCTGTTGTTAAACATTTAAAAATAGCATACTGGTGTTACTTAAATAGCATATGTGTTTCCTATTTCTCTATACCATGTCAAACATCTGATCTGTGTTTTTTTAAATGTATGTACTTTCCTGACCATCAAACTCTATACCAACTCAGCTAGGCTCCATGGTACAAGGCATGTGTCTATTGCTGAACTCCTCACTTATATGTGCTTTTTTAGAGTCTTATTAGGTGCATCAAACAAAATTCTGTTGTTCCATGCAAGGCTGCAGCAATAGTGTGTAACCATGCTTAACTTCATAGCTTACTCTACATCTACACGTGCTTTCAGGTTGCTCTGTTTGCAATGCTTACAAGTTTCAGAAATAGTTTTTTTGTTCAGTCTTGCTTCTATATATATATCTACCCACATCATCATCCGGTTAGTTAAAATGAAATTGTTATCCAGCCATTGATAAGTCATAGATAATTCAGTTTTTAGTTCTATAATACATAGATTTTTAATTTGGTTTAACAATAGGTAAGTCCACATGCCAATGACAGTTCCCTTTTTGATAAAATATAGCAGTACGACCGAACTTCAGGCCGCGGCAACAAGCGGGGGCTCCTGCTAGTTAACATATGATTCCTTGCGCTTTTATCCAATAACGGAACTACGAGTCCTCGGAGAACCTGCCTTTCAAAACTACTTGTACTTGGGACCGAGGGAGTACATAAAATATATTTAAAACCAATTCGCTTAAAGTAGAGAAGAATATATTTAAAAATCAACTCGCAAATGTCAGCACATAAAATATACAGCATAATGTCTCTAATCACGTAGGCAAATCCATCAATATACAAGAGGGAGGAACAAAGATCTGTTTAAAAGGATCAAGGTTCAGAAACAACCTCATCCATACATTCAGAGTATACATCTGAGTACTGCAGCATGGTTATGCAACAAGACTATTATCTCTAAGCAGGCTGTTATCGCAGGATAACTGCTGCATTTCTCAAGGCCAGGTACCTTTGGACGTATTCATCAGGAAGCATCCTGATCTGCTTGAACACCTCTGGATCAGTGTAGCGCAACTTTGTCCTCGGATCCACATACGGTGCCTGCAACGAGGGATTTAGTTCAATTGCCATCGGCAATCAAAGAGAAGTAAAATGCAGAACTAAGTGCTATATAAATTTGATAAAAAAAATAGCAATACAAATAAGTTTGTCCAGAATATTCTTTCTAGAATTCTGTTTTCTTTCATGCAGTGTGACTGATGCATCAATGACCCGACGGAGAAGCTGTTCAGAGGATGCAGTGAGTACTATATCATGCACATAGAGGAGCAAATAGACAGTGTCGGTGCCACGGCGGTAGATGAACAGAGCCGTGTCAGTCCGTGCTTCAGAGAAACCCAGGCTGAGCAGATATGAAGCAAAGCGGCTGTACCATGCCCGTGGTGCCTGCTTGAGGCTGTATAGTGACTTGTTGAAGCGGCGCCAAGACGATGTACCCTGGTCCTGCTGCACTTTGAGGAACCACATCTGGGCGCCGTCTTCAAGGTTGTATGACACCATCCAAACTTGCTCCTCGTCTGCAATACGTTGTTGATGAAAATACGACTCATATCGGTTAAAAAAGGCCAGCGGATCGTATTTCCCGTCGAGTGGCCCAAGCCTTGCGATCCTGAGCCGGAGGATGCCAGTGGTTGTGCCTGCTGTAGAGCGACGACCTGCTGTTGAAGGTCGCTGATAGAGGCGTTCATGGTGGTTGTGAGGGTCTGGAACATCTTGGACAGGTCGGCGGTGGACGGCTCAGCCATTGGCAAGGAAGTTGAGGCTGCTGAGGCGGTGGGTGAAGCAGGAGCTGATGGCGTGGTGGGTGCAGGGTTGAAGTGCGGAGCGGAGGTGGAAGAAAATCGCTGGCTAGCTGATACCAAGTTGTAAAGGGCCTGGGCACGAGGAGTTGGAGGCCCTTGGCTTCTCAGTTCATAACTTGAACCAGGCAATGGAGGTGCCAGGTTTTTTGCCTGACTACCACTGCAAGGGGTGAGATTAAGAATAGCAGAGAGGGAGATTTGGGATAACATCTTTTTGCTTCCTCTCGAAGTGAGATTAAGAATAGCAGAGGGAGATTTGGGACAACTTCTTTTTCTTCCTCTCGATTCCACGGGTACAGGGTTACATATAGGAGCTCATCTCCACTGCTACTTGCACCAGCCATTAACTGCTAGCTGGCTAATTAAATCCTTAATCTCCTCAATTGCTACTTAATTGCCTTAAAGACTGCAGCCCCTCTAGGGGCCTAAGCCTCCTTGGGTTCTTCCAGGCCATGCACACTCTTGGGGCCTGCCCTGGCTGTACCTCGTGTCCGAGGCTGGCGGCTGTACTGTCGGCGCCACATGATAAGCCCACTGCCCGGCCCCACATGACAAACCCACTACCCAGTGGCTTGAACAGGACTGCTCAGCTTCAGTCAAAACTACTAACATTAGATGTCAGCTGAGGATGTCCAATGCACAAATTATTAATATCAGGGAACTGAGATGAAGTTTCTACATTATGTAATCTAAGGATGTCCAATACAAAGGTTATTTATATCACGGTAGGTGAAATTTATAAATTATGTCACTACCAATACCAATCTGATGCAAGAATAGCTAGCAAAAAATGCTAGAGAATGGACGAAATCCTTGTCTACCAAAGAGAACTTCGGAAATGAGTTGAATAAATTCAACAGGTAATTGCAAGAATTTAGATATCATCCAAGCAAAATCGGAAATCAATAGTCACTTTCACTTCTGATTGAAAACACAAAATACATACAAAATCTTGTTTTGCTTGTGTTCCAAAACATACTAGCGATACATTAGGTATAAGTGCCTTACTTGTATAAAGTGACTGCTGGGAACCTATAATCGCACAGTGGTTTCTAGTCCGCGCTACCAATCGCCTAACAGTTCCAATCAGAAGTTTTTCATTCTATTGGCTTCCACACATGGACAAAAAAGGGAAAAAACATATTATGTGAAATGGCCCTAATCAGAAGTTTCAGGAGGAAAGAAATACAAACTCAAAAGAGTATCATGACAGCCATATTCTCTGAATACCATCTTCATCTTCACAGCTCCAAAAGAAGAAAACAGTATGCATTTTCAAAAGACAAAAGACATGCAAAGCTTGAACATAACAATCCGCCGTTCAAAATGCAACAGCATTGACTACATCTGTTCCAAATGTAGGTCATTTTAGTTTTGTCCTAATTCAAATTTCTCTAACTTTGACCAAGTTTATAAAAAATATATTGCTATCCAGTACCAAACTGCTCTATCAAGACATATTTCATGGTGAATTTAATAGAACTAATTTGATTTTAACTTGGGACAAACTAAAATGACCTATACATTTTGGAACAGAGGGAGTTGCATACTACTGGCGTTCCAGTTTTTCTTAGGTATAGCTTCTTTTAAGATACCAATTGGCCTTTCTTCTAAGCTACCGACCAGCAGCTAATAGCACACATTCTACGCAAGAACTGAACCAGTCCTATACGGATGATAGAATCACGTATCAAGTCAAAAGTTAGCACCACCAAAAATATGATACTAATAGTGAGTAAAAACACCGTGACCAGTATAGTAGTACTAAGAAAACACAGATGACCCTTTTTTCTTCTTCCAATTTGACCTTTAGATGCTCAATATAACCACTGAATGACTTTCTCAGATATGTAAGCCCAAAAGAAGGAACTAATATTGAAGTGAACTTACCTCAAAACCTGTTAAGTCACAGTATCTCTTTGGTGGGTAAATGGATGGGGGAGATTGGATGTTCATATCTGCATAAAAACATTAAAACTAAATGGTGTCAGCATAAGATGTTGTCTCAATCTGAACAAACCACATATACAGCATATTTAAGATAAACATAAACATGTTGACAAGGTTCTTATTTTTCCAATTATACGGCTTGAGTGATTTGACTAAGAAAAATCTCATACAATCCTACAAGAGATCATATTCTTTTGATTGTCTTTCGATCTAAAAAATGCACAAACAGTAAGAACAAAAACTTCTGGATTTTTCTAGTGGCAGTCTTTTATCAAACATAAGCAAAACATGACTTGATGAAACTATATAAAATTATATTTTATTTGTAAAAGTGTTGATAACATAAAATTCCTCGGTTGCTGTCTTTAGGGGGGAGGGGAATCAACCGGTGGCAATTACCACTGATTAAAAGAAAAACCAGGGTGAGAGGTTAATAGAACTGTTGGAAGATTGAAGGAGGACTTTGGCTGGGTGCAAAAGGAATTAGAGAAGCAGGATTTTATTACAAACTACTCTGTGCAGCTTTTCCAGTCTATACATAATGACAATTTCACCAATCGATAGATGCTGTTGATATCTTGGTTGCATATGAGATGGAGTGATAGACAAATGGTTTGCGGAATAAAACAGAAGGAAACGAATATGCAGCTTATCAAATCGGATATAAACAAGGCATGTTACAGTAATGACAGCAGATTCCTGGAAGAAATTATGTTGAAAATGGGGTTCAATGCTGATTCGATACAATTTGTCATAAAGTATATCACGTCCGTATCCTACTTCCTACTGTATAAGGTGAACGGAGTCTTGACAGAGAAATTCACTGGAAGATACACTATCCCCTTGTATGTTTCTTCTATGTGTTGAGGGGTTTTCATCTATCATATATTTATATGCAATACACCAATACGTTGATACGGCATTTGTCCAGAAACAAGAATATATAGAGATATATTTTTTACTCAAATAACACTAACATGTATAAACAAACTTAAATTATTTAACATAAGAAATTATGATATATTTAAGGTTGTGCTATTAAGAAAGCAGCTAGTGTGCACCTACACTCTAACAACTAAAATATTTAAACACACATACTCAATACATATCCATCACAAGATGAAGTGGAAAAGGAAAAAAAAAAGAAAGCATAAGGTGGCCCAATCAGCCCACCTAAGATACCCATAGCTATTGTGGTGGTCCACGCAGGCAGCTACCACTGCCACTCATTCTTCTTCCAAATGACTATCCTATCACCTCCCTCAATGCTGCTTCGCCATAGCCATCAATTGCTCACCACCTTTTTTTTTTGAGAATATCAATTGCTCACCACCTACGACTATCTAACACCACCCACTAGTAAAATGGGTAGCCCATGCCCTCGTCACATCTCTTATCACCCTAGGTAAGCACCCTTCTCAGACCCTGGCCCACCTTCCAGGCTCTCCCTAGTTCTCCATCAGACCATCACCCAGCTACTATCGCATGAATACAAAACAACGTATCGGGTGGAAGCATCAGCAAGTATCAGAAACATATCGGTGATTAAATCTTTTTATTTTAAAATCACGATTTCATAATACTTCCCGATATGCATATCACAGCATTTTTGTGGTATCCTGCCATATTGGATATGAGCCTACCTCACATATCAGTGATTCATAGAAATTTTCATCCTTGCTCAAGGCAGATGGAAGGAAGAATAAATGGACTTAAAGTATGCCCAAGCGCTCCAAGCGTTTCCCATCTTTTATTTGCTCATAGTTCTTCAATCCCCATTCACGCAAATAGAGAAAACACTTTGCAGCTAAAAGGACTTCTTAATTTGTATGAGCAATGATCGGGCCAAATGATCAATAATGCAAAGTAACCTGTCTTTTTTCAGTATAAGCACACAAAAATGGTAATGTAACAAAGTAGCACAAGCTCTAACCGAGCTTGGCTCGATGTGCCATGGTGTTGCCAGTCCTGTTCTGGATGTAATCCCTGATTCAATCATTCAGCTTGCTTGCGATGACATTTCAGGTAAAGTAATAGTAAAGTCTCGCTTCAAAAAGAAAAGCGATGATTTATTACAAATATTTAAGGTTCCATTTACAGATGTTTAAAAGAATCTTAAAATTTTATATCAATTTGTATCAAAGATCTCCACAATATAATTTTATTGGCATTCATCTGTATATAAATTATTCACAAAAAGTATGGAATAATAGTCATAATGATGGCATTGATCTAATGCTTTCTGTGTGAAAAGTCAAACAGCTACTCTGTAAAGAGAAATTTCGATGTGACATGATATTTCTGCTGTCCAAAAATGTAGACTCCAGTTCTGAAGACCTTTTTCTTTACCAAACCAATTGGTGGCAAATGCCAATAGCCTACAAGCATGTATACACTCTAATCCAATAAATTGTTAGTGCCTGTTTGGCATGGGTCCTCATCCAACAGCTCCTCTTATTTACATAAAAAACGGTTCCTCCTCTTCAGGTGGTTGGTATGGCTGGCTCCTCTACTGAAGTTGTTGCCAGAGACAGAGCCAGAGCTGAACCAAACAGGCCTTCAATGTATGACCCTTGACAACTTAAACCCAAACAGGAGCAACCAAGTTAGCTCTATTTATTAGCACCAACACACAAACCACAATTTTCAACTAATTATCCACATAAACATGATCAGCGGAGGAGAATCGCAGAAACAGGTAGTTCTATAAAGACACACACGGCAACAATGTGCGATAGTTGAGCAATAATCATCTAACAGAACTCAGGAGGAATATCTAGATCAAGAAGAGGGCGCCCGGAGGGTGCTCACAATTGGGACGGTCCGGGGGCATGGAGGATGCGTCAGTGGACTGGAGCAGGTGGCGCAGGTGCTTCCACTGGCGGCCCCGGGACTGGCCTTTGGGATACTTGACCGCCGTCTGCACCTTCTTGAACGGCAGCGTCGGCGACAGCACCATCTCCGTCCTCACCACCTCAGACTCCATCCTCTACTCCACTGCGCCGCGCAAAGAGAGGGGGCTAAGTGGTCCTGCCTTTCGGCGGATCCCCCCAGGAGGTTAGGGTTCAAGGCGACGCGGGATAACGGAGCATAGGAAGGCGAGAGCGCGGCGGAGTGCACGGTGACCTCAGATCGGAGATGGGGACGGCTGGGATCGACGCGGAAGTGGAAAACCGGGGAAAGGGCTTCGAGTCCACCGACCTCAGCCTTAGCCTGAGTTTGGTGGGATACAAACCGACCGATGTTTTTTTTTTTTATTTTATTGTAAAAGAAAAATATCATTTTAGCAGTAGATAAACTAGGTGATAAGTCAAGCGAACAAAACGTTCGACCCGATAAATTGAGAACTAAAATAATCCACCTTACAATAATAACTTTAGGTGGGCACTAGATGTCGAGTGTCGACCTTACATTGGTTGCTGAGGTAATTACAGTGAGTTTGGTTTAAGAAATGAATGAGATATAGTTATCCACTATATGTCGGCTCTGAGTGCCGACCTTGCATTGGGTGCCGAGGTAATTAGGGTGGGTTTGTGTTGACGGTCCTTAAGTACCAAATTCAATCGTCAACTAAACAAGGATAAGAATCTAATTGAAACCAATATCTAGAAATAGGGTTTATACTGACAGAATTTCATGAGTTTTGGTGAATGTCTATTTCTGCAGGGGGATATTATAAAATATGGAGGAAAGACCCACATGTCAGCATTACATAAAGATAATTATCATCCACACGAAAAAGAATACTCTAGAAGGGTTAAGAAGGCACGGGAAGAAGCGAGAGGGTCAGGGCGCCCGCCCTACCCCCTGGGGCGGCCGCCCTAGGGCAAGGCCCAATCAGGGTCTGCCTTGTGGACTCTCCCTCCACCGCCTTTGAGGTTGCATCTAAGCCCTCCATTAAGGTCGGTTTGATCCGACGGCCGACGTTCATTTGAGGAGGCTAAATAAGGAAGGCCCCCTAACCCTGAGGAGAAGAGCCCTCTGACCTAATTTCATTATTCATTATTCATCTCAAGAGGAGAGGCCTCTGATCAAGCCCTAGAGCCACCACATCAACTAGCTAGTTTAGCATAGCTAAATAAGATTAGAACTAGAAGGAGACAATCTCCGATTGGTTTTCGGATCTGCCAAGAGGATTATTGGTAATTCTCTCTCTAGTTCTTCATTGTTCATCATTTGTTCTTCAATATTATGAATATGACTTTGCTCTACTTCATTATATTGTTTATGACTTTACTCTATTCGATTATGTTCTTAGTTATATTGTTCTTAGTTTATTATGATTATATGTTTGGCTTAGTTAGATCTGATCCATATTCATGTTTAGGATCGTATAGCGTTTATCTATCAGTACTATGGGTAAATGGTAAATATTGTGTAGGCGTGGTGCCTAGACCGTATTTATCTGTGATTGTACCCTATATTCCGGATCGTGAGGTAGATCGCGGGAGTGACAGTCATGTTGAGTCCTTTGTAGTCCTCCTCCCGTTTATAGGACAGGCAGAGTGGAACTATTACGGGGAATGATTGCTATGTTTCTCATCTTTCTTAGTAATATTCATTACACATGAATATCTTTTATCTCGCCATGATTGTCAAGTATAATTGTACTAATCATAATATGCTAGACTGTATAGTTAAGAATGACTTAGGAAATATTCTCATAGTTCGTCCTAATTCTATGCTAATAACTTGCTAGAATATATGTTGAGGTGCTTATCATTATCTTATGTCACTATTCATTCATTATCTATATCTTATGTGACATTTATCATGTATTGAGAGAGATAGATGAAAACTCTTCATTACACATGCAGTGATACTCATTCCTCATTTATTCTTTAGCATCTCTTCCCAGTGGTAAAAATATAAATAACGATATCTGGAATACTCCTGGTTAAAATGCTACATCGATATAATCTGTGCGCTTACAGAAACACATTTATATTTATTAGAGAAGCAAATGCATATTTTAATACTGTATCTCTCTGCCATGTTGGGGATGACAACTTGGTTTAAGTGGCATGAGAGGTGGTTAACTATTTTTGGTGCTGTTGCCGGGGATAGAAATTTAATCTACTTTCGGTAACAACGTTAGAAATGTCAACAGTTTGGTTTAAGAATAAGGATGAATGAGATATAGTTATCCATGTATTTCGAAATATGAATATCTATGTTATATGTTTGGTTGAATTGATGGGATAAGTTATTTTTATGTTTAGTTGGATGGATGCGATTGGATGGGATGGGAATATTTAACTAATTATATCTATTATTTAAAAATAATAACAACTAATTATACAATAATAAATATACATCGACATTAATATTGTCATTATAATCACTAATTTAAAATAAAATATGTTAATTAGCATTATACTACTCTAATTACCATATAAAACATACCCTAATTAATATATTGTTGGTATAAAAATGTGTTCTCGCACCAACATGCTTGCAAGGCCTATGATTCACGAGGCCTTCTTATAGTAAGCTAATTGCTCTGACTTAAACCACGGTGTGCCAGTCAATTTGACTTTGTAATTGGCAAAGAGAGAAAAATATCAGTAACACAAGTGGAACATGTCGATGTGATTCCAAACAGTTTCCGCACGTATACTTGCGCGCGCGGATCCTGGTTGCCATGCAGTTTTCACGTCGGCGCGTCATCTCCTGCGCGTAGAAGCGGTCGCGCGGCTCTTTCCCATTGGTGCACGAAGAGCCAGGAAGCGCATCCTCTGCTGTCTGCTTGGACGTCAGCAGTAGCAGACAAGCATGCTCCGTGGCCGACAGCAGGAGGTCTTGCTTTTGCATTGTCAGCAGTTGTCTGTACAGTTTGCTGCAGCCTGAAAGGGCCAACGTCGTCAGCAGCTGCTCCGCCAGGGAGGAGGAGGGGTCCGCTGGATGGCCGGTAGGAAGATGGAACCGCTTTGACAACATCCTACGAACCTACGCGCGTGTGTAACAGAAACTGAAACGACCTCGATTTCCGCAAAGGGAAATCCACGTATTCGCAGTGTAATAAAATAGATTGCGCGAACAATGCACAATATTACCCAAATTTCAGTTGATAATCATTACCAAACTTCGAGTACAAGAGGGCAATAGAAAGGTTTACATTAATTTCAGTTGATAATCATTACTGGCGGAAATCACACTGGAATCAATCAAAGTAGCAACGCGAACGAAGCATCGGGATCCTCTCCAAGCCTGAGGCTAGCAACGAGACACCTATTCCTCATCTTCATCGTAGTCAACGTCCTGTTCAGCACCTATTTAATGTCTATCAGTACGGATTGTACTGGTGCCACATTCCCACCAATAATATATTTGTGGAATTGGATGCAACAGGGTATATCAAAAGACCTATCTTTGGCTGTTGGCTTCCTATGCAAGATTCATTAATTACTTTAGTAGTATAAGTCATTGTTTAGTTGTCCAAATTCATATTCCATCCATCTATTTAATCCTGTCACACACACCTCACCACACCTCACACTCATTCGACGGACCCAACTCCCTCTCGAGCCCGTCTCAGCGGCACACTGCCCATCAGAGCACACTGCCAGAACATATATCAACTAGGGGGAGAAAAGAAGGACTCATCTCACTAGCGGGTGAAGCAGGTCACAGAAACTGGCCCATAACCGACGAATCGGCTATGTATTGATCGATCAAACCGTAAACACTTTGCAGTTGCTTTACCTACCACGGGTTCTGCCATCATCGACATCCGGGGTCGTCTAGGCCAGACACCGGCTTCTTGCTAGCCTAGGTCGATGCCACTCTACCACTCAGCCCTGAGCCAACTCCACGTACCGCACGGGGGCGCTGAGACTGTGAGGCCTGGTAACCGGGCCCCCGGGGTTACCAGCTGTCTCGAGAGGGTGTGAGACGCACTCCCATACCTCTCTACACTAATCTTCTTACTTCCAAGTAGTAGTGGCACCGCCCTACCAAGTAGTCTAGTCGTCTTCTACCCATTTCGAAGCAAGTGGTAAGTAATGTCTCCATGATTCTGAGTACCAGAAAGTCCCTAATTGGCCAAGCAAGACATCTTCATCAATCCCCATGCCATCACAGCATATCACTGTTCTGAGGTCATCCTCGGAATCTCCTTTCTGGTCCAATACCCGCCACAAGTACACAACTAGGATTGCTTAGGTAGCTTTCCCGGCAAGACTTGCCCAAGGCTCGTCGTCATTCTCACTTGGCCGACAAAACCCTCACCACACGCACCCAATACACACACAACACTCTCCCCTCTTTCCGGCACCACGTGCCTCATCATCATTATCATCAATATGTGAGAGTAGTAGTAGTAGTAATAATCTTATATATAGAGCAAGCAAGTGTCTATCTTATTGCGGGGTAGTAGGGTAAAGGTTTCGTCAAGGTAAAGGCTTGAGCAAATAAACTACCATGCAACCTATGCATTGCTTAATCATTCATTATTAGAAATCTAACATGTGAGCATGCGTAATAGGTTCTACGAGGGGGGTGGGTGTGACACCTCCGTTGTCGTCACCGAGTTCTTCGTCGCACTCGTAATCTCCCTCCTCAGTCGGTTCCTCCTCATTCTCTGAAATCATACGCGGAATAGTCGCATTAGCGACGAGTATATAACACACAAAGAATTATCAGAAAAATGAGAAGATCCAAATGCACACAAACATAGCTCCAACATGTAGAGCTCATTTTTCTGAGAATTTTGATAGGTCATTTGCAATTTTTGGACTTTGTATGCATTACTTATGAATTTCTGAAGTTTAACACACTTTCTGAAACTGACTGAATGGATTTGAATTCAGCAAGAGCATGTGTCGCAGTCTGATTGGCTGGCTGACGTCGACATGACGTCAGCATGATGTCACGTTGACCGGAGTCAACAAATCTAGGCTTTTGGACCGAATCTAGGCCGGGTTTGGCCCGCTATGTGTCAAGCACAGGTTGCGCCACGTGGCCACATGGGTTTCCACTGGACCTTGGTTCACATTGGCTTGTTCTCGGTGCGCCTTCCCTTCTGGTCCACTGGACCGCACGCATAAGGGCCGTGCACCGGGTGCACGCAACCACTGCTACCTTCGGCTTACAAATGCCCGGTCCACGCATAGGGATCACATGGTGGGGCTGGCTAACGTGCGGCTGATGCTAGCACGGGGTGCACAAAGCAGTGGCTCAATACTACTCCTCCCCCAAACCTTCTCCGTTCTGCTCGGCTCACGGCGGACAACGGCGCGTCACCGGCGAGCAAGCCAGGGCACCTCTGGTGGTGTTCGGTTGTAATTGAGGGGCTAGCCGCACCCGCACAGACATGGCAAAGTCGACGGTACACCCCAAATGGTATGGCGGGGCTCTGATGTTCTCTGGCATGGCATCAGACCGGTGAAGATCGTCGACAGCCTACAATCCGAGGGTTCTGAGTGGCTACGACCACAATTGGCGCGGTGGCGGGTCGCATGTCGGTCATAGTAGCAGGGTAAGGCCGCCGCGAGGTTCCTCTGGAGACGCTGGGGTACCTACTGCCGATGAGGTAGCTCGGCGGCTTTCTGGTACCGCAGCATCGAGCGCTTGGGGTCGTTCCACACTATTTGGCTTGCGCACGCACATCAGTACACGCGAGTGGTCTCGTCGGGCTCCCATACATGCTATAGGGTTGTCCAGACCTTTCTGGCCACAGCGGTGAACTTCACGGTCATGGTGTTGGTGGCGACTCTCGTGGTCAGAGGACTCCAGAGGGTCTTGGCCACAACCAACTAGTCCGGCGGGTACTGGTGGTCACCAATCAACTGCTAGGTCCATCCGTTTGGCTTGAGCGGGCTTGTACCGACGGGAACACACCTCGCCGCTACGACATGACCGTGCTTGGCCATGGCGAGCAGGGAGGGTGGCTCTGCGTTTTGGGGCAAAAGAGGCTCGTCCAAGGGTCGGTCTGGTGTGTTTGCATGTGCGTAGGCGTGCGTGTATCGGTTGGGCTAGACCGAAGAGACTGCGTCGCTTCCCCAGGTTGGGAACACGAAGGCAGCTCCGGTGAGGTCTCCATGACCGAGAGCTCGTCATGGTGATCGGAGGTGTGTACCGTGCGGTTGTTGGTGTCAGGATGGCGGTGCAGTGTCGAGGTGTCGCAGTGTAGCTCCGGTGGCCGTGTTGTGCAGCTCCGCCCGACCGTCGTCGACGAAGTACGCCGAGTTCTGGCGGCCTCCGACACGGTCTGCCTCCTCTGCTCCTCCTCCTCTGCTTCTTCTCCCCTTGGCCCTCTCTGCTGGTGCGTGTGTCGCGTGTTGCCGCAACAGCGGCGCGAGGGCTAGGAAACCCTAGGGCTCGGGGGACGACCTCTTATAGGTGCCACAACCATGGAGAAGGTGAGCTCCCTATCCAATGGCACAGATGCGTGGGGCTCCATAAGAGGGTTCCGAGAGGCTTATTGGGCGCCAAGATGGAGAGGGGACAAGCGGGGAACATGAGTCATGCGATTTGCGTGACCCTGACAAGTCAGTTGGGAGTTGTCGGGGTTGCCAGCTGCGCTCCGTTGGCGGGCGCGTGTCCGCCCATGTGAGAGAGGCGCTGGCCTGGTCGAGAGGAAGGGGATGACATGGGTGGCCCACCGGTCAGCCGGTGTGAGAGGAGGTATGAGACGGCGCGAGCAAGCGTCCGCCCGTTTGTGGACCGGCGCGCGTGTGTTGGGCCGGTCTGCCAGCAAGGCAAGGGCGCAGGTTTGTGCGAGTGGAGCTGGGCCGGTTGTATCGGGCTCCAGTCCGAGCTGGCCTCTTTTCCATTGCTCTTGTCTATTATCTATTTCTTTTGTAATTTGTTTTGTGTACATGTATAGGTTCATTTAGTGGTCCAGTATATATACATGGCATATATATATATATATTCTCTGAGGTCACTTAAATTGGTAACCTCACACTCAACAAGAGATTACAAGATCCAAATCAAGCAATGAAATAATGACAGGATACTATAACTAGTGCAAGTTAATTAAGTAGTCTAGGGTTAGATGTTAATCCAGTAAGACACTCATCCACACTTGTATAGTTTCAAAGAAAAATTTTGTAGTTGGGTTTTTCGTGTATCAAATTTTAGGGATGTTACAGTCTCTCCCCCTATCGGAATCTCGACCCCGAGATTAAGATGCGACTTACTCGATGAACATGTACGGGTAGAGCTTCTGGATGTCAACTTCTTTCTCCCAAGTTGCTTCACGTTCAGTGTGAGTACTCCACTGTACCTTGCACATGGGGATAACCTTGCTTCGTGTCACCTTAGTGTCCTGAGCTAAGATCTTGATCGGGTACTCTCGGTATTCCAGAGTGTCTTGAATATCAAGCACATCTGCAGGCACTTGTGTCTCTGGCACTTTCAAACATTTCCGAAGTTGTGAGACGTGGAATACGGGGTGTACTCCAGCTAGTTCATTCGGTAGCTCGACCTCATAAGCAAGTGGACCAATTATCTTAGAGATCTTGTAGGGCCCTACAAATCTGGGGGCAAGCTTTCCTTTCACGTTGAATCTGACGGTTCCTCGAAGTGGGGATACCTTGATGTACACGAAGTCTCCCACTTCGAACTCAAGTCCTCTCCGTCTCTTGTTAGCATAGCTCTTTTGCCTGCTCTGGGCTATCTTGAGATTTTCTCTAACCTGAGCAACTCCTTCTTCTGCATCCTTTATCTTTGTTGGGCTGAAGAATGCTCTTTCTCCGGGTTCTGACCACATTAATGGTGTTCTGCAGGGTCTGCCATATAGGGCTTCAAACGGGGACATCTTGATATTGGACTGATACCCGTTGTTGTATGAAAACTCAGCATGTGGTAGGCATTTTTCCCAATGTGTTCCATATTGGAGCACAAAGCTCGAAGCATGTCTTCAAGAATCTGATTTACCCTTTCTGTCTGCCCATCTGTCTGTGGGTGGTACGCTGTGCTATGGTCTAGCTTGGTTCCGATAGGCTCATGTAGGGACTCCCAAAATCGTGATGTGAACTATGGGCCTCGGTCAGATATGATGTTGGAGGGTGCTCCATGCCGTCTAAGTATGTTCTCGACATAGAGGCCAGCTAGCTTCTCTGTCGGGTACTTTGTATTGACGGGGACGAAGTGCGCGACCTTTGTCAATCGATCCACTATTACCCAAATAGAATCGTGTTTCTTCACGGATCGGGGTAACCCGACTATAAAGTCCATGGATATGCTTTCCCATTTCCATACTGGTACGTCCAAGGTCTTAAGCAACCCGACGGGTCTTTGATGCTCTGCTTTAACTCTGTTTCAAATGTCACATCGAGCAACATGCTCCGCAATTTCAACTTTCATGTTCCTCCACCAGAAATGCCGCTTCAAATCCTAGTACATCTTGGTACAACCGGGGTGTATGCAATACTTAGAGTCGTGTCCTTCAGATAAGATTTCCTCACGGATTGCCTTATTTGAGGGCACACATATCCGGTCCTTGTACCAGATAGTAACTTGCTCATCTTCTATGTATTCTGGGCCCTTGTCTGCTTGCATTAGACCATGGATATCCTTTATTTCTTCACAATCCTTCTGAGCTTTACGGATCCTCGAGGTGAGGTCGTATGTGATATGGAGTGCATTTAGTGTGTTGTGGGGTATGATCTCAAGTTTGAAACCCTCAATTTCCGCCTTTAATTCTCCCGGAACTGAATGGGTGATCAAGGCGTGACAGTAGCTTTTCCGGCTAAGGGCATCTGCAACTACGTTTGCCTTTCCTAGGTGATAGTGTATCTCCAGGTCATAGTCCTTGATCAGTTCAAGCCACCGGCGTTGCCTCATGTTTAAGTCTTCTTGAATGAAGAAATACTTCAGACTCTTGTGATCGGTATAGATGTCACATTTGTTGTTGATCAGATAATGTCTCCACACCTTAAACATGTGTACCACAGCTGCAAGTTCCAGATCATGAGTCAGGTATCGCTGCTCGTGATCTTTTAGCGGACGAGAAGTATAAGCTATCACCTTACCCTCTTGCATCAAAACACCGTCAAGTCCATGGCGTGAAGCGTCACAATACACGACAAAGTACTTGTGAATATCCGACAAAGCTAGGACTGGGGTGGTAGTAAGCTTCTTCTTTAGAGTCTGAAAGCTTTTCTCACAATCGTCTGACCATTCAAACTCTTGTGTCTTCTTCAATAGGTTGGTCATGGGACGAGCCACTTTAGAAAAGTTCTCGATGAATCAGCGGTAGTAACTAGCCAATCCCAAGAAACTTCGGATTTCAGACACGTTGCGGGGTGCCTCCCATTCTTCGACTGCCTTGATCTTTTCAGGGTCCACGACAACGCCTTTTGCAGAAAGCACGTGTCCCAGAAAAGCGACTTCTTCTGCCCAGAACTCACACTTGCTAAACTTAGCATATAACTGATGTTGAGCTAGTCTTTCTAGCACGGTTCTCAAGTGTTTCTCTTGCTCTTCGGCTGTGGCAGAGTAGATGAGAATATCATCAATGTATACCACAACAAACTTGTCAAGCTCTTCCATAAAGACCTTGTTCATCATGTTCATGAAGTAAGCTGGGGCGTTAATGAGTCCGAAGGATACAACGGTGCACTCATACTGCCCATATCTTGTGACAAAAGCTGTCTTGGGGATATCTTCTTCGCGGATCTTCATCTGATGATACCCCGATCGAAGATCAATCTTAGAGAAGTACTTGGCTCCGCCCAGCTGATCCAACAGATCATCAATTCTGGGGAGTGGGTACTTGTTCTTGATTGTTACAGCATTCAAGTTTCTGTAATCAATGCACATTCTCATTGAGCCATGTTTCTTCTGCACAAACAGCATAAGGGAACCTCAGGGTGAAGCACTGGGTCTAGTAAACCCCTTTGCCATTAGCTCCTCAAGCTGCTTCTTCAACTCTTTCAGCTCATCCACTAACATGCGGTAGGGTCGCTTAGCAATAGGTCCCGTCCCCGGTAGCAGATCAATGACAAACTCCACGTCTCGGTCAGGAGGCATACCCGGTAAGTGCTCTGGGAACACATCTTCATATTCACACACGACTGGCACATCAGCTACAGTCTTGGCTTCTAAGGCACAAATCATGGTGAGGAGTTTGTCGGAGCGAGGTGTGCAACAGACCATTTGTCCACTGGGGTGCATTACTTGGACGTATCTGGGCTGGCAAGATATGACTCCACGATGTTGGGTTAGCCAATCCATTCCTAGGATAACATCTAGGCTCTTGGAGGGTAGAAGAGTTAAGTTGGCTATAAAATTCAAACCCTTGATGGTGATAATCACTCCCTTGCATTTGTGGGTGCACGTGATGTCTCCTAGAGGCAAGCTAGTGAGGATCTGATCCTTTCTAAGGGTTATGGGCAGGTGGTGTTCATGTGAAAACTTAGATGCTATATATGAACAAGTAGCTCCTGAATCGAAAAGTACTGATGCTGTTACTCCATGTACTAAAAACATATCGTACACCGAGTCAGGAGCAGCTGTAGCATCTTCGGCAGTCAGGTGGTTGAGACGCCCGCGAGTTGCGGATCCCCTGAACCGTGTGGTCGTGTTCGCTGCAGCATTGGTCTTCTGGGGGCACTCCACGATCTTGTGACCCGGCTATCCACACCCAAAACAAGTGAAAGGCACACTGCTGGTGGGGGTTTTCGCAGGGGCCCTCCAGTTGGATTTTGGGGTGGCACGGGCCGGTGTGGCGCGGTTCTACTGGGGACGGCTGTTGTTGAAGCGGCTTGGTGCTGAGCTACCACCACGGTTAGAACCTGGTGTAGCTCCAGCGGCTCCGGTGTTGTAGCGCGGACGGCCTTGTGAAGGTGCATCTGCACGTGGCCTTGAAAGGACAGGCCCACGTGAGGTACCCTCGAAGCGACGCTTCTTGCCCCTGTTCATAGTCTCAGCCTCCAGACGAGCTTCAACGCGATCTTTCTCTAATTCAATGCACTTGTCAATCAGCTCCCATAGGGTGTAGCTCTTGTTGCCAGATAAGGATAGCTTGATCCTGGTGTTCAGACCCTTACGATAGTAATACATCTTCGCCTTCTCAGAAGCGATGCATGCTGGGGAGCATAGCGCATTAGACGAGTGAAGCGACTGGTATACTCGTGGATTCCATCTGTACCCTGAGCTATGTTGCGGAATTCGTTCTCCTTAGCCTCCATAACACCCTCTGGGATGTGGTATTCATGGAAGGCCTCATCGAACTCATCCCAGGAGATGTCTGCGGGGTGGTCGTGGGCTGCACTGTAACTGTCCCACCAAGCGCGCGCTGCACCAGTGAGTTGATGGGCAGCAACACCCACGCACTCATCAGTACAGGTGGTCAAGTCGAGCTTCTTTTCGATTTCATGAAGCCAATCATCAACGACAATCGGATCACTGTCTGTGCCGTCGAAGGTAGGCGGCCTCAGCTTCAGGAAACCTTCGAGCTTTCTCTGGAAGTCGTCGGGGCGGGGATCATGGCAGCGATTCATCCCTTCAGCCAGAGCGGTGAGTAGCTGGGTCTGCAGAGCCATGACCTCTGCCAGACTTGGCGGAGGAGGTGGTACTTCGTGTCCTGCGGGCAGAGGTTCAGCTTGCTCTAGTAGGCGGAGGGTTCAGCGGTGCGTTCTCCTGAGCGGGAGGTGTGCGAGCACGGCGCAGATCGTCCTCCAGGTTCCCACGGGGTAGGTTGCATCCTCCACGCCCACGGCCTCGCCCATGCCCACGGTCTCGCCCACGCCCCCGCCCGGCGGCGGAGGGCGCGTGTGATGGTGAGCAGTTCAAGCGTGCAGATTGGCGAGGCGACATCTGTAGTAACCAAAGGCTAGTGAGTTGCATATACATGTAAAGCAGTGTTGCTGATATGATTAACTTATTTTAGTACATGTAAGTCATTTTAACCATTTTAAAACATTTTTATACTATCCAACACTCAATCAAAGAAGCATAAATATCCATAAGTTGCATTAAGATCCAATCACTCATTACATGGGTTTTATTACATAGCATGACTCTGGCATCTACGCTCAGATGACGTGCGAAGATACGTACTACACGCAGGTAGCATGACTCATGAAGGTGGTACATCGCATGGAGTGGTACATCTCATGTGGGTGCTATCAACTACTCAAAGGTGGCTCTACATAGTGTCTAGAACGGCTGAGGAGATACGTGAGTCGGTCGCCACCAACTCATCATCGGTCATGTACACTTTGGACACGTGAGACAACGCCTCTACGAGCTCGGGGGTGATCCTAGTCAGGCTCAAACCTCGTGATGGACACACCTCCAGGTTGAGTTTACTCGTTCCTATGTCGAATGTCTCCTTCCTGGGCCTCTTGCATAGAGAAGCTGGAACGTGGTCCTGTCGCTCCTCGTACTCTCTGACCCTCTGCTTGTCAGACTTCCTCCAAGCCCTCATGGTTCTGTCACACCTCTCTCGATGATACTCGCTCAGCTTCAGTCGGTCGATCAGGTGACCCAAGTTGCGCGATGAGCACTTCTTTGACTCCTCCAGGTCCTCACTAAGCTTCTGGTTCATGTTGCGGAGCTTGAGCATCTGCACTTCGGTGCTACGCTCTCTCTGACGAGCCTCAGACAGTGCTCGATCACGATCATCCAAGTCCCTCTGCAGCTCTAGGACTCGGCAGTCAAGGTCATGGTTATGGACTCCGAAGTCAACAACCTTGTCGCGTAGGTTAGTGACTGTCCTCCTGTAGCTCTCCTCCCGAAGCTTCATCTCCATCTGCGCGTCAGCGAGCGCCTGTCATAGTGTAGCCTGTACCTGAGCCTCACTCTTCTTGCACTCTCCGGAATCGTGTAGCAGACTACGATCGCGATAGCTCTTGACCTCCAAGCTGGTGATGTACCTATCCTTCTTCATCATGTGCCAAGCGGAGGTACGGAGGCAGGGGTCTCTCTCAGGGAGCATCACCTCCCCGAAGCGTCTCATCTGGTCGTAGGGGTCGACATGTAGCTGTAACACCCTAGGTGTTAATTTCCAGGTTATGGAAATAGATCCTATATTTAAACTTTGTTTAATACTCCAAGTATAAATCTTCATCTAAGCTTGTCAAGTAATGGCTCCAGAAATTAATTTTGTTGAAGCCTTCAACGCTTTCAAAATCTGGGTTTTCCTAGTCATCAACTTTGGCACTCCGCGTTCTCAAAAAATTATCAAGCCATTTGAAATCTA
The DNA here is from genome assembly GCA_022036555.1 of Microstegium vimineum. Classification (NCBI taxonomy): domain Eukaryota; kingdom Viridiplantae; phylum Streptophyta; class Magnoliopsida; order Poales; family Poaceae; genus Microstegium; species Microstegium vimineum. Next base: position 14,100,798 of record CM039131.1, on the reverse strand, counting down.
TCAAACTCCTTTTTACCGTGTTGCTCTACTTTTGTTGCTCTGCATGATGGTGCAATCGGTTGATCAAATCGACAAACGGTTTTGATTTTGGAAGAGATCATAGTGAGTGGCATTCTTGTAAATATCTTTTAAAATTTTGGGCAATGTCAAATTGGGAACCGACCTCTGCCAACACACGCACCTGCGTGTCTCCCTTCCGTCGCCCGGCTCTGCTCGGCCTGACACCTGCCTGGTGCCGTGTCCATCGGCAGGGGGGGATGAGGACAGGCTCCTCTCAGCTCTGCTCCCTCCTCTCTCATTCCATCGCCCTCCCTCTCTGCTCCCTCTCCCGACACCGCCCGGCAGGACGCCGATGCCCGATGGCCTAAGCCGCGGCTCCTGCTTGCCTGTGCCTCGCCCTCCTCCTTGTTGCTGCTGCTGCAATGGCTAGCAGTCCTTCCTCCCTTCCCAAACATCCTACAAGCTCTAGCAACCATCCCTCTCCTTTCTTGATCCAAGAAACAAGCTTTGCAATGGATTTATCATGATGTTTCTCCAGTAAAAGGTAGAAGAAGGGTATAGGTTGAAAAAGAAATTTTTGTTTATCTCACTTTGAATATTTTCTATGACTCATGTATTTGCAAATAGGGGCTTATTTGATTTCTTGATTAGTTGGGATTCCTAATGCATAAGTGAAAGTCTCGTAATTATTTTCTCCTATTTTTGTCGATGTTTGAAAATTCGTGGTAATTCATAGAAAACTCGTATGAATGTGTTTTAGGACTTTTTGGAATCCCCATGAAGTGGTCTATGCAGTAGATCTATCATATGTCATGCTTTAGTTCATTAATATTGCTGTAAAAATCATTTTGTGCAAGCATGTCAAATATGTTAAGATGTTTTTGTCATTTTCGTAGCCCCTGTTATGTTCATCAAATAAATCTGAAACATTTATGGGATGTTTACAAGTTTATACTTGATGTCTAGTTAAAATGTCATGATTTTAGGATCTATGGTTATTGAGTTATAAAAATGGCAAAATGAATATGTCTCTATTAAGACTGTTGCTATGATTTTTGTTGAGCAATTTATTTCATGGTCAAATTATGTTTTCTCTGGCTGAGTTGAATACCAAAGTGATAGATAATTTTATGATCTATTTTGTGTTAAAATTTCATGATTTTACATCTAATAGTTTAGGATTTATCACTTTTGCAAGTTGAATGTAGTTGTTGTTCACTTTCTGGACAGAGCTGATAAGAATGAGTTGTTTGAGCAATTTACTTTTAGATTCATGCTTTGCAACTGTGGAAACATTTGAAGTACTTTTCATAAGCTCTCCAAAATGTTGAGATTTATAGTTTTAGGTGTTGTACATCTCAGGTTATAGCTGTTTAAAGTTGAATGCAGAATCTACCTTATTATTTAAGTTGATTGCAATAGAGCTTTTTGTTTTTTTCATAGAGGTTTATATACATGATTAAATGACATAAATTTGTACAGTAGACTAATGAAGACATGTATAAGCCTCTGTATTTTTGGTAGAATTGTTTATGCATGTTTGATATGTGTTCATAATTCTACCTAATTATCTAAATAAATTAGGAAAATGTGTTCAAAGAATTTATTTAGCAATGGAAACTATGTTTTCTAATGTTCTTTAGTCATGTGTGACATGTTGGTAAAGTTGGTTTTTCCCAATTATGTGTTGCACCATAAGTTAATATTTATTTATTGCAATTGTTAGTTTCTGGACAGTCCTAGGGGCAATGCAAATTAGCTCATGTTAATGATGTTTTCTGAGAATCTTGTGAATACCAAATTTGTAGATAACTCATGTATCTACCTGCTGTTAAAATTTGGTGGCATTGGGCCAAGTAGTTTATGACTTAAGCATGATTGAAGTTGGAGATCAGAAGTGGTTGCTCTCTGTTTTTCAGAACAGATTCTGTAACTTTGCAATTTCGACTTATTTAACTTGTGAATCATGCTTTGCTAGTATGAAATTAAATGTAGATAATTTCATAAGCTTTCCAGAATGTCTTCTTGCCAGTCCTTTTGATTTGTAAAACTCTGGATATGATTAAAATGGTGACTGATGTTTTGCTGTGCAAAACTGTATTCATGAGAAGTGTTGCTTTGATTTGGTCTTGTGTAAATGTTTGATAGTGCTTAGATTATATGCATATAAGGGTTGCATTAATGTGCTTAGAATAAGAAACGAATATGTGAAACACTTTAAATATGTTTAACCTGCTAGTTGAATAGGTGCTTGTGTATGTAGTTCTTGTGTGATGTTCGTTAAAACTAGAATTCATGTAATTAATATGTTATATACTTGAGTAGTTAAATGCTTGATGTTTGAGAAGCTTGACTTAAGTAATCTTGTGTGTCATGTTTGAAGTACTTAGCATGCCAACCTTTATGCTTAATGGTTTTAATTAATTAACTAAAAGTACCTATGTCATGTATACTCTCTTCTTCACTTGGATGTTTGTTGTGATGTATCTTTGTGTTATCGTTTCATTGCATTTATACATTTGCATCTTTGCATATAATTAAGGTACGATAGCTTCATACGTGATGGTTAATATCGAACCCGAAGACGGTGATTGATGGATTTAATCAATCGAAAATGTTTTGGTGAATAATCCAGAAGATGGTTAATCTCGGTTTTCTTATGCCAATCTATGATACTTGTCAAGCGAGTATCATCTAACAAACATTGACTAGTGTTCTTATCCAGGCAAGCCGCGGTGCATTAAAACCCTCCTTGTATTTCAAATTTTTTCTTTAAATACACTTATGGTTAATTATTTCATGGTTGCTATTCAAGCAAATTCATATTTGATGCATGGCCTTATCCTTGAATATTTATTCCTATACCTTGACGCCGTTTTAAAAATACGAATGATTCTATATGCTGCTTAGAAGTGCTTAGACCGATAGAGTCAGGTGATTTCCTGTCATCTTCGAGAATAGGTGATAACCTGATTGCTTTGGCAATGGTTCTATTTTTGAAGAAGAATAGTGGATTGCTGCGGCAAATGACTATGACTTAAAAAGGAAATGATGGATGTTGGAAGTAATAATCGGGACCGAGCGGACACGGTGTTTGGGAGCCACTAGGTATGGATATCTGATGAGCGGGTTCTCTCCGCCTGTGTCATTAGGGTCTTGCCGTTGTAACAAGTCCAAGGGTTGTGACTTTGGAGTACTGATCACATACCTTGGGGAAGCTGGACTCTGGCTAATCTAGTCTAAAGGACGGTTAACCCGCATTGGGAGTGGAGAGATGGCGAGAGTAGTGTGTACCCTCCAAGTTCGAGGAACTGGATGGAGGCGTACTGTGCTCTCGGGTGGCGGGCCCCCATTCTCGGATAGAGGATCCAGGGAAAAGTAGTCATATGTGTGTTTTGGTGCTGCATATGTCATGTGATTGGGAAGCCCTAGTTAGGATAAACCGGTTCGAATCATCGTGTTCCTCGGAAATGGAAACATAACCCTGTTTTTTACATCGTAGTTAATGAAACTTAAACTAGATACATACTGGTTCCTTTTTGGAGATGGTTTGTTACCCCGTTATCGATCATAAATTCAGATCGGTACTTGAGTAACTTTTATGAGAACTAAATCAATTTCAATTCTTTTTATAAATGCTCATTTATGAAAAATACTTGATTCTTGTAAAACCCCACCTTGATACCTATGACTTGCATATCTTTTGTCCACTAAATATTTTTCTTTGTCGGATAAGTCTTGTTGAGTACTCCCGTACTCAGGGTTTGTTAACCCTTGTTGCAGATGATGTTCCTAGAGCGGCGGGTACAGCTTCGTGTTGTATGACCGCAGTTGTTTTGTGAAGATCAGTCCTGGTATAACTCTTGGGTAGAGTACCTGGTTTGATTGTCTTATAATCTTTACCATCAGCTTGATGTAGTAATGACACATATGTTATATTTCTAAACTAATGGTTTGTAATATGACTTATGTCTTCCGCTACTTTGATGTAAATTAAATTTTTGTATTACTTCTGCAAATCTGTAATGAGGATCCTGCTCGGAAAGAGGTGAATAACCCGTTGCAAAACGGCAACACCTGACGGACCAATTAAAACTTGGATTATTTGTTGGGATTAAGTTGGATGGACGTTAATCCTGGCAAGTGGGTCCTGTTTTTAAGAGGTTCTGTCACAGTTGGTATCAAAGCATCTCATTATAGATCTTGTAGTTGTAAAACTTTTCAAAGTGTTTTGGATCTTAAATTAAAATGAGATTTGAGTCCAAAAATCTCTTTAACTTCCCTTTCTCATTGTGAAAAGTAACTTTTAGGAATATCAAGCTTATAGAATGGTATACAATATGGTATATTAATATAGCCCTGTAAATATGTATATGTATACCTATATATACTTATAGTATATAATCCTTATGATAGTTCGTATTAGGACGTATAGAGCATCCATGACAATAATTGTTGCATTATGTATGTGTAGGGTCGAGATGGCGGACTAGAGTGGGGGGAGGGGGTGAATAGTTCTTTCTAAAACTTAACCGCTCCGGCTAACCGAATCAAATGCGAAATTAAAACTATTAGTCTAGCCAAGACTACACCCTTCTATCTATCACTCTAGCACCTAGCAAAGTATGTCTATTATGCTAACTAAGGTGCCAAGCTAGGAAGCTCACCTAAACAAGTCTAGGTTGCAAGGTCACACAAACCTAAGAAACTAGTACTCTAAGTAAACCGGGAGCTCCTACACATGTTAGTAAGCAAAGCACAAAGCACCTAAGCTCACTAGCAACACTAAATAGCAAGGCTACACAAGCCTAACTAGAGAGCTCAACTTACTTAGCTACACAAACTAAACAATGTGACTAACAAGGCTACACGAGCCAATTAGCCACTCAAGAGCTACTTCTATGCTACACAAGCAAAAAGGTAACTAGTATGCTACACAAGCTAAACAAGTTACAAGAGCAACTACTAACCACTAGCACAAGCATGAATAAGAAAATACAAGTTAGTGATTTGGAGAATGTAAACCACCGAGAAGATGTACAAGGTTGACACGGTGATTTTTCTCCCGAGGTTCACTTGGTCGCCACCAAGCTAGTCCCCGTTGTGTCGGCTCACTCACTTGGAGGTTCACACGCTAATAGGCATTCACAAGCCTAACCTGCAATCGGGTGCCGCACAACCAACACAAGATGAGGGCACTCAATGACACACTCAACTAGAGTTGCTCTTCGCGATCTCCCACGGGGCGAGCACAACACCCCTCACAAGCTCTTCTCCGGAGCCACGCATAAGCTTCTTGCGTGCTTTAATGGAGCCACAATCACCAAGCCGTCTAGGAGGTGGCAACCTCCAAGAGTAACAAGCACCACCAGCTTGCAAGAGGATCACCTAGTGCCACTCGATGCAAACTCGCAATGCAACGCACTAGAATCGCTCTCTCAAAAAATAGGATGATCACTATCAAGTGTATGTGAGTTAGAGGGCTATCCAAGAAGTCCTACACAAGCCAAAAAGGCCCAAGGGTGCTCAGCAACCGGCCAAGGGCTTCAGCACACAAAAAAACACCTCCGAACGCTAATGACACGAGCAATCCACTAGAGTTACCCTTTGGTGCTCTGCCGAGGTGGGAACAAGCCCTCTCACAATCGTCGAAGCCAGCCGTGAACAATCACCAACCGCGCTAAAGCTTCCTCAATCGCCCAAGACATCTAGGTGTTGGGAAACACCAAGAATAATAAGAAATCCCGCGGCGATGATGATGACCAAGTGCCACTAAGATGCAATACAATGATCAAAGCACTTGGATCACTCAAACTCTCAAGAGTATGCAAGCAAAGCAAAGAAAGATGAGTTGGGGGCTATTTCAAGCAAGCACAAGTATGCCAAAAGAATGGGAGGTGCAAGAGAGAGCCCTAGGAGCCGGCCAAAACACTTATATAGCCATCCTCAAAGAACTAGCCGTTTTGCTCCCTTTCCTCAGCTGACTTGTAACACCTCAGGTGTTATCTTAAGATAAACAGTGGTTAAGCTCAGGTGAATTAAGCCAAGTGTTGATCAAAGGCTTTTTAATTAAAAAACTTTTTGGAAAAGGGATGACAAAGGTGCTTTTTCAAGATTCTTTACATCCTTCTATGTCTATCTTGATTACCGGAGAAGTTTCGCGAAGTTTGAAATTTAAGGATATCATGGAACAATAAGTTTCATTCTTTATAGAATTGCTTTAATCAATGGATGGATACATATGAGTTCAACCAAATCCTACGACGATGCTCAAACAACTCTATTTCATCTCGAAAACAAAACTCAGCAAAGGTTCATGTTGAGCCAGTGTCAAGAAAATACTTCAGTCGGATCAAAATTTTATTTAAGACATTCTCGGTGGATTTCTTTGGTCATGCTAAAAATTCGATTTTTGAACAAAATATGAGATTGAACCTTCTAGGAAAGTTGAAGATCATAATATTTGGAGGAGACTTTATGTTTGGACCAAGCCTTGATTCAATCTCTAAGGGTCTCAAAAAGTTGCATCAAGTTCAATGTTGAATTGGATTTATTAAAAAAAATCTAAGTCCCGGAAAACAACGATGAGTTGCATTCTTTGCTACATTGGTGTGTCCAAGTTCATATGGAAACTCAATTTGATTTCTTAATAAGAGTTGAAGTACTATTCATGAAGAAGACAATAAATCAAGTTTCTTAATTTTTGAAGCTCAGTTGGATTCTCAAAATCAAATTCAAAAATAGCAAAAGTTAATGTTTTTGGAAGTTAATTGGATTCCAGATTTTAGATTTAAATATCAATCTTTGGGAGTTAATAGTTATCAATCTATTGAGAATTTGACCAAAGTTCTTCAATGAAATTTTTTCTATTCGAATTGCTCTACATCATGGTGAAATCGGTTGATCAAATCGACAAATGGATCTGAATTCGGAAGAGATCAAAGTTAGTGGCATTTGCCGTAAATACAATCAAAATCGTGGGCATTGTTTGGGGCTGGACCGGCCTCTTGCCACCTCATGCTGTGCGTGTCCATTCATCGATCGCCGGTTCTGGTCGGTCCGACACCTGCCCTCTGCCGTGTCCATCGACAAGGGAAAAATGGGAGGAGTCGGTCTGCTGTCTCTCTCAATCTCTCATTCTTCCTCTGCCGTCCCTCTCTCTACTCCCTCTCACTGCGCTTGGCAGAGGCCGAGGCCTGGGCGACGCTGGCCCTTTGCTTCCCGACTCTCTCTGCTCCCCTTCCATCGCCTCCCCCTCCATGGCTGTTGCTGCTCCTTCCTTGTCAGCACCCCTCACCCTGGCGATCCTGATGCGCACCCAAGGCCCAAGAGGAGCACACGCAAGAGGGCTCGGCCTGCTAAGCTGTCTAGCCCAGAATGGGATTGTAATGTGTGTGTCTGTATGCCATCAGTGTAGAGGGTATAAGAGTCTGGAGTCTGTAAGGGAAAAGGCATCTTGCAACTAAGTAAACAACTAATATCACTGAGCGCATAGCCGGCTGTCCTCCGACTCTTGCCCCTTCTCCAATCCAGAACCCCTTCTCCTACTCCTTCGTCCCTTCTGGCTTGGATCTCGGCCATCGCCGGAGCCGAGAGCTAACATTGGTATCAGATCTACCGACTCACTAGATTCCTCCTCGCCGCTGCACCCTCACTACACCAGGCACCAGCGTGCGCACGGAGTTATGGAGCCAAACGTCAAGTCGGCCCTCAAGGAGATCCTCAAGCGACTCGACGGCATCGACTCCCGCTGGGAGCAGTGGGTCTCCACCGTTGAAGAGATCCAGTGGAAGAACCACGCCGACGTCAGCGCTCGTGTTTCCGCGCTCTAGGAAAGCATCGGCCACCACTATGAGTCGCTGCAGGCGGCAGACTCTTGGGCGTACCTCTACGACGGGCGCGTGGAGGATCTGGAGCACAGGGTAAGCGACTTGGAGCCCCTTCGCTTCTCCGAGATCCGCGACGAGCGGGACGAGCGCGTCGCTATGCTCGAGGGCGTCGTCACCGCCCTCAACGACTGGAGGCCTCACGTCAACGGGATGCTCGACGAAATGACACCGAGAACCGACGCCTCACCAAGCACTAGGATTGAGCCATTCGTGAGACGACAGGAGTCAACCCCTTCCACCAGCCCGGCGTCTCCCCTCCGTTGATGCCGATCCTGGAGTCGGTCGCCGTGCGCTCACCTGCCGGAGATCCGATCGACTGGCCCTGCGGGCATCGTGCTGGAACGACTACACGGGAGAGGGGCTTTGGTTTGGTCACGACCATAGTGCCGACCCCGGCCAATGGTATGCAATTCGACCCCCACTCTCAATCTCAGTTCACTTTCAGTGTTCATCCTTCTGAATCGCATCAGTCCCCCTTGTTTTACCTTCGAGATCCACCACCACCACCACCTCCTCCAAACATTTCCATTCCGTTCCACCCCTACCCACCTCCCCCGCTCCCTCCTCCCCACCAGCCTCCCCACATACCTCTCGGGATACTTCCCAAGTTCGATTTCCCCCTGTTCGATGATGACAACCCCCAGTTTTGGATCACTTGTGCTAAGAACTATTTTGACATGTGTGTTGTGGATCCCTCTATTTGGGTTCGGGTCGCCACCATGCGCTTCTCCGGAGCTGCAGCTCGCTGGTTCCAATCCCTGGAGCAGCAGATTTCCCGCTCTTCTTGGGACGAGTTTTGTGCCTTGGTTCATGAGCGTTTCAGCCGTGACCAGCACACTCTCCTCATTCACCAGTTCGACCACCTTCGCCAAACTTCCACTGTCTCTGAGTACGTCAACAAGTTTGTCGCGCTTGTAGAACATCTAACATCTTATTCCAGAAACAGTGAACAACTTCCACTCTATTTCACCACACGTTTTATCGATGGACTGCGTGATGATATACGTTATGTGATTCTTGTTCGTCAACCTGCCACACTCAATGCTGCTTGCAATCTTGCCTTGTTACAGGAGGAGGCCACGGACCCTGGTCTTCACCGGGAGTTTACGAAGAGCGATTATTCAGCCTTCTCCAAGCATGCGGCAAGCAAGGGCGCGCTACCATTGCCTCCGCCTCCACCCCGGTAGGCTGCTGCAGTACTGGCTGATGACAAGAAGGCCCAAGATGTCAGGAAGTCGTTCCAGCGCGCGCCTGTGGATGATCGGTTGTCTGCCTTGAGGGCCAGCCACAAGGCTCACGGATTATGTGTTCGTTGTGGTGAGAAATGGGCTCCCGGACACCGTTGTGCTCCGAACTTGCAACTCCATGTCCTGCAGGAAGTATGGGATCTATGCCACCAAGATATCAGTGATGATATGCTGGCCGATTCCGGTGCCCCTGTCTTGACAGAGCAAGTCTTCATGCTATTGTCAACATCAGTCCAGCCTGGTCAGCTGTCTCCACGGTCCTTGCAGCTCAGGGGCGAGATCCGCGGTCATCCCGTACTCATTTTGGAGGATTCGGGCAGCAGCCATTCATTCTTGCACTCGTCTTTTGAGTCCAGGCTGCCAGGAGTCTGTCCGCTTGCTGCCCCAACTTTGGTTACAGTGGCCAATGGATCCTCCATTCAGTGTACATCTGAAATTCCTAATGCAGAGTGGTCAGTACAAGGTTTCAAGTTCCACTCTACACTAAAACTTCTTCCTATTGGCTCCTTCGACTTGATTTTGGGCATGGACTGGCTAGAATCCTTTTCGCCGATGAAGGTGGACTGGACACAGAAGTTGTTAACTATCCCTTATGGCACTCGCCATGTTACCTTGCACGGATCTCATGGGGATAGCTCTGCCTGTTCCCTGGTGCAGCTATATCAGCTCACTGATATTGTTCCTCAGCAGGCTACAGTACAACCGGACATTCAGCAGCTTCTGGATTCCTTGAATCATCTCTTCGCGACACCATCTGAGCTGCCTTCGAGGCGTCAATGTGACCACACAATTCCGCTCGTCCCGGGTGCTCAGCCGGTGGCAGTGCGGCAATATCGTTACCCACCAACTCTTAAGTCTGAAATTGAAGCGCAAGTTTCTGATATGCTTCAGCAGGGTCTTGTCCAGCCCAGTGCTAGCGCCTTCTCCTCCCCAGTGCTGCTTGTGCGGAAGAAGGATGGCACATGGTGCTTTTGCGTCGATTACCGCTAGCTCAATGCTCTTACTGTCAAGACAAAGTTCCCCATCCCTGTCATCGACGAGTTGCTTGATGAACTTTCCACAGCCAAGTACTTCTCCTGCTTGGATCTGCGAGCTGGTTTTAACTAGATTCGGTTGGGGCCTGGCGAAGAGCACAAAATTGCATTCCAAACCTACTGGGGGCATTTTGAATTCACTGTCATGGCTTTTGGACTCACTGGCGCTCCAAATACTTTTCAAGGTGCAATGAACTCCACCCTGAAGCCTCTGCTCCGCAAGTGCGTATTGGTCTTCTTTGACGATATCCTTGTCTATAGTGCCACGTGGGAAGATCATATTCACCACCTGCAATAGGTATTTTCTTTGCTGTCTACTGATCAGTGGCAGATCAAGCTCTCCAAATGCACATTTGGCCAACAGAGTGTCTCTTACCTCGGTCATGTGGTTAGTCAGTCCGGTGTCGCAACCGATCCTTCCAAGATTGACTCAATCAAGTTGTGGCCCGATTCGGCGGATGTGAAGCAGCTACGAAGTTTCTTGGGTCTTGCGGGTTATTACAGAAAGTTTGTCCGCAATTTTGCAATCCTTGCTCGGCCCGTCACGGATCTACTCAAGAAGGGTACCTTGTTCATCTGGACTTCTGTCCATTCTGAGGCTTTTTCAGTGCTCAAGGATGCCCTTGTAACAGCCCCCGTCTTGTCATTGCCAAACTTTGCCAAACCTTTCCAACTTCAAACTGATGCAAGCAATATCGGCATTGGCGCAGTACTGCTACAAGATGGTCTCCCCCTGGCTTTTGTCAGCAGGATCCTCGGTCCGAGAACTAGTGGGTTGTCCACTTACGAGAAGGAGTACTTGGCAATCCTGTTAGCTGTCCAACAGTGGCATTCTTACCTCCAACATGCTGAGTTCACAATCTCCACTGACTAGCGCAGCCTGTTGCACATCACCGATCAGCGCCTTCATATGCCGTGGCAGCTCAAAATGTACACCAAGCTCGCTGGCCTTTAGTATAAGATCGTCTACAAACCGTGTGTTTCCAATTTGGCCGCCGATGCTCTGTCTAGACATCCGTCGCCTCCATGCCAATTAGCGACTGTTTCATACTCAACCCCGTCGTGGTTGGCCGATGTGTCTGTTGGTTATGTAAATGACCCCTTTTCCAGTCACTTGCTGCAGGAATTGGCTCTGTCTCCACAGTCCAGGCCTCACTTTGAGCTCTCTGACGGCACTATCAGGTACAAGGGTCGGGTTTGGATCGGCGACAACAAAGCACTTCAGCACCGTATCTTCGCTGCACTTCATGACAGCGCCATCGGCGGACATTCCGGGTTCCCGGTGACTTATCGCCGCATTAAGCAGCTCTTTCTTGGCGTGGGATGAAAACTTATCTCAAGACCCTTGTCTCGACTTGCTCTATTTGTGTCCAAGCAAAGCCCGACCGTGTCCGTTATCTCGGTCTTCTTTCACCTCTACCGGTTCCAGCCGAAGCTTGGCAAGTCATTTCTATGGATTTTATCGACGGTCTTCCTAGATCTGGCAATGCTGACTGCATTATGGTCGTTGTGGACAAGTTCAGGTCTTCCGCTGCCCAAAAGGTTGCTCAGGTCTTCCTCGACAACGTGTTCTGCCTCCATGGGATGCCTACCCATATCATTTCTGACTGCGATCCAGTGTTTACCAGCACATTCTGGAAGGAGCTTTTCCGGCTTGCCAATACTACTCTTTGCATGAGCTCAACATATCACCCTCAGTCCGATGGTCAAACTGAGTGCGTCAATCAGTGCTTGGAAACCTACCTCCGCGGTTTTGTGCATTCCTGCCCCTGGCAATGGATGATATGGCTTTCCTTGGCTGAGTTTTGGTACAACTCCTGTCACCACTCATCATTGGGCCGCTCCCCCTTCGAGGTACTGTATGGTCATTCTCCTCGTCATTTCAGTTTGACTAATGCCTCTGCTTCACCTGTGCCGGACATCGCCGTCAAGATGGCGGAACGTGCCACAATGTGGGCGTCTGTACATCAGCACTTGTTGCGTGCTCAGCAGCGCATGAAGACCCAGGCTGACAAGGGGCGATCTGAGCGCCACTACAACATTGGTGATTACGTCTACCTGCGATTGCAACCTTATGTGCAATCTTCCCTGGTGCCACACGCTCATCAGAAGCTGTGCTTCAAGTATTTCGGGTCTTACAAGATCGTCGACAAGATTGACATTGTTGCCTACAAGCTGCTGCGTCCTCAGGGCTCTTCCGTCCATCCGGTGTTCCATGTATCGCTGCTCAACCCTGCTCCAGCCTCTTCCTCGACATCTCTAGCAGATGCCAAACTTCTTCCAGACATCGACGACGGTCTTCAAGTGTCGGAATGAGTGCTCCAACATCGTCTTCACCCGCGCGGCCCCAAGACGGTGCGTCAGCTCCTCATTCGGTGGTACGGCCTTGACGACTCTCTCGCCACCTGGGAAGACGAAGACGCCATCAAGCAGCAGTTTCCTTCAACTCCGGCATGGGGACATGCCTCGACCCAAGGAGGGGAGGATGTCAGCACACCTCACCTTGGCGATCCTGATGCGCACCCAAGGCCCAAGAGGAGCACACGCAAGAGGGCTCGGCCTGCTAAGCTGTCTGGCCTAGAATGAGATTGTAATATGTGTGTCTGTATGCCATCAGTGTGCCATCAGTGTAGAGGGTATAAGAGTCTGGAGTCTGTAAGGGAAAAGGCATCTTGCAACTAAGTAAACAACTAATATCGCCGAGCGCATAGCCGGCTGTCCTCCCACTCTTGCCCCTTCTCCAATCTAGAACCCCTTCTCCTACTCCTTCATCCATTCTGGCTTGGATCTCGGCCATCGCCGGAGCCCAAAGCTAACATTCCTCCCTTCCCCAACATTCCTACAAGCCCTAGCAATCATCCCTCTCCTTCCTTGATCCAAGAAACAAGCTTTGCAATGGATTTATCATGGTGATTCTCCGGTAAAAGGTAGAAGAAGGGTATGGGTTGAAGCAGAAGCTTCTTAATGTTTTTATGTAAAATTTTCATGACTTATAGATTTGCAAATAGGAGCTTGGTTGATTTCTTGAAAAGTTGGGATTCCTGATGCAAAAGATAAATTCCGTATTTATTTTCTCATAATTTTGCTGATCTTTGAAAATTCGTAATAATTCATAGAAAAATTGTATGAATGTATTTTTGGACATTTTGGAATCCTCATGAAGTTCTCTATGCAGTAGATCTATCATATGTCATGCTTTAGTTCAATAATTTTGCTGTAAAAATCATTTTGTGCAAGCATGTTAATTCTGTTAAGATGTATTTGTCATTTTCATAGCCACCGTTATACTTGTCAAATAAATCTGAAATTTTTATGTGATGAGTAAAAGTTTATGATTGATGTCTGGTATTTACTGAATGATTTTAGGCTTTATGGTTGTTGAGTTATAAAAATGGCAAAGTGACTGTCTCTGTTTGAGGCTGCTGCTGTGATGTTTGTTGAGCAATTTATTTCGTGGTCAATATGATGTTTTCTGTAGATGAGTTGAATACCAAAGTGATAGATAATTTTATGGTCTATCTTGTGTTAAAATTTCATTATTTTACATCTGATAGTTTAGGATTTATCACTTTTGCAAGTTGAATGTAGTTGTTGTTCACTTTCGGAACAAAGCTGATAAGAATGAGTTGTTTGAGCAATTTACATATAGATTCATGATTTGAGATTATGGAAACATTTGAATTATATTTCATAATATTTCCAAAAAGTTAATATTCATATTTTTATGTCATCTGGATCTCAGGTTATGGTTGTTTTAATTTAAGTGTGAAATCTGCTATTTTGTTTAAGATGCTTGCAATAGAACTTTTGTCTTTTTCATAGAGGTTTCTATACTTGCTTAAATGACATAAAATTTATACATTAGACTAATGAAAGCATATGTATGCCTCTGTAATTTTGGTAGAATTTATTATGCATGTTTGATATGTGTTCATAATTACAACTAATTATCTAAATAAATTAAGAAAATATGTTCAAAGAATTTATTTAGCAATGGACACTATGTTTTATAGTGTTCATTAGTCATGTGTTGTCACACCCAGTTAAGAAAAGAGACCGAATGCATAACATATGTATGCCAGGATCGAGAATTACACACATGAGTCGACGTCATCAATGATACATTGCACAGTGTTCGAAACATAAACTTAAACGAATATAAAAGAGTACATTATTACAAGCCTTGATCAAAGTCTAGCGGAAAAATGTAAAACGCACTAAGACGAAGCGAAGCTGGAGCCATCTCGCTACAGGAAGGTCGACGGCAGCGACACACGAGCCTAACACCCGTCGATGTCTTCAGGGAACTCCTCATCCCAGTCTTGATCTTCTAACAAGCCTTTATGTGATTATAGCAAGGGTGAGCTCATGTCGAACTCAGCAAGTACATATAGTAAGTAAATGATATGCAAGGCTTAAACAAGGTGAAGCTGACACGATTGACTGCGTTTAGCATTTTAGTTGACATATTTTATTTAAACAACCTATTTACTAAAAGTGGATAAGAGAACCTAACCTAGTGATTAAAAGGTAAGATCATCATTAAAGAGCACCACGTCGGAAGTAGCAACTTCGACACCACCACGGAGTAGCAACCCCGCATCTCATTAGTAACAGGGATAGCAATTCCAACACTCGAGGTAGCAACCTCGAGCTCTCAACAGAAACCAACCACAATCTCTCCACATCCACCAACCATGATCTCTCTCAAGCCAGAAATAAGTTGAGTGAAGACTCTGTCCATGTGAGGATCCGGGCCGCTCATGACCGTGAGCACAGCTGATATATCAGGTTTAACTCTGCAAAGGGGTGCACTTTCACTTCAAGTCATGGTTGCCCTTTCGCCCGAGGTGATCATCCTCTTAACCCACTACCTAGGAAGGTCGACAGGGTCCACTACGAGACCTTTTGCAGGGACCAACCAATACGATGCAACCCGTAGGGTTTTGCCCACACGCCGGAAGCCGTCCCCATAGCCATGGAACCCGGTTGACCGCAACTTAATATTCATTACATGGGCTACTCCCCTACACCTACCCGGTAAGACACACCCTACCAGTGGTTGTCCTGTTACTTAGTCAAGCCAGAGCCATATAGCTTGAAGTTGCACGGATGTCCCAGGTGGTCGCTCCACGAACCGGCTCTCAGGGAGAGAACATACGAGTACCCGGAAACACTGGTCCCAAACCAATACTCGTTCCCCCTTTGAACCAACCAAATGGAACTGTCGAGAGACCTCATCATCACCATGTCACATTAACCATTGATCATCCTTCCTCACTTTTAGTAAGAGATGTCATCATAAGCTAAAGCAGGTAAAGCAACTAAGCATAGATACATTACTGTTGATAAAAGGTAAACCCCAGGTGAGCAAGGAATGTACAACAAGCCTATTCATGTTCTAGGGTTTCACAAGTTTAGACACATGCATGGAAAGTAAAGTGAATTAAAGTAAGTAGGTACAAGATGATCAAATGATGTCTGCACTTGCCTTGGTCAAGCTCAGGCTACTCGAACTGCTCAAGGTCTTGCTCCTCTTCCTTCACCGAAGGATCACATTCTATTCGCAACAATCATCACATATAGGAGCATAACATGCAAGCAAACAAACTTTAATAAGAAACAGTACACCACAATGAACAATAGAGGTAAACAACTACATAGAATTAACCAACACGATGATACGAATCTATAGGAACTTGAACCACTAAAAACGGAGTTAAAACGGGCAAGATATGAGCTATACAAGATGAGTGGCAGAATTGTAAATAGATAGATCTATTTTTGAATTAAATTAAATCTGAAAATTGAATTTTTGAATTTGGATAGATCTGGATGGCGGGTTGATAAAGGAAAACTGCAGGGTCTCTTTAGCAAGATTACCCACAAAGGGGTATGGATGGCCCTCGGCCGTTGGATCGAAACCGATCGACCGAGATTAGATCGGGGGGGCGGGGGGAAGAAAACAGAGAGGAGGGGGAGTTCTGCCGGGACAGAGGGAGTCCACGACGGCTCCATGGCCGGCGACTCACCGGAGCACACGATTCGGAGCTCCGGTGCACGTATTCGGTGGGGATTTGAACAGAGATAGAGGGAGTCACGACATTCTCACCCCTGTAGTTGGTGACGAACACAACGACTTGGAGACAGCCGACGGCATCGTGGGGCGGTTCCGTCCTTCCTGCAAACGACGGCAGGAGCAGGTGAGCCTCTAGCGCAAATAAGAAGGGGGGAGAGACGTCGTAGTGGCGTCGCGAAGCCGACGTGATGCTTACTGAGGTGCTCCGCGGGGTTGAGCGGCACAGCGACGGAACGAGCAGTGGCGACGCTATGTTTCACGGTAGAAGACCGAGCAGAGCAGAGCAAAGGTGGCGGCTAGGTTTGGGAAAGCGGCGCGGGGTCCTGGGCAGTCCCTTTTATAGGGACGGCGATCCTCGGGTCACGCGCAGCTCGCGGGACGCGGAGCAGAGGCGGCTCACGGCGTGGAAACCACACGGGTTCCGCGCGTTCTATTGGGGAAGACAAGCTCGGCGAGCGGCTGTGGTGCGGTGCATGCGGGCTGGGCCAAGCGCTGGGCCAAGTGCGAGCGCGTGCGGGGGCTTGGCCGTTGCTGGGCTGACTGCGGTGTTGGGGCGGCTGGGAGACGCCTTGGCCGGCTAGGAAGGGGGCTTGGCCGACCGAGAGTGGCCACGGACGGCTGAGAAAGGGGTTTGGCCGGCTAGGACGTGCTAGGGTGGGTGTGGCCGGCTGGAGCTGGCTGTGGCCGGCTAGGAAGATGGCCGAGCTGGCTATGGCTGGCCAGAAGCAGGCCAAGGCTAGCTAAGCGGTCTAGGGTAGGTTAGGGCCATCTGGGGTTAGTTAGGTTAGTCTAGGTCAAGGCGAAAACGAGTTAGGGTTAGATAGGGTGAAGTTAGAGGTTAGGGTTAGCGAGCACACCACATTTAAAGCAGAGAGGAAAACAATGCGGCGACATGAATGCACCAACAAAAGTTTATAGACTAAGATTTATTTTAGTTTTATTTAAACAAGTTAAATGCATCTCACATAGACCACACTAAGAAACCCTAATCAATTTGTCATTCAGAGTTTTAGGGTGTTACATGTATGACATGTTGGTAAAGATGGTTTTGTCCATTTATGTGTTTGCACCATAAGTTAATTTTATTTATTGTAATTATGAGTTTTTGGACAATTTTGGGGGGCAATATAAATTACCCCTTGTTAATGATGTTCTTTGAGAATCTTGTGTATACCAAAGTTGGAGATAACTCATGTATCTATCTGCTGTTAAAATTTGGTGGCATTTGGCCAAGTAGATTATGTTTTATGCATGTTGCAAGTTGGTGATCAGAAATGGTTGCTCTCTGTTTTTCAGGAACAGATTCTGTAACTTTGTAATTTAGACTTAGTTAACTTGTCAATCATGTTGTGACGGTATTAGATGAAATGGATAATTTTATAAGCTTTCCAGAATGTCTTCTTGCACGTGATTTGGATTTTTAAAACTCTAGATATGATTAAAATGGTGACTGTTGTCTTGCTGTCCAAAAAAAACTACATGCATCAGTTAATTGTTTAACTCTATCTTGGTTGTTTAATCTAATGATTACCTCTTGATTAATGAATGTTTACATCAACATCAACATCAACATCAACAAAGCCTGTAGTCCCAAGCAAGTTGGGGTAGGCTAGAGTTGAAACCCAACAAGATACCCAAGTCATGGTTCCGACACTTCAATAGCTGCTTTCTAGGCAATCCTATCCAAACATAGATCTCTAGATATATCCCAAGCTTTTAAATCCCTATTCACTGCCTCCGCCCATGTCAACTTCGGCCTTCCTCTGCCTCTCCTTATATTATTAGCTTGGCTTGGGACTCCACAGTGCACTGGTGCATCTGGCGGTCTCCTCTGGACATGGCCAAACCATCTCAACCGATGTTGGACAAGCTTTTCTTCAATTGGTGCCACCCCTAGACGATCACGTATATCATCATTCCGAACTCGGTCCATTCTTGTGTGACCACAGATCCAACGCAACATGCGTATTTCTGCAACACTCATTTGTTGAACATGTGGAGCCTTTGTGGGCCAACATTCGGCTCCATACAACATCGCAGGTCTAATTGTTGTCCTATAGAACTTGCCTTTTAGCTTTTGGGGTAACCTCTTGTCACATAGAATGCCAGAAGCTTGACGCCACTTGATCCACCCTGCTTTGATTCTATGGCTAACGTCTGCATCAATATCTCCATCCCTTTGTAGCATCGATCCTTGATTAATGAATGTTTGGCAAGTATTAACCTAATTTTGATTGTGTTTATACTTTAGATTCTTTTATATCCAAATATCATGCTTGGTAAGCTTAGTTAATCAATTATGGATGTCTATGCATTGTATAATCTTGTGATGCCTTGAGTGTTGTAATCTGTCTTTACTTGACTAAACTTATTAGTTAATCTTGATTGCTCTGTATTTGGCATGATTTGAATCAAGTCTTATGGTGTGCATGTTTAAAGTGCTTAGCTTGTCCAACTTTTATGTTTAAATGATATTGCTTAATTAATTAAAAATACCTATATCTTGTATGATCTCTTGTTCCCTTGAATGTTTGTTTGTGATGCAACTTTGTTTTATCATTTCCTTGCATTTATAGATTTGCATCTTTGCATCTCATTAAAGAACGATAGATCTGTATGTGTTGGATAGCACCGAACCCGAAGACGACGATTGATGGATCTAATCGAAGATGTTTTGGTACATGAGTTCAGAAGATGGATAATCTCGGAATTCTTATGTCAATCAATGATATTTGCCAAGCAAGTATCATCTAACAAACACTGACTAGTGTTCTTATCCAGACAAGCCCCGGTGCATTCAAACCCTACCTTGTATTTAAAGTTTTTTTTAAATACACTTATGGTTAATTATTGCATGGTTACTATTCAATAAAATTCCTACTTGATGCATAGCCTTACCTTAAATTATTTACTTCATATACCTTGATACCGTTTTAAAATACAAATGTTACTTTATGCTGCTTAGCAATGCTTAGACCGATAGAGTCAGATGATTCCCTGTCATCTGCGAGAATAGGTGATAACATGATTGCTTCGGCAATGCTTCTGTTTTTTAGAAGAATAGCGGATTGCTACGGCAAATGGCTGTCTTAAAAAGGAAATGATGGATGTTGGAAGTAATAATAGGGACCGGGCGGACACGGTGTTTGGGAGCCACCAAATGCGGATATCTGGTGAGCGGGTTCTTTCTGCCTGTGTCATTAGGAACCGTCCGTTGATGCATGACTAGGGTTGTGACTTTGGAGTAGTTATGACATACTTCGGGAAGCCGAACTTTGGCTAATCCAGTTTTAAGAATGGTTAACCCACACTATGAGTGGAGAGATGGTGAGAGTAGTGTGTATGAGGAACTGGATGGAGGCGTACTGTGCTCTCGGGTGGCGGAACCCCTACTTTAGTGTTGTATATGTCGTGTGATTGAGAAGCCCCAGCTGGGTTTAACCGGTTCGAATAGTCGTGTTCCTCGGATATGGAAACATAACCCTGTTTTCTTCATCGTAGTTAATGAAACTTAAACTGGATACTTGATGATTCCTTTCATGGATGGTTTGTTACCTCGTTATCGATCATAAATTCAGATCGGTACTTGAGTAACTTTTATGAGAACTAAATCAATTTCAATTCTTTTTATAAATGCTCATTTATGGAAAATACTTGCTTCTTGCAAACCCCACCTTGAATCTTATGACTTGCATACCTTTTGTCCACCAAATATTTTTATTTGTCGGGTAAGACTTGTTGAGTACTCCTGTACTTATGGTTTGTTAACCCTTGTTGCAGATGATGTTCCTAGAGCGGCGGATACAACTTCGTGTTGTATGACCACAGTTGTCGTTGAAGATCAATCCTAGTACAACTCTTGGGCAGAGTACCTGATTTGATTGTATTATAATATTTACCACTTTCTTAATGTAGAAATGACATTTAAGTTATGTTTCAAAACTATGGTTTGTAATTTAACTTTGTAAGACTTATGTTATCTGTGTAAACCTCTGAAATGTAATTTATTACAAGTTCACTTCTACAATACCTTTTAATGTGGATCCTGCTCACAAAGAGGTGGATGACTCGGTTTAGGCTGACGACACCTGGCAAATCTTTTAAAACTTGGATCACTTGTTGGGATTAAAGTTGAATGTGCGATAATCCAGGCAAGTGGGTCCTGTTCTTAAGAGGTTCTGTCACATGACTGCGCCACTCCGGACGCTCATAGACAGGGGGTCCGGACCATTGGCCACGTGTCCGGACCCTGCACCATTTGAATCTTCCCATTGGCGCCTTCATCCGTTGCTGACACATGTCTCCGGACGCGCCAAATAGTGGAACTACAGACTATAGGCCAGAGCGTCCGGACTCTATGCAGAGATAGTACAGAGAGCTCCCAGACTCTGGACGCTCGTCCGGAGCTCTGTTTTCGGACAACACCTAGCGCCCGGACCAAGCCACTAGAGACAACAGAGAGTTCCAAGACTCTGGACGCTCGTCTGGAGCTCTCCTCCGGACCCTGATCACCGTACGGACCTCCTGTTCTCCAAAGATCGAGGCTAGGGTATGCTTCCAGACGCATTCGCGTTAGTCCGGGCCCTGCATCCCTAGCATTCGGACCTACGTCCGGACCCCTTTCTTGAGTCAAACCGAGCTGCATCTTCTTCTCCAAGATCATGTGAGCTAACACTAAGTGTTACAGCACTTGTGCACGTGTGTTAGCTTTTATATCATATTTTCTTGGATTTTATTTCATTGTTTGTCACTTAGGTTCATTTTATATATGCAATGAAAATGACCTAGTGGCACATGATAACCGTAATCAACACGAGTTTTCCCTTCTCAATAGTACGGCTATCTATCCTAAATGTGATCACACTCTGTATAGTGTCTTGACCACTAAACCAGAAATGGCCCTATGATATACCTTTGCCTTGTACCATTTCCAATTCATCTTTTCATCCATGGAGCTTGATCAAAATCCATCATGATCTTCTATGTAGCTCCATCACATGTGTTGGATCACCCTAGTTAGATCACATATTGTTAACACCGTATTTTGGCACGACCAGATACGCGTTTATGGGCCCCCTAGTAGGCCTTCGGAGGAAGCATCTAAGATGGACCCGAAAGATGGACTAAAGAAATAAGAGATCATGAAAAGATCTTTTAGCTAGTTTCAGCGACACATGGGCGATGATTACGGCAAGGGAGCAAATTGAGGCCCAAGTTAGAGTTTGTTTCCTTATTATTAGGACTCGCATGACGGTCGATTAGGGTATACGCTATGATCTATAAATACCAGGCATAGGGAATGAGAAGGACATCCAATCAATCAAACATACAACTTAGTCCTTAGTTTCCGGCCTTCGGCCACCACTAGGAGTAGGAGTAGAGTAGATTTCGGTGAACCTTCGATGGATTGGGCTGCATCGACTAGATCGACCTCCGGTTTGCTTGTAAGTTTAGCATTGGTTCATGTCTCGTTTGTACGACTGTATTGTGTAACTCATGCAAGCTCGGTAAGAGCTAGTTATCGGTTTGAATCTATTGTTCATGGGGCTGCATTGCTTCAATCTCACATGAATCATGGCTTCAAGCTAGTTATCGGCTCTATTAGATTGACGATCTAATAGATTCATTAAGTTATTGATATTGTCTATTATGATTTCTTCAATCTATTGCTACAATATCATGCCCAATCTCATCTAATGAAGTGGCCCGCACTTTATTTCTATCTAAATCTATTTGCCTCAGTTGCATTCTTTCTTTACATTCAGAGAGGCGATAGATCTAAGATCGTATCGGCTAATTCATTAGTTGCGGTTGTTACGTGTTGCGGGTTCGAGACATGTATTCGGTCATTAGATTGATTTGAGTGTGGTTGGATCTGGCTCAACATATGCGGTACGGCTGCATCTTACGAACCCCAGTGCCGTATGTGTTGAGTTATGTCTGTTCAGACTTAGATCCGACCGGTGTCGAATACATGGATCTTGTTCAAGCTTTATGGATCCCATATCAGCTAGTATAGCTGATCTGGTTATGCTTCAATCATACGATGTGTGTACTTTGTCGTTAAGATCTATTAGATCTATTAAGTATACTGGAGTAGGCTTGATTCGTTTACTTTTATGGCTGCATGGAAACACCCCAATGCTAGTAGATTGGTCAGGTTATCAGGTTAATTGTCATCATGGCTGTATGGGAACACACCTCTATTGATGGTTAATCTTTATCCGGTATACTCAGTAGATCTGGTAGTTCAATGACGATAATGTTGCATGCATCGCATCTTTACCTTGATCTCACTGCATGATCGGCTATTTACGTACCTTATGCTTGATATATTGTGATAGTAGTTTATGTATCATTGTTATGTTTAATTCTGTTCGGAGTTGACTCTCTAGTCAGTCTCCTATATTCATCGGCTATATGAGAGCCGCACTCATGGAACTGTCTAGCAACAACCGGCAGGTTCTATAATTTGACGTTTAATCTCCTTGTCAATTACAGGTCAAATTGACTGGCACGCCTGGAATCGATCATCGAAGTGGCTTAAGCCGCTTAAGGGGTCCAAGAGATCAAGCTCTATTGTTGCACGGTCTCCGCAAGCCCTATGCAGTGCTAACGCCAGAAGCCCCATTTTTGGCGTCAACACATATTTAGCACTAGGGTTAGTCCATAGGTTTCATCAATTAACTAAAACCAAACTTGGGCTTTCTATCTCTCCCTTTTTGGTAATTGATGACAACCTTTCACAAATAAATATATTGAATGAAGATTTCAACTTTGGTAGTATTAGCTCCCCTACATATGTGATATATGAGTTTGGTTCATTTGGATCACATATGTATGAATAGGAATTGTAGGAGAGTGAATGCTACCAGATGATGCTAAGGTATAAAGGATGGACCTTTAAAGCGTGATACCAATCAGAGTGCAATGTTATACCATCCTTAGCATCATGAGTGCCTAGAAACCACTTGAAAGCATACTTGAAATACCACTTTAATGAACATGCAATATTTCTTTACGAATTAAGCTAATACCTATGCATGTTAGTACTTCAAGAATCATATCATGCTTCTAGCATTCACCACACAAGCATGAATATTTTCAAAAGAAAGTACATATGCAAGCAAACACTTATGAATGCGCAAAGAAATGCAACAACTTGATTCATGGGATTGCTCCCCCTACTTGTGTTCTTATATTTTCAAAATAATATTTCTTTGTGATCTACTTACTTACTTCTCCCCGTTTGTCATCTATTATCATAAAATATGTGCTCAAAGTATTGATTATTGGAGAGAAGCTTAGTTGTGGCTTGATCTAGATTACTTGTTCAATATAGTTAACTTGGTTTAAACTATGAACAAGCTTCTTCACACATGATAGAATGGTTATCTTACCCATGTTGAGTTAACCAATTGAAGTTCATACTCTAGATCAAGCACTAGGATTGCAAGCCTACACATATGTCATATGCTACCACTAGATCATATCAAGCATAGAAGCAAAAGTGGTACCATATAAGCATCAAATACATTTTATTTTCATGTATGAGACTAATGAATTGATGTCTAGATGCACTACACAAGTCCTAAGCAATGGATGTATGACATGTCAATCAACTTTTACCTTGTATTTCTCGAAGGAGAAGCATGCCATATATGGGGTGGATCAACACATATTTGAGAAGTCAAGAATGTTCAATTCATTCTTAGCTTGCAAAATCTCTTCTCATCTACTGGCTTGGTGAATATATCAGCAAGTGTTGACGGTCCTTAAGTACCAATTTTAACCGTCAACTAAACATGAGAAGGATCCATATGAAATTCACATCTAGATATAGGGGGTTTACTAATGAAATTCCACAAGTTTTGGTGAATGTCTGTTTCTATAGGGGGTTATCAGAAAATACCAAGGAAAGGCCCACATGTCATGTTTACATATAGATAATTATCAACCGCACAATTTTATGTACTCTGGAGGGTTCCAGAAGACACGAGAACGAACAGGAGGCGGATCAGGCCCGGAGCCAGGGCGCCTGCCCTAGCCCCTAGGGTGCCTGCCCTACCTCTCCAGCCAATCAGCGTCAACCTCGCGGATCATGCTCCACCGCCTTTGAGGATCAATCTAAACCCTTCACCCAAGGTCGGTTTGATCCGACGGCCGACATTCATTTGAGGAGGCTATATAAGCAAGGCCCCTGACCCCTTGAGGATCATCTCATCTCATTATTCTTCTCTAGAGAAAAAGCTAGGGTTTCAATTATATAGAAGGAGAGAGGTTCGTCTAGTTGTCTAGATCTAGTTCTTCTAGTTCTAGTTCATCTAGTTGTAATTAGAGGTGAGAGAGAGAAGAGAGAGAGCTAGGAGGAGCCGGATCTATCGGATCTTCCTCAACATTGTACCTTTGCAGCATCTGGTTCTGAGCAATCTCCAGGTTCTTCATTTATTATTTCTAAGTATCTTATTTAGTTCTTACTTTATTCTACTTACGGGATCTCCGCTCGTATTGAGCGCTCTAGTTTTCATACAGGATTAGAGTAGTAAGCAATAGTGTAGACGTGGTGTCTAAACTAGAGTTTACCTGAGTTTGCGCCCAATCCTACGGATAGTTGTGGTAGCCCCAGAGGAGACAACTCTGTAAGGCCTTTGTAGTCGACCACGTTCGGGTTGGTGTTTCGTAGAGCTTTTGGCAGCCTCTCCCGACTACCTTTTTCCCAGTATTTGTCGAGAGTCAGGAAGGTACTGTTGCTCCAAAGTAAGTAGAGTATCGTGGGCCCTTGATTAGATAGACTCCTTAGAAAACTCTAAAATCTCTCTACCCATTTATCTTATCTATCCTTGGACGTTCTTTGTTCTTAAGAAGTTCACTTCATGTTCCCCATGGAAATCGATACCCATTTGGAATACTCCAGGGTGAAAGCTACAGCGGTATCCGTGCACTTGCGGATTTATCTATGTGCGTTAAGAAATACCAACAAGAAGTTGATCACCGGTGCCAACACTTGTGATTGTGATATCAACCCTTTGTTGATGATCCCTTATGAAGTGGTGCCTTATGTCAATGTGCTTGGTTCTTGAATGTTGAACTGGATTGTTGGTTAGCTTCACCACACTTTCATTGTCACATAGCAATGTCACTTGTTTGAATTTGATTCCAAAGTCATCCAAAGTAATTGAGCACAACTACTTGCACTTATGTATTTAGCTTCGGCGGTAGAGAGTGCAACACTATTTTGTTTCTTTGATGACCGAGATACAAGTGACATGCCTAGCAATTGACATGTGCCCGATGTGCTCTTTCCATCAACCTTGCATCCCGCACAGTCGGAGTCCAAATATCCAATCAATTCAAAGTTAGACCCCTTGGGATACCACAATCCAACATCTTTTGTATGCTTCAAGTATCTCAATATTCTATTTGTAGCCTTCAAGTGACTTTCTCTTAGAGAGGCTTGGAACCTTGCACACATGCATACACTAAACATGACATCCGACCTAGAAGCGGTCACATAGAGTAAGCTTCCAATCATAGACCTATACAACTTTTGATCCACCATGTTGCCACTAGCATCACTATCCAAGTGTCCATTGGTTCCCATTGGTGTGTTAATGCCTTTTGAATATTCTAGACCAAACTTCTTCATCATATCCTTGATGTACTTGCCTTGACTCACAAAGGTGCCATTCTTCAATTGCTTGATTCGAAGTCCAAGGAAGTAGCTAAGTTCACCAATCATTGACATTTCAAACTCATTAGCCATCATCTTTCTAAATTCTTCACAAAAATCTTGATTGGTTGAACCAAATATGATATCATCCACATAGATTTGCAACACAAATAGATCTTTGCCAAGCTTCTTGGTGAAGAGAGTAGTATCAACCTTTCCCATGATGAACCCTTTCGATAGGAGGAAATCCCTCAATCTTTCATACCATGCTCTAGGTGCTTGTTTCAATCCATACAAGGCCTTCCTCAACTTGTACACGTGGTTGGGCTTCTTGTTATCTTCAAAACTGGGAGGTTGCTCAACATATACTAGCTCATTGATATATTCATTTAAGAAAGTACTCTTCACATCTATTTGGTATAGCTTGATGTTGTGTGCACATGCATAGGCCAATAGGATTCTTATTGCCTCTAATTTTACAACCGACACATAAGTTTCTCCAAAGTCAAGACCTTGAACTTGTGTGTAACCTTGAGCTACTAATCTTGCTTTGTTTCTCACAACTATACCATCTTGATCTTGCTTGTTTCTAAATACCCATCTTGTGCCAATCACATTGTAGTTCTTAGGTCTTTCAACTAGCTCCCAAACATGATTTGTCGTGAAATTGTTGAGCTCTTCATGCATTGCATTGACCTAATCAACATCTTGTAGGTCCTCTTCAATCTTGGTTAGCTCTATGGATGATACAAATGAATATTGTTCACAAAAGGATGTCAATCTTGATTTTGTTTGCACACCACTTGTAATGTCACCAACAATTTGATCAATTGGATGATCTCTTGCAATGTTGGTTGGTTGGAGGATATGAACTTGATTACTTGAGCTTAGTTGAGATGAACTAGCCATTGGTTGATCTTGCCTTTGAGAACCACTAGCATGCACATTTGGTGAGTTGAGCACTTGATCTTTGTCATCTTCAATGTCAATCACTTGCCCCTGCCTAATATCACCAATATCCATGCTCTTCATAGAATTTGCCAATTGAAATCCACTCACGTCATCTAGATTCTCATTTTTAACGTGTGACCCATTTGTTTCATCAAATTCAACATCATGAAACTCCTCAAGCACACCACTAGCCGAATTCCACTCTATTTGCTTGTAGTTGAGTAACCAAGTAAGAACCCTTCATCACATTTCTTGTCAAACTTTCCAAGTCTTGTGCCTTTCTTCAAGATATAGCATTTGCAACCAAACACTCTAAAGTATGCAATGTTGGGCTTTCTCCCATTCAATAGCTCATATGGTGTCTTCTCCATCATTGGGTGGCAATACAACCGGTTGCTAGAGTAGAAAGCGGTGTTGATAGCTTCGGCCCAAAATTAATGACTCACATTGTACTCACTAAGAATAGACCTTGTCATATCAATCAATGTCCTATTCTTCCTCTCAACAAGGCCATTTGATTGTGGAGTGATTCCAAGTTCATCACATAGCTCATCAACTCTAGTGTTCTTGAATTCACTACCATTGTCACTTCTCACTTTCTTGATGGTGGTCTCAAACTCATTGTGACATCTCTTGACAAAAGATTTGAATGTGGCAAATGTATCACTCTTGTCATCGAGAAAAAATACCGATGTATATCTTTTAAGATCATCAACTATCACAAATCCATACTTGTTACCTCCAATACTAGTGTATGTTGTTGGTCCAAATAAATCCATGTGCAACAACTCAAATTCTCTACTAGTGCTCATCATGCTCTTCTTAGGATGAGTGTTACCAACTTGTTTACCGGCTTGACAAGAGCTACAAAGTTTATCCTTCTCAAACACAACATCTTTCAAGCCTCTTACTAAGTCATGCTTAATCAATCTATTCAATTGTTTCATTCCAACATGACCAAGCCTTCTATGCCATAACCAACCCATACTTGATTTAGTGAGCAAGCAAGTAGATAATTGTCATTCACTAGTATTGAAATTAACTATGTAGAGGTTCTCATATCTAAAGCCTTTGAAGATCATGTTTGAACCATCTACACTAATGATCTCAACATCATATATTCGAAATATGCACTTGAATCCAAGATCACACAATTGAGCTACCGATAGCTGAAATTCAAGCTCTCAACTAGCAAAAAATTGGATATGCTCAAATCATTGGATATTGCAATCTTACCAAGTCCTTTAACCTTGCCCTTGCCATTATCACCAAAAGTAATACTATCAATGCCATCATTGTTGTTCGAGTTGATTGATTTGAACATTCTAGAATCCCTGGTCATGTGTTGAGTGCATCCACTATCAACCACCCAATGCCTTCCTCTGGCTTTGTAATTGACCTACAAATCAAATTAGTTCTTCTTAGGTACCCACACTTGTTTAGGTCCTCCAAAGTTAGTGACCAAGGATTTTGGCACCCAAATTGCCCTCTTGTTTGGGCCAACAATGGGTGTACCAACATACTTAGCCATGATACCATCTCTACCTTTGGTAAGCATATAACATGAATCAAAATGAATAGAGGTAGCTTTAGAGAATTTTGTTTGGCTCATGTTAAGTTTGCAATATTGGTCAACATGTCCCACTTTCTTGCAACTATTGCAATACCGACTATTGCTCCTCACAAAGCTAGGCTTTGGAGTTACAAAAGCCGCCTTGCCTTTCTTGGGGTATAGCCCAATCCCTCTTTGCAAAGGGAGAATCTTTGGCTACCCAAGCACTTTAGCAAGCGGGCATATCCACCATATGCCTTACCCAAAGCATGAGTGAGTTCATTAATATCATTTTTCAGTTTTTTTTACTCACTAGTGAAGCATCACCCTTGGAGCTATCACTAGTGGATGTGCAAGTGGATGTGCTACATTGTGTTTCGGTTGGTGCAACAATGATAGGAGTGAAAAATGATTCATCAAGAATATCACAAGTAACTCCAATATCACATGATACAATAACCTTATCCTTGTTTTGATCAAGGAGGGAGGAGTGAGCCTTTTCAAGCTTCTTGTGAGTCCTTTCAAGTTTCTCATGGGCTTCCACTAGCCTCTCATGAGTACCATTGAGCTCATCAAAGGCTTGTTCAAGAGCACTAAGCTTCGTGTTCAATTCTTTGCACTCCTTCCTCTTCATCTCAAAGCAAGTATGAGCTTGCTCTAGCATGTCCATTAGCTCCTCCTTGGAGTACTCCTCCTCATCATCACTACTATCATCATCACTCTCATCACAAGATTTTACCTTAGTTGGCTTAGCCATGAAGCATGATGGAGTGTCGAAGATGGATGGCTTGTTGATAGCAATGCTTGCCAATGCCTTCTTCTTGGATTTCTTCCTCTCATAATCACTAGAGTCATCATCGGAGGAAGAATCATCACTATCCCAAGTGACTACATATGATTCACCCTTCTTCTTCTTGATGAATGATAGCTTCTTCTCTTTCTTGTCATGCTTGCCCTTCTTCTTGTCATCATCATCACTATTGTTGGGGCAATCTGCTATCATGTGATCAGTGCTCTTGCACTTGTAGCATCTTCTCACATACTCCTTGCTCTTGAAGTTATCTCTTCTCTTTCTAGCTCCATAGCCCTTCTTCTTCATGAACTTTCCAAACTTGGGCACAAAGAGGGCCATGGTCTCATCATCAATATCACTTGCATCTTCATCATCACTAGATTCTTGCTTCCTTGCCTTGCTCTTGCTCTTGAATGATGAAGCCTTGAAAGCTATGATCTTCTTCTTCTTCTCTTCTTCCTTGACCTCTTCTTCTTCACTCTCTTCATGGTATTTCTCTTTGGTCATTCTCTCTAAGCACTTCATTGGGAATGATGTCAGTCAAACCATCTCTCCTAATTATTTGCCTTAAGGTTTTGTATTTCTTGGGCAAACAACCAAGGAACCGGTTTGAGAAGCCTTCATCCTTCACTTTCTCACCCAAGCTCTTGATATCATTGATGATCACTTGGAGCCTATGAAACATCTCCAGAATTGATTCATCATCCTTCATCTCGAAGTGAGATGGCTTGTCCTTGAGCATGTATAGTTTGGAGCTCTTCACCTTTGTGGTGTCTTCATATGTACCTTCAAGTCTCTTCCACACTTCACTTTCTCTATCAAGATATTTGATTTGTTCAAACACCTTTGAGTCAATACCAATGTATATTACATTGAGTGCAATGGTATTGCATTGCTTGTTTTCTTGCTCTCTAGGTGGCATGCTATTGTCATCAAGAATGACAAAGTCCTTTTTGGTCACATTCCACACCTTCTCATGAATTGAGCCTAGATGCATCTTCATCTTTCTCTTCCAATAATCAAAGGATGTGCCATCAAACATTGGTGGTTTGCTCCCCACATGGTTGAATGATATTTGAGCCATCACTAACATCAAAGGTTGTTAAGCCTTGATAATAGAGGTGACTATTGACATTTCTTAACACCACTTTGAATACTGGGTTGTCATCCCCAGCATGACGCTAGAAATGTGCGGTAGTATTTATGAATGTAAAGGCTCTCTATAAAATATATTTATTCTATCCGCAAGCGCACAGATAAAATACCAATTGTAGCACTTCACCAAGAAGTAGGTTCCAGGTATCGTTTATTTATATTTTGCTAAAGGAAAAGCAAACATTGGTGGCATGAACTATCAAAGGTTTAAGACTAGAGATGGACTTGCAGAGCATGATTACTTATGAGAAACTCAAACACACAGTCACTTGCTTCGGCAGGGGGTAAGCCATAATAATAATAATGATATTAAAGTGTAAGCTCAAAGATAAATAACATAGAGATTAGAGATAGACTACTCCATATAAATGTAAGGTGACGTCTGATTAGTAAGAGAATAACTTCTAAGTGTATTTTAATATATTAAGTCATAATCTACTCTAGCACATATACAATCATATATAGCAATAAAGGACTCTTCATCTATGTATAAGAACATCGCTAAAGAAAGCCAGGATATAACAAGACTTACTCCGCAATACTAATTCTGCCTGTCCTACCAACGGGGGGTGGACTATATAAGAATCAATGGAACTGTCACTTCCACGAACTACCACGCGACCTGGCCAATAGGATACATTTGCAGGTAAATAGCATCTAAGCACCACGCTCACATGTGATCTACCACTTAACCTCCCTAGGGTGAAGGCTAAGGGCTTTGCAAACTCATACATAAACTCATTATCAATCATAACTATATCAAGTATAGAACTAGAACAAACTAAGAACATAATAAATAGAAACATAATAATATTAAGAATAAAGTTGTAGAGAAAGATACAAGATAATACCGATCTTTATGACAATGATCCGAAATCCAGAGCACGATGCTCTACTTCTCTAGATCTATCTAATCAATCCTATAGAACTTGAAGGAATTGGGAGTAGCTATTTCCATTCTCTAGTGGAGAGAGGGATATGAAACCCTAGATTTGATGGCTTCCTCTAATAATGATTTCTCCTCCTCAGGAGTGGCAGTGCCTTCCTTATATATCCCCCTCAAATGAACGTGGATCGTCGGATCAAACCGACCTTAATCGAGTGGTTTAGATTCATCCTCAAAGGCAGTTAGACATGATCCTCGAACTTCACCCTGATTGGCCACAGGGTTAGGGCAGGCGCCCCAAACCCTAGGGAGGCCGCCCTGGGTGTGGGCTCTCTCGGCCTCCGGCTTGGTCTAGTTGCTTCTAGAGCCTTCCTGAGTATTCTTGATTGTTCGGAGGTCCTTTATCTCTATGTAAACATGACATGTGGACCTTCTTTTGCTCTTTTCCTGATAACTCCTTGTAAAAACATAAACTCACCAAAACTTGTGGAAATCTGTCAGTTGGACCCCCTAAGTCTATGGTGGTGATTCAATTAAGTCCTTTTTATCTCTTGTTGACATATAAAAATTGATACTTAATGACCGTCAACAAGCTCCCCCAAGCTTACCCTTTGCTCGTCCCTGAGCAAACAACTATCTCAACAGGATTAAAAGTTGCTTCAAGATTTTCTTTCTAACAAGCACACATGCATTCAATATAAAATTCTCCTCCAGATTAGAGTGACTTACTATGGGGCTTAGTACCTACACTTGAGTCTTGAGTAAATGAAAGCTAGAATAATCAAGTCAAGCACTATGTCTCATGCTCTGTACTTCACCTCTGTTCTAGAGTTTTCATAAATTTTCAAATAAAACTCAGAGTTCCTTAGCATGACTCTCTCAAGTCTCTCGTATGTGGTATTTCTGGATCCTTACCAATGCATTGATGGTATATGCCCTTCTCTCAAATATGTGGTATTTGTGGTATAAGGCTTGTGGTGATGCCCTTTCTCTCACCGTACTAAGGCTAATATCTGGAGCTCATAGGTGGGAGATAGCGAATACATAGTTACAAGACATATGTTGCATAGCCAAACCATGGATCCAAAGGAACAGGTCAATAAGTTGAATCAAGATGTGCATGTGTGGCGAATGATGATGATGGTGATGATGAACATGTAATGGTGATGATGATGGTAGTAGCCGTCTTATCTTTTGCGTCTGGGAGAACATGGGCTATCTTTTGATTTTTTTTGAGTGGGTAAAAGGATACCCCTAAATCTACTGTCGGACAATTGCTCATCATTTTTCCTCTCAAGGTTTCGGACACTTGCCCCTTTTTATTTCCTCGAAGATATATATAATATTTTTTTTCGAGGGTCTGGGCACTTGCCTCTTTTTATTTCCTCGGATAAATATATATTTTTGCATAGCCCATGATCTGATGAGTGTGTGGGTGTCTCGATCTTTCGGTGGAGATAGATAACTACGATTTGACTGGAGAGACGTTCACGATCCGACTACAACTGTCCAAGGACGCTGCACCTTAGCAATCGATACACCAAATCCAGCAGTTGATCACAATCTTGCGGATCACAACCAACCAAACCACTAGGGTTATTCCTGCAAGCAATCGAAGAACAAGCAAGAACAAGTAGAACAAGCACTCAATTGCAAATAAGAGATGAAGGTTCAAATCTGATACACATGAAGGTGGGGTTCTGAATCAAGTAGAACGGATGGTCTAGTCGACACACACGTCTACAAGGAAGTAGCAGCAGCTAAACTTTCATCTAAATAAAACCCAATCTGTTTTTGGCGGCTCTAGGGGGATATAAGGAGGAGGGAGGACGACCACAAGGGTCCTGGTGTCATCCTACAACCCTAGGATGAGTCCCTAATGGACTCAACTTGATACACGGGCCATCGGCCCAAAATAGGGTGACGCAGCACCATTGGCAGAAAAGATCTCGGTATTAAATTGTCTACTGCGCACGCATCTGATAGGATATAGGTATGAGTCCGGACCCATTGGAAATTAGACTTGATAAGCTTTCAAAAAAGTGCTAGAACGTCCCAATCGGAGTCCGTATGAAGTCGTGGCAACCGTCGCAAGTTTGGACTCTTCTGTAGTCCGAATTGAACTTCCAAAACGTGTTGGACTTGGACTCTTTGTTTCCTTGGATCCAAAGTGACATGGTGGCCTGGTGGAGGACGTTAGGAACATATGGATTTGTTCCCCAATCAACTTGATTGATCATCCATGCTTTCCATATGCAATCTAACCCTTCCTTGATCCATGTAAGCAATTCTAAAAATGATATTATACACACTTTGTGGTGCAACACCAATTCATCAAATGTAACAATAATAAACCTCATATAGAATGTTTTCACCTTTGGTATAGAAGTGGTTGGCATGGTCATATCTAAGCCTGTGATGTCCTCATCATGATATTTCTATACTGAACCTTTGTAGTGAGAGAGTAACGCTCTTGTAGGATGATGAGTGATAAAATATTTGGTGGATTGTTTCTATTCTCTCCCGGATTAGGAGCAGAATATTTTTTGTGGATCTGGAGATGGAAATGAGTGGATATATGTGGATGCGTACTTCTGAGATAGAAGCAGCATGTATGGATGGAGTGTATATGGATGCGTACTTCTAGGATAGAAGCAATGTATGCAGGTGTAGTGTAAGTGAATCTTGATTAAGACCGCATGACTAGTTCCTGAGGGTCACACAACTTGACCACACTCAATGCTTATAAGCAGTATATAAAAAAAGTGTGGTTTCCTAATCTAGTAGGCATGTAAATATGGTTGTGGTAGGAATTTAAACTCTCGTCATGCTTAGGAACTCATCATGTGGCATTTTTAAGTTTTCAAAATAAATCTCTAGAATTTAGTGTTGTAAGAACAAGATAAATAGTAACTTAAACTTTCATATCATATCAATCAATTATCTAGACTTAGTTTAGGCTTATGCTCCCACAGGTATTTAGATCATCGTTTTAGCATTTATTGGGAGAACTTTATATTGAAAGCTAGGTTCTTGTAAGAAAGTAAACCGAGCAACTGTTCATGCTAACTTTTTATTCGAAACAAATTAAATAAAGCACACTTATCTACACACTCTTTTTATTTGGTTTTCATGATTAAAACATGTAGTAACTAAAATAGAAAATATTTATTGGGTTTTCTAAGTTTTTAGAATTTTGTTTAGATACGTAAAGGTAACAAAAGGAAATGATTATAGAAAATGAAGGAAAATAGAAAACTTACCTTGATAATTGGGGGAGGCACTCCCCAAGCTGGCTGATGCTGCGGATGGCTTCATTGGAAGTTAAAGTATTGAAGTAGGGTAGACACGTTCTCACCTATCGCGGCGTTCTCATCTTGCATTTCCTGCATGGCGATGGTGTGGTCCTGGTTCCACTTCTGTTGCTGCTCCAATAGTTGAGTGTGTTGGGCTTGTGTTTCTTGGATGGCAAGGAGGTTGTTGTGGGTGCGGGCGTAGAAGGCGTTGGTCTCATGGTAATAATCTCCGGTGAATGCGTATGTGGCATCGGAGGCTCGACCTTCATCAAAATGAGGTTGGGTTCGGGACCCTGATGGCCCATATGGGTCAGTGGAATATCTTCCGGTTTGGTATGGTCCGTTTGCCCATTGTTGGTCTTGTCCTTCCGGCCATGTTTCTTGAGCTGGTTCTTCTTGTCGTGTGTGTTGACCCCACGGATCCCTAAGGATGCGAGGGTTGTAATCATTGTAACTGATGTGCGCCAGTCCCTCTGGTCCTGGATTAGCTCCATGCCATGTGCGTTCTTGATGATTGGCCATCCTTTCGGAGACCACGCGCTGTAGCACTCTCTGATTCACTGGCTCTGCTTCAATTTCAATCAAATAACTTTGGACAGTGTAGAGCCCAAGGCCCAGGTTAGGTAACAGGACCTTGCTCTTATCATAAAGCATATACATAATATTGTGTTCTTTCTTTAACATTCTTCCTTGTCTAAATGAGTCATAGCCATAATAAGGTCGGAACTCATCAATAAAGTTAAGTGATGAGCCTTCTAATAAATTCATGCTTGTGGCTAGACGGGTGATCAAAGATGTGCAACCAACAGGTCCTAGCAGGTTTGGTGTGCTCAGCCAATGTGCAACTAATAAAGTTATAGGTGAAACATGTACTTTATTAATAGCAGCAAAAAGAAGTTGCAGATCTCCTACTCTTACCTTCCTGGTGTCATCTCTAGTGAACAGAACATATCCTATCCATTTATGAAACATATGAAGTGTGGGATGCTCTATCTCACTAGTTCGGGGTTGCAAAAAGTGTTGGTCTCTAGAAATTTCCCGCCAGAACTAGTGTTTATCAAAATTTGTAAGATCAACATCTAAGTCTAGGATAGCTCTTGGAGAGAAACCGAGGTGGTTACTCAATTCCCTCCATGACAAGATAAAGTTTTGTTTGAACAACCGAAAAGCGATCCCGCCCTCACTCAATTGTAAGGTGCAAAGAAACTCAATGGTTAAAAGACGGGATCCTAATTCGGTGACATTCCAAAAGTCTGTCCACCCAATCATTTGAAAGATAAGATCAAGTTCAGAATCCATACCTGTGTCTTTTAGCACGGTTGGATCGATGGTAGGTGTCTAGATGAAATCTTTGTTCTTCGGTTTCTGGAAGACTTCTTTCTCTTGCCGAGAATTTAATCCAAGGTCACTTGTTTTCAGAAGGACCTTCTTTGTATTACCTGATGATGATGGTGCTTGTTCGGCCGGCGGATGGACGCTCATGTCAGAGTGACGAGAGGAGAGCCGAGACGAGTTTCTCGTCCCAACACTCTTCATGGCTTCCTTGGCGGCTTTCGCAGCTCTCTTAAACATCCTGCCAAACTTGATGACAAAAACAAAACTTGTGGAGAATGTGAGACAAAAGAGGTGGTTAGTGATTAGCTGCCCAGATGTCAGTCACTCGGGGGTTAGTCATTCAAGACAAGATTTTATTGGAGATTTCAGCAGCACTTCCCCCTAAACAATTTTAGTTACGCTTGGACAGCGTGGTCACTATCTTCTAAGTGATTCCTACTTCTCACTTCTCTCTTCAAAACCCTTTCTACTCCTCCTTTCCACTCTCTTCTCAAAAGAGCAGAACTACTGAAACTTGGAAACTCGAAGTTGGAGACGTTCTCTGGATTTGTGTGTGGTGTGAAGAAGAGGCTGGAGGAGGGATTTTATAGGAGGTGCAGGAGACAGGACAGGCGCCCTAGTGGCATGGGCAGCCGCCCCACTGCGGGCCCTAAAAAGGTTGAAACTTGCCCTCCACCTCACATGGTGTACTCTTATACATAATTATTGGTCGTGGGTGGAAATTGGACGGTGGAAAATGTCTGGTGGTTGTGATGGGTGTAAGTGGATGAAATAATATGATGTGATGTATGCGAGATGGAGTCTAAGACATGTGGGACCAAAGGATGTGGGTCATGCTTCTAGAAACAAATAAAATGCAGGAATTAAAGAAAGAAAACTTACTAAGGATGATTAAGCAAAACAAATATTTTTGAGCCACCACTATAAGTAATAAATATGGGTTGTAACATAGCATAAAGATTATTTATGTGGGGCTTTTGGATATTATAAAAGTAAACATGATTAATGCAAGAATTAAATATGCAAGAGATTTGGATAAATATCGATTTACCTTCCGACGAGGGTTCGAGTTTTTAGGGTCCCCCAAACTGGACCTCCAAAATATTTTTATTATTCCGATGTATTCCATTCCAGAGGTGATTCCTTTGGTGATTCTTCTTGATGAACTTCCTTCACTGTGGATTTGTTTTCTGGTCTAGGCTTGAATGTGAAGTGTTCTTCTTGACCATTTATGTTGAACTTGATTTCTCCCTTTCCGACATCAATGTGGGCATTGGCGGTGCTCAGGAATGGCCTTCCAAGGATGATGGACACTTTAGAGTCAGGGCTCATGTCCAGTACCACGAAGTCTAATGGCACAAAGAAATCTCTTATCTTGACTGGAATGTTCTCAGCAACGCCCAAGGGGTATTGAATTGTTTGATCTGCTAGTTGTAAGCACATTGATGTTGGTTCTAGTGTTGTATAATCAAGCTTCTTGTAGACTGATGAAGGCATCACACTGACACTTGCTCCAAGATCACAAAGTGCATTGTTGAAATGTTGGTTCCCGATCGAGCAATTAATAGTGAGGTATCCTGGATCTTCTTTCTTCTTTGGTAACTTATTCAGGATGGCCGCACTACATTCTTCTGTCAGCTTGATCACCTCAGTGGATGGCAGTGGTCTCTTCTTGTTGAGAATATCTCTGGTGTACTTTGCATATGTAGGGACTTGTATGGCATCAACTAGAGGTATGTTGATATATAACTTCTGGATGACCTCTACGAACTTTCCAAACTGCTCATCCGACTGTAGTCCTCTGTTTCTTCTAGGAAATGGTAAATAGTTGGTGTTGTGATAATCTTTTCTCATTTCTTGGTCATTTGGTGCTTGTAGCAATTCTTCCGCTTCATTGGGATTCTCTTCTTCTACTACTACTGGTATTGCCGGTGCTCTTCTTGTTCCTCTTGGGTGAGGGGGATCTCTGGTGGATTTCCCTCCTCTTGTAGTTATATTCTTTACCTGCTCAATGTTAGTGGCAACAAGCAAAACAGCAGCTAGATTTGATAACTTAAGCTCTACCTTTTTATTAAGAATATTTTGTTCATCAAAAGAAGATACTAGAAAATCCATTTTATTGTGTATATCTTTTAAAGATGATTCATTTGTATCTAACCTTTGCTCAAGATTTGAATTAATTTTATTTTGCTGCGCAATTAAAATCCTCAAGGTAGATTGCTTTAAAGTATTACCTGGATTCATACCTTTGCTATTGGATTGACTTGGAGTAGGTTGATGTGGGCATTTGTATGTCATTTCAATGGCCCTTCGATCTTCTTTATATTTGGCCCTCTGGTCAAGCCAATGCAGTAAATCATCCATCTTGGTTGATAGTGCATTTACTTCCTCGGGTATTTCTTCTGTTTGGTGACAATGTTGAACTTTATCTTGGGACCAGCTTTGGTTTTCTGCTATCTTGTCCATAAGTATCTCTGCTTTTCCAAGTGTAAGTTCCAAAAACGATCCTCCAGCAGATGCATCTAGGCACTCACAAGCCTTCTGAGTTAATCCATGGTAAAGGGTCTGGATGAGTAACCATCCTGCCATTCCATGATGAGGACAATCTGATAGGTATCCTTGAAAACGCTCCCATGCTTCGGGAATGGTTTGTGATTTCTGCTGTTGAAAATTGGCAATTCTTCCTCTTAAGGCATTGGTTTTGCCTATAGGGAAGAATTTTGCTAGAAAGGCATTTGAACAGTTTTCCCAAGTGTTGATATCTTCCTTGTTGGTGTAGAACCACTTCCTCGCTATTCCCACAAGTGAGAATGGAAAGAGGCGAAGTAGTATGATGTTTTGGGTGTATCCGTTGATGACGATTGTGTTTCCGATCTCTAAGAAATTCTGCAAATGTGCAGTAGCATCTTCATGTGCCTTTCCACTGAATTGTGTAGCTTGCACCATATTTATGAGGCTTGGCTTGAGCTGAAATTCAAATTCTTCTTCTCCTTCTTCTGCCTCAAGTACCGGACCATTGCGAATATTCTCAATACTTGGAGCAGAGAATTCTCGCAGGGTCTTTTGTGCCATAGCTTCAGAAATTGGTGACTAGCTTCTTCTTTCTTGATTTCTTTGATTATAATGATGAAGAGTTGAATGTATCAAAGTCAATCCTGCAATACCCTGTATAGAAATATAAACATAGAAAACAACAGGGGTTATCCTACCAAAGCAGAGGTGCTTTGTTATGATTCCTCATTAAGTAGATGTTCATGCAATTTTTCTCCATAGTCTAATTCTAATATAAATCTATATTCTATGCGTACCGATGTTTTATATCCCCGGCAACGGCGCCATAAATGCTTGTTGACATTTCTTAACACCACTTTGAATACTGGGTTGTCATCCCCAGCATGGCGCTAGAAATGTGCGGTGGTATTTATGAATGTAAAGGCTCTCTAGAAAATATATTTATTCTATCTGCAAGCGCACAGATAAAATACCAATTGTAGCACTTCACCAAGAAGTAGGTTCCAGGTATCGTTTATTTATATCTTGCTAAAGGAAAAGAAAACATTGGTGGCATGAACTATCAAAGGTTTAAGACTAGAGATGGACTTGCAGAGCATGATTACTTATGAGAAACTCAATCACACAATCACTTGCTTCGGCAGGGGGTAAGCCATAATAATAATAAAGATATTGAAGTGTAAGCTCAAAGATAAATAACACAGAGATTAGAGATAGACTATGTGGAGTATGGAGTATGAACTATGTGGCAATGTAAGGTATGTTTCTACGTACTTCTAGTGTAGAAGCAGTATGTATATGTGGCATGTACGTGATCTTGATCTTGGGAGCATGAATAAATCTCTCGACAAGGGTTACAAAACTTGACCAAACTCAACACAAAGCAAGCAGCTTATGTAGAAAGCTTATATCATGAAAGAGCATGTATGGCTTTGGTAGGAATTTTCACCATTGAGGAACATCAAAGTGTTTTATCATTTAAATAAATAAATACTCCGATAGTCATTCTTGCTTAGAATAAAATTATAGTAGCTCTTATCTTGTCATATCATGTCTCACAACAACTTAGACTTAGTTACGGCATTTGCAACCCACAAAAGGTTGAGGTTCATGATGAATTCTTTTAAGCCAAATAACCCATACTTAAAGAAGTATCAAGTTGTAAACTAAGTTCTAGAGAAACACTTAGCAGAGCAACTATTCATCATTTCCATAGGAGATATTAATTTTCATGGAATATGTGAGAGTGGAGTAAGAGAAAGTCTTTTTATTTTATTTTATCATATGCAGATTTTTAAATACAAAGCTAAGATAAGCAAGAGAATGCTGAAATTAAAAACTTACCTTAGTGGGGGAGAGAATCTCCCCCAAGCTTGCCTTTTGCTCAATAGTGCGGCGGATGTGGATGTTGTTGCCACCAAAAGTTCAATACCGCTGTTGTTCTTCTTGTATTGCTTGAATGTTCTTGGCGGTTTGCTGGACGATGCGTGTTGTTTCATCGTGCTCATCACGCAACTCACCAATGGTGTTGTTGAGGTGATCGAATTCTTGCCGCAGCCCACGACGCTCCCTGTCTCGTGTGGACGAGAAGGATGATCGTGCTCGTTGCGAGCGTGATGGTCGAGGAGGCATGCCACTTGAAGTGTGTATGGGATCGGAAGATGCATCGTCTTCCTCCTCACCAATAGCTCCTCGAGAAGGACCACCTTGCTCAAGATGAATAAAGTGTTGCCCCCTCCTGAGCTCTCTTGTCTGAGCCTGCAAAATCTCTTTGCCCACTTCCTTGATCTAAATCAAGGGTTAGCTTGCGGGTCCTATACAATTGAAGTTGCCTATTTGGAAGAGGCACCTCAATTGTATGGCCACTGTAAATCATTTTTAGATTCCCTTAGCATCTCTTTTTAGCATTTGAATATGAGCAAAATATTGTTTTGAGATCATTGCTAAAGGAGCAGAGATGTAAACAAAGGGGTTTGTGCCATCTAGCAGGTTTATGGATTCAGCAAGATGAGTAATTAAGGATGTGAATTGAACAGATATATTACTCTCAATTGAACTTTGCCAAAATTCTACTAAATACTTCACAGGAGAGATTCGCATTTTATTCACCATGGCATAAAGCAGTTTTAGTTCCATGTCACTTATTAAGTTAGCATTACTTCCAGGAAACAAGGTCATTTTCATCCAAAGAAGCATGAAACGAAGAGTTGGGTTGTGAATGTCCTCAGACTTAGGATTTGAGCAATCTTTTAGAGCAGAGAAGGAGAACCAAAATTTCCTTTTGTTGAAACTACGCATGGTAAGGTCTAAATCAATCAAACATGAATTATCAAAGCCCAGGGCAACACTTAGATGGTTCCATGATAGACTGTGGTTTTGATTAAACATGTGAAAGACAATTCCATCATTAGAGATTTGGAGAGAGCTTAGAAATTCTGCGGTGAGCAACTCAATTCCAGATTCTTCTATTTGCCAAAAGCTAGACCAACCAATAGAGGTAAAGATAGTTTCGAATTCGGTGGTCATACCTGCGTTGGAGAGAAGACTCAGATCCAATCTCCATGTGTGCTCAAAAGATCGATCCCGAAGAGAAAGGTACCTCTGATACTCTAGTCGGTTGAACCAGAGTCCACTTTGCTGATCATAGGTTGTCATCGGGGGTACCAATAATGCCTCGACATGTGGTACCTCTGTTGGTACTTCCTCCTCCTGAGGGTGTTCTTCAGTTTGGAGATTCTCCCATGTGTATCGGGCCGAACCTCCCCTTGTTCTTCTTTG
Source organism: Microstegium vimineum (assembly GCA_022036555.1). NCBI lineage: Eukaryota > Viridiplantae > Streptophyta > Magnoliopsida > Poales > Poaceae > Microstegium > Microstegium vimineum. The sequence goes on along the minus strand of CM039131.1, from coordinate 14,059,121 downwards.
GGAAGTATCCTTGGATTGGTGGGAGCGTCGAGATGAGCTCCCACTCATAGCTTGCTTCATTTTCTTGAATGTGGATGTCAATGGGTTCTTCATCTTCTAGAGAGGAAGAGGGACACAAGAGCAAGACTAGAAAGGGATATGTGTATGTGGAGTGGATTTCTATTTTGCCTTGTGGGGAGAAGTTTGAGCTAAGAGAAGCTTGATGAAGACACGAGATCTTCTTGTGGACTAGTGAGAGCAACACTACTTCTCTTTGAGGCCTAAGAACTTCTCTTGAATGTAGAGAGGAGAGAGCAAGGCAAGGAGAGGCTTGAACTAGAACTAAATTCTTGTGGAGGTGTGAGGAATGAAGCTCTCCTTGCATGGGGTTTTATAGGGGAAGGAAGTGGCACTAAGGGGGTGCCATGGAGTGGTCGGCCGACAACCCCTTGGGCATGCCCTTAGGTGCCATGATCACATGTCTATTGGATGCCTTACACAAAGCAAAAGAGAGAGAAGGAGGTGACACAAAGTGGTCGACCATCCCTTAAAAGTAGAGATTCCACTCATGCTTTTTTAGTGCTTGGTGAAAGGTGAAAGATGTGATATGATGTGATCAAAAGTTGAGCTAAAGTAGTCAAGATTCTCCTCTTTAAACAAATAGTAGTGGGGGACAAAGGTATGTGATGCTTTGATTGAAAGTGATTGATGTGTTTTCTTTTTCAAAGCATGACAAAGTGAAAGTGATGGATGTCATGATTTCCCACTTTGGACAAGGAGTAGTGGGAGACAAGGATGTGCCATGCTTAAAGTGATTTGTACTTTAAAACATGACAAGACAAAAGAGATGTCTCCCAAAGCGAGAATCTAATTTTTGACAAGCCCACCTCCCAAATCATGAGATGCTTGGACAAAGGATGGTGGATAGGAAGAGAGGGATGAAGATGGGATATCTAGGGCATTCGGCCGATCCCCTAGTGCTCCATTTTTTTCTTTTTCTTTTATAAAGGTCTCTAAATGATCCTTTAATTAAATAAGCCAAAGTAGGGTACATAGGGTGTTCGGCCGAACCCCCTATGTCCCTAATTTTTGTCAAGTTTTAGTGCTAAACTAATTATCAAGTTTTATTTAATCTAACTTTAGTTTTCTGAATTTTAAGTATGAAAGAAATTAAAGGTTTGAACTAAATTTAAGAAAGGAAATAAAAGATAACTACCGATTTACCTTTCGGCGAAGGCTCCTTAATTTTAAGTCCTCGGAGTGGGACTCTCCGTCTTGTTCATTCCTCGGGTGCACTTGATGTCTCCGGAGGCGGAGATTGTGATGTGTGCACCTCTTTTGTTTTCCAAACTTGCCTTGGATTGTTGGGTTCGTCCTTCTTGAGTTCTTTGATCTTGATCTCTGGATATTGTTTCTTCTTCCGCGGAGCTTGAACTCTTCTTTTTGGTGGTTGTGCTTTTGCCTGTTTGTTAAACTTATAACCATTGAAAGCACATTTTACCTTATGACTTGGGAATTGGAAGTGGATTTGGCCCGATCCTACGTAGATGACCGCGTTGGTGGTGTTGAGGAAAGGCCTTCCCAAAATGACAGGGACTTCCGTGTTAGCTCCCATGTCCAGGATGATGAAGTCGGTGGGGATGTACTCATCTAGAAATGATAATTAGAGAGAGCTCCTAGAGAGCACCTCAACCTTAGTACCAACTAGTATAGGGGGGTGAATGATAAAAGTGATAGGAAGGGGTTGATGAATGAAGAATCTACGGTAAAGGATACTTAGAACGGACCTTAGAGACTAGCTAGGTGGGAGGACAACGAGAAGAGAACATGGAATCCTATGTACTTCACTCTACTTCAATATACTTAGCTAGATAACTAGTCTGGACACTATAGTTTGTCTCCTCAATACAAGTATGCTAGGCGAGGGGATAGATCAGTAGGAGGACAAAACTCCTACCGGACCGCGGCCTCTTCTTACGGGGGCCTTACCTTTTAAGAACTTGCCTATAAACACGTGGTGGAATACAAAGACTAGACAAGGCTGTCACCTTTTGCTAGCTACCACAAACAATTCGTGCAGCAAGCGATAACCAAGGATAAGATGATGTATAAGCACCACGCTTACACACAACTTACTACTTTGACTATGATCAATAACCAAAGTACCCTATGACAGGCAATGATCGCATACAGGAAAGGTCACAAGGATCACAGACTATGGGTGTGAAGGCTATTAAAGAGCAAAAGCATATAGCAAGACTATATCTAGTATAGAAATGCTCCAAGTAAATACTAAGTAAAGTAAAGAGAAAGATATATATTGAATAAGATAAAGTCTTACAAAGAAGGAAAGATACAAGAGCTATACCAGACTCTCCAGAAGATGACTCCGGAAATCCCAAGCACAGCTCGACTCAACTCTAACTCCCACTCTAGACTAACTCCTAGAACAATCTAAGGAATAGAGCTTGTAGGCTTCTTCTTCATGATTAGAGAGGGGGTGTGACCCTCTATTTATAGCAGGAGGTGGAGTAGGGGCTACTCCGGCGCCACGTTAGCGATCCAGGGCCTTCCATTCTCCACCCTTGGATCCAACCGACCTTAGAACCGACCAAGGCATGGATGGTTGTGATCCAACACATGGGGAGAAGTTATGGTGGTTGGAGGGAGCCCAACCGACTTAGGGGGCATTCGGTCAAATGCCCCTATGGCCAGTGGGCCCTCCCCTGCCTCCTTGGATGGGGTCCCACCAGTCAGGGACTGAGTGGGACCCATTTGGGCCTTCTTGAGGTTCGGCCGAATCCCCCCTTGGGGGTTCTGGTCCTCCTCTGCTTCCTGGTGTTGGTCCCACCCGTCATGGGTGTTGGATGTTGGTCCTGAGGTATTTTGTCATGTTTATCTCCTTGGTGTGGGTCCATGGATCCACGTGCTTCGCTTGTGAGCCGTTGAGAGGAAACACAGAGTGATCCAATGGATGGATTCTACTCTAGAGTGCCTCTCTTGGATCATGGTCGAGAGGAGAGAGCATGGTGGTCCCATATGGCTTTCCTTTGCTCCATTTGTTCATTCCTGCACTCAAACACTCATGGACATGTGGAACTAGTTATTTGATAAAGAATTGTCATGATGTGTTTGTTTTATCCTTGATCCTTGGATTAGTGGCACCATTTTAACTATGTAAAAGATGGTCATAATTTGTGCCAACAGATAGCACGAGTGCAATTAGTGTGGCTAAAAATCTCGTGCTTCATTCGAAGACCAAGCACATTGAGGTCCACTTTCACTTTTTGCGTGATCACTACGAGAAGGGCGACATTGACCTCCGGCATGTCGAGACCCAAAACCAGCTTGTGGATATTCTCACTAAGTTGTTGGATCAAGCTGCGTTTTTTTCGCCTTCGGGGCGAGTTGGGTGTTTGCTTTCCTTTTTAGAGGAGTAAAGTTTTGTGTATCATAGTTCTTTTTTATTCTTTTAGTCTTTTCCTTGTCCTTCTTCTCTTTTGGTGTCTTGTTAGTGTTAGTAGTGTCATTGCATTTTGCATCTCATTTGCATTTGTGACATAGTTCATTTTAAGCTTCATATCTATAGCCAATATAATGAATCTATGCTCTGTTTGAGGTGTTTTATGTGTCTATGGTGTTGTCTAACTTAGACTCTTTTTGATCTTTATGATATGCAATAGAGCTAAGTTAGAAAAGCTTTAAAACTGAATTTAAATTCCCCATGTCACCTCTGAAATGGCACTAGCATGTGTAGGCTTTGGAAGATCCTTCTTGGCTGCCTTGTATATAGCTTGTAACTATGGCTCTTCATTGTTTCATTCACTACCTTTGAGCACCATGATTAATATCTAAAATGAAATTGCTCTCTGTTTGTGAATTGGAAAGATCGAGTTGGGTCTGCAATGTGAGCACTTCACCGTGTGTTCGAGACTGCTTCCCATATGGGTCGATACTTGAGCGGTGTCGTGTATGACAAAAACTGGTGTGTCAAGGCCTTTGACTTCGCCCGGTTGGTAAGTAGTGGCATCACTTTGCTTACAACCACCCGCATACAACTTAAATGTGCCTAAAACTGAAAATTGGCTGCAAAAATCTGAAATTTGGAAAATTGATTCAGTTGGGTCATTGGCTTGTTGTATGAACTTTGCTAAGGGATAGTTTACTTGCTATACATGAGATTTCTTTGAGATAGATTCTATCTTGCTTGCCATGTCTAGCTGTCTCTAGGAGGTGATACCCTTTCTCTGCTCTCACATGATATGCTCTCTAAAATAGCTTCTAAAAGTGATCTTAAGCTCAACTTGAGTCTTTGTTGGGAACGTAGAGCTTTTCCTATTCTCACAGGATCACATAACTTAGAGCATCTATTCATTGTCTTAGCTCTAAGTATGAAGCTTTTGCACTCATTTTGCACTTCATGGCATTTGTAGCCGGATCTTGAGTTGTTGATGTTTGATGAGCTACATGTGTCAACAAGGGGGAGAGATGTGCATTTCATTCTATTTTCATCCATCTACTTCCAAGGGGGAGAAAGACTGCATCTCATTGGTTTCTTAGGTTTAGAGCTTCTTTGATCAAAGGGGGAGTTTTGTGTGCTTCTTTTTCCCTAAGGAGCTCTGAGTGTGCTTTTGCCCAGGGGGAACTTTTGCTAGATGTGTTGAGCCTTTGCCTCTTCTGGAGGGTCTAGCTTGCTTTGTTGGCTCCAATAGGTTTCGATTGCTTCTCGAGCATTAGGGGACGTAAGTGGTTTCATTTGGTATCTTTTGAGCTCCCCTAATGTTTAATTTGGAAGTCTGAGCTTTGAGAGCTGTGACTGATTTCTTGGACTTGCTAGCGGTGTTGAGCCCGTTTTCTGCCTCTTCTTGAGGGCTAGCTTTGTTTTGCTTGCTTGCATCGAGCCGTTGCCCATGTCTTTGGGAATCAAGTTTTGGACTCGTCTTTGCTTCGCTCAAGTGACCCCGTTTTGTCTTTCTCAGCTTTTTGGTCATTTGGAGAGCTTTACCTTGTGGCTCAAATCTGAAATGCACCTGTGTTGACAATGCACTCATCAAGGGAGAGATTGCGAACACATGGTGGATAAGTACCCATGTATGTTCAGCTTTATGATGAGTTATTGACCAACACGTGAGTGTTTCAGTTTGAGTGGCTTAACCTAACCTCTGCGAAAGCAGAAACATGTGCTTGTCTATCGGCTTGTGGTGTGCAGGTGCTATGCCTAGTGATAGTGGTCAATGGCGTGGAGAAGGTCGAGTAGAGGCTTGCCGTGCCGATGGACTGAGAGTGGTGAAGGGCGGAAGCGGGGCTCGGACTGAGGGACCATGGGCGTCGGCGGACTAGTTGTTGTGGCTAGTACTTGACACCGGCGAGTGCGAGAAGACATGGAGGTAGACCGAGTTGACCAAGTCAAGACAGTGGACGCGTGAGTCGAGCGGAGGCTCAAGGGACTCGGAGTCCGACCGGGCGAAGACAAGGTGGCTCGCGTCGACTGGTTTGATGGTTTGGGCCTCAAAACCATCCGCGTCGGTTTCCGAGTTTGGGCCACAAAACTCGGGGTTCGGTAGTTGAGCCCAAAGCTACCGGTGGCGGGTTTCCTGGGTTTGGGCCTCAAAACCTAGGCGGAGCTTCCGAGGAAGCGGGGATGGTACGTGGCGGAATCCTAGAGGTTACGTCGAGACGACGGCAACTCCCGGCAGGAAGCGGGGTCGTCCATTCAAACGAGTGGCTGAGAGTTACCGACTTGGATTACAATGTCTTAGGGCTAGGTAATTCGGTCTTGTATCTAGGGGGGTCTTTGGGAAATAGCCAAAGCCTCATTAAATAGAGGATGAAGGGGTATCCCCATCCTTATCTCTTGCATTACTCTCTCTCCCACCTATTCCTAGGTTTTCCCTTCCCTAGCTCCTTTTTTCTTGAGATCCACTGTGTCACCGGTGTAAGAACTTGTGATTGTTGCGAGGAATCGGAGGTCGTAACCATCGTAAGCCATGGTGGCTACGATTTCGTGATTGTGTCCCCGGTGTGCTTGTGTTCTTCCCGTTTTGCTTTTGCTCTCTCTTTTTCTCGAGATGATTTCTCTTTGTTGAGAGTAGCTTTGCAAAATCGACTTGAACCAAGTTGTTCGTATTCGTGAGGAGCTTCTTTGCACCGAAGGAATTCTCCTCAAACCTCACGAGTGCGTAGATCGGGCGTTTTCTTTGTGGTGTTTTTCGTTTTGCTCTCTTCTCCCCCAAATCCGAGTGTTCTCGTTTATCCTCTCCAAATTGAGCGATGATTTCTTCAGGATAGCTCCCCAACTGCACTACGATCATGCCTACAAAGTTTGGTTGCAGTTGGTGATCATTTGGTTGAGTTTTGGGAAGATTTGGCGGAGAGAAGTTCGTTTTCGCGAAGAACAGTTTTCTGAGCGTGAGCTCCGGACTAACCTCCGGACCACTTTGACTGGGCTTCGGACCATAGGCCACTGGTCCGGTGGTCAAGTCCTAGGAGGCTGTCTGACTGTTCAGAGCGTCGGACCAGAGCCATTGGTCCGACGGTGAGCACCGGACAAGTGGTCTGAAGCCAGGGTCCTTGTTGTACTCTTTTTTCTCTGTGGCGAGTGTGTGCATCGGACCACTTACTATAGTTCGACGGTGAGCATCGGACTAGGTGTCCGGAGCCTAGGCACCTACTGCAGGCTTTCTGGGCAGGCGTCGGACTTCTCAAAGGAGGCATCGGACTAGTCCGGTGGTGCCCTGCTGTGCACCGGACCAAAGGCACCGGACCACTTCCATTGGTCCGGTGGTCTTGACCAAGGTAGTTCGGAGCCTCCTGTGGTTTGTTGTTTTTCTCCCGTTTTGCCTGGGTTCTTGCCTCTTTTCCCTAGGGGTTGAGAACCTGTGTTTTGGGGTTTTCGGTGATTTTCCTCCACTGTCGGTGAGCTCTCTTTTCTCCGTTTTTGTCTAAATCCCCACTCGCGTTGCTCGGGGGAGGTTGAGCACCCAGCAACTGGGTTTGGTTTTTGGGAAGAGTGGCCCGAACATTTCGAGATAAATTTGAGGCTCCCATTCACGCCCCCCCCCCTCTGGTCACCGTTCTCGGTCCTTCAATGATCCAAAATCCAGAGCGCGATGCTCTACTTCTCTAGATCTATCTAATCAATCCTATAGAACTTGAAGGAATTGGGAGTAGCTATTCTAATTCTCTGGTGGATAGAGGGATATGAAACCCTAGATTTGATGGGTTCCTCTAATAATGATTTCTCCTCTTCCTCAGGGGTGGCGGAGCCTTCCTTATATAGCCCCCTCAAATGAACGTGGACCGTCGGATCAAACCGACTTTAATCGAGTGGTTTAGATTCATCCTCAAAGAGGGTTAGGCATGATCCTTGAACTTCGCCCTGATTGGCCACAAGGGTAGGGCGGGCGCCCCAAACCTTAGGGCGACCGCCCTGGGTGTGGGCCCTCTCGGCCTCCGGCTTGGTCCAGTCTCTTCTAGAGCCTTCCTGAGTATTCTTGATTGTGCGGAAGTCCTTTCTCTATATGTAAACATGACATGTGGACCTTCTTTTGCTCTTTTCCTGATAACTCCCTGTAAAAACATCAACTCACCAAAACTTGTGGAATTCTGTCAGTTGGACCCTCTAAGTCTATGGTGGTGATTCAATTAAGTCCTTTTTATCTCTTGTTGACATATAGAATTTGATACTTAACAACCGTCAACAAGCTCCCCCAAGCTTACCCTTTGCTCGTCCCTGAGCAAATAGCTAACTCGGATGGATTAGAAAAGTTGCTTCAAGATTTTCTTTCTAACAAGCACACATGCATTCAATATAAAATTCTCCTCTAGATTAGAGTGACGTACCATGGGGCTTAGTACCTGCACTTGAGTCTTGAGTAAATGAAAGATAGAATAATCAAGTCAAACACTATGTCTCATGCTCTGTACTTCACCTCTGTTCTGGAGTTTTTATAAATTTTTAAATAAAACTCAGAGTTCCTTAGCATGACTCTCTCAAGCCTCTCATATGGGTATTTCTGGATCCTTCCAAGGCATTGATGGTGTATGCCCTTCTCTTAGATATGTGGTATTTGTGGTATAAGGCTTGTTGTATTGCCTTTTCTCTCACCCTATTTCTAATAGGCTAATATCTGGAGCTCATAGGTGGGAGATAGCAAATATATACTTACAAGACATATGTTGCATAGTCAAACCATGGATCCAAAGGAACATGTCAATAAGTCAAATCAAGATATGCATATGTGGCGAATGAATGGTGTATGATGATGATGGAATGGTGATGATGATGGTGATAATAACCGCCTTATCTTTGCTTTTTGGGAGAACATGTGCTATCTTTTATGTTTTTTGAGTGGGTAGTTGGATACCCCTAATTCTACTGTCGGACAATTGCTCATCATTTTTTTCTTGAGGGTCCGGGCACTTGCCTCTTTTTATTTCCTCGGATATAAATATATATTTTTGCATAGCGCATGCTCTTTCTATATCGAACCTTTGTAGCGAGAGAGTAACACTCTTGTGGGATGATGAGTGATAAAATATTTGGTGGATGTTTATTTGTTTCTATTCTCTCCCGGATTAGGAGCAGAATATTTTTGGTGGATCTGGAGATGGAAATGAGTGGATGTATGTAGATGCGTACTTCTAGGATGGAGGCAGCATGTATAGGTGGAGTGTATATGGATGCGTACTTCTAGGATAGAAGCAGCGTATGCAGGTGTAGTGTAAGTGAATATTGATTCAGACCGCATGACTAGTTCCCGAGTGTCACACAGCTTGACCATACCCAATGCTCATAAGCAGCATGTAACAAGGTGTGGTTTCCTAATCTAGTAGGCATGTATATATGGTTGTGGTAGGATTTTAAACTCTCGTCATGCTTAGGAACTCATCATGTGGCATTTTTAAGTTTTCAAAATAAATCTCCAGAATTTAGTGTTGCAAGAACAAGATAAACAGTAACTCAAACTTTCATATCATATCAATCAATTACCTAGACTTAGTTTAGGCTTATGCTCCCACAGGTATTTAGATCATTGTTTTATTTATTGGGAGAACTTTATATTGAAAGCTAGGTTCTTGTAAGAAAGTAAACAGAGTAATTGTTCATTATTTCTATCATGCTAACTTTTTATTCAAGACAGATTAAACTTAGCAAAAAATATACACTCTCTTTTTATTTAGTTTTCATGATTAAGGAATGTAGTAACTAAAACAGAAAATATTTATTGGGTTTTCTAAGTTTTTAGATTTTTTTTAAATACGTAAAGGTAACCAAAATAGAAAAATGATTATAGAAAATAAAAAACTTACCTTGATAATTGGGGGAGGCACTCCCCAAGCTGGCTGATGTTGCGGCTGGCTTTTATTGAAGATTGAAGTATTGAAGTAGAGTAGACATGTTCTCACCTATCGCAGCGTTCTCATCTTGCATTTCCTGCATGGTGATGGTGTGGTCCTGGTTCCACTTCTATTGCTGCTCTAGTAGTTGGGTGTGTTGGGCTTGTGTCTCTTGGATGGCAAGGAGGTTGTTGTCGGTGCAGGTGTAGGTGTCGGTCTCATGGTAATAATCTCCGGTGAATGTGTATGTGGCATCGCAGGCTCGACCTGCATCAAAATGAGGTTGGGTTCTGGACCCTGATGCCCCATATGGGTCGGTGGAATATCTTCCAGTTTGGTATGGTCCATTTGCCCATTGTTGGTCTTCTCCTTCTGGGCATGTGTCTTGAGATGGTTCTTCTTGTCGTGTGTGTTGACCCTAACCCTAAGGATGCGAGGGTTATAATAATTATAACTGATGTGCGCCGGTTCCTCTGGTCCTGGATCAGCTCTGTGCCATGTGCGTTCTTGATGACTGGCCATCCTTTCGGAGGCCACGCGCTGTGGTGCTCTCTGATTCACTGGCTCTGCTTCAATTTCAATCAAATAACTTTGGACAGTGTACAGCCCAAGGCCCGGGTTAGGTAACCGGACCTTGCCCTTATCATAAAGCATATACATAATATTATGTTATTTCTTTAACATTCTTCCTTGTCTAAATGAGTCATAGTCATAATAAGTTCGGAACTCATCAATGAAGTTGAGTGACGAGCCTTCTAACAAATTCATGTTTGTGGCTAGACGGGTGATCAAAGATGTGCAACCAACAGGACCTAGCAGGTTTGGTGTGCTTAGCCAATGTGCAACTAATAAAGTTACAGGTGAAACATGTACTTTATTAATAGAAGCAAAAAGAAGTTGCAGATCTCCTACTCTCACCTTCGTGATGTCATCTCTAGGGAACAGAACATATCCTATCCATTTATGAAACATATGAAGTGTGGGATGCTCTATGTCACTAGTTCGGGGTTGCAAAAAGTGTTGGTCTCTAGAAATTTCCCGCCAGAACTGGTGTTTATCAAAATCTGTAAGATCAGCATCTAAGTCTAGGATAGTTCTTGGAGAGAAACCAAGGTGGTTACTCGATTCCCTCCATGATAGAACAAAATTTTGTTTGAACAACCGAAAAGCGATCCCGCCCTCACTTAATTGTAAGGTGCAAAGAAACTCAATGGTTAAAAGACGGGATCCTAATTCGGTGACATCCCAAAAGTCTGTCCACCCAATCATTTGAAAGATAAGATCGAGTTCAGAATCCATACCTATGTCTCTCAGCAAGGTAGGATCGATGGTAGGTGTGTGGATGAAATCTTTGTTTTTCAGCTTCCGGAAGACTTCTTTCTCTCGCCGAGAATTTAATCCAAGGTCACTTGTTTTCAGAAGGACCTTTCTTGTATTACCTGATGATGATGATGATGGTGCTTGTTCGGCCGGCGGATCGACGCTCATGTCGGAACGACGAGAGGAGAGCCGAGACGAGTTTCTTGTCCCAACACTCTTCATGGCTTCCTTGGCGGCTCTCGCGGCTTTCTTAAACATCCTGCAAAACATGATGACAAAAACAAAAACTCGTGGAGAATGTGAGACAAAAGAGGTGGTTAGTGATTAGTTGTCCAGATGTTACGCTTGGACAGCGTGATCACTAGCTTCTAAGTGACTTCTCTCTTCAAAACTCTTTCTATTCCTCCCTTCCACTCTCTTCTTCCTTCTCTCAAAAGAGCAGAACTACTGAACTCGGAAACTAGAAGTTGGAGATGTTTTCTGGAGTGTGTGTGGTGTGAAGAAGAGGCTGGAGAAGGGATTTTATAGGAGGTGCAGGGGACAGGGCGGGCGCCCTAGTGTCCTGGTCGTCCGCCCCACTCTGGGCCCCAAAATGGTTGAAACTTGCCCTCCACCTCACATGGTGTGCCTTCATGCAAAATTATTGGTCGTGGGTGGAATTTGGACGGTGGAAGATGTCTGGTGGTTGTGATGGATGTAGGTGGATGAAATAATGTGATGTGATATATGTGAGGTGGAGTCTATGATATGTGGGACCAAAGGATGTCGGTTATGCTTCTAGAAACTTGGTAAAAAATGCAGGAATTAAAGAAAGAAAACTTACTAAGAATGATTAAGCAAAAATATTTTTATGCCACCACTATAAGTAATAGATATGAGTTGTAACACACCATAAAGATTATTTATGTGGCCTTTTGGATATTGTAAAAGTAAACATGATTAATGCAAGAATTAAATATGCAAGAGATATGGATAAATACCGATTTTCCTTCCGGCGAGGGTTCGAGTTTTTAGGGTCCCCCAAAATAGACCTCCAAATTATTTTCATTCTTCTGATGTATTCATCTCCAGAGGTGGTGCCTCGGGTGATTCTTCTTGATGAACTTCCTTCACTGTGGATTTGTTTTCTGGTCTACGCTTAAATGGGAAGTGTTCTTCTTGGCCATTTATGTTGAACTTGATTTCTCCCTTTCCGACATCAATGTGGGCATTGGCGGTGCTCAGGAATGGTCTTCCAAGGATGATGGACACTTTAGAGTCAGGGCTCATGTCCAGTACCATGAAGTCTACTAGCACAAAGAAATCTCTTATCTTGACTGGAATGTTCTCGGCAACGCCCAAGGGGTATCGAATTGTTTGATCTGCTAGTTGTAAGCACATTGATGTTGGTTCTAGTGTTGCATAATCTAGCTTCTTGTAGACTGATGAGGGCATCACACTGACACTTGCTCCAAGATCAAAAAGTGCATTGTTGAAGTGTTGGTTCCTGATCGAGCAATCAATAGTGGGGTATCCTGGATCTTTTGTCTTCTTTAGCAACTTATTCAGGATGGTTCCACTACATTCTTCTGTCAGCTTGATCACCTCAGTGGTTGGCAGTGGTCTCTGAAAGGATCTAGATGCCCAAGAGGGGGGTGAATTGGGCTTCTTTTAAATTTCTAAAGCAATATTAAAACCTAGTGATGCCAATCACCCCCTAGTGCCTACCCCAATGTGTATCCTAACTAGAAAGCAATAGCAAGCCAATGAAAGGAAAGACAACCTAAGCAATTCTAGTAGGAATTGAAAGAACACAGCGGAAAGGTAATGCAAAATGTAAAGAGCTAAGGATAGAGAATTGGTGACACACGATGTTTTCCCGAGGTATCGAGGTGTCGACACCCCCCTAGTCCTCGTTGGAGCACCTCGCAAGGTATAGATCCCCCTCTACCCGCGCAAGGGTAGAGTGCTCTCTGCGGGCTGATTCTTCGCCACTCCGGCTCGGTGAATCGCCCACAACCGATCACAGAAGCTTGGAGAAGAGCCGCCGACAATCTTCCGGCGATCACTTCCTCCGAACACCACCAAACCGTCTAGGTGCTGTCGAACACCAAGAGTAACAAGCACAAGACCTTCACTTGACCATCTCAAGGCTAGGAAGGTGGATGGATACACAAAAGTCACTCCTAATCACTCTAGTGGGGAAGAACAAGATGATCCTCTCAAATCTCTCCCTCACTAGGCACTTGGCTCTCCAAGAACTCTCACAAAGGTTCCTCAAGTGAAACAATGGCCAAGAGAGCTCACTTGGACGAGGAGGGCAACTATAAATGGTCCCTGCTTCCAAAGCTAGCCGTTTCTTGCTTTTTCCCTTTTCTACGAGAGCACCGGACTAGTCCGGAGCCTCACCACCGGACCATTACTTCTGGTCCGGAGCATGCAGTCCAATTCAAATCCAAGGCAGAATAGGGATCATTGGACTACTTGCATTAGTCCGGTGCCTAGTTCGGAGCCTCTGGTCCGGAGCCTAGGTGCATACTATACTCGAGTGATCTTCTGCTGAGGACCGTCGGACTAGCCGTCGGACTAGTCTGGAGCCCCCTTTGGGACTCACTGAAGAACACAGTGGCCACTGGACTACTTCCATTACTCTGGTGCCCTCCGGATAGGTTGTCCAGAGCACTGACTGAAAACCCTTCAGAACCAGGTGGCCACCGGACTACTTCCATTAGTCTAGTGCCCTCCGGACAGGTTGTCCGGAGCACCTTCCTCAGAACACTGCCTACGGCAGGATCACCAGACCACTTCCATTGGTCCGGAGCCTCCAAGGCATAACTGGTCCGGAGCCTCTCTGACCTCCTTCTTCACCTTATCTCACTAAGTCTTTTGAAGAGGTTGTGCTCCTACCATCTCAAAGGCTATTAGCAGGGTCTCTAGGACTAGTTGTGACAAGTGTGCATACACCAACTTTCCCAAACTCTCCTAGGTCAAGCTACTAACCTCATACCCCCCTTTATAGTACGGTCAAAGGAAAAACAAATCCCTAGCTATACTTAGTGCCCTTCTCAACCTTATGGCACTAAGGACTAGCCTAATCTTCACCTTTAATCACCATCCTTTGAAACTGAAAACGATTTCCATCTTGGGGGCATGAATATCCATTAAGCCCATTCAATAAGCATCACTTATTACCTAACTCTAATGACTTTGCCTCTGCAAAACACACGTTAGTCATAGTGACCTAATATTGTCGTTAATCACCTAAACACAAGGGACCATGATTCTTCAATCTCCCCCTTTTAGGTGATTGACGACAATACAAGTTCGAGTAGAGAATAAGAATGAATTTTGACTAGAGAAACATGACTTGATATGAGATAGGCATGGGTTAGTAATAAGAATGAAAAAAACATGCCTAAACCAATCAAGTCATGACAAGCACAAAAGATATGAATTGAGCATAGTACTTGATTTCAAAAGGATATGCTATACCAAAAGATCAGAGATTAGCGCGGAAGCATTAGCATAACCAAGAGACATGATAGATATAAGGTTCACACACATGTCACACAAATATCAAGTCTCAAACATCACACACATATCTCACAAATGCATAAAGACGGTAAACGTGATGCATGATGCGATAGACTATAATACACATCAAAAGAACCGAATCCTACTAGCTCCCCCTGAAGCTAGCCCATCTACTCGACTCTCCCTCTCCCCCTTTGGCATCAAAGCACCAAAGTCTAAGCATCTGGAGGCGGAGTGGAAGCAATCGTGGCATGGTCAAGTCTGCGGAAGTCATCAAGACCATCATCTGAGTCCTCCCCCTGAGTCTGTGAAGTTGGGGGTGAAGCGGTCAGGGGAACTGGAGCTGACGTGCTGTCTAACTCTGCTGCCGAAGAGTCTGGAACTGTAGCGGGTACAGGAGTAGGAGTAAGATCCTCTGCCACTGTAGCTGTCGGTGCCTCTAGAGCTGTGGAACTCAGTGGTGCCTCGTGCACTGACTCAACTAGAGTCTCAACGACCGGTGTCTACTCAGGCTGCAAAGGACTGGAGGTAACGGTGGTGGCATCTGTCACAATAGCCTGTGGAGGAGTAGAACCAACTGGAGCCCGACTGTCAAGTGAAGAAAGATGCTGGTCCGCGGTCGGTGACATGAGCTCTGACGAAGCAACCAAAGAAAGATGCTGGTCCGCGGTCGGTGACACGAGCTCTGCTGCAATCTCGGCTGCTATCTCCTCACCAGTGGGGGACGGCTACCCGGTGACGTCACTGAAAGATGCGGAGAGGTCACGAGCAGATAAACCTCGAGAAGCTGACATCGGCGTGAAGCCGGTAGTGAGTGGAGTGAACTGCTGCGTCGGCCCGAGGGTGTCCAGCCACTGAGTAACCTGTGTCGCCGGAGACTAGAATGGGGTGGTCTATCCGGCACCCTGAAGTCCACTGGACTGTACGGCGGGGGTGGGAGTGACTGACAGTCCGGCTGACACTGGCGGTGCCACTGAAGGGCCACCGGTCTACTGAGATCCCATTACAGGACCAAGAGCTGGAAAGTGAGGCGCTGAGTGGCCAACTGTCTGGGACGGCTAAGTCTGACTCATCATCGGGATCTGTGGAGCACCAGGAAATTCAATCGCAGGCATACCCATCCATTTCATCATCTGAGCCATGATGGCCATGTTCTGAGCCTGGAACTGCTGAGACTGAAGCTGCATACGCTGGGACTCAAGCTGCATGGCGAGCATCTACTGTTGAACCTCGAGGTGACGCTGATGAACCTATAGCTGCAGCTCCTCATGACGCTCATGTGACTGTCGCTGGAGCTCGTCCTGTCTCTGCTGGACCTGGGTGACGGCTGTCACAAGGGAGCCCTGCTGCTCCTGAATCTGATCAAGAATCTTCAGCATCAAGGTCTCTAAAGTAGACCCAGTACCAGAGCCACCAGCCTCTGCGTCGTGAGACCTTGCAGGCATAGAAGGAATGGACTGGTAGTCTGCTTCGGAGCTGTCAGAGGAAGTGTCAACTGCTATACCTCGTGAGTGGCAAGCTCCTCAAACTCCTGCTGTTGAACACCTCTAATCGCCTCATCCTGAGCATCAACATCTGCCATATCTGCTGGTGTAGTCTGTAGTCTGACCTGTCAAAGTGCCCGGTTGCCTAAACGACTGTCAACTGAAGATATAATCTTGTACTCTGGGAATTCAGACTCTGATTGGTCAAGGATGTCTCGAATCCCAGGGTGCATTTTCACAAGCCGCTGAGCTAGAATCGAACTGATCCAGTGAACATAAGGCATCTGACGTCTAGCTCTCAAGCCATCTGAAATACAATCCTCTATCTCTGCCACTATGAAGTCTGCAATATCAAATGGAGTCTGGGTGAATAGGGCAAGAAGCAGGAACTACTACAGGTTGGTCAAACCTTCCTTGAAGACAGTGCGAGGCAACAAGGTGTGGCGAAGAATCTCGTTCAAGCGATGAGCGAGGGGTGTGAGTTCAGCTGGAGTGCGGGGACTGCCTTCCCCAAAGGGTTGTTTGAAGATAGGAGCAACCTTCTGAGCTGGAAGAGTGAGACCACCTCGAGCACGCCGTGGCAACTGGAGGCCTGCGTAGCAATCATCATGGAGACAAGTATCTGAAACAGAGAGGTGGAGAGTCTCTCTGAGCTGAGTCAAGTACAGTCTGTATGGAATGCCTCTGAAGGTATACTGCATGTAGTTATGAGTAGGCTCAATCCAGACGGAGGCATAGAACTCTCTGACCCAATGCTCAACAAAGTTGCCAGAACGACCAAGTAAGTCGGTGAGTCCTGGAAGGTAAGTGAGGTGATCACGGATCTCTTCCCCAGCTATCGCCACTATGTTCTCTAAGGAATAGACTCTGTGTGGGCGTAGCTAGATATTTGCAAGCCGAGCTACTGTGTAGAAATCCTCCATAAGAGGTGTGTGCCATCCCGGTGTAGCTCCGGGGTCACGCTGATCTAGGCACCTCCTCTCAAGCTCAACGAATTGAAGCTTCCGAAGCTATTTCACTGTAATCCCCCTCAAGTCAAGGTAAAATGGGGGCTCTAGAGATGGAGTAGGAGGATCTGCCTGTGGTGGATGATCACCACGCTTCAGTGCCTTGATGCGGGAAGCAGCACGAGGGTGCCGAACGTGGGTGGGACATGAAGAGGTGTCCACTGCTCGAGCCTCGTCGGCAGGCGCTGACGCTCTGTCGGACAGGCAACTGTCTCTAACGCTGACTAAGTAGAAGGAACCCGCGGAGGGACGCCGATACGCACTGAACCCCGACGGCCACCTCGCTTTGCGCGGTCCGCTGCATCTACTACTGCCTCTGCCTGCTCTGCCTCTGTGAGCTTGCGCTTCTTCTTCTTAGGATTCTCAACAAGCTGCTTCTTCCCCTTGTTCTTAGGAGGAGGACGAGGAGGAGGAGTATCATCACCACCAGAACCACTGACAGCTCGAGCCCGACCCATCTCTGACAACTGAAAGAACCACTACCAGAAACTAGAAACATTGTCACTCTGTCAACTGCAAGAGCAATCACTGAGCCACTTACAGAAAGCAGGACTATCCCTTATGAGGCTTTGCCTCAATCCATACGCGCGAGCTTTGCCCCAAGTTTCACTACCACTAACGCTTCTAGATAGAATAGATAGGATATATAAGCATATATAAATTCTAGGGATGAGATACCGTATGGAAGCAATCATATAAGATAAGAGATAGAATGAAATACTGCCATGGTACCTGAGGTAAGCGAGCGTACTAATCAAAGCAAATCAACCTCTGAATCACACTCCACAAGGGGTTTCACCAACTAAGAATTACAATTAGTGACAAGTATAAGTGATGTGGATTTGAAATGAATGGAAGTGTCAAGGTGTAAGTACTAAGGCATGATATGATCAATAGTTAGTCAAAACGCTAAACACTATGATCAAGGGCATACCCTAGTAGTCAATGAAGCGACGACGACGATTTGAATTCGGTAATGGATGAACACGTCCAATGAAACCCAAACCTAGGGTTAGGCAAACCCTAGGGGGTTGACGGGTCTGTCTTGGTGAAATTGAATAATGGGGGAGGCCCTTTGCCTCGCAAGGTGGTGGAGTGGAGCAGGGTGGTGGATCGTGGTCGCCGGCGGGAGGAGTTCCTCGGTGGCGAGCTTGAATGTCTAGTGGAGGCGGCGGCTATGGCAGTGGCGGCTCTACTGCCGGCTTGGAGCAGAGCAGAGCAGAGGGGGGAATGGTGTGCGGGCGGCGGCGCTTGGTGGTTCTCCGGCGAGGAGCTGCGACGGCGAGAGGTGGCGGCGAGAAGGCAGCGCGATGTACGGACAACGAATGAAAAAGCAACTGCCAAACAGAGGACCCGCGGGGGGGATAACGCAAAACTTTTGAGCGTCGGACTACTTGCGATGGTCTGACGGCTGGTCCGACGTTCGTTGACTAAAACAGTTCAACCCTGACCAGACCACTGGACAAATGAAAATGGGGTCTCCGATGGTCCGGAGGTGCACCGAACAGGTGGTCCGACGCACTTGACTTGAGCCAGACCAGAAATAACAGTGAGCACCTGAGCTCCGGACTCTGGTCCGGAGGGTGAGCGTCGGACTAATGCAGGTGGTCCGACGGTTGCCTTGGAGAAAATTTTGAGAATCCAGTGAGTGACCATGCTCCGGACTCTGGTCCGGAGGTGAGCGTCGGATTACCACAAGTGGTCCGACGGCTAAATTGGAGAAAGATTTCTGGGAACAGAGAGTCACCAGGCTCCGGACTCTGGTCCGGAGGCAAGCGTCGGACTATTGAAAGTTGTCCGGAGGGTAGTCCAGTGCTTGTTTTGCTTTGAATTTTCCTGTTTTTCTCTCCAATCTTTTCTCTTAGCCAAGTACCAACACAAAAGAGCAGAAGGAAACACTTGTTGGACTTAGCATAAGAACCATCTTTCAAACCCTCAATTTAAAAATAGTTTGCCATAGGCTAGATTTAGTTTCCATAAGAAAATAGTGCAATTAAAGCTCCAAGGATCACAATAGGGGCACAAGAGGGGTATTAGCTGAAGCTAGAGCTTTGAATGCTCCCCCTAAGTGACGAACCTAGAGGATGATCAAACTTAACCGAAAAGGAAGCAACAAGCAACACATGCAAATGCTATGCAATTACGGAATTTGAATCTAGGTTGCTTGCAAGTTTAAACCGCGGTAAGGCTTCTTCACACGCTTGAGGGCGGTTATCCCGACCGCGTTAGCCAAGCCTATGTGAATTACTATAGATTAAACATGATTATATTACAAATGAATGCATGGTTCACACAATCTCATTTTTTAGTGAAGTTTGAGTGATCAAGCAAATTCAACTCGCTTCTCGACCTACAAAAGGTTGTTTCATCGAGTGGTTTAGTGAAGATATCTGCCAATTGATCTTCGCTCTTAACTCCAACTAGTGTGATGTCTTTCCTAGCCACATGATCTCTAAGAAAGTGATGGTGAATATTAATGTGCTTGGTGCGAGAGTGTTGAACTGGGTTGTTAGCAAGCTTTACAGTGCTTTCATTATCACACAAAAGTGGAACATCTTTTAAAACAACGTCGTAATTAAGAAGTGTTTGGGTCATGTATAAGATTTGTGCACAACTTGCTCCCATGGCAATGTATTCCGCCTCGGCGGTAGACAATGCCACACTGTTTTGCTTCTTGGAGGACCAAGAGACAAGTGATCTTCCTATCAAATGGCAACCGCCGGAGGTACTCTTCCTATCAACCTTACACCCGGCATAATCCGAATCGGAATAGCCACAAAGTAGGAAGGGATCTCCTTTGGGATACCAAAGGACAATGCTAGGGGTGTGCCTTATGTACCTAAGGATTCTTTTGACCGCACATAAATGCGACTCCTTAGGGCTTGCTTGAAACCTAGCACACATACACACACTAAACATGATATCCGACCTAGATGCAGTGAGGTAAAGTAAACTACCGATCATAGAACAATATAGAGTTTGGTCAATCGGTTTACCTCCCTCATCGAGATCGAGATGCCCATTAGTAGGCATTGGGGTCTTGATTAGCTTGCAATCCTCCATCTTGAATTTCTTGAGCACATTATGAGTGTACTTCTCTTGAGATATGAAGGTGCCATCCCTCAATTGCTTCACTTGGAAGCCAAGGAAGAACGTTAGCTAGCCAATCATTAACATCTCGAACTCCTTGGACATCAATGCACCAAACTCCTTGCAATGGTCTTGGTTTGTTGACCCAAATATAATGTCATCGACATATACTTGGCAAACAAAGATCTCTCCATTAAGCTTCTTGGTGAATAGTGTTGTGTCAACGATCCCGATCTTGAAGCCCTTCTTGAGTAGGAAGTCCCTTAGCCTCTCATACCAAGTTCTTGGAGCTTGCTTCAATCCGTAGAGAGCCTTGAACAACCTATAGACATGATTAGGCAAGTTTGGATCTTCAAACCCGGGAGTTCATTGAAAGAGTTTCATTTTGTGATGTGAAGCATACGCCAAAAGGATACGAATGGCTTCAAATCTTGCAACCGGGGCAAAGGTATCTCCAAAATCAAGTCCTTGTACTTGAGAGAACCCCTTTGCCACCAATCTTGCCTTGTTCCTCACAACAACGCCTTGATCATCTTGCTTGTTCATAAACACCCACTTGGTGCCAATGATTCTTGCTCCCTTTGGCCTTTCTTCAAGTGTCCACACTTGGTTCCGGGTGAAGTTGTTGAGTTCTTCATGCATGGCATTCACCCAATCCGGATCTGCAAGTGCGTCCTCAACACTAGTAGGCTCAACAAAGGAAACAAACGAGTGATGTTCAACATAAGATGCAAGTCTAGAGCAAGTCATTACTCCCCTTGATGTACTTCCTATGATTTGATCATGGGGGTGTGCTTGAAGGATAGGTGTTGATCTTCTATCATGAACTTGAGGAGGGGGACGTGGTGCTTCAACATTGCTTGCTTCGGCCTTGGCTTGATCTTGAGGAATGAAGGTATCTTCTTGAGCTTCCCTCACTTGATCTTCTTCAACTTTAGGCGTGCGAGGTGGAGAAGGATCTTGATTATCATCATCTTCTACTTCTTCCACCTCTTGTGGGTTGATAGCACCAATTGGTATATTCTTCATTGCCTCCCTCAAAGGTTCATCACCTACATCAATATCCTCAAGCGCTCCTTGGGAGCCATTAGTTTCATCAAATTTCAAGTCATACGTTTCTTCAACTAAGTCGGTGGCTTTGTTAAATACACGATATTCCTTGGACTTAAGCGAATATCCAACAAGGAAACCAAGGTCACACCGCCGTTGGAATTTACCCAAGTGTTGGTGCTTCTTGTAGATGTACACTTTGCAACCAAACACCCAGAAAAATGAAATATCCGGCTTCTTCCCATTCTTGCTCATAGGGAGTTTTCTTCAATAGCCTTTGGATGAAGAGGCGGTTTGCCGCATAGCAAGCGGTGTTGATGGCCTCCGCCCAAAACTTTTCCGGAGTGTTGTACTCATGAAGCATAGACCTTGCTAGAGTTATGAGCGTCCGGTTCTTCCTCTCTACAACACCATTTTGTTGTGGAGTATATGTGGTGGTGAAAGGATCGAAATGCCCAAGAGGGGGGGGTGAATTGGGCTCTTTTAAATTTCTAAGCAATATAAAAACCTAACAAGAGCCAATTAACCCCCTAGTGCTTTCCCAAGTGTGTCCTAGCTAAACAAGCAAGGCATGGCAAAGAAAGCGGTAAAGCCCTATGCAATTCTAGTCAAGCAACAAGAAGGTAAAGCGGAAAGTAATGCTTGAATGTAATTGCAATAAGTAAAGAGGAGGAGGCAAAGGAAAAATGACACGACGACTTTTTGCCGAGTTATAGAGGAGTCGACACTCCCCCTAGTCTTCGTTGGAGCACCGCGCACGGTATCGCTCCCCCTTAGTCCGCGCAAGGACTAAGTTCTCTCTATGGGCTGATTCTTTGCCACTCCGGCTCAGTGAATCGCCCACAACCGATCACAACGTCGATGGAGAAGGGCCGCCGACAATCCTCCGGCAATCACCTTCCTCCTAGCACCACCGGACTGTCTAGGTGATGTTGATCACTAAGAGTAACAAGCCTTGATCTTCACTTGACTCACTCAAGCTTCACAACTAAAGTATGCACACTTGAACTCTTGGATGAACTAGAGGAGAGGATGGATGGATTCGCGAATCGATCTCTCACTCTAAGGCTCTTGCTCTCTTCCCAACCTTCTCAACAAACTCGGCAACTGAAATGAGCAAAGGCCAGGTGGGAGAGATGGGTGAGGATCTATAAATAGCCCTTAAGAAAACTGCCTCGGGCTGGCTCTTTAAGTTGGCGACGGACGCTCCGACGCCTAGGCGACGGACAGTCCGTCGCCCTGCCCAACGGCTAGTTCTGCACATTGTTTTGGGTGACGGACGCTCCAGCGCAGTTCGACGGACGCTGAGGCATCAGCGTCCGACGCCCCTTTTCATTTTGCACTGAAAACAGGCCCACTGGAAGGCCGACGGACGCTACCCTAGCGTCCGACGCCTAGGCGACGGACAGCGTCCGACGCCCTCTGAAATTCAGGGGCTCAAACTGGGTGGCCGACGGACGCTACGTCATCCTGAAGTCAGCGTCCAACGCCATCGTCCGACGTGATGGACAGCGTCCGGCACCTCCAGACTCAGCATCCGACGCCTAGTAAACTTCTTTTTCAACTCTGGTTTTCGTCGCGATGAATTCGGAAGAAGTTCTTGGCTATCTTACGGTCACCAAAGGCTTGCTTAGAGCTAAGGAAGTCAAGTGTGCACCACACCTAAGCCATGAAGCTTTCCTAAGTCAAGCTACTAGTCTCAACCCCTCTTGATAGTACGGTCAAAGATCAAATAGAAGCCCTATCTATTTCTAAGTGCCCTTCATCACCTTATGGCACTTAGCCTATCATTCTAGGGTCTTCATCATGTCTCTTCAAAATCTGAAACGATATCCATCTTGAGGGCTAAGTGATGACCATTCATGCCCATTCATGTTGATCACTATGGCTAAGCTACGCATAGCCTCTGCAAAACACACGTTAGCCATAATAATCGCTAATTGTCGTTAATCATCGAAACCAACTAGGGCCATGATTCTTCAGGCAGATACCTCATGCTTGATCCCCACTTCATCACAATAGTCTTCAATCTTGGTGTTGACAAACTCGGTGCCATTGTCACTTCTTATCTTCTTGATCTTCACTTCAAACTCATTTTGTGCCCTTGTTGCAAACTTCTTGAAGATAGCTTGAGTTTCACTCTTTTCTTGAAGAAAGAACACCAAAGTGTACCTAGAGTAGTCATCAACTACCACTAAGCAAAAGAGATTTCCTCCAAGGCTTGCATAGGTGGTAGGTCCAAATAAATCCATATGGAGTAGCTCTAGGACTCTTGAGGTTGACATGAATGCTTTGGTGGGATGGGTGTTGGCAACTTGCTTGCCGGCTTGACATGCACTACACAACTTGTCCTTCTCAAACACCACATCCTTCACACCTCTAAACATCTCCTTCTTGACAAGTTTCTTCAAAGTTGACATGCCCACATGAGCTAATCTTCTATGCCAAAGCCAACCCAAAGAACTCTTGGAGAATAGACATGTTTGCAACTCAGTTTCATTTGAGGTGAAATCCACTAAGTAGAGGTTGTTGTGCTGAAACCCTTTGAATATCATTGATGAATCTTCAATCTTGGTCACAATCACCTCGGTTGGAGTGAAGAGACAATGGAATCCAAGATCACAAAGTTGACCCATGGAAAGCAAGTTGAAGCTTAGTGATTGAACTTGCAAGACATTTGATATTGATTGATCATTGGAGATTGCCACTTTGCCTAGACCTTGAACTTTAGCTTTTGAATTGTCCCCAAAGGTAATATTGTCTTGCCCTTCACATTCTTCATCAAGTGTAGTGAACATCCGAGAGTCACCGGTCATATGTTGAGTGCAACCACTATCAATCACCCAATGACTTCCACCGGTCTTGTAGTTCACCTACACACAAGCAACTTGGAGTTAAGCTTGTTGTTTGGGAACCCACTCAAAGCGGGCCCCATTGCCTTGGTAACCATCTCCTTTGCAACCCAAAGAACTCTAGGCTTGTTCTTCATTGGTGGACCAAGGAATAGTACTAGTGGTCTACCCTTGTGATCCTTCTTGATGACATAGTGAGCATCATGAGCAAATGGACTTGTGTGCTTGGGTAAGGTCTTGGGTGGTTGAGTCTTGCAATCATAAGCGAAATGACCCACTTGACCACACTCAAAGCATCTTCTTGGCTTGGGCTTTGAGTACTCTTGATAGTAGCCATTGTACTTGTTCTTATAATAATTCTTGGCCTCAATCTCAACCTTTGCCTTCATGATTTGGTTCTCCTTGAATCCAATGTCGGTCTTGTCATTCTTCATGACGGTGCTCATCAAAAGCTCACTTTGAAGGTTGTGACCCTTGGTGAACTTCTCAAAGCCACTTGTAAGCTTGGTCTTGTCACTCTTGAGCTTGTCAATTTCTTCTCTTAGAGATGTGATCAAGGTAATAGCATCCTTGTCTTCTTCTTGAGCCGGCTTGATGACAATAGGCTTGTTAGACTTGAGAGTGATTAGCTCTTCCTTGAGCTTTGAGTTCTCTTCTCTCATCTTGACATAGTCATCATACTTGTCGGCTTCTACAACTCTCTTTCCCTTGCACTTAGCACTTAGCTCAAGAGCCACATCATCAATCAAGATATCACAAGAGGTAGCACTATCACACTTAGCACACGGGTTAGTAGCAACATGTGTAGCAAGATCTTGATTAAGCAATTCATTTGCTACCACTAGTGTCCCATGTTCTTGCTTCACATTTTGGTAGTCATCTTTTAGCAAGTTATACCTTGTGTGAAGCTCTTGTGTTGACCTCTGAAGATTATCATGTTTCTCATTTGCTTGCTTAAGAGAGGCTTTGAGCTCCCTAGTGCTAGATGTGAGAGAATTAATCTCAAGCTTCAAATCACCGTTAGCACTAGTCAAGGTGTCAAGCTTATCATGCAAGTTTCCTTTGATCTCAAGTAGCTTGTCATTTTTACCTTTGTACTTCCTTATGATGCTAGCGTACTTGTTGCAAATTTTAATTAGTTCATCATAGGAAGGTGCTTCTTCATCGTCACTATCATTACCACTAGAGTCACCACTATCATCATAATCCTCTATTTTTACCTCCTTGTCACCTTTAGCCATGAGGCATAGGTGTGTAGAGGATGAGCCCGATGATGAAAGAAGAAGTGGCGGTGGAAGGGAAGAACCAATCACCAAAGCGGCCACCTCTCATCTTCACTCTCATCATCGGAGGAGGCACTAGAGTCCTCAATGTCGGTGAGCCAATCACCCACAATGTAAGCCTTGCCATATTTCTTCACCTTGTGAAAGTTGAAGTTCTTCTTCTTCTTGTATGGCTTGTCTTGCTTCTTGTCATCATCACTAGAGTCATCATTGCCTTCCTTGTTCTTCTTGAACTTGTTCTTGTTCTTGAAGTTCTTGAACTTGTCTTTCTTCTCTTCGGGGCAAGAATGAGCTAGGTGACCAAGATTGCCACAATTGTAGCACTTAATTTGGGAGATTGGCTTCCTTGAGGTGCTTGTGAAGAATTTCTTCTTCTTTGAGTCAAAGTTTACTCCACTCTTCTTTAGCCTCTTCAACATCTTGGTGGTCTTCCTCACCATGAGTGCGATGTTGTCTTCATCATCCTCTTCTTCACTTGCGCTCTCAATGACATATTGAATCTTGCACTTCTCCTTGGAGGATGCCTTGAGAGCCAAGTCTTTCTTCTCCTCCATCTCCTTCTTCTTGGAAGAGGATGAAGAGCTACCATCACCAATCTTCATGTACATCTCATGAGCATTGATCTTGCCCAAGACTTGAGTTGGTGTAGCGGCGGAGAGGTCTCCTTGGTGAAGCACCGTGACTATGTGGCTATACTTCTAAATTGGCAAGACACACAAAATCTTGCATACCACATCGGCCGGCGCCATTTGGTTGAGCCCAAGTCCATTCAACTCCTCTACAAGAATATTAAGACGTGAGTACATCTCATTAGCATTCTCATGAGTAAGCATAGTAAAGGAGTTCAACTTAGCCATGACCAAATGGTAGCGTTCCTCACGCTCACACTTGGTCCCTTCGTGTAGCGCACAAATGTTTGTCCAAACATCGTTAGCGGTTTTGCAGTTTTGCACACGGTTGAACACATCCTTGCCAATGCCACGAAAAAGAATGTTCTTTGCCTTGGCATTGTTCTTCTCAAATAAGGGATCCTCGGCAAACACGATGCCACCTATGGTAGCGGTTTTGTGCACACCGAGATCCACGGCCTCAAGGTAGGCCTCCATCCGCACTTTCCAATACGGAAAATCATCCCCATCAAACATGGGTGGCGGTCCATCCCCATGGGGCATCTTTCTCTAGGCAGTCAATCCCCATCCTAATTTGAGAGCAACCTTGCTCTGATACCAATTGAAATGATCTAGATGCCAAAGAAGGGGGGTGAATTGGGCTTCTTTTAAATTTCTAAAGCAATATTAAAACCTAGTGATGCCAATCACCCCCTAGTGCCTACCTCAATGTGTATCCTAACTAGAAAGCAATAGCAAGCCAATGAAAGGAAAGACAACCTAAGCAATTCTAGTAGGAATTGAAAGAACACAATGGAAAGGTAATGCAAAATGTAAAAAGCTAAGGATAGAGAATTGGTGACACACGATGTTTTCCCGAGGTATCGAGGTGTTGACACACCCCCGTAGTCCTCGTTGGAGCACCTCCAAGGTATAGCTCCCCCTCTACCCGCGCAAGGGTAGAGTGCTCTCTGCGGGTTGATTCTTTGCCACTTCGGCTCGGTGAATCGCCCACAACCGATCACAGAAGCTTGGAGAAGATCCGCCGACAATCTTCCGACGATCACTTCCTCCGAACACCACCAAACCATCTAGGTGCTGTCGAACACCAAGAGTAACAAGCACAAGACCTTCACTTGACCAACTCAAGGCTAGGAAGGTGGATGGATACACACAAGTCACTCCTAATCACTCTAGTGGGGAAGAACAAGATGATCTCTCTTAAATCTCTCCCTCACTAGGCACTTGGCTCTCCAAGAACTCTCACAAAGGTTCCTCAAGTGAAACAATGGCCAAGAAAGCTCACTTGGACGAGGAGGGCAACTATAAATGGTCCCATCCTCCAAAGCTAGCCGTTTCTTGCTTTTTCCCTTTTCTGCGAGAGCACTGGACTAGTCCGGAGCCTCACTACCGGACCATTACTTCTGGTCCGGAGCATGCAGTCCAATTCAAATCCAAGGCAGAACAGGGACCATCGGACTACTTGCATTAGTCCGGTGCCTAGTCCGGAGCCTCTGGTCCGGAACCTAGGTGCATACTGTACTCGAGTGATCTTCTGCTGAGGACCGTCGGACTAGCCTTCGGACTACCCGTCGGACTAGTCCGGAGCCCCCTTTGGGACTCACTAAAGAACACAGTGGCCACCGGACTACTTCCATTAGTCCGGTGCCCTCCGGACAGGTTGTCCAGAGCACTGACGGAAAACCATTCAGAACCAGATGGCCACCGGACTACTTCCATTAGTCTGGTGCCCTCCGGACAGGTTGTCCGGAGCACCTTCCTCAG
This sequence comes from Microstegium vimineum, assembly GCA_022036555.1. Classification (NCBI taxonomy): domain Eukaryota; kingdom Viridiplantae; phylum Streptophyta; class Magnoliopsida; order Poales; family Poaceae; genus Microstegium; species Microstegium vimineum. The sequence continues at coordinate 14,031,811 of CM039131.1, read as the reverse complement.
AACACTGCCTACGGCAGGACCACCGGACCACTTCCATTGGTCCGGAGCCTCCAAGGCAAACTGGTCCGGAGCCTCTTTGGCCTCCTTCTTCACCTTATCTCACTAAGTCTTTTGAAGAGGTTTTGCTCCTACCATCTCAAAGGCTATTAGTAGGGTCTCTAGGACTAGTTGTGACAGGTGTGCATACACCAACTTTCCCAAACTCTCCTAGGTCAAGCTACTAACCTCATATCCCCCTTTATAGTACGGTCAAAGGAAAAACAAAGCCCTAGCTATACTTAGTGCCCTTCTCAACCTTATGGCACTAAGGACTAGCCTAGTCTTCACCTTTAATCACCATCCTTTGAAACTGAAAACGATTTCCATCTTGGGGGCATGAATATCCATTAAACCCATTCAATAAGCATCACTTATGACCTAACTCTAATGACTTTTCCTCTACAAAACACACGCTAGTCATAGTGACCTAATATTGTCGTTAATCGCCTAAACACAAGGGACCATGATTCTTCAGTCTCTTCTTGTTAAGAATATCTCTGATGTACTTTGCATATGTAGGGACATGTATGACATCAAGTAGAGGTATGTTGACGTATAACTTCTGGATAACCTCTACAAACTTACCAAACTGCTCATCCAACTGCAGTCCTCTGTCTCTTCTAGGAAATGGTAGATAGTTGGTGTCATGGTAATCTTTTCTCATTTCTTTGTCATTTGGTGCTTGTAGCAATTCTTCTGCTTCATTGGGATTCTCTTCTTCTACTACTACTGGTATTGTCGGTGCTCTCCTTGTTCCTCTTGGGTGAGGGGGATCTCTGGTGGATTTCCCTCCTCTTGTAGTTATATTCTTTACCTGTTCAATGTTAGTGGCAACAAGAAAAACAACAGCTAGGTTTGCTAACTTAAGCTCTACCCTTTTATTAAGAATATTCTGTTCATCAAAAGCAGATACTAGAAAATCCATTTTATTGTGTATATATTTTAAAGAGAATTCATTTGCTTCTAACCTTTTTTAAAGATTTGAATTGATTTTAGTTTGCTGCGCAATTAAATTCCTCAAAGTAGATTGCTTTAAAGTATTACCTGGATTCATACCTTTGCTATTGGGTTGACTTCGAGTAGGTTGATGTGGGCATTTGTATGCCGTTTCAATAGCCCTTCGATCTTCTTTATATTTCGCCCTCTAGTCAAGCCAATGGAGTAAATCATCCATCTTGGTTGATAGTGCATTTACTTCCTCGGGTATTTCTTCTGTTTGGTGACAATGTTGAACTTTATCTTGGGACCAGCTTTGGTTTTCTACTATCTTGTCCATAAGTATCTCTGCTTTTCCAAGTGTAAGCTCCAAAAATGATCCTCTAGCAGATGCATCTAGGCATTCACGAGCCTTCTGAGTTAATCCATGGTAAAGGGTTTGTATGAGTAACCATCCTGCCATTCCATGATGAGGACAATCTGATATGTATCCTTGAAAACGCTCCCATGCTTCTAGAATGGTTTTTGATTTCTGGTGTTGAAAATTGGTAATCCTTCCTCTTAAGGCATTGGTTTTGCCTATAGGAAAGAACTTTGCTAGAAAGGCATTCGAACAGTTTGTCCAAGTGTTGATATCTTCCTTATTGGTGTAGAACCACTTCCTCGCTCTTCCCATAAGTGAGAATGGAAAGAGGCGAAGGAGTATGGTGTTTTGGGTGATTCCGTTGATGTTGATTGTGCTTCTGATCTCTAAGAAATTCTGCAAATGTGCACTAGCATCTTCATGTGCCTTTCCACTGAATTGTGTAGCTTGCACCATATTGATGAGGCTTGGCTTGAGCTAAAATTCAAATTCTTCTTCACCTTCTTCTGCCTCAAGTACCGGACCATTGCGAATATTCTCAATGCTTGGAGCAGAGAATTCTCGCAGGGTCTTTTGTGCCATAGCTTCAGAAATTGGTGACTAGCTTCTTCTTTCTTGATTGCTTTGATTCTAATGATGAAGAGTTGAATGTATCACAGTCAATCCTACAATACTCTGTATAGAAATATAAACATAGAAAACAACAGGGTGATCCTGCCAAAGCAGAGGTGCCTTGTTATGATTTAATTTTTCTCCATAGTCTAATTCTAATATATATCTATATTCTATGCGCACCGATGTTTTATATCCCTGGCAACAGCGCTAGAAATGCTTGTTGACACTTCTTAACACCACTTTGAATACTGGGTTGTCATCCCCAGCATGGCGCTAGAAATGTGCGGTGGTATTTATGAATGTAAAGGCTCTCTAGAAAATGTATTTATTCTATCCGCAAGCGCACAAATAAAATACCAATTGTAGCACTTCACCAAGAAGTAGTTTCCAGGTAACGTTTATTTATATTTTTGCTAAAGGAAAAGCAAAACATTGGTGGCATGAACTAACAAGGGTTTAAGACTAGAGATGGACTTGCAGAGCATGATTACTTATGAGAAACTCGATCACACAGTCACTTGCTTCGGTAGGGGGTAAGCCATAATAAAAATAATGATATTGAAGTGTAAGCTCAAAGATAAATAACACAAAGATTACAGATAGACTACTCCATATAAATGTAAGGTGACGTCGGATTAGTAAGAGAATAACTTCCAAGTGTATTCTAATATATTAAGTCATAATCTACTCTAGCACATATACAATCATATATAGCAATAAAGGACTCTTCATCTATGTATAAGGAACATCGCTAAAGAAAGACAGGATATAACAAGACTTACTCCGCAATACCAATTCTGTCTGTCCTAACAACGGGGGGTGGACTATATAAGAATCAATGGAACTGTCACTTCCACGAACTACCACGCGACCCGGCCAATAGGATACATTTGCAGGTAAATAGCATCTAAGCACCACGCTCACATGTGATCTACCACCTAACTCCCTCGAGGGAAGAGCTAAGCGCTTTGCAAACTCATACATAAACTCATTATCAATCATAACTATATCAATTATAGAACTAGAACAAACTAAGAACATAATAAATAGAAACATAATGATATTAAGAATAAAGTCATAGAGAAATATACAAGATAATACCTATCTTTATGACGATGATCCGAAATCCAGAGCGCGATGCTCTACTTCTCTAGATCTATCTAATCAATCCTATAAAACTTGAAGGAATTGGGAGTAGCTATTCTAATTCTCTGGTGGAGAGAGGGATATGAAACCCTAGATTTGATGGCTTCCTCTAATAATGATTTCTCCTCTTCCTCAGGGGTGGCAGGGCCTTCCTTATATAGCCCCCTCAAATGAACGTGGACCGTCGGATCAAACCGACCTTAATCGAGTGATTTAGATTCATGCTCAAAGGTGGTTAGGCATGATCCTCGAGCTTCTCCCTGATTGGCCACAGGGGTAGGGCGGGCGCCCCAAACCCTAGGGAGGCTGCCCTGGGTGTGGGCCCTCACGGCCTCCGGCTTGGTCCAGTCTCTTCTAGAGCCTTCCTGAGTATTCTTGATCGTGCGGAGGTCCTTCCTCTCTATGTAAACATGACATGTGGACCTTCCTTTGCTCTTTTCCTGATAACTCCCTGTAAAAACATCAACTCACCAAAACTTGTGGAATACTGTCAGTTGGACCCCCTAAGTCTATGGTGGTGATTCAATTAAGTCCTTTTTATCTCTTGTTGACATATAGAATTTGATACTTAACGACCGTAAACATTTGGCATCTCTCTGAGCTCCACTACCATGCAAAAATGAATGCAATTAGGGCGCCAGGGGGGTCGGCCGATATTCCTAAGTGCACCCAGCACTCCTCCCCCTTCTAGCTATATGAACACATACAGAGAGCCTCTTCCAACACACACACTCATCCAGCAAATCCACGAGCCAAAAATTATTGCCATCCTTCTCTGAGGAGCTTCACCGCTAATCAAGGGTGGTATACGGTTATTAACCCTTAACCCTTGTTGGAGTGGTGTTTGTTTCCTTGCTTCAGGGATGAAGAAGTCACTTAGAAGTGCGTTTAAGAAGGCACACAGTGTGGTTAGTGGGAGTTTCTCCAAACACTCCCAGGGAGGAAGCTCATATAAAGGTACGGAGATCATGTCAATTGATTCGGTGCACGGCTCAAGTGCCACCGAAATCATGGCCAGTAGTGCTAGCCATGGTGATTATGAGCAAGAACACACACAGTGCCGGTCATTACGAGTCGGCCGGCGATTCGGGAGATCAGTCATCATGGGTCATTGATCCGGAAACCGACATTAGTCTCACACCTCATGAGATGACCATGTTCAACATTTTAAAGGTACGTGACTACGAGCACACCAAGGTAATTGATTCTGCCCTCTTAGCAAAAATGGGATTAGATGTAGAATTTGATGAAGCCTTTAAAGCTATGGGGTGGACTAGTGAATTTTGGGATGTGTCTAGAGACCCAGGAAGTAAACCATTAACTCTAGAATTTCTAAGCATGGTTAACACAAATGTGCATAGGCTCACTTTCTGGTTGCTTAATCATTCATTTACGTTTACCTGGAAAGAATTTGCCCTTATTCTTGGATGTAGAGAAAAATGTGTTGTTGATCTTGAGCATGCTACCCAGGGGTATAATAGACGTGATTTTTGGAAACAAATTTCTGGAAAAGATAATGCTAGATAGCCACGAACCAATGAACTTCATAATCCCATGTTACGTTTCATGCATCATTAGATAGGAATAACTTTGTTCCCTAGAGATGATGTGAGAATCATAACGGATAATGAGCTAAGAATACTTTTTGTCATGGCAAACAAAATTCCTGTTTCACCTGTTAGAGCCATGGTAGATCATTGGTGTCCGACCCATAAAAGAAGAGGACCCTTTGAATTCACTTCCATGATCACCAAAATCATGCACAACATGGCACAACTTGATGATTATCAATTTTTCCTAGACACACCTAGAACTATTTTAAACATGGCTTACTTTGTGCAAGGCCATATTTTGGCGGGTGGTCCAAATAATTCTGTCATATATTTGTCTAGTGACCCTAACACCAGAATTCCACTTTCCTGTGAGAGACTTAAACTGTAAAGATGTAGGCGACTAACCCTGAACCTAGACACCCAAGAAGGACGCATGAGTTTTGCAGGTCAACGGATGACACGCAGCATGGCATATGCTGCACAAGAAGAAGGCACATCCTTAGGACCAGAATATGAGGAAAATGAGTCCACTAGTGCCATGCAGTTTTTGCAGCCCAAGCGGAGGATTCCAGAGATCATCATCACGTGCCCAAAGTGCACGATTCTCTTTTGCTTCTTCATAGGAAACAGATTACCGTGACTTCCGTCATGACATGACTCTACTCACTAATCAAGTGGGTGAGCTACGAGTGGAGCATGAAGCTCTCCACAAAAACGCGGTCCAAAATCAGCAGCGGATTCAAGCAATGAGAGACCATAATGCCCAGCAATGGGCTATGTTCTTCGCCCAGCAGGGAATGCCTCCAATGCATTTCCCTCCACCAGGACCATGAAAGAAATAAGCTTGGGGGAGGTTCCCTCCCCCACTAAGGTAAGTTTTAATCTTGCAATTTAATTTTTGTAATTTTAATTTCAGCATTATATTTCTGCATTTCATTTTCGTAATTCCTTCTAAAAAACTGAAAAATGTTAAAAACAACAAAAATATTTCCCCATCAGTTAATTATGTCCATTCCCTTTAGCTTATATTTGCTTCATAAATATTTATCTCCCTTGTGGAAATGATGAATAGTTGCTCTGTTAAATATTTCTCTAGTACTTAGTTTAGAACTTGGTATTTCTCTAAGTATGGATTACTTGGCTTAAAAGAAACCATCATGAACCTGAAACTTTTGTGGGTTGCAAATGTTGTAACTAAGTCTAAGTTGTTGTGAGACATGATATAACAAGACAAGAGCTGCTATAATATTGTTCTAAACAAGAATGACTATTGGAATTTTATTTATTAAAATGATAAAAAACACTTTTTGTTCCTCAATGGTTAAAATTCCTATCAAAGCCATATATGCTCTTACATGATATATGCTTTCTACATAAGCTGCTTGCTTTGTGTTGAGTTTTGTCAAGTTTTGTGACCCTTGTTGAGAGACTTATCATGCTCCCAAGATCAATATCACATACACACCATATATATATGTTGCTTCTACATTGGAAGTACACAGAAACATGCATGTACATTTTCCACAAAGTTCATGCTCCATGTTCTAAAATAGTTATCTCTCTAGTATGTGCTAGTAAATGAGACAGACTATGAAAAATATGAAAAAAAGAAAAAACAAATATAGGGGCACATGAAGGTCCCAAGTTTTAGAAAAATAATGAGCACATCAAAGCTCATAGAAAAAGAAAAATAAAGATAGTTATGTCTCAAAATAATAAGTTAGAAAGAGAGATATTATCAAATAGAGGAGTATTGATCATTTGCCAAGTTCCACACACTTGCACATCTTGATCTAAGAGTATGACATTTCTCTCCTTGGATCCAAAATTTGACTTTACAAAATATGCAAGGTAAGTTTGCTACATCTTTTATCCCTACCTATAGATCCACATAAGCCTTTAGAGTAGGATGAAAAGAAGGCAAACTTCAAATATGTGCCTTGGTGAGGAATCATACACCTTATTAGCGACTCGAGAGTATCATTTGAGGAACACTAAGTCTTTCTTTTACAAAACATTACAAAACCTCCGATATGAAACTTATGAAAGAATAAGAAAACTAGTGCTCAAATCAAGTTGTTCTATCTCTCAACCACCCAAGACAAAGCATAAAGTCATAAGCCCCATGAAGGAGTAAGCTAATATGGGTGAGTTTTTATTGCTAATTTTTCCATTCAAAAGAGAAGTATATTGTTGTAGATTTAGTACTCTTGAAATATGAAGCATAGTAGCAACTTCTGATCCACCGAAGCTAAGTTTGATTGTTGGCTCGGGACGAGCAAAGGTTAAGATTGGGGGATCTTGTTGACACCAAGAATGACACACTTTTATATATCCAGAATAGTGTCAACAACCTCAGGATCAAGGATAAACAATCACATCATGAGCATACTTTATAAAATAACAAATTCCACATGTCCATGAAGTATTTGATGCAGATTTAGATGAAATGGAGCAAGGAGGGCTAGTGGGACCCACATAGTGGGTTAGCTGACCCCATGTTGGGCCCACCAGGCCCCTCACACTGGCCATGATCCAGGGGAAGCACTCCCAAGTGATCATCAACCCTTGGATCAACTTGTGCTTCCTCCCAACGACTCAAATGCACCTCACATGGATCCATGGTCCCAAATCAAGGAGATCAACGTGACAAACAACTCAGAAGAACCAACCAAGAGACATGACAAGTGGGGACACCCTCTAAAAGGCCGAGGTGGGCCCCAGACCCCTATAGGGGGTCGGACGATCCCTACCAGGGGCACCCCCCCACTTGGTCCCTGACTAGTGGGGCATGTTCTAGAAGACCAAGGCAGGGCCCACAGCCCATAGGGGGGGGTCGTCCGATACCCCCTAGCTCGGTGCTACACCTGGTGACTCCCCACACATTAAACACATGTTGAAGATCAAGAGCATCCACTCTAAGTCGGTTTAGAGACGGTGGATCCAAGGGTGGAGAATTGAAGCCTCCTGGATCGATGACGTGGCGATGGAGTAGCCCCTAATCCACCTCCCACTATAAATAGAGGCTCATACCCCCCTCTCTAGTCATGATGTAATCCATACAAGCCACTCTTGTTCTCAAGTGGAGATTAGTCTAGTGGTGTTCTCTAGTGTGGGAGTTAGAGTTGAGTTGAGTTGAGCTTTGCTCGGGATTTCCGAATATTGTCTTCCTGGAGAATCTGGTATAAGCTCTTGTATCTTTTCTCTTTTGTAAGACTCTACTTATTTAATGCAATATTCCTTCTTTACTTTACTTAGTCTTTACTTTGTGCAATATTATACTTGCTATAGTATTGTTGTGGTTTATCTTGTCATTTAGTTGTTATAAACTAGATTGAGATCCTTGTGGCCTTTCCTGTATGCGATCATCGCCTGTTATAGGGTGCTTTAATTGTCGTATACACGATTAGAGTAGTGAGAGTAGGTGTAAGTGTGGTGCTTATACTTAATCTTGCCTTTGGTTATCGCTTATTGCACGAATTGTTTGTGGTAGCTAGCAAGAGAGTGACAGCCTTGTCTAGTCTTTGTATTCCACCACGTGTTCTTAGGCAAGTTTTTCCCTCCTACTGATCTATCCTCTCGCCTAGCATACTTGTATTGAGGAATCAATCGATGTTTATATCAATTGTAAGCCATAGTTAAATCCACAAAGGTAGAAGTTGGAATCATAGGAGTCCTTTTTACTCTCTCGTTGTCCTCCCACATAGTTATACCCACTAGTTATCTCTTACTTATCTTTATCTCGGTTTGTTACATCATCACCTTTCTATCATATTTCGATTACCCTCCTACACTAGTTGGTACTAAATTGAGGTAATCTCTAGGATCTCTCTTTTATTATTATTTCTAGCTCCGTTTTCCCTTGAGAGAATATAAATTACGATATCCCGGAATACTCCTGGGTGAAGTACTACAACGGTATAATCTGTGCGCTTGCGAATTTATCCAATAGTCATAAGAAATACCAACAATAGCCCCCTCTCAAACCAGCCCGCTGGCCACTAAAATCTCGCAGAATAAGTTGGCATTGGACGCACCGATGCTCAGCATTGGACGCACCGACGTCTGGCCCAACGGTTAGTTCCTGTTCAAACTCAGTGTGCATCGGATGCACCGACGCCCAAGCATCCGATGCGTCCGACGCAACTCGATGCTCTCTAGTTTCTCTCGGGTTTCACTCAGAAAATCATCGGACACACCCTAGAGTATGACGCCATGCCAACGTACGCGTCCGACGGCCTCAGACTCTCTCTGGAACCTCTCTGCATAAGCATTGGACGCACCATCGGACTCACTTCACTTTTTGCCTTAGCATCCGACGCATGTGACAATCAACCTTTAACTTCCTAAGGGCATCGGACGCGTCCGATGTCACTCTGACATGAGTCCGATGCCAAACCCTAGGCATTGGCACTGCACCGGACGCATCCGATGCCAGTGTCCGATGCTTGTTAGGCACCTCTCTGAACTCCAAAACACTTAGCGATGAATATAGAAGATGTTCTAGGCTATCTTAGAGATAACTCAGGCTCACTTAGGGCTATGTATGTTAAGTGTGCACCACACCTATACAATGAAGCACTCCTAAGTCAAGCTACTCATTCTAAGCCCTCTTAATAGTACGATCAAAGGTAAAACAAAGACTTAATCTATACTAAGTGCTCTTCATCTCCTTGTGGCACTTAGACCTAGTCAATCAATGGTCTTCATCTTCACCCTTTGAAATCCGAGAGCGATATCCATCTTGGAGCATTAGAATTCCAATAGTTGCCCATTCATTCCATGTCACTATGACCTAACACTCTAATTGCCTCTACAAAACACACGTTAGCCATAATAACTTCGTATTGTCGTTAATCACCGAAACCATGGAGCCTAGATGCTTTCATATATGTATATCATTTTTAAATAAACATTTTTATAGAAATATGAAATCAAAGTCATGCTTTGAGACCGTGTTGTTGTCTAAAACAACTTATTTTACACTATAGAGGGAGTATATATATTATTAGGTATATATAGATATATAATATAGTATATAATAATTATTAATTTTAATTATTATTTTTTTAAAAAATTAAATAGGCAAAAAAAATCCATGTGACCTACCGTCTAGCCTCCTTCTTACTGGGACGGCCTAGCCCCGGCCCAACCCGTCAAGCATCGACAAGTTTTAATAACAAAAAGAGTAAAGTGCACCAGCAATTCTTAAACCTGCTCTATTGTGTCATCCTGGTTCCTAAACATGTAAATCAACTGTTTAAGTTTTCAAATTTGTTCATGTGTGTTATCTCGGTCCTTAAACTTGTTCAGTCGTGCATCCCGGTCCCTAAACTTAATTTTGAGTCTCATCTAAGTTCAAACAAGCCGATCTGAAATCTTAATATAAAAAGTAATTCATATTTTTTTTATATGAACTCGAATAAAGACAAACTTTATTAAAAATTTAGTCCTCCACACAATCTACATATTTGTATTTGGTTTTTTTGAATTAAAACTATTTAGAGTCCCAAAATATTATTTTATTTTTATAGATTTTGAAATTTAAAATTTAAAAATATCAAACAATCTTGGATATTGATATTTTCTGTATGAAACTTATAGTTCTCAATATGTTCTACAACTTTGTAGTTGAAATGATTTTTATTTAAAGTCATTTAGTATCCCAAAATTTAATTTTAAAAATTTACATGTTTTGATATTTAAAATTTCAAATTATCAAATAATATTGGATATTGAAATGATCTATATAAAATTACAGTTCTCAATATGATCTATAACTTTGTAGTTGAAATATTTTTATTTAAAGTTGTATATTATCTATATTTTTTAAAATTTCAAAATTTATAAATTTACAATAATATTTTGGGATATTAAATGACTTCAAATAAAAAATTTTAACTACAAAGTTATAAACCCTAGTGAGAACTATGACTTTCATATACACCATATCAATATCCATCAATATCTAAGAGTGTTTGATAATTTTAAATTTCAAAATCTCTAAATATATAAGATCACAAACAATTTTAACTTTAAAACTTTTTAACTATAAAGTTGTAGATCGCATTGAAGACTATAATTTTAATATAAAGTTTGTCTTCTCTCAAGCTTCTATAAAAATTATGGATTATTGTTGATATCTAGATGCTCATGTTTGATTTAAATGAAATTTAGAATAAGTTTAGGGTCCAATATCTAGATGATATAATTCAAACATAAGGGTCGATTTATAAGTTTAGAAGCAAGAATGACACACCTAATTAAATTTAAAGACCGAAATAACTCATATAAACAAATTTTAAAGACCTAAATTGACACCGAAACCAAATTGACACACCAGCGCAAGTTCTAACATCTTTTTAGTTTCTCTTAAAATTTTAAAATTTTGCCAGATTCTATGTCACATCGAATCTTTAAAGGGAACGTATGCTATGGAAACAAGATTACCATGAAAACTATGGAAACTCGCACGTGGATCGATGGATCTAATTCTGATGATGGGAGAGATTAGGAGAGATTAGCAATTAACCCCTCCCACAGTGTGTCGATCCATGTGCTAATCTCTTCCACACTGTGGGAGGGGTTAATTGCTAATCCATGTGCTAATCTCTCCCACACTGTGGGAGGGGTTAATTGCTAATCTCTCACACCATCGGATTTAGATACAACGATCAACGTGTGAATTTCCATAGTTTCCACGGGAACCTGGTTTTCATAGCATATGTTCCCATCTTTAAATGCATGTATGAAGTATTAAATATATATATAAAAAATAACTAATTATACAGTTTATCTGTAATTTATGAGACGAATTTTTTAAGTCCAGTTACTCAATAATTAGACAATAATTGCTAAATACGAACGAAACGCTACTTTTGCACTCCTAAAAATTTGGGAACCCTGTTTAGATCTAGTAAAGTTATTAGCACTGTAGTGTTTGATTTATATTTGATTATTGTCTAATCATAAAATAACTAAGTTTAAAAGATTCATCTTACAAATTACAAATAAACTATACAATTAGTTGTATTTTTTATTTATATTTAATACTTTCTGTATGCGTCAAAGATTTGTGGTAGAAAATTTGGAATTTTGAAGGATCTACAGGCCAAAACTCAGGCCAAAACTTAGAAGCAACAAACACTTCTTCGTTCCTTTCTTCCTCCGCACTCCACCTTCGCCGGCGTCGCCATGGACGCCGACCTCGTGCAGCGCTGCCTCGAGGCCGGTGGCCGCGACTTCCTCCACCATACCTCCTCCCCTCCCTCTCCGACCTCCGCCTCCGCCGCTGCATCCTCCTCTATCCTCCAATCCCTCCCCCTCCACGTGGTAAACCATCTTCCTCTCTTCTCCTGTTCCTCTCATCATCCATTCCTCGACCTAATGTCCTAATCCCTTCCTCTACCTCTTTCCCCAGTCCTTCGACCGCGGCTACTACCTCCTCGTGAAAGCGATCCAGGAGCTGCGTGCGCGCAAGGACGGCCACGTCGTTACCGTCGGCATCGGCGGACCCACCGGCTCCGGCAAGACCAGGTATCGGCGGCGGCGTCATCCGTTCCCCTCAATTAATCGGGCCATTTTTGGGGGACGTTTGGTGATTTGTTGGTGGCTTTGTGCTGCACAGCTTGGCTGAGAAGGTGGCGTCGGTGCTAGGGTGCGTGGTGATCGTCTCCATGGAGGACTACCGCACAGCAGCTGGTGGCGACGACGGCAGCAGCGACGTCGATGCCATCGATTTTGACGCACTTGCTCGCAACCTCCAGGTTGGGTCTGGGTATTCCTCCTCACGGCCCGTTGGGATTTGGGTGGGACTGGTTCGATGCTCACGAGTATGTTGAGAAATGGTGGGATTTAATTTTCTTGTCGATTGCACCATTGGTAGGGCTAATTAATTTTGGGTGGGGGGAGTGGACTTGTTTCCCGAAACAGAAGTGTCTAATGTTTTCCTTTTTGCCGTCAATTTCTGAGTCCTGGATGAATTTGAATGATAAAACCGTGTCCGCATAGTCAAATTTGTTAAATATGGGGTAAAAGGTTTTGCTATATGACTAGTTGACGATTGCTTGGCAATTTAACAACCTTTTGGATTTGGTTATGGTTGTCTAATCATTGACTGCGAAGGGAAAAACAAATTGAACCTTTGCTTTTCAACTGTTAAACTAGTTCATAAATAGTGGTTACATGCAACTGAATTAGAAGGGTATGTCTTATTCTTGTATTAGATCTTTGCAGTTTCCTTAATAAGGCCTGAATATTGTCTTGTTCTGAAGCATTTTAGGGTTTCTTATTGTTAGGCGTGATAAGAACTGAAATTATCTGATAGAGATAAATAAAGTGCTAAAGGTGTTATCTTCGTCAGGAACTCATGTGCATCATCACCAAATAAATAGTGGTGCCTGTATATGTAAACTCCAGCCCCCTTGGCTTTAATATAATACCCTGTGAATTTATAATGCTTCAAATCTCTTAATTTGTATATTGGAGCATGGAAATGTTTAGCTTGTGCAAGATTTGACATCCCCAAGTCCCCAACCCTACCATGGCTTGTAATGTTTTGGCTTTAGAAAATGTTGGTAGACTGGCTACCCATGGTTTTGGTATTTTACAGTGATGGTTTGCCACTTGACCTTTAGGGTCCGTTTGGCACAGCTCTAGCTCCGAGATCTATGCTGCTTCTATAGTTTGTATGTTAAATTAAAGTGGTTTCAATGTTTTTATTTTAATTGAAAATATAAATAAAATGAGTCATTTAAATGCACTTAACATGCCTGCAGCTCTAGATCTAGGATTTTCTAGAGCTACAGCTGACCAGGTCTAGGAAATCAGATTTCCTAGAGCTAGAGCTCTGCCGAACAGGGCCATAATATATGTATAGTTGTAGATTTGTCCAACGTTTGTAAAAGTAACGCTTGCATTTGTTAGGGGACTTAGCACAATTGATTGGCTCAATATCAGATGCTAATTGTGCAATTTTAATTGTGTGCCATTTGTTTAGTTCAGGTGTTAATTGCACAAATTTTATTGATAGATTTCTGCCTATATTTTTGGTGATGATTAGTGCCCTTACAGTCATGTCTATTGAGCAGGATCTTGTGAAGGGTAAAGACACAATGGTGCCACTAGTTGATTTTCAAGAGAAGAAACAAACTGGATGGAGGCAACTGAGGATTTCTTCATCTGGAGTGGTGCAATATCTCAGCAATACATGCTATACCTCTACAAAATCTTTAACATGTCTTCTGATACAAGTTGTTCCAGGTGATTGTCGATGGTGCGTATGCTCTGCATTCAACACTACGATCATTGCTTGATATCCGGGTTGCTGTGGTAAACATGATAGTTGCTTACTTTCTATAAGTTATTTTTGTTAAGACTTGCATTCTCGCAGAACAATAATATTACCTGTTATGTAACCATACAAGTTGCATGGGTTTCAGGTTGGTGGTGTTCATTTTAGCCTTCTTTCTAAAGTTCAGCATGATATTGGAGATTCTTGCTCATTGGACTATCTGATCGACAGTATATTTCCATTGTTTAGGAAGCACATTGAGCCAGACCTGCATCATGCACAAGTACTGCCTTTGTCTATGCATAGCTGTTATCTTCTTTAGATTTCTGAGTATCATTTGGTTCTTTGGTAATGATGTTTCCTAGTTATTTGCTGCTGCAGATTAGGATTGATAACAGCTTTGTCTGTTCATTTCGAGAACCGTACTACAAGCTAAAGTGCAAAAATGAGGTCAGCAAAGGATTACTGTTGATTAATAGTTTAATACTCCCTCCATCCACGAAAGGATGCAACTATTGGATTTGTGCAAGTCAAACTAGCTTAACTTTGACCAAGTTTATAGTGAATAGTATTAACATTTATGTCTCCAACTAGGTTTACTATGAAATGATATTTCATAATTAATTTAATGGTACTTATTTTGTATCACTTTGATCAAACTTCAAATCATTTGACTCCTCGAAAAGTGAGAATTGCATCCTTTTTTGGATAGAGGGAGTACTATTGTTAATATCAATATTCCTATTTTTTTTTCCAAGAAATATTCAATTATTTTGGTTTGATGATTTCTATTAATCTAATAGATTTGACTCGATGAAAGTTTATTTTTCATCTGTGGTGGTATTTTTCTTTTGATGTTGAATAGTCATATGTTTCTTCCTTTTGAAATCAATACTATTGTGTCTGCTTCCTCTTTTGTTAACCCTTGCACCAGTATTTTGGTAACACTTCCTGCTATTTGGTTGGTAGTGCTAATATTATGCAACTAGCTTTAGTTAATAGTTAGTGTAGCTGCTAGGAGAGTCAAGGGCCTATTGGGCCTTAGCCCATTAGGGTTAATTAGTCGCTTCCTTAGGAGCCAAGTAAGACCTCAATATATAATGAGAGGAGATGTATCAATCTAATCAAGCAAGTGTTAAGAAGGAAATCCCTTCCCTCTTGTTCGGCTGTGGGCGAACGCCCCACGGCCGGATTCCCGGCACCCTAACCCTAGCCACCTCAAGGCATCGACAGTACCTGTGGTACTGTAGCACCGCAGGTACTGTAGCGCGCCCAATCTCATCCGCTGCGTTGGGGAACTTCAGTATGTGTTTTCCCCCCACAGGGGGCAGGTATGCTGTTTTCCCCACGGGCAGCGACCTCCAACTCTACGGCAACGGCGGTAGGGGAGTCGCTCCCCTTCTTGTCACCGGCGGCGACGCATTGTCTAGCACCACCGCATTCCGTCATTGGCCGCCACAAGGACGTCTCCGCTGGTTGCTATCGCGGCTAATCCCAGGTGGCTATACCCGTGCACTCCTCTCGTTCCGGTGGGCTCCATGGGATCCAGGTGGCTACACACGTGCAGGTCCACACGGAGGGTGTCCGCCATATCTTCAGGAGTCAAAAATAAAGAGTCGCAGTCTATTTCACATCAATAAAATAAGCCGAGATGTAAAAGACTTGTTTTTAGTAGGTGTTAAGTTTGTGTCTAGCAAAGTCGTTGCCAGTGTTATCATTATGTTGCAGCTCGAGGACGAGCTGCATGTCCAGGTGGGGTGTAGTGCTAGGAGAGTCAAGGGCCTATTGGGCCTTAGCCCATTAGGGTTAATTAGTCGCTTCCTTAGGAGCCAAGTAAGACCTCTCTATATAATGAGAGGAGATGTATCAATCTAATCAAGCAAGAATTAAGAAGGAAATCCCTTCCCTCTTGCCCGGCCGTGGGTGAACGCCCCACGGCCGGATTCCCGGCGCCCCTAACCCTAGCCGCCTCCGGGCATCGACAGTACCCGCGGTACTGTAGCGCGCCCATCTCTGCCTCTCCCGCAACTCCCTCCTCTTGATCCCCAGCAGCCGCCATAACAGTAGCACAACAAGGGGCAATATGGATGGGGAAATAGGGAGCTGCAACTATGCCAGGTGCTGGCGCCAGCCAAGCTTATATAACCATCCAAATCTTGACATGATCACAACAATCAACAAATTGTTAAGAATTTGCTTGTATCCCAGTTTGCTAAGTGTTCAGATTTGTGTATCCCATTCTTTAGACAGATTGCTGTAAGTAGCTACCTGTTGGGGCCTTACCATAATTTGAGAGGATGCATACCAATTGCAATTAAGGAGAAATATCATATGGAGTATGTAATTGTACTTTGCCCCGGAACCCTGGGGTACTGATGCCTCAGCATGCTCTGCCGCTGGACAGCGTTCCAGGGCGGCAACCTTGTGCCTCACATTTTTATTTCCTGCCCCAGTCCCATGTCAGCCTATGAGAACTGGCCAACAAGAAACCAGGTTGCACTTTGATGTATCCCATCCCCCTTAAGATTCCTTGTATCAGAAGTTCTTAGCTTGAAGACCCTTCAGTTTTTTCAAGAATGATACCTACATGAATATGAAATCTGTGGTTATTTTGTTCACCTTGACAGTAGAGTTTTGATTATGTATTGTTTTCCGGTTTACTCCCTTCTTCGCTAGTTTTGCCTGATTATTTGTGACATTTCATGATAAAATACTGCTGTTTAACTATTCAGTGGAAAACTGGCATGATGTATTCTTTATATTGAAATGTTAATTTGGGAGTGCTGCTTCTGCAGACAGATGCATTTAGTATCGTGGTGCTTTGTCTGTGCATTATCATATCGAACTGTATATTGCAAATGCTAAATGTGCAAAACGCTGATTTTGGAGAGCACAGTGGTTTCAGAAAATGTTTATAGCCAATGAGTACCAGAAATGTGTAGTTATGGACTCTATGTTACATTTGAATATTGGGTTTGAAGTTCTTGACTGAATTAGGGGGTTTTATGCATGCTCATGTTTCAACAGTATCATAATAGCAGCCTGCATTTCATTTTGGAGTGTTTATTTATTTATTTGTATTCATATTCATGCAGTATGAGCTTGTGTGATTTTTGATGTGGCACACAATTTGTAGCTATGGTTAGTTGGTTACTCACTCCATCTTTTTTATATCCTTTGGTTTTGAACTTTTTGTGTTTTATTGTAGTCATCAGATGGCAAGAAGTTATATTCTTTTGAACAAAATAAAGCGGAAACTGAGAAGTGAGTTCATCCTCTTCACTCTCTTAATTTATTTGTCCACTTGGCTGGAGTTGTTCAGAGAGTTTAAGATTGTCAAGATCGTGATATAGATTGTAGGAGTGTGCATTCCTGCAGTTGTACAGCTTGGAGCCTTGGACTTAGATCAGTCCATGGATATGACCTTAATAGAATCATTAACTATTTGTGCTCAGGATTATTATTATGTTTAATATCTTCTATTAATAGCTGACGGCTGCCTCCTGTGTTTCTGCCCAGCGTGCTGCCCAGGGGTTTTTCCAGAGTGTTGCCTGGATTCTCCTCTTAATTCTCTACTTTAGCTTCTCGTATTAATACTTGTAACAGACCCTTCTTCATCTATTGAGAAATACACGAGCAGATTTTTCTCTAATATGGTATCAACAGACTCCTGAGATCCTGTGATCTCTTCCTTCCGCACCCTCTAATTTCTGGTGTCCTCCCTCCATGGCTCATGAGGCACTATCTCCCATTGCCGCAGCTGCTGCCACTGCACAGGCTGAGCACGAGCAAGCCGCCACAATCGGGCATGCGGCTGCCGCCGCCGTGGCCAAGGAGTGTTGGATAATCCCTGCTGCATTAGCACAGCAGTTAGCCTAACATAGCCATAGATAGCATCTACTTTCAGTTTTGCTTTAGCATCAGCTTTACCCTTTATCCCTTTTGTAAGATACTTTAGGTATATGCTCTAGTGAGCTTCTTGTAACCCAAGTTTGCTTTTGCTATATAATACAAGGGACTAGCCCACCAAGACTGCATTCCTGCAACACCAAAACCCTCACCTTTGCACTGTTCCATTGCCAACAATTGGTATCAGAGCTTTGGGGGAGAGCCTAGGGTTAGCCAAGCTATGTCGCTCTCTGCCGATCGCACTGCACGCGCTGCCGCCGTCCATGCAGCCGATGATCGGCGTGCACGACAGGCCGCTGCAGCCGTAGAGGCTGCCAGGCAGGCCGCAGCAGCAGCACAGGCCGCCGCGCAGACCGCAGCAGCACTCAGAGCAGAGATCGACGGCGAGGTTAAGGGAGAGCGCCACCGGGCGCTGAGCCCGGCGCGAAGGCGTGCAGCAGGCAGTCCGCGGAGGCGCCGCACTCCGTCTCCATCACCGGTGCACCACCGCGAGCGCGGAAGAGGAGGACGACGTGAGTCGCCCGCGGTCCACACGGTCTACCGCGACTCCGGTTCGGGCACCAACTGGCCGATGCTGACGAAGGCCAACTACCATGAGTGGTCGCAGCTCATGAAGCTCAAGATGCAGGCGCGCGACCTCTGGGACGCCGTCGAGGGAGAGCTGGTCACCTACCGCGACGACAGACGTGCGCTTGAGGCCATCATCGCCGCCGTGCCACAGGAGATGGGGATTCCACTCACCGACAAGGACAGCGCGAAGGAGGCGTGGGACGCCATCGCCGCAGCTCGGATCGGCGTGGATAGGGTCCGCCGGGCGACGTTGCAGCGGCTTCGTCGCGAGTGGGAGCACCTCTGCTTCCGCCCTGGTGAGCAAGTCGAGGACTTTGCCATCAGACTCACCACCCTGATGCAGCAGATGTCGCTGCACGGTGAGCAGCGCGCGGTGGAGAAATACCTGTGCGTCGTCTCGGTTCTGTTGCCTGTCCAGCTCCCACTCCACACCACGCTCTCTTCGGTACCCCTCCTCGCTACGATCACCTCCGTGTCTTCGGGTGTGCGTGTTACCCTAACACCACTGCCACCGCTCCCCACAAGCTGGCACCCCGGTCGACTCAGTATGTCTTCCTCGGGTACTCCCCAGATCACAAGGGGTACCGTTGCTTCGATCTCGCATCTCGTTGGGTCCTCATCTCTCGCCACGTGGTGTTTGACGAGTCCGTCTTCCACGTCCCGACCACCTCACAGTTTGCCGTCATCTTCACCAAGGGCCTCCCGTCCTCCACCTTCTTCGAGCTCCAGCCTCAACATCAGCAGTGGCTAGTTGCGTCTGTGGAGGGCTCAGGTGTGTGCTCTTGTTTCTTTCTTCTCCAGTCTGCAACTCCGCTGCGCTGGTAGTTGAGACTGCCGGGGGGTGGGGGGTGTTGGAGTATATGTATTCAGGCCCATGTATACTACTACTATATGGCTACCCTTCTAGGGTTAGCCTAGTAATCTGATGAGCCATTTTAGCAGTACTTATGATCACAGTAGTAGTACAAGCCATTTGGTGAATATTGTTGCCGCTGGTAGAGGCTTTGCGGGTCGATGGGGCCTTGCCAGTGGTAGAGGCTTTGCAGGTCGATGTAGTGTCTGGTAAATCGAGGCATTGCTCATATGCCCTGGCCAGCATGACGACATCATTGAGGGTCTGCGGTAAACGAAGTGCAACATCGGTCTTGAGAGGATTCTGGAGCCTGGTCAGGAACAGCTGGACCTGCTGCGAGCCTGCGACTCTGTGAGTGCCACGTCGTGGCACGCCAAGGTCAGGAACCGATAGGAGTAGTGAGTACCGATCTTGTGCGACGGAGCGTGGCAATCTCTTCGGTCATAGGTGGCCCTAAGCATGGGAGAACAAGCTGTGCAAAGCCGCTCCACAATGGGACACCTCCGTCGAGCTCCAGCTGATAGTATTAGAGTTGGCTGTGCTAGTTAGATACAGCGACACATACCACACCTTGCGGTGTTCCGACATGTGTTGACCCCGGAAGAACGTCTCAATGGTTGAGCCAAGGGAGAGGATCTTCCTTGCCATCGAACACCGGGAAATCCAGCTTGGCCCTTGGGTGGAAGCGAATGTCATTGAGATCATTGTAGTCTTGTGCTGCGTGGAGAACATAGTGGCCATCGCACGCATCCTGGTACAGGTCCCAATGGTCATGGTTTCCCCTAGGCTGTGGGTGGTAGTCGCAGGGCAGCAACCAGCGCTCCAATTCCCGACCAGGCGCCTTAATGCAAGATTCAGATTGTGGACTTGCTTGTGGCGGTCTTGAAGGCAGAGGTCTGTAGCGTGGCGACTTTCTCTGGAGGCCATCAAGTTTATTGGCGAAGGTGATAAGTGCTTTGAGAGTGGTGAACTGGGTGGTATGGTCAGTGAGCTTGGCCACAATGTCCATGAGTTGTGGCCATCTGGTCAACCGCGGAGGTGAGTGAGGTCTTGTCACCCATGGACATGGAACCAGAGCTATCTGATACCAGGTTGTCACAGGCAGAGGAAGGAGGACGATTGGTGCTGGGAATATGGTGTACTCCCCCCATCCCAAAATAAATGCAACTTTAGAGTTTGAAATTTGTCTCCAAAGGAATGCTACCGTCCGGATGCTTCTCATCCACACGAACCACAACACTACAAAAGATACAGTCAGCAACTGAATGTACTAGTGGATGAGAGGAAAGAACGGGGCTGATATTTACAAAGGAAGGGGCATTTTTTTAATTTCGCCCCTAGCATTGGTTTGTGTACCCAACCCTAGAATTGCATTTAATCGGTGACAGAGGGAGTAGATTATAATCAAATGCAGTGAAAGGGTGCCCTGTACCTCGACGGTGTGGCGGAGCAACGGTGGAACTCGATGTTGTGCTGAGAAGGCAGTGCCAGGAGGAACTAGAGATACATCAATCCAATGCCTAACTAACTATGCTGGATCAGATGCTTATATGCTACCCACGTCCTGCCACACAAAGGACTAACTGAATGTGTTACACCAAAAATATGAAAGGTTTTCATCCAAAGGATTCATGCGCACGCCTAAAAAGATACGGAATCATCTGCTCTCTGCTCCGCTCCGTCGATTCCCCGGTATGCAATATGAAACTGAACCGTGCATGTCCACATGCAAACCTGCTACTTGCATTCCACACGTCGCGCATTTGAAGACTCGATAAAGGCCGCCCATCCCTTAGCCACGTTGCAAAAGACCTGAAGATAGACGTTCTTGGGCTCGACATCAGCAGCAAACTCATTGGCAGATGGCGACGAGAAGAAGCGGGTAACACGGAGGCTGGCATCCAGCCTCGCGTGTCTTCATCGCGCCGCCATCAGCTTCATCGCGCCGCCATCAGCTTCATCGCGCCGCCACTCATCAACATCTAACCCTGTGGGCCGTTGCATGGGTGATTGAGTTGGAGGAGTGCGTGCCCACGGGTGCTTGAGCAGGAGCATGCGCATGGTGCGCGGTCAACGTTGGGAGGAGCTTCATGAGAATGTAGACATCGCCCACCTTCATGGCTTTGGCATGGAAGCACCACGTGAGGCTCCGTGACGTTGAGGAGCACGTCTAGCGCCGGGGAGCTTGGCCTCGCTGAAGCATCGTCGTACAGGAGCTCGAGGGACTTGATCAAGTTCTCGACGTGTACACCAGGTCATCAAACAGAGACCGTGTCAATCGCGAAACTGAGACCGTTCCGTGCTGTCAAATTGAGATTGTGTCGATCGCGAAACTGATGCCACCGCGCCCGTCAAATTATGTTAATTGAACATGAATCATGAGGATGGATCTGACTATAAACAGAATGTTGCGAATATTTCGTTCAAAATATTGTTTTTTGGAAATAGCTGAACACAAAGTCAAATTTAAGTTATCATGGTACTATTTTTCTCTGGTGCAACACACGGGCATGATTCTAGTAAATAACTAAAACAAACTAAAGCAAATCTATCCATCATATATGATCATATCTCTAGGCCGGCAGCTGCGTGTTTTCCTTTTTGTTACGCTGGCCTTATTGAAGGCCCCACATGACAGTTTTCTAATGTATTCCTGACTCCAAACTAACTTAGCATTAATATACAATTTGTTGATACTTCTATTCTTTTAGTTTAATTTTGTTGCACACTGCATGTCTGTTTTTTTTTTCTTTTAATGAGAAAATATCTTAGACTTATATGGGGTAGCACATGTTCACATTCATAATCAATGCTGTATACTGTAACTGAAAATGCATGTGCAAAACATCCATGTTTTCAATTATCATTTAAATTTAAAATATACGGAGTATATGATTTTATAAGTCTGGCAGGATCATAATTTTATGATTGATTACAGTCAAATGGTAAAGATACTACCTACATCAGGATCCTGACAGCATTTTTAAAGTTCCCTTGTACCTTCATCAAGGTTTTTGGTTTGTGACAACTGGTTTCTCAATTATTCCAGCTTTCTTGAGATGTACCTTAGGCCACCTTTTGCTTCTGAAGAAATGAAGATTGATGATTGGATTAAGGTTAGGCAATGTGGAATAAGATACTACTTATCTCTCGGAGACCAGAGGATTGTTGACAAGTACTTCATAATCCGTCCAAAAGCTGAGTTTGAGGTATACACTGATCTTCAAAGGATCTGTTTTGTGTTTCCTTATGTTGCTGAGTACTGAAAACTTGTATTGGTTTGTCATTCTGGCAAAAGAATAGGTGTGGCTTACTAAGGTGACACAATATGTACTGCCAGTGTTTAGAGCACAGTGCAAACTAACGGCATGCTTCACTAAGGCATGTAATAGATGTTAGGCTATTTTCCTCAAATATAAAGGAGAACTGTTAGATGTGCAACGACACATACTCAAAACTATGGTTACATTAGTGCTCTGGAAATAAAATGAATTATCACATCTATTAGGCATTGAAGAACCTCACAGCAAGCTATGCTTGCCCTTTGGATACATGGTGATGCTTCGTGGAAAATGCATCTGTTGCCTTATTTTCATATTGTTGCCCAAACATAGACAAAGTTCAGCTAGGCGCTAGGCTGAGGGTCTAGGCGCTGACCCTCAGCCTAGCGACTAGTCGGGTGTAATCGCGCCTAGTCGTTCCTAGGCGTTTTTCTAGACGTTAGTATATACATGTATATATGTATAAAAAATAAAAAGAAAACAAGAAATAAGTGGACTCCAGTACACATGTGGGCCAAGAGTTCTATAGAAAGGCCCATAAAACAGCCCAAGCCCATATCCTAACCTCCCCCAACCTTATCCCTTCATTTTATCGACCGCACGCGCTCGGCCCCCGGCTCCCCGCGTCCTCTGCGCTGTACGCCGCCGCCGTCCCGGCTCCTCTGCGCTGTACGCCGCCGCCGTCCCGGCTCCTCTGCGCTGTACGCAGCCGCCGTCCCGACTCCTCTGCGCTCTACGCCGCCCCCATCTCCGCCTCCGCCGCCCCTGTCCCTGCTCCTCCGCCTCCTCTGCCACGGCCGCCGCCTGCTCCTCCCTCTCCGGCGACCTCAGCCCGCCTAGAGTCCGCCTACCCCCATAGGCGAGGCGGAACCCCCTCGCCGAGCGACTAGTCGCGCCTAATCGCCGCCTAGTCGCCGCCTAGCCGAACCAGGAACATAGATCAAGAAAGGGTTGGGGAAAGCCAGAGGGCAGCTTGGCCCGGGTTTGGCCGCTTGGATTGAAAGTAATTCAGGATACAACCTGTGGGATTGCTGTTTTGTTGTGAGAGATAAACATAATGTATATCTAAGTGCGTAACCAAAGCTATGTATCTAGAAAAGCCAAAACATCTTATAATTTTTAATGGAGTACACATTACCATAGAAGTTTGTGCTGCAAACCTGCAAAATATTGGTAACCCATGATCTTAGTTTATTTTGAGAACAACACTAAAACTCAAATATTCTTATGTATCTTCTACAGTATTACACTCAAAATGAAATGTTTATATTACATTTAAATCTCTCAACTAGCAAGTGTTTTTATAGTTCAAATTGGTGAAGCCCTCCTTTAATGAAGAGTTAAATTATTTCATAGGAGCACTTTGCATCACTTCAAAATTGTAGCAACGTAATGAGATGTTCTGAATGTGCTGCATGTTTCTGAATTATTTTTTTTTCTCGAATACGCAGGAGAGTTGCGTATCATTGTATTTATAGAAGAAAAAGAGTCATACATAGACCCAAACACAAACACACATGCACCAAACCTCACACAAACACAAACACAACACCAACACTACACACACACACACACAAAACTCACTGAAACTAAACACTTGTGACAAACAAGTGTAGAATAACAGAACTGGTGTATAATGTGATGGATGTATTAGCCTGAGCCTTGGGGCTGTATATATAGGAGTACATGACTTGGAGGGCAAGGGGCCTCTCCTATAGATATGGTAGGATACAGATGCAATCCTAATCTACCTAATATAGAGATATTCCCTACAGATATGGTAGGATATGGATGCAATCCTAATCTACCTAATATAGAGATATTCCCTACAGATATGGTAGGATATGGATGCAATCCTAATCTACCTAATATAGAGATATTCCTAATATACTCAACACCCCCCCGCAGTCACAGCGGGAGCGTCGCAGACGGTGAGACTGGAGAGAAGTCGGTAAGCCGTCATCCCCCTGTAGTCACAACGGTCAGTGCTTTGCAGATGCTGTGGCTGGAGTGGAAACCCACAAGGTTGCTCAAGTAGATGGTAGCCCTTTGTGCCATGTCGGGGTAGACCAAGCGTGAGGGCGAATAGCCGTAGTCGAAGATGCCGTGCATAGGATAGCCGTGGTCGACGTAGTAGTCGAGGACGCCGAAGTCGAGGTAGCCGTATAAGCCGTGGGCGCACAAGATGGCGCCGTAGAGGAAGACGGTGACACATCAGGCAGTTGTCGGGGAGAAGGTCGATGCCGATGATGCAGTCAAGGCCGCCATGGCGAGACATGCGTCGGGTTTGCCAGGTCCAGCGAACGCCTCGGGGACGAAGGCACGCACCGATGTTGCCAATACCGGACGTGCAAGGGAGAATGCACAGCCACATACGTCATTGTTTGAGGGACTAGCAGAGGAGGCCTCCATGGCAGTCGTAGGTGCACAAGAACGACGAGGTAGAAGGTGTCGATGCAGCCTGCTTGCCGGAGTAGACGGGGATGAGACGGCGACGTTGGCGACGTGGTTGTGCTAGACGAAGCAAGGAGGTGTGGATGATCCCGGCACACGGCAAGGTCATCCGTGGGGTAGCGGCAGCAGTACTAAGACGACGCAGAACTCAAACAACTTGATGAAGACCATGCGCGTGGGGTGCAACAACACATTGTCGACGACGAGGTCGTGGACGTGATTGGCGGCGGTGAGGTTGCAACGGCTGAGGAGACCACGGCCGGTGCCATGTTGCTGCCAGAAGAGGCGAAGCAGCGGCAACCCTCTGTACTCGGTGAAGTTGTGCGCAGTACGAGGACGGACGTCACTGGAACCGGGTGGATCACGCACATCGGCTGATCAGACCGGGTATGCGTGAGGCGAGACGACGGTGGACGAAATCGGTGGAGACGTCCTGATCGGTGGAGGCGACGAAGAGCCGGCGAGGGACGATGTGCAGGCGATTGACGAGGAGGGCAGTGCAGATGGGCGTCCCCTGGAGCACCATCCATGTCGTCATGCCGCACATTCGAAGACGAGGAAGGACCGGTGAAGTCGACACCGACGTACATGCACCGGGTCGACGGGCGGTGGGCGACGCAATCCCAATCTCTGATCGGGCGAAACAAAAAAAAAGATACAACAACATGTTGTCATTGACGGCGTCCATGGCGGATGGCGAGGTACGCTGCGATCTGCTGCTGCTTGACGCTGGACGGGGATGGCGAGCGGATCAATGGGATCCGCTGCTGAAAACGAGGGCGCTGCCCCCGGCAGAGATCATGGAGCGATCTCCCCGGGGGCGCGCTAGAGGGCCATCGAGGGGGCGTGCTGGACGTGTGCCGTGGGAGATGGCTGGATGGGCGGGACGCAGTGGCGAGGCGAGAGGCAGCGGAAGGATTGGCCTAGGATCTCAAAAGCCTAAACTCGTGATACCATGTAGAATAACAGAACTGGTGTATAATGTGATGGATGTATTAGCGTGAGCCTTGGGGCTGTATATATAGGAGTACATGACTTGGAGGGCAAGGGGCCTCTCCTACAGATATGGTAGGATACAGATGCAATCCTAATCTACCTAATATAGAGATATTCCCTACAAATATGGTAGGATATGGATGCAATCCTAATCTACCTAATATAGTGATATTCCCTACAGATATGGTAGGATATGGATGCAATCCTAATCTACCTAATATAGAGATATTCCTAATATACTCAACAACAAGAAAACCATGACCAGCGACCCTCTAAACCACATCACGAGCTGGGTGTCGGGCATAGCCCCGAAGCACCAGCCAGAGACCAAAGAAAGGCTTCCTCCCGAGCAAGGGTCAACGCTGTAGACAAACTTGGGGCAGCTCCGTTAAATACACAATCATTTCGATGTTTCCAGATGGTCCAGGCTCCAAGAATAATGAGGGAATCCAGTCCCTTTCGCGCCTTTTCGTTAACTGCCAAGACCGCCTTGTCCCACCACTCATCGAAGGAGGAAACATCAGGCTGCGGGGCAAGATTAGCAAAGCCGATGCTATGCAGGATATCATACCAGAATTGTCTTGCAAACACTCATTGAATGAGAAGGTTTCTGAATTATTTCAGGTTGGACGAACAACTCTTGGAGGATTGTTGGCCTTGGGGTACAGTGTTGTTGTTAGCTTTAAGCGTACATGCACATCTGTCAATAGAGATCAATTACTGATAGCGGCAGAGACCATTGACACCCTAAATGAGACCTTTTTGGTATTAAAAGGTCCAAGTAGGAAGGTATGTATTCTCTTCTTTTTTGTGGGAAAAGGTATGCATTCTCTTCTTTTTTCTGGAAAAAGTTATACATTCTTCTACGCGCGGGTAATGTGTTATGACTCAGTTGTGCTTTTTGGCGCTCTTGATTTTTTGTGGATTCTCAGGAATTTTTAAGAAGATGAACCATGATGTCCATTTTTGGGTTTTGCCACATGTAGCATGTGATGGTCATCATTGAATCTGATTAATGCTAACTTTTATCTAGTGCAAAATTTGTTCTATTTAGTCCTTGAAATTCATAATTGTTGAATTTGGGTAATGTCTGCCTTTTGGCTTAAAATACTTAGGGTGTCATAATTTGTGTTCGTATAACTAGTCAATATTTCCCGTAAGGCATATTATGACCTTTTCATCTAAAGCATTTGATGACTGAGTTTGACAATTGTGTATTCAACTATTTGTTGTATGTGTTTACTTCTAGGAACCTTACGAAATTCTAACTATTCAGGTACAGTTCACAATATTTATAGGCTATAGGATCTTTTATGCTTTCAATTTAATAGAGGTATGAAATTGAAAGATTATTGCTCTTAATTCTATATGATTATGAATTCAGAACGATGTCCTGATTTCTTTTTATGTTTGCTGTGAACTTATGATTGAACCTTGGTTAAAGTTTGATAATTTAGCTGATTGACATAATTTAGATTGTTGTAGTTGAGGCTTCAAAGCTTGCTATAATTTAACTGATTTCTTTGTATGTTTGTTGTGAACTTGTGATTGAGACTTGATTAAAGTTTGATAATTTAACTAACTTACATGATTTAGATTGTTGCAGCAGAGGCTTCAAAGTTTGGTATAAAGGGACCATGGATCACAAAGTCATACTTAGAAATGATCTTGGAGAGCAAAGGTATAATGTCTTGTATTCCCTTAGTTTGCAACCGGACCTTCTTGCTAATAGGTTCCTCATTGATCTTAGGGGTACCACGACTTAATACACCACCACCAGTATCAAGCACGCTACTAACGGAAAGTCAAGAAAAGAAAATTGCTGCACCTAAACCTATTCGTGTTTCTGCTGAAAACATTACAAATCTTGATGACTTGATGCAACCGTGGACGAGATCTCCGCCCAAAAAGTTGGAACAGGAACATGTTTTGGCAAAATGGCAGTTTATCCCAGGTTGTTAACTTTAACATTTGTATTGGAATTTCGTGAAACTGTTTCCATGGAGAGGAAAATATAATGCTTAGGACCAGAGTCCAATGTATAGTATGATGATTATCTGCTACATATTTTCAGATTCTTCTTCAAGAAGTAACATCCAGCTAGCTCCTCTGCCAGATTCTTATGACCTGGATAGGGGTCTTCTCCTATCAGTTCAAGCAATTCAGGTAAATGTTCCCATGAGTCCTATGCATTCTTAGCTTGTACTATACATATTTAATTGATATCTCATTAAATGTGTATTATGTTATCTGTCAGGCATTGTTGGAGAACAAAGGATACCCTGTCATCGTTGGGATTGGTAACGCTTCCACCCTTTCTTTTTCTAACATAGCGGAACATGTTTAGTATTTAGACTGAAGTTGTAGACCAAACATTTACCTTGCAGTACTTGATAGGTAAAAAAGCTATACCTGATTCTTCTGTCTTGGAAACTATTCAGTTGATCTTAGAAATCCAAATATCCTAATAGCGACCTCATATTCTCATATGTTGGCACTTGCATCCAATGCCCAGGTGAGCAGCACCTGCTCTCCTCTCCTCTCCCTCTCCCCTGCTCCAAGGTAGAAGAAGACCTTGAGCTCTCTACACACACACACTGGTTCTCTGCGTTGGCAGAGAAGCAGACTGTGAATATGGTGGCAAAGAAGCTGCCTTTTCCATTGCAATAGCATAGTGTTATATACACAATACATGTACCATACAAGGTACACAACTACCTACTCCTTACACCTAAGGTACAGGCTTAGATCAGCCATAATGTACTCCTAGTACCAGCCTTCTAGAAGCTGATGTACTTCTAACTACTCTACCTAGAACAGTAACCAAGGAGTGGCCTATTGCCATCTCTGTACTTTGATCAGCAGAGTTGACCGAGAGCACACAAAAGGGAGTGATCAGCACGAGTTTATGTCTTACATCATATTCACTCGGAATGAAGTCCTACTGAGTTTGTTAGCATCCTAATTGAATGGGTATGCAGGGATGGTAGCCTCTTTGACAGGCAAATGCCGAAAACTCTATATAGTCTAGCCAGAACTTCATTTTTTTAATCATTGTATACTTCTGTTAATTGGGGGTGTACGAGTATTAGTATCATTGCTGGGCTTATTGCTTTTGTGCTCCTGTTATGATTATGTATCATGCTATCTTGGTGTCGATTTTGAATGTAGATTCAATATAGACATTGATTATGATCTGTGATGGTAACTCTTAGGGCATTCCTAGTGTGGTGAAAAAGGACCTTAAGGCTGAGAAGGCACCTTATAAGGGATACATTATACTCTAGACATCGTTCTTAGTTATGAAAAACTAAAGACCTACCTCTAGGCTTGAGACCTGACCACAATTAACAAAATTTGCAGCAAAGTACACTGTTTCTTGTCAGACATTGCCCATCGGAGAGAACGAGGTTGATGCTATGTGTTGTTTCCCACCATGGGAAAGAAGTAGAAAAGAGGGGGTAAAGGATGTGTTGGAGTATGTGTATTCAGGCCCATGAAGGCCATGTATGACTCTACTATATAGCTACCCTTCTAGGGTTAGCCTAGTAATCCAGATTTTCTATTCTAGCATGGTATCAAGCTAGGGTTTCTTCTCTCTCCCTTCCTCCCTCCCTCCTACCTCCAGCCGCCGCAAGGAGCAGGGCGCCGCCGCTGCCTCCATGGCCGGCCCTCCTCCCCCACCCCCCATCCCCTTCCTACTTCCACACGTTTCCTCCGCTCCCCACCACCTTGGCCCAGGTCGCCGGCCGCTTCGACTCCTCTGCGCGCGCGGGTGCTACTGGCGCCGCCCTGCTCGTCGCGGCTGGGGAAGCCGCTGCCGCCGCCGTGGCGGAGGTGCTCGCGAGTGTGGGCAGGGCGGTACTCGCGGGTGCGGACGGGGCCGGCCTCCAGCACGTTGCCGTCGCCCAAACTGAAGCCGCCGCCAGGGGACCTGGCGCCATGGCCGCCCTCGGCATGCCTCCTGGCGCCATGGCCACCCTCGACATGCCTCCTGGCACCATGGCCACCCTCGGCTTGCCACAGGCGGGGGCCTCCACTGGCGCTGCAGCCCGGGGGGGCCCTGACGCCGCCACCCTCGGGATGCCTCAGGCGACCGACTCGGCCCTCGCCGCGACCCTCGTTGTCGCCTCGGCCGCTGCTGCGGAGGGCCAGGCTCGCCTACGTGCGGCTGCCGAGCGCGAGCGTCATGCGGCCGATTTCCTCGCCCGCCAGATCGCTGAGGCGGAGCAGTTGCTTGTCGTCCCCCCGGTGTACCCCGACACCAGTGCCACCTCCTCGGGCTGCACCGCTCCTCGTTTGTCGCCTGCCGTGGTCCTCTGGCCCGACTCGGCGGATCCGTTCGTCGCACAACTACACTACCAGGCCGGTGGCGTCCAGAACATCCGGAGCTTGGTCCCGGTCGTTCTCGACCCTGAGTCGGCTTCCTACGCCCGCTGGCGGGACTTGGTGCTCATCATCCTCCGCCGCTACGCCCTTGACGACCATGTCCTCACCGATGCCCCGCCTGCGGCTCGGACCTCGGCATGGTTGCGCCTCGACAGCATCGTCCTCTCCTGGATCCTCGGGACCGTCTCCCTCGACCTCCACGACATTGTCCGCAACACCCCCGGGAGCACGGCTCGTCGCGCCTGGCTGGCACTTGAGGGCTAGTTCCTGGGCAACGCCGAAGCCCGGGCCCTGCGTCTCGACGCGAGCTTCCGTACGTCCGTCCAGGGTGACCTCTCTGTCGGTGACTACTGCCGGAAGATGAAGACCATGGCCGACTCTCTTGGTCACCTTGGCTGGGCCGTGGAGGACTGGATCTTGGCCCTCAACGTCCTTCGTGGCCTCAGCGACCGCTACAGCCACCTTCGCACCTGGATCACCCGGCAGCGACCCTTCCCCTCCTTCCTACAAGTCCGTGACGACCTTGTCATGGAGCAGCTCACTCAGGGCATCCCGCCTGGGTCTGTTCCCGCTCCGGGGTCCTCGACTGCCCTCGCCGCCACTCCTACGCCCTGTCCTTCCGCTCCGCTAGCGTCGTCCCTTCTAGGTCCTCCTCCCGGGCCGAGCGGGGCGGGGGGGGGGGGGTGCGGGTCCTGGCCGTAGGGCCACTTCGACGCCACCACGGGGTGCACCCTGGCCCACCTTCACCAACCCATGGACCGGGCGCATCTCCATGTGGCCCTTCCAGGCTACCGGGGGCGAGCCTCGTCCACCGACGGCCATGCTCGCTGGGGTCCCGTTCGCCTCGACTTCGTCACCCTGGACTCCACCTCCCGGGCCTGTCGGTTGGGACCCGACGGCCTTGGCTCGCTCTTTCAGCAACATGACCCTCACTCCTCCAGCTGACTCGGGTGCCTCTTACCACACCACTTCCGACCCCGGTATATTCTCTTCTGTCCACCCTCCTTCCTCCCACCCTTTGTCCATCATGGTCGCAAATGGTTCTTGTCTTCCTGTCACTTCCGTGGGCGCCGCTCACACATGTTCCCTTTCGTCTTCCTGATGCCCTGGTTGCTCCCTCTATGGTTCAGAACCTTCTTTCCATTCGTCGTTTTACAACTGACAATTCTTGTTCTGTTGAATTTGACTCCTAAGGATTTGGCTTCCCGGCGTCCTCTTCTTCGATGTGAGAGCACGAGGCCCCTTTACACCCTTTGGTTTCCTGCGGCCACTTCTTCCGCTTCGTCCTCCGCTTCGTCGGCTGCTTTCACCGCCACTACTTCCTCCACTACATGGCACCGACGTCTTGGGCATCCTAGCCGTGCTGCTTTGACATAGCTTAATCGTAGATCCAACATACCATGTACTTGGTCTCATGATGAGCACTTGTGTCATGCGTGCTAGTTGGGCCGTCATGTTCGTCTTCCTTTGCCTACCTCCACTTCACATGCGACCCATATTTTTCACCTTGTACATTGCGACCTATGGACGTCTCCTGTCATGAGCATTTCTGGTTACAATTACTATCTTGTCGTGCTTGATGATTTCTCTCATTATTCTTGGACGTTTCCTTTGTGTGCCAAGTCTGATGCTTTCTCCACGCTTCACCACTTTTTCGCCTGGGTGTCTACTCAGTTTGGCCTCTCCATCAAGGCCGTCCAGTGTGACTATGGGCGTGAGTTCGATAACCACACCTCTCGGTCCTTCCTCTCTCACGGTATGCAGTTACGCATGTCGTGCCCCTATACCTCCTCCCAGAACGGCAAGGCTTAGCGCATGATTCGTACCACGAACGACACCATCCGCACCCTCCTTTTCTAGGCTTCGCTTCCTGCTAGCTTCTGGGCTAAGAGTCTCCACACCTCCACCTATCTCCTTAACCTTCTACCTTTCGTTGCCTGTCCAGCTCCCACTCCACACCACGCTCTCTTCGATACTCCCCTCGCTGCGACCACCTTCGTGTCTTCGGGTGTGCGTGTTACCATAACATCACTGCCACCGCTCCCCACAAGCTGGCTCCCCGTTCGACTTAGTGTGTCTTCCTCGGGTACTCCCCTGATCATAAGGGGTACCGTTGCTTCGATCTCACCTCTCGTCGGGTCCTTAGCTCTCGCCACGTGGTGTTTGATGAGTCCGCCTTCCCTTTCTCCACCACCTCACCACCCACTACCACCTCCGACCCTGACCTCTTCTCCTTGTTTCCCGCTGACATGGTGGACCAGCCGCTTTTGCCGTTGTGTGTTCCTCCGTGCCCCTCGCGGGCCCGGACACTGGTTCGACGTCCTCTGGTGCTAGCCCTGCGCTCGAGGTGGGGCCGTTTGCGTCGGATCCCGATGCTTCTGCGGGTCCGGCACCACTGGCCCCTGCACACGCTGCGCGTTTCGGGTGTGTCTACCAGCGCCGACCGTGGCCACTTCCACTGCACCCGGAGCCGACCGCCCCACCGTCGTGGCCGCCTAGGTCTCCACCGGTGGCATCTTCTCCGCCGACGACGCCTACACCGCCACCTCCGCCGCCTCCGACTGCACCTAACGTGCCGTCGGTGTACCACCTGCCTCTTCTGCACTGCCACCCGCGTCATGTTCACCCCATGGTGACGCACCACGCGGCTGGTACCTTGCCGCCCCGGGCTCTTGCGGCGATGCCCGACGAGTCGCGGATCTCTCCGGTACCCTCTTCCGTTCGTGACGCCTTGTCGGATCCTCATTGGCGGCGTCACGCGATGGAAGAGGAGTACGCGACGCTCCTCGCCAACCAGACATGTGATCTGTTGCCCCGTCCACCTGGCGCCAATGTCGTCACGGGCAAGTGGATCTGGACACACAAGCGGCGGGCTGATGGTACCCTCGATCGGTACCAGGCTTGCTGGGTTCTCCGGGGCTTCACTCAGCGCCCTGGAGTCGACTACAATAAGACGTCCAGTCCAGTGGTGAAGCTAGCTACCGTCCACACGGTTCTCTCACTGGCGCTCTCTCGCTCCTAGCCCGTGCATCAGCTAGATGCCAAGAATGCCTTTCTACATGGTACCTTTGACTGAAACGGTCTACTGCAGTCAGCCAGCGGGCTTCGTTGACTCTTCTCGTCCTGATATGGTCTACTGGTTCAACAAGTCCTTCTACGGCCTCAAGCAGGCGCCTCGGGCTTGGTACTCTCGATTTGCTGCTTTCCTGCTGACACTTGGTTTTGTGGAGGCCAAGTCAGACACTTCTCTGTTTATTTATCGCCATGGAGATGAGACTGCCTATCTGTTGCTATATGCTGATGACATTGTGCTGACAACCTCCGGTCCGTCTCTATTCCGACATATCATCACCTCTCTTCAGCAGGAGTTTGCTATGAAGGATCTGGGTGTGCTGCATCACTTCCTCGGGGTCAGTTGAGTCTCGTCCCACAGGACTGCACCTTCACCAGCGGCAGTACACTCTTGATATACTGGAGCGAGCTGGAATGACTGACCAGTTGACATTCAAGCCAAGCTATCATAGGCCGAGGGCACACCAGTGACCGACTCCACTGCTTACCGGAGTCTTGCCGGTGCACTCCAGTACCTCACCTTCACCAGAACGGACATCACCTATGCAGTTCAACAGATATGCCTCCACATGCATGATCCTCGAGAGCCCGTCTGCCTGCTACTCCACCGGTGCTCCTCCATCGAGCTTGTAGTCTACACCGACGCCGACTGGGCCGGGTGTCCGGACACTCAGCGCTCCACTTCCGGCTACGCTTTCTTTCTAGGCGGCAACCTGGTGTCCTGGTCGTCCAAGCGCCAGTCGGTGGTCTCCCATTCCAGTGCCGAGGCGGAGTACCGCGCTGTGGCTAACGGCGTGGCCAAGGCCTCTTGGCTCCGACAACTTCTTGCTGAGCTCCACAGTCCCCTCTCCCGGAGCATGTGCGGCAACGTCAGTGCGGTGTACTTCTCCACCAGCGGACCAAGCATGTGGAGATCGACGTCCGCTTTGTTCGAGATCGGGTTGCTATCGGCGATGTTCGGGTCCTCCACGTCCCGACAACCTCGCAATTTGCCGATATCTTCACCAAGGGCCTCCCGTCCTCCACCTTCTCCGAGTTTCGCTCTAACCTCAACATCACCAGTGGCTAGTTGTGTCTGTGGGGGGCTCGTGTGTGTCCTCTTATCTCTTTCTTGTCCAGTCTTCAACTCCGCTGCGCCGGTAGTTGAGACTGCGGGGGAGTGTTGGAGTATGTGTATTCAGGCCCATGTATGACTATACTATATAGCTACCCTTCTAGGGTTAGTCTAGTAATCCCGATTTTCTATTCTAGCATGATGTAATGGGAAGGACATTAGAGTGAATGTTGCCCCATGGAGAGTAGGATCATCCATATCTACCAAGCTGACATGACATTTTACCCCAGCTTTCCTCTTCCCCCAATCCTTCCTTCCTTGTACACCATAGATTGACTCTGGGCGCTCTTGTCCTGTTACTAGAGGCACAATGGTGATGATGAAGGAAGGAGGAGAGAGAGAGAGAGCTGCTTGATGGGGAAGGAGATAAGGGCTGTAACTCTGGGGTTAACCTGGGTGCAAGACAAGGGTAAAGATTGTGGGAAATGGATCTGCACAGAATAAGGAGATTGGGAAAAATGATATGTATACTTTTCATTGATATGGGAATGGGAATCTCATCTTGAACTCCACCAGGACCTTAAACGTAGCAAAAATTTTATCACCACTTCTTAAGGTTCATCGTAACCTTATACACTGGCAAAATATTGGGAAAATTTCAAATGACACTACGATCAAGTACACCACTATTGAGGCATGCTTGGAGAATTAGTTTTGTATCTTTTTGGATATTCTGCTATAGTTTCTATCTCTCCTATCTCTCCCCCTCTCCCTCTCTCCCTCCCCCTTTTGCTCGCTCTTGCTTCACATTTCATTAGAGGGTTTTGGTATAAGTGCTTAAGTTAGTACTATTTGACCTCTTGCTCTTTGTAGGTGGTCCCAGTGGGTCGGGAAAGACAAGTTTAGCTCAGAAGATGGCAAATATAATTGGCTGTGAAGTTGTAAGCTTGGAAAGTTATTACAAGCCTGAACAAGTGAGAGATTATAAGTATGATGATTACAGCTCATTGGATATTGCTTTGCTCACTAAGGTGATGTATCCCCTTTTTGTTTCCTATGCTAACATACACTTCAAATGCTTTGAAATTTCTGAACGTACAAAGTCAAAACTGGTAGTTCGGCAGATATTAAATTTCCTTCTCTTAGTATCAATGCAGCCGGCATACATATGACTCTGATACTATGGTATTTTGAAGGTGTGACAATTAATTGTTCTGAAAGTTAGCAAGCACAGATGCTGATATTAGCCTTTTTTCCATGTTCAGAGTAAATATAGGAGCTTAAAAAAGTAATGGGAATCAACCCATCAAAAAATAATTAGAAATGAGCTGATCTCCATTTTACATGCCAGAATCATAGCTGTACATAGCGGTAAAGCCGGTAACAAAGATGAAGAGCCTATTCTCATAACTGGCTTGCTATGTACTTGTTAGAGCAACTCCAACAGTTTGCCAAAACATGGAATTTGCCAACTCTAAAATAACATATGCCAAAGGTAAAAAGATGAAAGCTCTAACAGTTCCCCATATTGACTTGGTAAAAAAGGAAATTGTGAACCCAGACATATTTTTCCGGGGTATTCTGTTTTTTTTTTCGCGGCTTACTGGTCGCGCGCGAGTCCACGACATTGTCTTCTTCCGTCGTCTTGTGCCGTCTTCTCCCGGCCGTAGCTGTCGCTGGAGCAATCTTACCGCTGCTGCTCTGGAAACCAGTAGTAGTATTAGTATTCAGTAGCAGCAAGCAAGCAAGTAAGCACAAAATGGATGATAGCGGAGCAGAGACTTGCTGCTGCAATAACTTAAGCGCAGCTGCACAATGATCGATGGCATGACAATGGCATGGCAGCGTTCAGAATTCAGAACCCTGATGGTCATCAGGTAAAGGTTTGCGC
Source organism: Microstegium vimineum (assembly GCA_022036555.1). Taxonomy (NCBI): domain Eukaryota; kingdom Viridiplantae; phylum Streptophyta; class Magnoliopsida; order Poales; family Poaceae; genus Microstegium; species Microstegium vimineum. Next base: position 13,995,397 of record CM039131.1, on the reverse strand, counting down.
TAGCTCTGCTCGGGGAAACACAAAGACCGGCCGGCCGCCAGGGGCATTGGGGCCGCCCCAAACGAAGAGCAGAGGAGAGGAGGAAGGCCGAAGGCGTACGTACCTGCTGCGGCGTCTGGAAGTCGGCGTCGTGGAGCAGCGGCGACAGCAGCGTGGCCCTCGGCGGCGGTCACGGCGAGGGACGTCGGCAGCGCGGAGCCTCCCCCAGGAGGAGGGCTTCGCGGGAACGACGAGCGGTGGCGCGAGGAGTACCGGTCGCGGGGATTAACTCGCGCGAGAGAATGCCACGCGGCTTTCACGGGCGGAAAAATGTGCGCAATGGGCTCCTGTTTGGGACTTTGGCAAAAATGTCAAGCCCAAATGACAAACTGTTGGACACCACATTTTTCAGTTTTTTCCCAAAATCAAATATGCCAAACCCAATTGTCAAACTGTTGCAGTTGCTTTTATGACCAGCGCACAGTACCAAAGGAGGAAGCCCATTAGTGGCTAGTTTAGGCGCAGGGCTTAGGGGTTTAAGGCCCAAGATTATTATTATTATTTATTTCCTATTATTAGTGAGGATGATAGATATAGAAACAACTGTAAGACAAATTGGGGAATCAAGCAGAAGCAATCTATTATTGCCCGGCTTCCTATAGGGAGCTAGGAGACCCCCAAACCATAGCCCTCGCTCCTCGCGCTCCTAGCAACGTTGCCAGTTGATCATCGTTGGCCTTGACGACCATCCCCTCACCCCTACAATATCCGTCAAACATCCGGTAGGATCCGTAATCCTATCAAACTGGTATCAACTCTAGGAACGATGTTGAGCCCTCTTCCCAACCGCAACCGTCCCGGTCTCCACCACCTCCGCGGCATCCTGAACGCCGTCGCTGCCCTCGTCGTCTTGAACCCAGAACAGATGACGACATCCATCTTGGAGCTCGGTCATGTCGTGGCGAGCATTAGGGCTTTCTTTGTCGGGCCCTATGCGCAGTCACCACCGCTCCAACTTCCGCCTACTCTGCCACCGCAACAACTCCCTCCACTGTTGCCGCCGACATCCACGATCGTGGCCCCATACCAGTATGGGATGCCCTACGACGGGACCAGCGCGACTATGTTCCAGGCCGCGCCGCTGTCGACGGGCGTTCCGATCCACCAGCTCCGGTTTCCTCCATCGCTGTCACTGATTCTGGCCTAAGCCCTTGGCTCGTCGGAACCCATCGACACCATGGTGCCACTCGAGCCCCACCTGTTGCGGGATCAACAACCGTCTACAAATTGGACAGCATGGGGGTGGCATCATCAGCTGCGGGACAGGATCCACATCCTCCTAGGTTCTACAAATTGGAGTTCACCACCACCTACGAATGGCTCTGTCGACCCCCTCAACTAGCTCAATCATTGTGAGCACTGGCTTTCGACCGCACCTGGCTCGCCTTTTATCATCTCAATGGTGTGGCCCAGACGTGGTGCTACGCTCTCGAGTAGGGCAAGGGCATGCCCCTTGAGTAGTTCAAGAAGCTGTGCCGCCTTTGTTTTGGGCTCGAACGACTACCATTCGTCTCTATCGTGCAGAACTGCGCTGATCGCTTCTAGGTGGTGTTGTGTCACGCCTAGAACATCTCAACGCGGCAGAAGGCTGAGCTCTTCGTCGGTGGCCTTCTGGAACACATTCGGGTGGACGTGGAGATGTGCGACCCCCCGATCTTCAGACAACCATATACCTGGCCCAGGCTTTCTAGCGTCGCCCGACTGCCATGCTGCGAGCGCCTCCATGCGCTTCTCGGCATGCTTCACGACAAGGGTTGCCTGCACCTACCCACGTGCTCGATGCAGCACTGGCTGGTCCAGGACTGGTTGCGACCAACGCGCCGGCCGCCGCGCATTCGTTCCAAGCTGGAACGCCATCGTCAGGGCCTCTGCTACAACTGCGACGAGCCCTACGTTTCCAGACACGTTTGCCAACGCGTCTTCTACCTTGAATATGGGGACTAGATCGCCGAGGAGGACGCACCCGTGGAGGACGCGGACACAACTCTCCAACATGAGGAGCTGGCTATCCAGGAACCGGCGACTGCTAATGCCCTAGTCGTCTCCCTCCATGGATTTGCAGGTATTCAGATGGAGAACACGATGTTGCTGTCGGTGATGGACAAGGGTGAGTGTCTGTTAGCCTTTCTCGACACGGGCTCCATCCACAACTTCCTACAGGGCACCACCATGCAACGCCTGGGCTTGCCCCAACAAGGGGGGAGCAGCTCCGCATCATCGTCGCCAACAGCGACCGTCTACGTTGCTAGGGCGTCACCCGCAGCGTTCCCATCACCATTGGGGATGAGTTCTCCACCTGTGTCGGCCTCAACTTAGGCTGCTTCGACTTCATTCTCGGCGTCGACTATCAACACCAGTGGATCAGTGAGCTCTTTGGCTTCGACTTCACCGTTGAGTACTGCCCGGGGCGCCTCAACACCATGGCCGAGTTGGCACCTGGGGAGGAATGGGGGGGGGGGGGTCGACGCTGCTATGTGCGCCCTACCGATGCATAGCTCCTGCGCCGGCACCTTGAGGAGGGAGACCTACGAGAGCCTTGGCATTTCGATGATGGGCTGCTCTTACACAGGCACCGCATTGTGCCGGACCATGGCGACTTGCAGCACCAGGCGCTCCTCTTGGCACACTCGACCAGAAGACACTACATCGCCTCTGCTTTGTTGCAGGATTGGATTTGGTCATGCAACACCTGCCAGTGCAACAAGACAGAGATGCTGCAGCTGGTAGGACTGGAGGTTTCATCCTAGGTGTGGGTGGATATCTCCATGGACTTCATTGAGGGCCTCCCAAAAGTAGGTGGCAAGTCCGTCATCCTCACGGTGGTCGACCGCTTCTCCAAGTACGTGCACTTTGTTGCGCTATGCCAACTCTACTCGGCCACCTCCGTCGCTCGCGCCTTCTTCGACGGCATCGTCTGGCTCCACAGGTTTACCTCTACCGTTAGCGATAGGGACCCCGTGTTCATCGGGCACGTCTAGCACGATCTCTTCAAGATGGCGGGCGTCAAGTTGCGCATGAGCACGGCCTTCCATCCCCTGATGGCCAGTCGGAGGTGGTGAAGAAGGTGATTGCCATGTATTTGCGCTGTGTTACACATGCGTGGGTGGACTCGCTGTGGGCGGATTATTGCTACAATACCTCCCACACCGCCATGCGCGCCACTCCATTCGAGGTGGTCTACGACCGCCCCCTGTCGCCCATTCTGCCGTACAAGCCGAGGACGGCATGGACAGAGGCTGCTGAAAACCTCCTCCGCAACTGTGATGAGATCCTCGCCGAGGTGCGCCAACGTCTCCTGCAATCGCAGTAGCTGTCCATGAAATATTACGACTGATATGGAATGACTAGGTAAATGGATTAGCAGAGACCCCGGATAGCCACCCTTCCTCGGGACTATCTTAGGGTTTCTTCTTGCTTGACTCTAATGTATACATGATGTTCCCCTTTAATAGAGACGACTTGACCCTTAAGTAATATCCTAACCGAATCAATCTAACTTATTTCTTTCCTAACAAACCAAACCAAACCAATCTAATCTGTTTGACACTGTTCACGCGCTACAGTACCACGTGGGCCCCTAGCCTGGCTCCACACTTTCCATAACACTACTCCACCCCTCCAAGACAGCTCGTCCTCGAGCTGTGGCGATGGCTGGGGGGTCTGCATGATGAGGTTGTAGGGCACAGCGACGTGCTTGGCATACACGAAGGCCTCGGCGTCGTCCATGTTGCGTAGCGCGCGGACGTCGCCCATGACGATGCGTATGTGGTGCACCGTCTCGACGATGTTGCACGTGCCGGCGTCCCCCTTGGTCCGGAACATGGCAGTGCCCTCGCAGACCTTGCGAAGCGCCACGCTGAGGTCGTGGCAGCCGTAGACAAAGGAGCTGCAGGACGTCGGCAGGTGTCAGCACCTTACTCTCGCCCACGTAGGCGATAACGATGGCCTCTGGAATCTAGGCCATGCCATCCTGCACGCAGAAGTCGGTGCGCCTGCTTTGGGTCACGATGTCCTTGGTGACCCTGCTGCGAAGCATCTGCGCTAGGCCCACCTTGACGGAGAAAGTCGACGACTTGGGCTGCTTGGACGGCTCCAGCAGTACCCTCCGGTGTGGCGGCACATAGCGCTGGACAGCGTAGCCCACCAGAGTGGCCACCAGGTTGTCGTTCGTGGTGACCTGGCCGGCAGCGTCGATGGCCATGTCGCCCTCCAAGGCCTTCATGGGAACCAAGGGGCGGCTGAAGGCGACCATGGCGGCGCTGGGTGTCGATGCTGCCCACACTTTCGTCGCTTGCTGTAGTTCCTCTAGGCGTGCAATGCGCTCGTCATGTGAATCCAACCGCTTGTTTATGGCGGAGAGTTGCATGAGGATGCGGTCGAGCTTGGCATCCATCGCCACAGGATCGAAAAGGGTGCTGGCCATGGATGGCGATGCACCCGTGGAGGTCTCCGATACAAATTGATATGGAATGACTATAGGTAAATGGATTAGCAGAGAGACCCCGGATAGCCACCCTTCCTCGGGGACTGTCTTAGGGTTTCTTCTTGCTTGACTCTAATGGATACATGATGGTCCCCTTTAATAGAGACGACTTACTTGACCCTTAAGTAATATCCTAACCGAATCAATCTAACTTATTTCTTTCCTAACAAACCAAACCAAACCAAACCAATCTAATCTGTTTGGCACTGTTCACGCGCTACAGTACCACATGGGCCCCTAGCCTGGCTCCACACTTGCCATAACAACGACGCCGGAGACATTTTGTTCGCCGTCGACGACTAGATTGTGACGAAATCTCCTAAATTATTGGGCCCACTTGTACCTCCCATTATCTCAGACTTCTAACATCTATACATGTACACCTAACAATTTAAAAGACTCGTCATGTGACTAGGTGACTTCGAAAACCTAAACTCACCACTTCCGAGCAGGATCACTTTACAGACATTGAAGCATCACAGATTTATACAAAATTACATCAGAGTAAATGGCGGAAGACTTACATAACTTTATATTACAAAACTGAGTTCAAACTTTCAAAAATAAGTTATTACATAACCAAAGTTCAGAGATCTATTACAAATTTCCAAAAGTAACCCCGCCCTAGGGTTACACACAAATTACTCGTCTTTCACCTCGAAGACATTCATACAACAAGGGCTAAAGCACTAGTTCTCATGCACTTCACCTACAATAGGGGTTAAAGAACCCTGAGTACAAAAAGTACTCTGCAAGACTTAACCGACAATAAAAGGTGGTGAATAATAAGGAATGCAGGCTTTTGGGAATTAAAGGTGAGTCTTCTCAAAGTCGAAGCCTTTTTGCATAAATGAGCATTTGATAAAAAAAACCGTTTCAGAATCATATCTTTCATAAACCAATATTCCATGTCCAATCCCTTTCAATATCATATTTAAGTTTCATTAAGTATGATGATGAAAGGTGAGGTGAGTCTCCATAACCGAGGAGCAACGACGATTCAAACCGATTATAACCCAGCTGGGGATTCTTTATCACACAATATATGTAGCACTTATGGTTGCATATATCAACCTTCCCTCGGATCCTCCCCCCAAGACTGGGGGCGCGCACCCGAGAGGATAGTTACACCACAAATCTAGCCTTCGGTCACGTGGGTACACGCTACTCTCGCCATCTCTTCACTAGTGCGCGTTAACCGTTCTTGAGATGGAATAGCCAAAGTTGGGCTTCCCGAAGTATGTGACCAATACTCTAAAGTCTCATCTAAGTGCTTCAACAACGGACGGTTCGTAATCGACACAGGCGGAAAGAACCCACTCGCAAGACATTCACATCTTGTGGGTCACCAACTCCGTGTCCGCCCGGTTTCGAGTTATTACCCCCAACATTTCATTCTGAGATCACCATTTTGCTTTGTAACCATGATAAAAACTATCTCTCGCAGATGACACTGACTTCTATCGGTCTAAGCATGCTAAGCATAAAAAGTAGTACCCGCATTTTAAAATAGGTATCAAGGTACAAAATTAAATAACAAGATAGGTAATGCATCAAGTAGGTATTCATTTAAGAGTAACTATAATACAATACTTAACCATAAGTGAATTTAATCAAAAGTTATAAATCACAAAGAAGGGCTAATGCATCTGGTGCTTGCCTTGGGTTCGGGGTAGTCGGGCTTTGGATCTACTCCACACATATCAAATCCAACCTCGAAGGGTGGATTCCCAACTTCCATACTCGTTTTCTACATGTATAGATAATGTCATGCTTAAGATCATGTTTGAAAAGTAATCATGATGCTTGACAAAGAATGTAAAAAGACTTAAACGAGTATAACTTTCTTTTATAATAGTTGAATAAGCTTGAGTACAACTTTCCTTCACGGTACAGTTGCAAGCTATCAACCTTAATTTATAGGATTCAAGTTTTTTTTTCTAAACTTCTAAGTTAATTAAGTTAATAATTGTATCTGAAAGCATTGAGTACACTATTATACTTTAAACAACCATACAAGATCAAGGTCATCACATGTTATTGACACTTGGTTAACAAACAATCCAAAGGTCACACAAAACCTAAGTGATTAGGGTTTTCTAATTAATTAACAATTCATTAATCATTTTCTAAATATATAAAAATTCAACTTTGTCTAAATGACCTTAAACTTTTTGTGCATATTCATAATATATTAACTAAGTGGCAAAATTATTTCATGATTTTTGGATTAATAATTTATTCACGAAAGATCTTGGAAAGTACATTTATTAATTAATTAAGCCATTTTTCTAGTATACAAAATATTCAGATAATTGACATTCCATAAAAGTATTACACATATTAGAGAACATACACAAAAATTTTCATTAATTTTGGAGCTGTACAAAAATCTATACAAAATTAAGAAATACAAATATTATTTAAATTTGAAAATCAAATCTAATTCAAACTCTTTTCACTGACGGCTTGCCCTAGCGCGTCAGCGAAAAAGCCTTTGCTGGCGACCACTCGGTACGGTGAGAACTCGCTGGTGATGAGCTTTAAAACCAATCCAAGCACATCATCGTGATCAACATGACCACGCGCATCTAAGAGAAACATCAAACCGACCTTAGGGTCACCAGAGCATACACATCGCTTGCCATGGCGGCACGGCAAAGCTCGGTGCCCTTACACCAGACCAACCAGCTCTACTCCAGCCAAAGCAAGCTCACCTCCGGACTAAAGCGCCGAGCGTCCGGACCGAATTCACCCGAGAGCACCTCCACTCCGGTCGCAGCGTCCGGAGCCTCCTGTCCGGACACTCTTCCCCGTTCGGACTCCACAACAGAGACAACAGAGAGCACCAAGTGCTCCGGACACTGTCCGGACCTCCACTCCGGACGACGCCTAGTGTCCGGATGCACTGTTGCCAGTCAGACAGCCCTAGGGTTTGCTTCCGGACGCACGCGCGATGGTTCGGACAGGCAGAACCCTAGCGTCCGGACTTAGCGTCCGGACCTCCTTTCTCTGTCAAAACAGCTTCCAACTTCTTTCCAAGCTTCCAAGGGCTAACACTAAGTGACCTCAACACTTGTGCACGTGTGTTAGCTTTTAGTTCACATTTTCTTAAAATTAAGTTGGTTTTCCTCACTAGTTCAATTGATTTTAATGCAATGCATATGAACCTAGTGGCACATGATAACCGGAATCAAACACAAGAGCTCCCTTCTTGATAGTACGACTATCTATCCTAAATGTGATCACACCCTCTATGATGCCTTGATCACCAAACCGAATAGAATTCCTATATCACCTTTGCCTTGAATTCCTTTTCCATTTCCTCCATCATGCTAGAGCTCATGCAATCCACACTTTGATCCATCTTCATCATTTATGTATCAACCTATCTCATGATGTTCACTTAAAGATCAAGGTTAATACTTAGGTAGGTTTCATCAATTACTCAAAACCAAACACATGAGAGACTCTGAGGCGTCCTCGTGCGTGGCCTTGCGTTGGGCCGCAGCAGCTTCCGTGCTGGCCTTCTCCTTGGCCAGGCGCTGGGCCAGCTGCTCGGTCTGGGCCGCCGTGAGGCCGCCGGCGGCAGCAGAGGTGGCACCGTCCGTTAGGTTGGGGGAGGTGGAGCCGGTCCTGCCATCGTGCGGGGGAGAAGAGGACCACCGCAGAGGGAGGAGCCAGCGGTTGGGAGAGACGCGCGGCAAGGGGAGCCGGCGCGCGGGTTAGGGCAGCGGAAGGAGGCCTAACCTAGGCTGATATCATGAAAGCAATTGAGCTAATAGATTGATTGATTGATAGATGGGTTACAGGGTACAATTATATAGGCAAGGAACACAAGGGTTTATGGAAACACCCAATCTACTGTGATCCTTGCCTAATCAAGCCATCTACCTATCTTAAGCTCTAAGGCACCTCAGCCCATGCGGCTGGTGCTAGGCCCAATAGGGCGCACATATTCTAACATGGATCAACCTCAAAAGGCGATGCATCATTCTCTATGAAAGTACAAGTCATGAAATAATTTTAGGCCTTTATAAATTTGGCCTATGTGCTGATCGCTTTTGCACTTATATTATGATGAACTAAGAGAGTAGTTTTGTACAGTTTAATAAGGTGTTAATTCATGATCTGAGCATGTACATTGTTTATTCTGTGTCTAAAATGTGTACATGAATTATTATAACACAGAACATCATGGAAATCAGAAATAGTCATAAAGCGGAAGTTCCTTGCTTCGACTTTGAAAATTTCAGCAGAAAGGGGTTCAAGGAGCTTCAAGTATCTGAGGAAAGTGGAGTGGTAAAGTATATATCCATCCAAGCCTCTCATCGAGTACATTTTACTTTGTTTCAACAGGGCTATTTTTTTATTGTCTATGCAATTTTTTTATAAAATTTATCAACTATTGTATTGGAAGTATAGGGTAATCCTCTGGTGCACTGTAATATTTTCTGAATATCTAATTCCATACCTCTGTTCAAACTGTTGTCAGATTCATTAAACGATATATGCTTAGTAGATAGGTTAATGAAATGTAAAGCTGAGATAATTGAACTATTTGTATTTAAACAAATGGAGACATTGGATCAAATTAGGTTGAGATTGACAATATTGTATTCCAAATATTTATACTTCTCTTTAAGTACTTACTCCCTCTGTTCCAAATTATAGTTCACTTTTTTTTTATTCTCGAACTACAAAGGAGAGCTGTGTATCATTTCATTGAGATAGAAGAAAAAAAAACGTGCCGAGTTTAGAAATACCAGCACCTTCATCGTTGTTTACCTTCACATGTTTGGCTGTCTGTGTTACCCTAACCTTAGTGCTCGCTCTGCGTCCTTCGTGTTTCTGGCAAAAAAAAATTGGGTGCAGACCCGTGCACTCAACCTCCGTGTAGACCTTGGATAGAAGCCATGTGCCCTAACAAGCCCATCACATGGCCAGGGGTGGTTGGCTCAGGCTTAAACTTCGGTGGGCCTACTGACAACTGAAAACTCTACCACCCGTGGCCGTTTGATGGGCTTCTTGGGACATGTGACTTCCATCCGAGGTGGGACTGCACGGTGGCGCGGTGCAGGGAGTCTGCACCCAATTTTTTTTTCCTACGGTTATCCATCTTCTCACAAGGGTTATCGTTGCCTTGACATCTCCACTCCGCGTGTGATTATATCCTGACATGTTGTGTTTGATGAGTCGGTTTTTCCTTTTGCTGCTGCCCCGTCTTTGCATGATTTCCTTCTGCAGGATGTTACTTTGGTCATGCCCTCTGTTACAGAGGTTGAGTAGCCGTTGCCCCAGGACCTTGACGATCGAGCCATCATCATGGCTGCCCCTGCTCGACCCTTTGTACAGCCTGCCGACCAGCCAGATGGCCTCCCAGTACAGCCGGCCAGTCATCCTGAGCAGGTCTGCCTGGTCCTGCCAGTGCTGCACCTCCGGGTGGGATTAGCCGGTTTGGCCTCACCTATCAGCGTTGGCCCCCAGCACCAGCACCGGTTGATCGGCATTTCAGAGGCAAGGTGTACCTAGTAGTCCCTATTGGTCCTCAATTTTATCATCCAATTCAGTCTCTATTCGTAACTTGTTACCAAAGTTCTAGCTTTAGATGTTGCCACCACCCTTCGCTATCCAGCGATGCCCCCAGGAGGCCAGGAGGATTCATCTCTGTTGCTCCCCTTTGCTACACCACGGGTGGTCTCATTGATCTTTTTTTTTCTCTTCCCCACCGTGCACGGATCCTTCCTCCAGTCGCGGATCTCTGCCCTTCACGCCGCCTTCATTGCACACGGAGGACTTCTTCGTCTGCTCTCCCATGTCACGTATCTGGCCAAGCGCTGGTTCCTTTGCGTATGCTCCTGCTCTCGCGGTTCATCGCTGTGCTGTTAAATCCGTCCACGTGTCCGCGCGGCCTTCATTCGAGCCTCCACGCCTGTGCAGCTGTCGCCGCATTGATTGTTCATCTGCGAGCACCGTGTTGTCTGCCCGTCCATGGTCTGTCTCGCAAGTATATGTGGTCTCCGTCATCCGCAGCTCCCTTTGTCCACTGTGGACGGTCCCATCTGCCTCTCCGCTGGCCCTATCCACCTGCAAGTGACGAGCGGATGTGTCTGCCTGGACCTGCTCGTCTGTTTCTTGCAACAGTCATCTTTTTGTGCTTCCTTTTGACTTGATTTTGTTAGACTCCGTGCCTAACAGGGGCTGGCCACATGGGCCTAGCTGCCCATGGCTGTGCAGTCCCTAGGGTACACTAGTAGATTAGATTGGTATAAGAGATAGATTAGATTGGTGCAAGGACTCCGTGATCCTTGCCTATATATAATTGTACCTGTCTGTACTCTTCAATCTATTCCAATACTCCCTGTGCCATAATCTCTCTCATGGTATCGGCCGCCTAATCGATTCTTTCTTCAGCTGCCTTTTCCACGCGCCGGCATCCTCGCCGCGCAGAGCACGATCGCGCGCCCAGCTCCTCGCTGTGCCGCGCCACCACGCCTGGCACACCGCTGTCCACGCCAAAGTCTGGGGCCGGGGCTGTCACCGACCCGCCTCCCGCCCCCGACGCGCCCGGCGCTACGGCTGCCGCCCAGGCCTCCCGCGACGGAGCACCCGCCGCCCTGGCGCGCTCCCTTGCCGCCGAGGAGTAGGCCGCTGCTGCCTCCAGGGACCGCGACGCCGCAGTCCAGCGTGCCAGCGAGGCCTTGGCCTGTGCGGCCAAGGAGCGCGCAGCCGCCACCTCTGCCTTCACCGGCGATGGGGCCTCCAGTGCTGGTGCAGCACCGACTGATCTCCACTCTGGCATGCTGCTACACGAGGCTCTAGCTCTCCTGAACCTGCATGGCCAAGCGGTCGCCGTCAACAACATCCGGACTCACGTCGCCATCACCCTAGACGTCGACTCCGGCAACTTCAGCCGTTGGCGGGATCAATTCCTCTTGACTCTCGGCAAGTTCTCCCTCCAGGACCACGTCAGCCAAGACCCTCCAGTCCCTATCTCTCCAGACTGGACTCGGATGGACTGCGTCGTCAAATCCTGGCTCGTCGGCACGCTCACTGACGACCTTGTCGAGGTCATCTCCGCCCAGGGCTCCACTGCACGTCACGCCTGGCTCGCCATTGAGTCCCAGTTCCTCGGCAACCGCGAAGCCCGCACCATCCACTTCGAGACGAAATTTCGCAATTTCGTCCAGGGCGACCTATCAATCATTGGCTACTGTCGCCGCCTGAAGATGGCTGACGATCTCATGACCCTTAGCGAGGTCATCACTGATCGCACCCTCGTCCTGAACGTGATCTGCGGGCTCAACGAGCGCTTCACCCATGTCGGGGCTCTTCTTCGCTGTGCACGACCCTTCCCCACCTTCCTGGAGGCCCGTGACGACCTCACCCTCGAGGAACTCACCGTGGACAACAAGACGGAGTCCCCCGCTGCCGCCCTTGCTGCCTCGTCTACTGCTGCCTCACCATCGTCCAGGGGCGCCGGTGGCCCCAAGACCCCCAATGCCAATGGCCGCAACAAGCGGGGTGGTGATGGCAAAGGGGGATCCGGAAGCGGCACCACCTCTGGAGGACAGCGCACTGCATCTGGGGGCGGGCAGCACCATCAACAACTGGCTGGTGCACAGCAGTCACCTCCGGCCCTCGCCCCTGGCCAAGCTTCTACAACCCGTGGATGGGTTCCATCCCGGTGCCTCCTCACCTGCAGGCGCAGCAGCAGGCACAACAGCAAGCGCAGCAGCAGCAGGCCCTCTTCGCGCAAAAGAAGCAGCAGGCGCTGCTTGCCCACCAACCGCTTGCAGTAGACACTGGCTCGGCCCAGGCCTCTACAACCCTGCGGCCGGCCTCCCCTCCTGGGACCCGACGACACTTGCCTCCACCTTCAGCACGACGACGCTGAACCCTCCAGCAACAAACGAGTTGTACTTCGACTTAGGTGCTACCTCCCACATGACATCCTAGTCCTCCTCTCTTTCACATTCTCAATTCCCGCGGTATCCTATTCCTTCATCTATTATTGTCGGTAATGGTTCCACTCTCCCAGTTACTGCCACCGGTTCGATAGAGTTATCACCCACCTTGCGTCTTAATAACATCCTCGTGTCTCCACAACTTATTAAGAATCTCATCTCTGTCCGCCAATTTACTATCGACAATAATTGTTCTGTTGAATTTGACCCCGCTGGTTCTGTGAAGGTTCTTCCCTCCCAGACCGAGATCGTCAGGTGCAATAGCTCCGAGCCGCTATACCCACTGCGTCTTCCTCCAGCACACAGTCTTGTCGCCCAGGCACCATCTCCGCTGTGGCATCGGCGTCTTGGCCACCCTGGTCATGAAGCGTTGTCCAAGCTTGCGTCTAGTGTTTCGTGTCAGATTTTAGATTGTTAAAATTTATGTCATGCCTGTCAATTAGGGCGTCATGTTCGTCTGCCCTTTCATGCGTCCACCTCTCGTGCATCTAGCAAGTTTGATCTCATTCATTGTGATTTATGGACATTTCCAGTTGTCAGTATTTCGGGTTATAAATATTACTTGGTCATTCTTGATGATTGCACCCACTACTTGTGGACCTTTCCATTACGTCTTAAATCTGACACCTTCAGCACGCTTACTCACTTCATTGCCCACGTCTCCACTCAATTTGGTGCTCGCATCAAGGCTGTCCAATGCGACAGCGGGATAGAGTTCGACAACTCTAGCACCCGTCACTTCTTCCTCACCCAAGGCATCCATCTTAGAATGTCTTGCCCCTACACCTCGCCCCCAAAACGGTAAAGCCGAACGCATCATTCGTTCTATCAATAATGTTGTTCGGTCTCTACTTTTTCAGGCTTCCATGCCTCCCTCCTACTGGATAGAGGCCCTCTACGGCAACAATGTTGCTTAACATCTTGCCCACCAAGACGCTCCAGTTCTCCACGCCACACATCGCCCTTTGTGGTACAACACCCAAATATGATCATCTCTGGGTTTTTGGCTACAAGTGTTATCCCAACCTATCTGCCACCACTCCCCACAAACTCTCCCCCAGGTCTGTTCTATGTGTTTTTCTAGTCTATTCCGGTCACCACAAAGGATACTGCTGCCTTGACCTCTCCACCAACACAGTCATCATATCTCGGCACGTCATCTTCGATGAAACGACTTTTCCCTTTGCTGAGCACCACGGTCCTAGTACTCCAGTGGACCTCGATTTTCTTAATGCTACTGTCGTTGTGCCCGTTCCTATTGGACCGTTGCACAAAGTTTTTCTGTAGGCACATCACCCAACATCTCCAACGACGCCCGCGTCCCTGCCGGTCCTTCTATGGCTGTGCCTAGGGCGGGGGAGCCCCCCCTCGACTTGAGACTGACGCTGCTCTCCCGAGGCCCATGGTCTACATCCCGCCTCCGCTGCGGGCAGCGGCACCGGAGATGTCTCCCGCGCCACGCGCGGCCACCAGGACTCCTCCTGCGACCCGTGCGGCTCCAGCGACGCCTAGCTCCACTGCTGGTGTCTACATACCGCCAGCGCTTCGCGCGGGCAGCGCAGGATCGACGCCTCCCGCATCGCCCGCAGGCTCTCCAGCGTTCCGGTCAAGCACCGCGTGGTCCGCCAACTGGGTTCCCGCCCCTGCAAGAGTTCGCACACCACTACACGCGACAACCTCGTCCACCACCTGCTGCCCCCGCCACCCCGTTACCCAGAGGTGTTGTTGCTGTTCCACTTGTGACCAATCAGCACGCCATGGTGACGCGTGCGAAGAGTGGATACAGGATGCCGGCTGCCTATCATGCCGCATCCCTATCCCCCGTGCCGAAGACCTTCTGCAGCACTCTTGCCGACCCCAACTGGCGAGCTGCTATGGAAGATGAACGCAGTGCTCTCCTGCAGAATCACACTTGGGATCTCGTGCCTCGCCCACCTCGGGCCAACATCATCACTGGGAAGTGGATCTTCAAGCACAAGTTTCAGTCTGACGGTTCACTCGAGTGGTACAACGTGCGCTGGGTTCTTCGTGGCTTTACTCAACGGCTTAGTGTGGACTTCGATGAGACCTTCAGTCCGGTTGTGAAACCTGCCACTGTACGTACGGTGCTCTCTTTGGCTCTCTCTCGCCACTGGCCGATCCATCAGCTTGATGTCAAGAACGTCTTCCTTCATGACAACCTCACTGAGACTACTGCCAACAGCCGTCTGGGTTTGAAGATTCCACTCATCCGGACTTTGTCTGCCTCCTGAAGAAGTCGCTCTATGGCCTCAAGCATGCGCCCCGTGCTTGGTAGAGTCGGATGGCTTCATATCTACTGTCCATAGGGTTTGTTGAAGCCAAGTTAGACACCTCCCTGTTCATATACCAGCGTGGTTCCGACACAACTTACCTGTTACTATATGTTGACGACATAGTCCTCACAGCTTCCTCACCCGGTCTACTTCGGCACATTATCGCAGCACTACAGCGAGTTTGCCATGAAGGATCTTGGTGAATTGCATCACTTTCTCGGTATGCACGTTCAGCGAAGCAGCGACGGGCTTCTCCTCTCTCACTGGATCGCACTGGAATGACAGAGTGCAAGCCTTGCACTACTCCGGTTGACACCAATCCGAAGGTTGCTGCACCTGATGGGGCCCAGTTTATGATGCTACAGACTTCCGCAGTGATAGATATATTAGGCAAGTGTGTAACAGGCAATCAGGGTGATTAGCACCTGCCATGTAAAGCATGTACACGCATGGCAACCTCCCAATCTGTGGGATTGGTACCTGCTATGTACAGCATATGACCTGCCATATTGGCTATATTTAAAGGTCACCCCCCACGATTGGGAGTGTGGTGTTTCCTCTATCTCTCTGTCTTTCTACATGGTATCACAGACCGGGTGATCAACCAGATCCCGGGCTTCCATTTCCGCTCCTCTCCCTCTCTCCCGGCGGCCACACCCCCTGGTCGCCATGTCTGACCCCCCCGAGGGCTCCACTGCCCCGGCACCACCCCCAACACCACCGCAGGCTATGCTCGTGCATCCCTACACCGTTGTCAACGTCAAGACTCACGTTCCGGTGAATCTGGAGATGAAGACTCCCAACTTCACCAAGTGGGCTTCATTCTTCAAGTCTTTGTGTGGGAAATTTAGTCTCCTTCCACACATCAGCGAGTCTGCTGCCCCCACTGCTAATGATCCATCGTGGCAAATTGCCGAGTGCACTGTCCGCGGTTGGATCTTGAACACCGTCGACGACGCGGTTCTTGATCTGGTCATCACTGACGAGAACCAGACCGCCCGCGAGCTGTGGGTGGCCATTGAGGCCTTGTTCCGCTCCAACCGCGCACCTCGGGCCGTCTTCTTGCTTGAGGAGTTCCACTCCATAAAGCAGGGCGACCTGACGATCGACGAGTACTGCCAGAAGCGAGGTCACCGCTGCTGCCCTCCGGGACGTCGGTGACACAATCGACGACAAGCAGCTCGTCCTCGGTCTCCTACGCGGTCTCAATCCGCGCTTCAGTGCCACCGCCGACGACATCGCCAACGCCAACGTGCTGCCCTCCTTCTCCAGAGCGCGCGAGATGCTCTCCCTCAAGGAATTGCGCCTTGCCAACGATGAGAAGACCACGGCGGCCTCTGCCATGGTAGCCGCCTCCGGCTCTAGCTGCACATCTGCGGAGTGCCATTCCTCCACCTCTGGCGCTCCTTCTGGTGCCCCTTCCAAGGGTTCAGGGGGCAGCAAGAAGGGCAAGGACAGCACGGGGGCAACCGCCCCATGGTGCCCTGGCTCTGCTACCCCCCGTGGGCCACCCAGGGCGGTCCTCCTCCCTCCACTGGTGGCTGGCAGCAGGGTCCTCGCCCTGGCGGCGGGTGGCAGCAGGCCAATACCTAGGGCGGGCGCCAACAGGGGCTTATGGGTGCCAACCCGCAGGCCCACTTCGCTGCTCCTCCCCCGCAACCGATGTGGGATCAAGCCGGCCTGATTGCCGCCTTGAATCAGATGGCGATCCAGAACTCTGGCTGGGTCATGGACTCCGGCGCAACCTCCCACATGCACAACTCGGATGGTATACTTTTATCTCGTCATCCCTCCTCCTCCTCTTCCATCACTGTTGGCAACGGGCATCAATTGCCTGTGTCCTGTTCTGGGCACTCCCATCTACCTGCACACCCATCTCCTTTCCCTCTACGCAATATTCTTGTTGTCCCCTCCCTAGTACGCAACTTACTTTCAGTTCGCCAATTCACTCGTGACAACCATTGTACTATCGAATTTGACGCGTTTGGTTTTTCTGTCAAGGACCTGCAGACCAGGCGCGTGATTCTTCGCTCCAATAGTTCCAACGGTCTCTACACCATACCCGCCATGCCACAGGCCAACCTCGCCACCTCCACCGACCTATGGCACCATCGTCTTGGTCATCCAGGCACTGCCACCATAGATTTGCTTAGACACAATAATTCCATTTCATGTAATAAATCAGCTCACACTCCATGTCACTCGTGTCAACCTGGCAAGCATGTGCGGCTGCCCTTTGGTACTTCCAGCTCAGTTTCATATCTCCCTTTTGAGCTTGTACACTGTGATGTTTGGACATCCCCGGTTGCTAGCATTTCTGGTGCGCAGTACTATCTTGTCATCCTAGATGATTTCACCCACTTCTGCTGGACGTTCCCACTCGTCCGCAAATCCGAGGTAGCCACTCACATCATTAACTTTTGCGCCTACGTCCACACACAGTTCAGCCTTCCTGTCAAGGCTCTACAGGCTGACAATGGCACTGGGTTCCTAAGTCATGCTCTCACCACCTTCTTTGCCTCCAGTGGCATTCACCTACGCTGCTCCTGCCCTTACACCTCCTCTCAAAACGGCAAAGCTGAACGCATCATCCGTTCTCTAAACGATATATGTCGCACACTCCTCATCCACGCTCACATGCCACCCAAATACTGGGCCGAGGGGCTCACCACAGCCACCTATCTCCTCAATAGGCGCCCCAGTTCAGCCATCCACCATAAAGTTCCCTATGAGCAACACCACCTGCAGCCCCCAGATTACGCCACCCTTCGTGTCTTCGGTTGTCTATGCTATCCCAACCTCACCGCTACCTCCAAACACAAGCTAGCCCCCCGCTCCACCGCTTGTGTCTTTCTTGGTTATCCCTCTTCCCATAAGGGCTACCGGTGTCTCGACCTCACAACTAAACGGATCATCATCTCCCGTCACGTTGTCTTCGACGAGACCACATTTCCCTTTCGATCTGACTCCACCAGTGCGCTACCAAGCTCTCTGGATTTTCTTGCAGGTTCACCCGTGCCGGAGATACGCACTGCAGCGGTCTCTCCGTTGCAGCTCGACGTTGAGCAGTCGCGTCGTCGAGCTCATCTGGAGGAGCTCGCTGAGGACCCGGCCATTCTATAGCTTGGCCATGTCCTTGCACCAGCCGCGCCTCCGCCTGCGCCGGTTGGTCCCCCACCCCTCCGGGTTTACACCCGGCGGCATACAGCTCCAACTGCATCGACCCCTTCTCCGCCGGCACCAGAACAGCCTGCTATTCCTGAACAGCAGGCCCCGGCCTCGGCTGTGGTGGATGCTCCACCGCCGCTGGCCCCGAGCCGGCCTGTGACGCGCCTGCAGACAGGCTCCCTCCGGCGTATCGATCGGTACGGGTTCCCTCCGGCTGCTCACATCGCCACCGACTCCATTGCCTCACCCATCCCGCATGATTACAGGGGGGGCTTCCTGATTCCCAGTGGCGTGCGGCCATGGCTGAGGAGTACAAGGCCCTCGTCGACAACGACACATGGCGCCTCGTTCCCCGTCCTCCCGGCGCCAACGTGGTCACCGGAAAGTGGATTTTCAGGCACAAATTCCACTTTGATGGCACCCTGGCTCGTCACAAGGCTCGTTGGGTCGTCCGCGGCTTCACTCAGCGCCACGGCATCGACTACGACGAGACGTTCAGCCCCGTCGTCAAGCCTGCCACCATTCGGGTCGTCCTCAGCATCGCGGCATCTCGCCATTGGCCTATCCATCAGCTGGACGTGAAGAATGCATTTCTTCATGGTCACCTGCATGAGACGGTCTATTGTCAGCAGGTCCCCGGCTTCGTCGACCCGGCATGACCCGACGTCGTCTGCCTCCTCCAGCGCTCCCTCTACGGCCTCAAGCAGGCCCCTCGGGCGTGGCACCAACGCTTCGCCACGTTTCTCCGACAGCTCGGCTTCGTCGCCTCTGCCACGGACGCCTCCCTCTTCATCTACACCGAGGGCAGCTCCTCCGCCTACCTGCTGTTGTACGTCGACGACATCGTCCTCACGGCTTCCTCGACCGCTCTACTGCGACGTATCATCGACCGCCTTCACTCTGAGTTCGCCATGACGGACCTAGGCGAACTACATCACTTCCTGGGTATATCTGTCACTCGCTCCTCCGATGGCCTCTTCCTCAGCCAGCGGCAGTACGCCGTGGATCTCCTTCAGAAGGCGGGCATGGCCGAGTGTCACTCAACGTCAACACCAGTTGACTCTCGTGCCAAGCTCTCTGCCTCGGCGGGCGCCCCTGTTGCTGATCCCGCCACGTACCGGAGTCTCGCCGGCTCTCCAGTACCTGACGCTCACTCGCCCTGACCTGGCATACGCTGTACAGCAAGTGTGCCTCTTCATGCATGACCCGCACGAAGCTCACCTCGCGTTGATCAAGCGAATCCTCCGGTACGTGAAAGGCTCCCTGTCGGCTGGCCTCCACATCAGCACTGGGCCTGTTGACAAGCTGATTGCATACTCCGATGCCGACTGGGCAGGGTGCCCAGACTCACGCCGCTCCACATCAGGGTTCTGCGTCTTCCTCGGCGACAGTTTGGTGTCCTAGTCGGCCAAGCGGCAGACCACGGTGTCCCGGTCCAGTGCAGAGGCCGAGTACCGGGTTGTTGCTCACGTTGTTGCAGAATGCTGTTGGCTGCGCGAACTCCTTCAGGAACTTCATGTTCCCTTGAAGGTCGCCACAGTTGTCTACTGTGACAACGTCAGCGCTGTCTACATGACAGCCAACTCGGTCCACCACCGCCGCACCAAGCACATCGAGATTGACATCCACTTCGTCTGTGAGAAGGTGGCTCTCGGTGAGGTTCGTGTTCTCCATGTGCCGTCACGTTTTCAGTTCGCTGACATCATCACAAAGGGGTTGCCGGTTCAGCTGTTTGAAAATTTTCGGTCCAGTCTCTGCATCCGGATTCCTGACGCTTCGACTGCGGGAGGCTGATAGATATATTAGGCAAGTGTGTAACAGGCAATCAGTGTGATTAGCACCTGCCATGTAAAGCATGTACACGCATGGCAACCTCCCAATCTGTGGGATTGGTACCTGCTATGTACAACATATGACCCTGCCATATTGGCTATATATAAAGGTCACCCCCCCACGATTGGGAGTGTGGTGTTTCCTCTATCTCTCTGTCTTTCTACACGCAACCTTGCTGGAGCTCTCCAGTACCCGACATTCACTCGTCAATAATCGCATATGCTGTTCAGCAGGTTTGTCTTCACATGCACGATCCCTAAGAACCTCACCTTGCTGCCCTGAAACGGATTCTTCCCTATGTTCGCGGCACTCTTCATCTTGGTCTCCTGTCTGATTGGGTTGGTTGCCCTGATACTCGCAAGTCCACCTCGGGCTATGTAGTCTTTCTTGGTGACAATCTATTTTTCTAGTCCTCGAAGCGTCAGAGCACGGTGTCAAGATCCAGTGCTGAGGCAGAGTATCGCGCGGTGGCCAACGGAGTTGTAGAGGCGAGAGGCCACTTGGCTAGGCCACTTGGCTGTGACAACTTCTCGAGCTGCATAGTCCGCTCCGGCGCGCCACACTGGTGTACTGTGACAACATCAGTGCCGTCTACATGACCTCCAACCCGATTCAGCATCAACAAACCAAGCACATTGAGATTGATCTTCACTTCGTTCGGGAGCGAGTTGCCATTGGTGATCTTCGTGTTCTGCATGTTCCCACCGCTTCACAGTATGCAGATATCTTCACCAAAGGGCTGTCTTCTTCGGTGTTCACGGAGTTTAGGTCCAGTCTCAACGTGCAGAGTGGCTGACGTTTCGATCGGGGGAGTGTTAGACTCCTTGCCTAACAGGGGCTGGCCACATGGGCCTAGCTGCCCACGGCTGTGCAGTCCCTAGGGGGCACTAGTAGATTAGATTGGTATAAGAGGTAGATTAGATTGGTGCAAGGACTTTGTGATCCTTGCCTATATATAATTGTACCTGCCTGTACTCTTCAATCTAATCCAATATTCCCTGTGCCATAATCTCTCTCAGATTTAACACATCTCTACATTATTGTTGAGTTTAAAGTCTCCAAAGCAATATTTGAAGAGTGAAGTACTGTTTTGTGAAGACTTGAGGTATTTGCTTGCGTACAGGTTGTGAAGGTAGTACCCTCTTGTGGAGGAGATGATTTTTTAATCGACATTGTTCAAGAGTTGAACCCTTTGACAACTTCTATTTGGATTTTGGATGTAATTAGTCTCTTTTCGTTTTTGAAGTCTGATACATAGTGCCAACTCTCCAAATGCAATGACAGTGCATTCACGTTGCATTTGAGAGGGGGTGTTAAGGTATACTGCCTCTACTAAAAAATGATAATCGTATTAGACCAAAGAAAAAGTCATACGAAATAGATTTGACCATTAATTTCTCTTATAATATAAGTCGGTGACTAAAACATCAATACCATCTTAGCGACATTTTTAACCCAAATCTATTGTTGTAAGTTCTATGCTCTAAACATTCATACAATTTGACTAATTGTTGGTCAAAATTTATAAAGATTGACTTTTCCTCTAGTCTAAAACGATTATGATTTACGAACGGAGGACGTAATAGTCAAGGGTATTAGTGTAATCTCATAGTCTTGGGTTACCCTCTTGTCTCTTATGTACTCTATATATAATAATCCCTTTTGGGCCTCAATATCATCATCTAGTTCGGTCTCTCTTTATTCGTAACAAATGGAACCCAGCATAGGGCCTAAACTAAGCGTTAGAGGTCTGTTAATGTTTTTTAAGCGTGTGTAAACGTACGATTGACTACTTTTTTTAGAACCATGGATTCTCCATGGAATATGTTTCGATAGTACATCTATTTAAGCTTGTAGGTGTTAATGTATTTTTTGAAATGACATGCAGCTCTCCTGAGTCCTTTGAGAATTTTTTTTTTCCAAAAAACCCAGTCAAACTTCGAGAAGTTTGACTTATGACAAAACCTATGATTTGGAATGGAGGGTGTATTACAATCTGCAATGCTTAAATCGCATGGATGAGGAGTAATCCTTTATGATTTACATTTGGATACCAGGTCATCTTTGAAGGTGTCTATACTTTACATCCTGCTATAAGGAAATTGCTGGATTTGTGGATTGGAGTTGTAAGACCCTTCTCAAATCTTCACCAAATTTCTAGTCTGGTTCCATCATCTTGCTATATATCATTGTGAATATTTCTTTTGAGATTAACATATTCCCTGGCACTAGGTTGGCGGAGTTCATTCACACCTTATTGCAAGAATACAGAGAGACAAGAATCGTGCTGGCTTTTCTATTTCCCAGACTGAAATCATGACCACTGTGTTTCCACTGTTTCAGCAATACATTGAACCACATCTTGTCCATGCTCATGTTGGTACAAGAAACATAATTGTTGACTTATTTTTTTAGCTTACATAACTGTCCAATATTCTGCTATTATTAGCATCCAGTAAGTTTGTGTACTTATGCCTTGTTATTTGTCCACTTGCTTGGCAGCTTAAAATTCAAAACGATTTTGATCCTGTGCTCTCCCCTGAAAGCTCGCTGTTTGTGTTAAAAAGTAAAAAACAGGTAAATATACAACTTTATATTCCCACATTTACTATGTTCACCCTCGGCGCTAGATGATAGTTGGGCGGCAGATCGTTGCTTTGTTCTCCCTCCATCCCAAATTATGTCTTTCCAACTTTCTTGGAAAGTCAAAGGATATTAAGTTTGACTGAAGTTATAGAGAATTATAAAGATTTCTGACATCAAATAGGTATACTATAAAAATATACTTAGTGGATATTCTAATGATACGTAGTTGGTATCATAAATGTTATTATTTTATTATATATAAATTTGGTCACACTTGATATGCATTGACTTTTCAAAAAGTTGGAATGACTCAAAATAACAGACGGAGGGAGTAGGAAGCCATCTAGGGAAACAATGTGCATTCCGTGTTTTGGGTGGTGATGAGCTTTTGCTCTATTGTTAGGTGTCCTACCAAGACATACTGAAGGTACTAGATGCTAGTAAAGTCTGCAGTTCTGTCCAGAACTTTACTGATGTGTACTTACGGCTTCCTGGCATACCAACAAATGGCCAGCTCACAGAAGGTGAGTGTGTTCGGGTCAGAATTTGTGAAGGAAGGTTCGCATTGTTGATACGAGAGGTATGCCCACTTTTTTTTTCATTATGTTTCTTTGACATGGGTATGTAACATGTTGCCCTTTCTCTTCCCTTCAATATTTGCTAGCCTATAAGGGAAGGAAATTTTATTATCCAGCCAAAGGTTGATTTTGATATTAGTGCCAGCACTGTTGCAGGGCTTCTTAAGCTTGGGTAAGTGGTTGATTGTTTGCCTTTATCCATCTCTTTACAGCGCGATAGGTGTAAACATCATAATTTTGAGTTGTTGGTTAATGTGTCGCTTGTTGGATTTAATTGCCATTTTTAATATAATATGCTAGTGAGGGCTTAGTGATGAGATGTATAAGAGCAGTGGCGGATCCAAAACAAGGTTGAAGGGGGCTGATCTCTTCTTCTTCCTCTAATCTCTTTATTTTTTTCTTTTCTCCTCTTTTCTTCTTCCCCCTCAATAACAAGATTGAAAGAGGGGGGGGGGGGCTGATCTCTTCTTCCTCTAATCTCTCTATTTTTCTTCTTCTTTTCTCCCCTTTTCTTTTCCCTCAACCCCTCTATATTTCTATTGATACAACGGCTGTAGAGGGGCTGGAGCCCCACCAGCCCCCTGTAGATCCACCCCTGTATAAGAGTGTTATGGCAAGTGGAGCCGGCCTAGGGCCCATGCGGTACTGTAGCGCATGAACAGTACCGCGTGAATAGTGCCAGATCTGATTAGATTAGATTGATTTGGTTTGTTAGGAAAGAGAAAGATAGATTGATTCGGTTAGGATATTTCTTAGGGGTCAAGTAAGTTGTCTCTATTAAAGGGGACCATCATATATCCATTAGAGTCAAGCAGGAAGAGATCCAAAGATAGTCCTCGAGGAAGGGCGGCTATCTAGGGTCTATCTGCTAATCCATCTATTTATAGCCATTCTATATCAAAGAGGAATAGGATTAGTGGAATAGGATGATTTACATTGAGCCTCCCGTGCGATATATCTGTAGATTGAAATGAGGAGGTGGGATCTTAATCCCAAATAACTCTATCCTAGCCATGATATTTCTAACTCTGGAGAAGAAACTGACGAGTAGGTCATGCAAGGTGATAGCCCGTGCCAATGTCGAGGTGGACGAGCATGAGCATGAAGTAGCCATGGTTGAAGATACCATGAAGCTGTGGTCTACGTAGTTGTGGTTGACTTGTTGATGCCGATGCAGTTGCACATCAATCCATGGGCGCAAAAGTGTTGCCATGGTTATGAGAGAGACACGTCTTGTCATGGAAGAGGGCGATATTGAGGTCGATGTAGTCAGGCTGTCGATGTAGACGAAAAATGGAATGGGATGAGAAAGGGAAGGTCGATGTCAAAGTCGCTATGGAAGAAGCGTGTGCTGGGGTTGCTAGGCCTAGTAACACGTCGAGGATGAATGCATGGACTAGTGTTGTTAATACTTGATGTACTAGGTAGTTGACCCAACCGTACACCAATGTCCAAGGGACTAGCATAAAGGCCTCGGTGATACTTGCGGTGTGCAAAACGGTAGGCGTAGAATGTGCAGATGCAACTAGTTGTTGTCCGAGTAGTCGAAGTAGGTACAGAAGAGATGACGACGGTAGCAACGAGGTTGTGCTGGACAAAAAAGATGCATTGTGGGAACGGATGCTCTTGCTCGAAGGCGCCCTTTGGTGATGTGTACAGGGTGGCCAGGTGGCGGGCTCCCATCACAAGATCAGATGGATTCTGGTGGTGTAAGAGGGAGCAGCAAGGCGTAAACGACGCGGGTTGGTGGTGAGCTCTGGCATGGATAATGGCTGGGCCTCCCGAACAAATCGTCCGCTAGGACGTTCGACGGCAGCAGAGCGGGACAGGTTGATGGCAGTGGAGGTTTCTGGAGTGCATGGTCAGGGCGTGATCTGTCCTGGCCGTCACCACGGTGATGTGGGATTAGTTTGTGGCCAGGCCTGACCGCCACCACAGATGCACGGGGACAATGAGCGGGTCTGGCCGTGAAGATCTGGACAGAAGTAGTGAATCTGATATTGCGACCCGTGCTAGAACGATGACAAGGGCGACAAATCAATAGGATCTGCTGCCTAAACAAGCGCGCTGCCCCCGGCGGAGGTCGAGCTCCGCAGGGGCACATGGTGTGGAAGTGATATTGTGCCCTAGATCTGAATTTGAACTCATGATACCATGTAGGTGGTAGAAAATTGGTGGAATTGTTGGTTGTATTACTAAGCCTCTCGGGAATTTTATATAGGAATACATTGTTTAGGGCCAAAATATTCTAATAATACTATTGCCAAGTGGCTACCTGTTTTGGCCACCACTAGACATCAACTTAGTGAACAAATTTTATATGCTTCTTGAATATAAAAGAATATTATAAAGGTTCAATTAATGGTGCAGTGGAACTTATGACCTCTGGGGAGCTATGTAACATTATCTTAGTAATTTTTCAATTGATATGCTAAAATCCATCCAGATATTTCCTAAACTCTATGAGCTTTCTTAAAGTTCTCTTGATGACTATGATATATTAAATTATTTTCATTCCTGTTTTGTAGTTACCAAGCTGTTGCATATATTGAAGCTTCTGCGGTGATTTACCAAGATGGACAGGTTATTATGTTCCTTAATCACTGTAGCTCTTCTTTTTTATTTGGAGAAAAAACTGCATACTAGCCTACCCTCTAAATGGACAAAGAGTTTTTTTGTAAAATTCTCTCTACTCCTTTACTATTACTAGTATAGTGCCACTTCATTTTAGGGATGCACATGAAAACAATCAAACGGCGATATTTCTTTTTTATAGTTCAAGTTTCACACAATTGTATATAACCATGTATATAGTAAGGAAAACACTTATGCCATTATTGCTTACTTGTACAGTGACTTATGATCCTTTGGTGTCATTGTTGAGCTATGTACAATTAAGGATTAAATGGCTTAGGAATTGTGAAATTTATTGGCACATTTCCAGGTTTACTTGATTATTATGAATGCTTTCATTAAGTGGAAAAATTTAACAAAGTATGTTACATATTACATATTTATTCTGTAGAAGTAGAAATTTTAAGTTCGAGAGAAATTCATAATTTTGAAAATGAAAACTACAATCTTTTGCCAGTCATAACATTTGATTGTTAGTAATTTATTAGTAGTTTCTGGATGGGGCTGTAATAATTATCTAGCTGTACAGGAAATAAATACTATAATGATGAAAATGAACTGAATGCATGCATAATGTGGATGAACAATCTTGTAATAGGGCACAATCCTTCTGCTCACTTCTATTACTATACCTCTATCAGTATGACTGAACATATGAATTTAACACATTTGCCTCTCATTTTGTGGTTTAAAACTGCTTCGTTAGTAACTTTAAATACGTAAAGCAATGATCATCTCATCTGTTATTTTATATAGCATTATTTTGTAATGCTATGATGGAAGCAGTAGTGTATCTGTTAACGACAAGTATGTTCTGATGCCTTTTGAAATCCATTGAAGATTTTAATAGAAGTTGACCATCTACAAGGACTGTCAACTCCATATCTTCAAATTAAAGGGACAAATAAAGACATAGTTACCTCTGCTGGTTCTGCACTCTGCTTGGATGGTTCATACACAACAAAGGTTTGGTTAGGAGTCCTGAAATCAATCAATGTGAAGCATAGTCATATATATAACTTATTTCCATTTCCATTTTCAGTTTCATGTTTCCTTGGTTCTGTGCAGAGCTATCTTCAAATTATTTTGGAGAGCTTACCAGCCGATAGTAATGTATCTATTGGTAATCACAATCAACAAGCTGCAAGGCTGCAGGAACTGGTTGAGTTTATCCAGTCACAGGTATGTTGCTGTAGATTCCTACGTGTGTACTCACTCCATCCCAAATTATAAGTCATTCCAAGAATTTTAAAGAGTCAAAGTATCTCAAGTTTGACAAAATTTGTATGATATTATAATAAAATTTATGATGCCAACTAAGTATGATTAGATTCTTTATCATTTATATTTTCATAGTATACTTATTTGATGCCATAAATATTTGTAATTTTCTCTATAATTTTGGTCAAACTTGAGATGCTTTGACTCTACAAAATTTTTGGATTGACTTGTAATTTTGAATGGAGGGAGTAAAATATTTGTACGCCATACTAGGAAGCTGCCTTGATAAGCTATTCGTGAGGGCAGTAACAATATCGATGCAATGTTTACAACTGAGAATAGTTGTCTGCATTCAGCTACCATATTGTTAACCATTATTGTTTCAATTGACATAGCAGGAGGAACATTTGAAAAAAAACATTAATTTGGAGTCATCCAACTTTTGGGAATTGGGATTATACAACTACTAACTTTTATTATGCATCCAGACATAACGTTTTTCTTGGTGCATAGTAAAACTTATGTATCTAGAAAATCTAAAACGACTTATAATTTGGGATGGAATAATTTGCATGTTCAACGAGCTAAATATTCTCCTATGCAATTTTCTGCAAAATGTTCTTTTTTGTAATTGTCATATTTGATAAATGTGTTAGTGTTGTTAAAGTGCAAGGTTACCTCATTTTGGAGCTTAAATATTCTTACACAGCCAACATTTTGTAGTATATCATTTTTATTTAACTCATGTTGCAGTTGTATTAATTACAGACAAATTTGGTCGTAATTTAGTATCGTGTGAATGACATTTGACCGGGACTCAGATATTTGCTGCAAGTTATTGGTCAAAATTGGTCCCAGCTGAGAGCGGTAGCAGACAACTCAGTTCTATTTCTCCTCTTTAACTGCTACTTAGGACCCAACGCTTTAAATAACTATTTAGCACCCTCTTTCAGCTTTTAAACCCGCAACCATAAAAGTTACTATCAATTCTCATCCCGCAACCGTAAGAATCCATCCATAAGTCAGCCTTATTCCCACAACCGTAAAAGTTACAATTAATTCTCACCTGCAACCGTATAAGTCTAGAATAAGATTGAATGATGGTTGGACTTTTACGGTTACGGGATGAGAATTGGTAGTAACTTTTACGGTTGCAGAAATAAGAGTAGACTGATGGCTGAAGGGCGCGCTAAATAATATTTAGAGCGCTGCGCTCCAAATAGCGGGGTCCTAGAGCACTGGGTGCTAAATACCGGGGGGGGGCCTATAATAGCGGGGTCCTATATGACCCCGCTATTTACTACCCAGTGCTCTAAATAGTTATTTAGAGCGCCACTCAGCCATCAATCACCCATAGAAGTCAATTTAATTCTTGTCTTATTCTATGGTGTACAAGGTTAAGTGGACTGCTTCATCTGGGCCTCTAAAATGTACAAGGCTACTTAGTTCTTCAACAACTTTTCTATCTGCTAACATTTTATGGTTACTGTTCTTTTGAAGTTATTCTCCTATACTACAATAATTAATAATGCAGGGAGGGAGCTTCAATTCAGATTCATCTTCACCAATGCGAGAAATTTCCTCTACAGATAGTGTTCTTGATGATATGCAGTCCAGGATAAGGAAGCTTGAGAGATGGAATACGATAAACATGGTAATCTTTTAAATTCTAAGTGCTATTTTGTGTATGTTAAAATTTAGCTGATGTGGATTTGGACGTTTGGTACATATTCATGTACGGAGACTTTGTTGGTGTAATTTTACATATTATATGTTAAATAAATTTAACATTGTGTAAAGTCATTGTTCAATTGTTGACCCACTTAATTTCATATGCAGGTTTTGTGGACTATATTATTGTCTGCTCTTGTTGGATATTCGCTATACCAGAAAAAACGTCACTAGTGATTAGTTGACCCTCGAGTGAAGAATGACTAATTTTTCTCCGAGCAGTGATCCAAAGGTTTGAAAAAGGACACTAGGTGCACAATTACTTAGGAAGTCGCATAATGGACACTTTCAACAAATGTTCAGCTTTTTTTTTTTTTGGGTGATGTTTCAGTGCTGATGATACAGCCTCTCTGGCAGTTTGACCGATAGGGTAGGACGCATACCTCATTCATGGTGTTTGCAGAACTGACTTGCACGCCACATGCAGAAAGTTGTAAATGCCCAGGAAAAAAAAAGAAAAACAGCATGTAGATACAAGATCTAATACATCAGAGATATGGCAAGTGTTCATGCTGTCCCAAATAACTGTCTTTTTTGTTTGATCACTCCATGTCTGTGGTACAAAAGTCTCATGCTGAATGTTTTATTCGTGTGTGAAATGATTAAGATGCCCAAGAGGGGTGTGAATTGGGTTTATTTCAAATTTCTAAAGCAAATATGAAATCCTATCAAGTGTCAATTACCGTCAATTACCCCGTGTCTAGCGATTCGTGTGCCTTAGACTATGAAAGCGGTAGCAAGCCAAGGAAAGCAAAATCACCCTTCACAATTCTAGTATGAATTGAAGAACAAGTGGAAAGTAATGTGGTATGAAAGAGCTAGGGAAAGAGATTCTTGACACGGCGACGTTTTGCCGAGGTATCAAGGAGTCGATACTCCCCCTAGTTCTCGTTGGAGCACCTCGCAAGGTATAGCTCCCACTCAATCCTGTGCAAGGGATGAGTGCTCTCTACGGGTTGGTTCTTCGTCACTCCGGCTCGGTGAACCGTCCACAACCGATCACAAGCCGATGAAGAAGGGCCGCCGACAATCCTTCTGGCGATCACCTTCCTCCAAGCACCACCGGACCGTCTAGGTGATGTCGATCACCAAGAGTAATAAGTCTTCATCTTCACTTGACTCAATCAAGCCTCACAACTAGAGTGGATGCACACTTGATCT
Organism: Microstegium vimineum; assembly: GCA_022036555.1. NCBI lineage: Eukaryota > Viridiplantae > Streptophyta > Magnoliopsida > Poales > Poaceae > Microstegium > Microstegium vimineum. The sequence continues at coordinate 13,965,702 of CM039131.1, read as the reverse complement.
CTTGGATGAATTAGAGAAGAGGATGAATGAATGGATTCGCAAATCACTCTCTAGAGCCCTTGCTCTCTTCCCAACCTTCTCAAAGCAACCAGCAAATGAAATGAGCAAAGGCAAGGGGTGAAGTAATTATACTCCCCCACACACTCAGCCCTCGGGCTGAGAAAACAGGCAATTTAAGTTGGCGACGGACGCTTTGTCGCTAGGCGACGGACGCTCCGTCGCTAGCCCCAACGGCTAGATCTTATTCACGTCAGCAGGCGACGGACGTTGCGCCTCAGCGTCCGGCGCCAATTGGCTGCTCTCGGGTTTTCAGAAAAATATTCCCAGACGCTCGCTAGCATCCGACGCCCTTGTGACAGACGCGTCTGTCACAAATCTGCCCTCTCTGGAACTCTATTAGCGCGTCGGACGCTCAGGGTGCATACCCTAGCGTCCAACGCCAGCGTCTAGCGTGACAGACAGCGTCCGTCGCCTTTGCACTCAGCGTCCGACACCAGAGAAGGGCTCTCCCAACTTTGGTTTTCGTCGCGATGAATATGGAAGTTGTTCTAGGCTATCTTACGGTCACCATAGGCTTGTTTAGAGCTAATGAAGTCAAGTGTGCACCACACCTAAGTCAAGAAGCTCTCCTAAGTCAAGCTACTAGTCTCAACCCCTCTTGATACTACGGTCAAAGATCAAACAAAGCCCTATCTATACTAAGTGTCCTTCATCCCCTTATGGCACTTAGACCTATCACTCTAGGGTCTTTATCATGTCTCATTGAAATCCGAAACGATATCCATCTTGGGGGCTATGTAATAACCATTGATGCCCATTCACATTTATCACTATGACTAAGCTACGCATAGCCTCTACATAACACACATTAGCCATAATAATCTTTTACTTGTCGTTAATCACCGAAACCAATAGGGTCATGATTATTCAATATCCCCCTTTTTGGTGATTGACGACAATAATCCTCGAGTATAAGATATAAGAAGTGAATGGTTAGGATTTCAAGTGACTTGGCAAAGGATTTAGCAAGGGTTAGTGAATAAGAATGAATGATACTTGCTCATCCAAGCCAAATCACACACATGGTACTCAAAGAATATGAAATAGAGTTGGAGTACCTCATGATATTCTGAAACATGTATCGGAGTATGGCGCGGAAGCTCAATGACCATTTATCCATAGAGATATATCATGTAAACAAGTGACAACTCACAAGGTATATTAGAGAAGCATAAGAGTTTGTCACACACACAAGCACAAGAGACACACAAGCATATCATACATATTATAACACCCGGTTTTAAGAACAAAACCAGATATACACTATATGTGAGCCCAGGAAGTCTAATCTCACATATAGCCACAGAACAAGGTAATATCAAAAGACAATACCTAAAACATATAATATATAAGGTCATAAAGGATAACCTTAAAGCAGCAAACAGCGGAATGATCACTCTGATCTTCGGGTGAAAACTCCAACTCCACAGGGACCGACTGACTGGTTGACCACAAGCCTATCTTTCAACTCTTGCAACCTGGTACCCATCCGGGATTTTTAAAGGTGACGACAACAAGTGTCAGCTCACCATGCTCAGCAAGTATAACTATGGGGTTTATGAGGCTCAAAAAGGATAGACACGGGTTTAACTGCGTTTGCTTTTAGTAAGTCAAGTTTTAGCAATTGAGTAGCATCAAGTTCTTCATAAGCCCAAATAACCACATGATCAAGTGAACAAGATATAATGCGTATATGAACAAATAATAATATTCAATGTCAGAATAACAGCTGATGAGCTATGACACAAGGACATCATAATGTTAAGGATCCAGACCGCTCGTAACCGTAAGCATGACTATTATGATAGTTTTACTCTGCAGAGGTTGTACATCTTTACCCCCAAGCCGTGAATTGCCCTTTCGCCCGAGGTGATCAGCCTCTTAACCCACTACCAAGGTAGGTCGGCAAGGTTCACTACATAACCTTTCGCCAATATACTCTAACAAGTTAGGGCCGCGAGGCTAATGTCAAGTATGCATGGGTATTCTCCTTCAAGTGGCGTCACAAGTGGGCGTCGCAGCATCATGCTCGCGCTCCAAGACAGGAAAAGCGCCAAACATCACTCGACCCTCCCCTCATGCGCCAATAAATGGTAACCTCTAACAAGCTAGAAATATACTAGGTACTGAATTAAAGTCAGAGCCATATAACACTCGGGGTAGCACGGTTTCCCTGGGTGGCCGCTTACAGAGATAGCCCTATGAGTGAGAACCAGGTGTGAGTTCCTGATGTTCCACCTATAGTCCACGTTGCTAAAAAGTCATATTTTATCATCATTGCATATATCATTAATCAAGTTACAAGATCATGGTTATTCTTTAGGAGCACTAGCTTTGATCTACCCAATCCAACCCAAAAGGTGACAAGGTACAGGATAACAATATCTAGGAAAGTCCTTAGGGTTAACAAGGTAGACATATGCATATGAATTAAGTGACATTAAATTATATAGGTAACAAAGAGAGTCTCATGCTATACTTGCCTTAAACTTAGATCCTTTTTCAACTGATTCTCAAAGATTAACTTCTTCTTAATCACCAACGTAACACTCATCGATTGGACAAGATTACAACACACCACTCAAACACCTGATCAAACATACATAGCATACAAACATATATATTTAGAACAATACACCAATCAACGAAAAGGATTTAAAGAGAAACTACGCGTTGTTACAATCACAAAGTCGCAAAGAACACGCTAAACAAAGCCATGGTGATCAAGATAGACTAACGGAAGATTAACTTTTAAAAAGAGAAATAGGAGCTTTATTAATTTTAGCTATGAAAAAGGGTGAATAAGGTACTTCAGAGAAATACCTTAGTTGGAATTAGTCAAACTTATATTTGGATTTGAAAAGTAAAGTAGAACTATACGCATTTTATTTATAAAGTAAATTGCATAGTATTTAATCAAGTTAGAGATTTAACATGAAATTACAGAGCTATTGACATAGTTTTAAAGGATTCTAAACTGTCGATCATGATTATACGAATCTAACGCAATTTGAATGACTCAAAATGGAGTTAAAACAAAGAAGATATGAGCTTTTGAATTTGGATGACAGATCTGTAAATAAAGAAACTCATTTTCGGATTTTAAATAAATAAAACCGAAAAGAAAAGGGGACTGGATTGCGGTTACTATTATCCAAAAGTGCAGGGGCTAGTTCATAAGAAACAGGACTGAAAAATAAATAGATTTGAACTGAGGTGTATTGCGGGTTGATTTGTACAAAGGTGGAGGTCTTCTTTGCAAAAATAGCATGGGGCTGTCAGGGTTGACTCGGTCGCTGCCAACGTGGGTGCCACGCGGCGCGACAGGAGTGGCTCGGTGCACCACGTGCGCGTGCACCAGCGGTGTGGGAGTGGGACCAGTGGTCCATAGGTGCACGGTGCACCGGTTAGTGACCGAACCGGTACACGCTAATCCTAGCCGTCCAGATCGGATCCGAGGGCGGAGAGCAAAAGGGGCAAGAGCTCCCCTCTGCACACCAAGAACCCACTGCGGCGCCATCGATCCCGGCAGTCGGAGCTCACCGGAGAACAGCGGGGGGACGTTCCCGACCATCTCTGTTTCAACCGAGTACACCGAAAGGTTCGGTGCGACCGTGCGAGTGTATAGGGGAGCTTGGTTGTGTGCTTTGTCGCCGGAGCGAGGGGGTCCGCGGCGGCGCCATGGCCGGCGGCCTCGGTGTATGTCGATTCGACGCGTACGGTGCGTAATTGACCAAAAGAAAGGGACGGAGAGGGAGAGGGAGTCACCGCGAAGCCGTAGGAAGATGTTGCGGGGACAAGAAGAGCTCCAAGCGATCCGACGATGAACGGCGGCGGTCTGCAGAGGGGCAACACGCCGGTGAGCGTCGGCGCGGCGAACCGAGGGGTGAAGAGGCTCGGTGGGGAGCGTTACCGAGGCAGAGAGTCGAGGCGAAGCTCCTCGGATGCTCGTTGTCGGCGTTCAGGCACTGGAATCGCGAGAACACGAGCGTGGCGGTGGAGCGGTGTGCAGAGAGTGAGCAGGGGAGGAAGGAGGCTCTGCGGGGGCTTTTTATAGACGATTGAGGCAGGTGATTGCGGGGCGTGGGCGACCGGGTGGTAAAGGCAGGCAGTGAAGGCTCCCTTGATGGCCGACGTCACTTGCCTTTCATCGGAGAAGGAGGAAGAGCGGCGGTGATGCCGGGCAGTGTCTACACTGTGTGCCGAGGAAGAAGAGGGAGGGGATGACAGCTGGGGTCCGCATCGCAGAGAGAGAGAGGTGAGGCGGTTCTGTTGCGCCAACAAGATGGCCCCACAGGCAGTGAGAGAGATGAGATGAGAGTGTGTGTGTGTGCGGTTGAGTTCGGCGCCGACAGGTGGGGTCTGTGTGGCCTAGAGAGGGAGGGAGGCAGCGCATGTGCGGGTGCTGGGGTTTTGGTGCCGACAGAGCGGGCCTGCTGGTCAGCGAGAGGAAGAGAGGGGTTGCGGTGGGGGAGGCCTCCCACTTGGGTCGAGCTGGTTGGATCGGGGTGCGAGGTAGAGTGTGGGAGGGAGAGAAGAAAGGCTGGGCCGGTCCCTCGGTTGGGCCAGAAGGGATGGCGAGAAAGAGAGAGAAAAGAAAACTCTTTTCTTTTTCTGGTTTTTGAAACACAAGATCAAATTCAAAAGAGATTTGAATTTGATCTCACCCAACCTAACCTACACTCAACCAAAAGCCAAAATACTTCAGCATGAATGCAACAACTATGTTAATAAACTCTATGCGAGTTTCTTTTATTCCAAAAAGTTTTAATTTCCCCTATGTTTCATGAGTATAAATTGCATAAAAGCTCAATTTATTACTATTTTCCAAAAAGCAAGTTTTAGGGTGTTACACATATACATAATACAAGATAGTAAACATGATGCATCAGAACGGGGAAAGTAAATCACACATGAAAGACCAAATCCCTCCCCCTATCTCTGATACTCGACTACCCTCTCCCCCTTTGGCGCCAAGCACAAAAAACTACGGATCTGCTGGAGCATCTGGAAGTGAAGCATCCGTGGTGCAAGGACGGAGGTCGAACTGAGAGTAGTCTGGACTGTCGTCACTGTCATCATCTGCTGCCTGACCCTCTGAAACTGGAGCTGTCTGTGTAGCGGTCTGGGAAGGCTGAGCTGACTCTGACTCGGTGACTGGCTATGCAGATCTGAAGCGGGTGCTGACTCACCTACCTCCCCCTGAGGCTCAGCTAGGGCCTCTAACGTTCCTGCCTCGGTAGATGCAGGCACTGCGACTCGACGAGCGTAGACTCGAGGCGGAGGAGACGGAGTCACGACAAGCTCTACTAGAGAAACTGCTGCCACTAAGTCAGTTGGCAGACCATTTGACTGTGTTGGTGTTGCTGGCTCTGCCTCTGCTGTAACTGACGTACCATCTGTAGTGACGGCAGCAAGATGTGGGGTAGTCACTGTCTGAGTCAAGCAATCTAGTGCGATCTCCGACGAGGCTACTGAAGAGAGGTGGGTGCCCGTCGCCAGAGGATCACCCTCAAAAGGCTGAGTCTCTCTCTGGGATGTTGTATCTGGTGAGTCCTCACCGGTGATCTCTCGATATGACGAGTGAGATCCCGAGTCGCCTCTGCTAGTGTAACCCCCTGGGTAGGTGTAAACCCTGTCTAGAACTCGTCGGGGGAGGCTAACCACGATGACACCTGGGTCATTGGCGTCTGATAAGCTGGTGAAGCTAGTGCCTGACTCTGCTGTCCTCCGGACGGTAACGCTGGAGTAGGCACCACCACCACTGGTGTCTGTTGTGGCTAGGAGGTGAATTGCTACTGGGAGACTCCGGGTAGCTGAAGCTGTGGAGTGTAAGACGGTCCGGAGCTCGAGCTAAGAAGCCTCTCTAGGATCTGAGTCTGCATCCTCTGAATCTCAGATTGTTGCATTGTTGCATCTGATACTGTAGGAACTGACGCTGGAACTCATCCTGACGAGCCTAAGACTCTGCCTAGCTGCCAGCTGCTCTGCTGCAAGTCTCCTGACCTCCTCTACCTGACGACGCTGCTCCTCTGACTGACGTCTCTGCTCCTTAGCCTGACGAAAGAGCTCATCCGTTTGTCGCTGCTGACTCTGCTACAACTGTGTCAGTAAGGCTATCAGGGTAGCCTGTGAAGAGTCAGGAGAAGGTGGTGGAGCTGAACTAGATCCACCGGCCTCGTGGTCATGGTACCTAGGCACGTACTCAAGGATCGGCCTATAATCCTCATCTGCTGATGGTAGGTTATAAGCTTCATCAGCCACTGCATCTATCTGAGCATCAAGATCTGCAAGCTCGGCCTCTGCAAGGCCCTGAATGGTGGCCTCCTGCTGCTCCTCTGACTCAGGTGCAATACCTGGCAGTATTGCTGAAAGCAGTAGTGAGAGCAAGAGACTGGCCACGGTAGATAAAAAGATAGCAAATCCAGTGTGTATACTGTAGTTGCCAGTGACCGCGGAACCCTAAAGCAATGATATCCTCTATCTCGCTGACTAGAAGATCCCAAAGATCAAACTTTTCCATCCGGACAATGTGAGCTAGGATCCAAAGCTGAAGGCGTGTGAGAGTCTCTCGGGCTCCAACTCTAGGAAGAATAGTCCGCTGGATGACCTCGTTCAGGATCCGGGCAGTTGGCGTGTCACGAACACGACGACTGGAACCCTCTCTGAACGGCTCTGTGAAGCACGGACGGACAAAATCCACTGACGGTACCTCTCCCTCGTGAGGACGTCGAGGAGCCTCTTGATCTTCGTAGCACAAACTGTGGATCCTCGTAGGTGACTCCTCGAGGTGAAAGATCTCTCTGAAGCGAGTGTCGTAGATCCTAACATCCTTCCCTTGGAAGGCATAGTGAATGAACTTGTGGTCTGGAGAGACCCACAAGGAGGCATAGAAGTGCCTCACCCAGTCCTGCTGGTAGTTGCCTGCACAGCCTAGTAATCCTGTCAGTCCCCGCAGGTACTCAATATGTGGTAGAATCTCGGGACCACCGACCTCAAGTATAGACTCAATCGGGCACACTCTGTGGAGACGGATAGGTGCATCCGTCTCCACGTATCCTCTGTAAAAATATTCGTGTACTATGGTGTAGAAGTCTCGACCGGCACGAGGGTCCCTCTAAGCTGGGAACTAGGTCTGGAAGTCTGCAAACCTCATTTCCTGAATCTGCTTCGCTGAAAGAGCTCGGACGTTGTATCTCACTGGATCTGGCTGGCGAGGTCTCGACGGAGGTCTGTCGTTGCGCCCTGGACCATGGGGCCTAGGAGGAGGCTCCGACCCACGAGCGCGTGTAACCCATCTGGACATCAGCTCCTGGACTGATGAATGCCCCGTAGGGTCTTCCTGCTCAGTCTCCTCTCGCTCTGTAGCCTCTGGGGGCTCTGTCTCTGTCTCTGGCACTGACTCTGCCCCAGTGCGAGTGGGGGACTCACGACGCGCTCCACGGCGAGGTGAGGAACCGATCCTCAAGCCGGCACGACATCCACCCTGCTCGGCTATCTCTGCTGCCTCTGCCGCTGCCAACGCTGCCACTGAGTCTGGGTCCATCAATGGCTGCTTCCTCTTCTTCACAATAAGCTTTGACTTGCCCTTTCCCCGGTCGGTGGGTGGACGCGGTGGAGGTGGAGGTGGAGGGTCACCACCACTACCGGGGAACAGGTCTGCATTCTTCGTGCGTGGCATTACCGACCACGAGAAGGTCCACTGACACTGAAAGATCAATTGTCAAACAAAATCCCCAAGCAATTACTGTCACTGATCAAATCAACTGCCCACTGCCAACAATTTTGCAAGAATGGCACGACGACCCTGGACTGTCCTCTCGAGGCTTTGCCTCGTTCCTTACTCGCGGGCTTTGCCCCGAGTTTACTGCCACTACTCAAGCAAACCATTGCACGCTAGATAGATAGAATATATAACCAATAAGCATATAGCTAGATATAAGTGATATCTAGGGAGAAGCATGAAATAGATAAGTAATGGATCGATTCTGCTATCCCATACCTCAAACTTGGTGACACAAAATAAATAGGAAAGAGTCCTCGATCAATTCCAAATCACCATCCGTAGCCTAAACAGAGAAGGAAGAGAGCAATTTTAGGGGTTTGGTGGATTGAATATAGGGTAATGGGATCAACACTTAGACCAAGGAATTGAAAAAGGGAAGCAATCACCTTGGTGGATCTAGGGAAGAACCAAAGGATCAAGAGTGGAGACACTGGGGTCCTTCGGTGGAATTGCCACAACGGCAAGAGGCACTCCCTACTACTCGGCTAAAATGGACAGGGGCAGAGGGAAGCAGGGGTGCAGCTGCGGCGCAGGGGCAGGGCACACCAGCGGTGAGAGCGCTCTGGCGAGCTGCGGCGCGGCGCTTAGGCAGTGGTGGCGGCGGACTGGATGGAACGAGAAAGGTGGCGGCGGATACTGAAAATGGCGGCGCGGGCGTACAGATCAAGCGAATGAAACCGACCGAGGAGAAGAGAAGATTTTGAAAACATATGCGCTCTGTTAGTTTGCGACGGACGCTCCGTTGAGAGCGATGGACGCTAGGTCACAGCGTCTGGCGCGCTAACAAAAAGGGTCCAGAGAGCTCCCTCTGGCGACAGACGCGTCTGACGCCAAGGCGACGGCCGCTGAAGAGCGTCTGTCGCTCGAACAGAGAGGACCAGAGAGCTCCATAGAGCGCCAGACGCGTCTGACGCCTCCGCGACGGATGCTAGCAAGCGCCCGATGCCCCTTTGCTGAGCGGCTTGACTCTGCGGACGATCGCGACGGACGCTGAGGCATGGGACGCTGAGCGTCTGTCGACAGCGTTCGACGCCTTTTCAAATAGAATTTTTCAAATCTGATTTTTGCGCCTTTCTATCAACCAAGTCCCAATCCCAATAAGATCCAAATAACACTTGATTGAACGTGATATGAGAACCATCTCTCAAACTCTCATTTTCAAATATTTTGCCATAGTCTTAGATTTAGTTTTTAGTTCAAAATATTCGAATGGAAGTTCCAAGGAGACATCATAGGACCACAAGAAGGGTATAGAAACGTCTTGAGCTTGGAATGCTCCCCCTAAGTGGCGAACCTAGCGGATGCTCAAACTTAACCGAAAAGAAACTACAAGCAACACATGCAAATGCTATGCAATACTTGAATTTGAATCTAGGTTGCTTGCAAGTTTGAACCGCGGTTAGACTTCTTCACACGTTTTAAGGACGTTTATTCTAACTGCGTTAGCCAAGCCTATGTGCATTACTAAAGTAAACATGTTATATTACACATGATGCATGGTTGGTTCACACAAGATCATTTTTAGTGAAGTTTGAGTGATCAAACACATTTAACTCGCTTCGCAACCTACAAAAGGTTGTTTCATCGAGTGGTTATAGTGAAGATATCCACCAATTGATCTTCGCTCTTAACTCCAACTAGTGATATGTCTTTCCTAGCCACATGATCTCTAAGAAAGTGATGGCGAATATCTATGTGCTTGGCGCGAGAGTGTTGAACCGGGTTGTTAGCAAGCTTTACAGCGCTTTCATTATCACAAAAGAGTGGAACATCTTTTAAAACACGCCATAATCAAGAAGTGTTTGGGTCATGTATAAGATTTGTGCACAACTGCTCTCATGGCTGTGTATTCTGCCTCGGCAATAGACAATGCCACATTATTTTGCTTCTTGGAGGACCAAGAGACAAGTGATCTTCCTAGCAAATGGCAACCGCCGGAGGTACTCTCCCTATCAACCTTACACCCAGCATAATCCGAATCGGAATAGCCAACTAGTTGGAAGGATACTCCTTTGGGATACCAAAGGCCAATGCTAGGGGTGTGCCTTATGTACCTAAGGATTCTTTTAACCGCACATAGATGCGACTCCTTAGGGTTTGCTTGGAACCTAGCACACATACACACACTAAACATGATATCCGACCTAGATGCGGTGAGGTAAAGTAAACTACCGACCATTGAGCGATAGAGAGATTGGTCAATCGGTTTACCTCCCTCATCAAGGTCGATATGTCCATTAGTAGGCATTGGGGTCTTGATTGGCTTTCAATCCTCCATCTTGAATTTCTTGAGGACATCATGAGTGTACTTCTCTTGAGATATGAAGGTGCCCTCCCTCAATTGCTTCACATAGAAGCCATGGAAGAAGGTTAACTCGCCAATCATTGACATCTCGAACTCCTTGGACATCAATGCACCAAACTCCTTCAAATGATCTTGGTTTGTTGACCCAAATATAATATCATTGACATATACTTGGCAAACAAAGATCTCTCCATCAAGCATCTTGGTGAAGAGTGTGGTATCAACGTTCCCGATCTTCAAGCCCTTCATGAGTAGGAAGTCCTTTAGCCTCTCATAACAAGCTCTTGGAGCTTGCTTCAATCCATAGAGTGCCTTGGACAACCTATACACATGATTAGAACAAGTTGGGTCTTCAAACTCGGGAGGTTATGAGACAAAAACAAGTTCATTAATGAAACCATTCAAGAAGGCACTCTTCACATCCATTTGAAAGAGTTTCATCTTGTGATGTGAAGCATATGCCAAAAGGATACGAATGGCTTCTAGTCTTGCAACCAGTGCACAGGTCTCCCCAAAATCCAAGCCTTCAACTTGGGAGAACCCCTTTGCCACCAATCTTGCCTTGTTCCTCGCAACCACGCCTTGATCATCTTGCTTGTTCCGAAACAGCCACTTGGTGCCAATGATTCTTGCTCCTTTGGGCTTCTCCACTAGTGTCCACACTTTGTTCCGGGTGAAGTTGTTCAGCTCTTCATGCATGGAATTCACCCATTCTGAATCCGCAAGTGCTTCCTCCACACTAGTAGGCTCAATAAAGGAAACAAAATAGTGATGCTCAACATAAGAAGCAAGTCTAGATCAAGTTGTTACCCCCTTGATGGACTCCCTATGATGAGTTCTTGTGGATGAGCTTGAAGAATAGGTGTGGATCTTCTTGTAGTCTCTTGAGGAGGGGATGTGGTGCTTCAACATTTTGAGTTTCCGCCTCAGCTTGATCTTGAGGGATGAAAGTATGTTCATGTGCGTCCCTTACTTGTTCTTCATCAGGCGCGCGGGGTGGAGAAGGCTCTTGATTTGCACGATCTTCTCCTTCTTCCACCTCTTGTAGGTTGATAGCACCAACAGGCATATTCTTCATAACCTCTCTCAAACTCATTGTATCCTTGTTTGTGATCGTTTCTATCTAAGGCGAAAAAGGGCGTCGTCCCCAGGAGGTCTCCGGGTGGTTGCCAGAGTGCACTGCGTGTTCTTGAGTTTGTTCTTCGTTCTGTGCATTGCTTAGGTTAGCCACGCGTATAATCTTGTGATTGTGATCTGAATTGGACAACATCTGGTATTAGAGCCGTAATCACTTGATTTAGCCGACCAAAAGTTCATTTATGGCACCGGGAGATGGTGATGGGAGTCGGGGAAGCGGTGGCCGTCAACATCAGGTGTTCCCATCGTTGACATCGACGAATTACACCAGCTGGAGTATCCGAGCGCAGGCGATCATGGAGGAGTAGGGGTGGTGGGAAGTGGTGGAACCGCCGGAGGGGAGTATGGCGGAGAAGCAGACAGATGAAGCGGTTGGCAAGGACAAGAAGGTGCGGACGCATTTGTTCCAATGCCTTTCCGACGATCTGCTAATGCAAGTGGCAAAGAAGAAAACGGGGAGAGAGGTGTGGAGTTCCCTGAAATCAAGTTTGTGGGTGCAGCACGGGTGAAGGATGCGCGCTTGCAAACTTTGAAGGTGGAATTTGACGCGCTGAAGATAAAGGAGGATGAACCTGTTGATGAGTTCGCCGGCAAGCTGACAACAATGTCAGTGAGGTACGGCAACCTCGGCGCAACATTAGATGATGCGGCGTTGGTGACGAAACTGTTCGATACCGTGCCCAATCGTTTCCTCAATGTGGTGGCCGGGATCGAACAGTTCTATGATCTGAATTCATTGGCGTTCGAAGAAGTAGTAGGGAGATTGAAGGCCTTTGAGGAGCGGACGCGGCGGGGAGCTGCAAACACTCGAGGTGACGGCTGCCAGTTACTCCTTACTCAGGCTGAGTGGGAGGCAAGGCAGAAGAAGTTCGGTGGTGGAGATTCCTCGGGGAGAGGAAAATCACAGGATGGAGGAAGCCGTGGAAGAGGGAGAGGCCGAGGCGGTGGTGGCCGAGGTCGTGGAGGACGCGGTGATGCGTCAGGCAAAGAAGACGCTGGTCGTGGTAAGGACAAAAGCCACATCCAGTGTTTCAAATGCCACAAGTACAGGCATTATGCAAACAGGTGTCCGACGGTGGAGTAGAAGGGAGAAGAGGCACATCATGCTAGAGCAGAAGGTGTGGGGGAACCACAAGCACTCATGCTTGTTGTGTCAGAAGAGGTGACGCCGGGTGAGGAACATGCTGTTCTTAACCTGACAGAACCAAAGGTGTTTCCTGAACTCCATTTGATCGGGGGCGGCGAGTAGACCGGTAATAGCTGGTACCTTGACAACGGTGCTAGCAATCACATGACAGGTGATTTGAGCAAGTTCACTGAGTTGGATGAAGGAATCACGGGGAATATGCGGTTTGGAGATGGGTCATCAGTGGAGATCAAGGGAAAGGGGACGATCCTATTTAGATGCAAGAATGAGGATCAGTGGGCACTTAAGGGTGTCTACTATATTCCAAGACTCCAGAGCAACCTTGTAAGCTTGGGGCAACTGATAGAGAGTGGTCATCGGATGGTGATGGATGATGACTACCTGGAGGTGCATGATAAGGTGATGGCAAGGTTGATTATGAAGGTGACAAGGTCTCAAAATTGATTGTACCGGATTGACTTAAAACCAACTAGTCCAATTTGCTTTCTGACAAGTGTCAGTGATGAGGCTTGGTTGTGGCACGGTCGGCTGGGACATGTGAATTTCCAGTCGATCAAGCAGATAGTGAACAAGTCAATGGTAGGAGGAGTTCCTACCATTACACACCCAGAGGAGGTGTGTCATGCATGTTTGGCAGGGAAACAGACAAGGTTGTCATTTCCTAGGATTGCTGAATGGGGAGCTAACAAGCCACTGGAACTATTGCACATTGATCTGTGTGGGCCCATTACACCACCAATAGCTGCAGGTAACAAGTACTTCATGTTGATTATTGATGATTGTACTCGTTGGATGGCTATGTATGTGCTAAAAACCAAAGATCAAGCTTATGTAGCTTGTGCCAGAATCAAAACTGTTAGGTCTGACAGAGGAGGTGAGTTTCTGTCAATGGCTTTTAGAGATGTGTGTGAGAATGCTGGAATCAAGAGGCATTTTACTGCTCCTTATACTCCTCAGCAAAATGGAGTTGTAGAGAGGAGAAACAGGACAGTAATGGAGATGGCCAGATCCTTGATGAACTGCATGGGTATTCCTGCAAGGTTTTGGGGAGAGGCTGTTAGGCACTCAGTTTATTTGCTGAATCATTTGCCAACTAAATCCAAAGGTTATTGTACCCCTTATGAAGCATGGAATGGGAGGAAACCACATCTTGGACATTTGAGGGTGTTTGGCTGCACAACAAATGTGAGAAATGCAGCTCTTCATCTGAAGAAGCTAGATGTCAGAAGCCACAAAATGATCTACCTTGGTGTAGAGGAAGGGTGCAAAGCACACAGACTGTTTGATCCACAACACAACAAGATAGTTGTGAGCAGAGATGTCATATTTGAAGAGAATTTCAAGTGGGAGTGGAGAACACAGAATGGAGCTGATGAAGTGTTTGAGTTTGAGGTACATGATGACAGTTGGTCAGATCATGTACATGTTGTTGGAGGATATACAAGTGGGGCAGATGACCTGAATCCAAATGCAGTGGCAGGATGAGGAAACCAACCACAGGAAGTGACTAATCTAGGAGATGTGTCAGCTCAGCCACAAACTCCAGGAACCCAACCTATACACAGTGTTGGTATGCGGGGATCAACAACCAATACTGACAGAGATCCGACTATAGGACTGAACTCAGGCAGTAGTCCTGTGTTTCAACCACAGTTTGCTCTTGATAGTCCAATGACCAGTGGTGGTACATCAGTGGGGGAGAGCTCTGAAGAACATGTTAAGAAGTATAGAGACTTGTCTGATATCTATCAAAATTCTTCAGTAGTTGAACTGTTGTATGACTCTGATGGAGAAGCATTACTAGTGGAAATGGAAGAACCAGTCAGTTATAGTGAAGCTGCTGGTTATGCAGAGTGGACAGAGGCAATGAACAAAGAGATACAGTCAATTGAGAAGAACAAAACGTGGAATTTGTGCAAACTACTAGCCGGACACAAGCCAATAGGACTTAAATGGGTGTTTAAGTTGAAGAAAAATTCAGCTGGAGAGGTAGTGAAGTACAAGGCCAGATTGGTTGCCAAAGGTTATGTTCAGAAGAAGGGAATTGACTTTGATGAAGTTTTTGCCCCTGTTGCTAGGTTGTACACTGTAAGGCTTATTCTGGCATTAGCTACCAACAGTGGGTGGCAGGTGCATCACCTTGATGTGAAATCAGCTTTTCTACATGGTGAACTTGAGGAGGAAGTCTATCTGGCACAACCTGAAGGGTATGTGGTGAAGGGGAGAGAACAGGAGGTTCTGAAGCTAAGTAAGGCCTTGTATGGTCTTAGGCAGGCCCCTAGAGCATGGAATGTCAGACTGGATAGATGTCTGAAGAAACTCAAGTTCAGAAGATGTGCAAGTGAACAAGCAGTATACATCAGAGGTGAAGGAAAGAATGCAATCCTCCTGGGAGTATATGTGGATGACTTAATTTTTACTGGTGAGAGTCCAACAGAAATTGAAGAATTCAAGAGACAAATAACAAATGAATTTGAGATGTCAGATCTTGGATTGTTGTCTTACTATCTGGGAATAGAAGTGGGGCAGAATAGGGACTTCACAACTGTCAAGCAGACCTGCTATGCAAAGAAGGTACTTGAACAGTTTGGCATGGGTCAGTGCAATCCAACAAGGGTTCCAATGGATCCAGGAAATCAGTTACACAGTGACAAAGAAGGAAAGCCTGTAGATGCCACTGAATATAGGAGGGTGATTGGTTGCTTAAGGTACTTGTTGCACACAAGGCCTGATCTAGCATATGCAGTTGGCATAGCTAGCAGATTTATGGAAAACCCCACAACCTTGCACATGAATGCAGTTAAGCAGATCCTAAGGTACTTGAAAGGTACAGTTGATCTTGGGTTGGTGTATACCCAAGGGGGATCAGAGGAAGTGTTGCTGGGATATTTAGATAGTGATGTGGGTGGTGATTTGGTTGGAAGGAGACGTACTGCTGGTATGGCATTCTACCTTGGAGAGAGCCTGGTCACTTGGTGCTCACAGAAACAGAAGACTGTTGCACTGTCTTCATGTGAAGCCAAATTCATGGCAGCCACCTTTGCAGCAAAGCAAGCATTGTGGCTGAGGAATCTAATGGCAGAGATCACTACAAGAGACCCGAAACCTGTGACATTGTTTGTTGACAATAACTCTAAAATAGCCCTGATGAAGAACCCTATGTTTCACGGCAAGAGCAAACACATAGACATTAAGTACCATTTCATCAGAGAGTGTGTGGAGAGGAGGCAGATAGCAGTGAAGAGAGTATGCACTGAAGAACAGAAAGCAGATGCTCTGACTAAGGCGCTGCCAGCAGGTAAGTCACAGTCATGAGGCATTTGATGGGTGTTCAGGATCTCAGTGTGCTTCAGGATTAGGGGAGAGATCGTTGGGGTAATCCTAAAGCTAGCTGGAGCGAAGACAAGTTACCTTGCAGCGAGAGCAGAAGTAGGAAGCGGGAGCTCAAGCTATCGAGTTCAAATTTGGGGACATGGCGGGAACGACAGTTCATGCGGTGACCACGTCCAGCAGGCGCGTGTGTTTAGTCAGTTGTTTCCTTATGACTTGTATCGTGTGCGTAAGTTATTTTCTGAGTGGTAGTAGTGTCTATCAGCTACTGGGTTAAGTAGTGGGGTGTCAAGGTGTGGTGTAACATCTCGAACTAATTGTATCCTTGTTTGTGTTCGTTTCTATCTAAGGCGAAAAAGGGCGTCGTCTCCCGGGAGGTCTCCGGGCGGTTGCCAGCGTACACTGCGTGTTCTTGAGTTCGTTCTTCGTTATGTGCATTGCTTAGGTTAGCCACGCGTATAATCTTGTGATTGTGATCTGAATTGGCCAACAAAGGGTTCATCACCTACATCATCAAGATTCTCAAGTGCTCCTTGAGAGCCATTAGTTTCATCAAACTCCAAGTCATACGTTTCTTCAACTAAGCCGGTGGCTTGGTTAAATACATGGTATGCCTTGGATTTAAGCGAATAACCGACAAGGAAACCAATGTCACAACGCCTTTGAAACTTCCCTAAGTGTTGGCGCTTCTTGTAGATGTAGACTTTGCATCCAAACACCCAGAAGAATGAGATATCCAGTTTCTTCCCATTCACAAGCTCATAGGGGGTCTTCTTGAGAAGCCTTTGGACAAATAGTTGGTTGGCCGCATAACATGCAGTGTTGATTGCTTCGGCCCAAAAATTCTCGGGGGTGTTGTACTCATCAAGCATGGATCTAGCAAGTGTGATTAGAGTCCGGTTCTTCCTCTCAACTACACCATTTTGTTGTGGAGTGTATGTGGCGGACACTTCATGCTTGATGCCAACTTCATCACAATAGTCTTCAATCTTGGTGTTCACAAACTCGGTCCCATTGTCACTTCTAATCTTCTTGATCTTCACATCAAACTCATTTTGGGATCTAGTTGCAAACTTCTTGAATATGCCTTGTGTCTCTCCCTTGTCTTGAAGAAAGAATACCCAAGTGTCCCCAGAGTAGTTATCAACTACCACCAAGCACAAGAGATTGCCTCCAAGGCTAGCATAAGCGGTAGGTCCAAATAAATCCATGTGGAGTAGCTCTAGGACTCTTGAAGTTGACATGAAAGCTTTGGTTGGATGAGTGTTTGCCACTTGCTTGCCGGCTTGACATGCACTACAAAGTTTGCCCTTCTGAAACACCACATTCTTAACCCCTCTAACCAATTCCTTCTTGACAAGCTTCTTCAAGGTTGACATGCCCACATGTGCTAATCTTCTATGCCATAGCCAACCCAAAGAACTCTTAGAGAATAGACATGTTTACAATTCGGCCTCATTAGAAGTGAAGTCCACTAGATAGAGGTTGTTGTGCCAAAACCCTTTGAATATCATTAATGAATCTTCAATCTTGGTCACAACCATCTCACTTGGAGTGAATAGACAATGGAAACCAAGATCACATAGTTGACCAACCGATAGCAAGTTGAAGCTCAATGATTATACTAGAAAGACATTGGATATAGATTGATCATTTGAAATAGCAACTTTTCCAAGCCCTTGAACTTTGCCTTTTGAATTGTCCCCAAAGGTAATCTTGTCTTGATTTGCACAATCTTCATCAAGTGTGGTGAACATCCGGGGGTCATCGGTCATTTGTTGAGTGCAACCACTATCAATCACCCAATGACTTCCACCAGTCTTGTAGTTCACCTACACACAAGTAACTTGGAGTTAAGCTTGTTGTTTGGGAACGCACACTTGGCAAGGTCCCATAGCCTTGTCAACCAACTCCTTAGCAACCCATAACACTCTAGGCTTGTTCTTCATTTTAGGACCAAGAAACACCACAAGTGGTCTACCCTTGGAGTCCTTGTTGATGACATAGTGTGCATCATGAGCAAAGGGCCTTGTGTGCTTGGGAAAGGTATTGGGTGGTGGAGGCTTGCAATCATAAGCAAAGTGACCAACTTGACCACACTCAAAGCATATTTTTGGCTTGGCCTTTGGCTTGTCATAGTTGTTGCTCATAGCCTTGTTGTTGTAATAGTTCTTTGCTTCAATCTTGACCTTGGCCTTCATGAGTTGGTTTTCCTTGAACCCAATACGGGTCTTGTCGGTCTTCATCATGGTGTTCATCAAGAGCTCACTTTGAAGGTTGTGGCTCTTGGTGAACTTCTCAAAGCCACTTGCTAGCTTGATCTTCTCATTCTTGAGCTATGCATTTTCTTCTCTAAGTGTGTTGATCAAGGTGATAGCATCCTTGTCATCTTCCTTGGCCGACTTGATAGTGAAGGGCTTGTTTTCCTTGAGGTTGATTAGCTCTTCCTTGAGCTTTGAGTTCTCTTCCCTCATTTTCACATTGTCATCATACTTGTCGGCTTCAACTACCTTCTTGCCCTTGCACTTAGCATTTTGCTCACTAGCAACTTCATCAAGCAAGTTCTCACAAGAAGTAGTTATATCACACTTAACAACCGGGTTAATAGCAACATGTGTAGCAAGATCATGTGTAAGAAATTCATTAGCTACCACAAGTGTGTCATGTTCATTTCTCACTTGGTTGTAGTCATCTTTTAGCAAGCTATACCTGAGCGTTGGACCAACATTCATATCCTATTTCCGGCACGATCCAAGTGAAAATAGAGGCGAAGGATGTTGGATTCTCTCTTCTTAACCTCTCCCTCTCCTTCTTCCTCCTCTTACCTTGTTCTTCTTCACCACCAGTAGAAATTCCATCTCCTCTTGCTTCCCTTCTTACCTTCCTTAACCTCACCATGGTTCCACCAAGAAGAAGAGCGATATGGAAAAGTTTCTACATGTTGTTTCCAAAGAAAGCTTTACCAACTTAGAAGAAAGAGTTTCTAAGGAGAGAATGGCGTGTCTCGGTCTTGAAGATAGCTTTAATGATCTTCGCATTATCACTAATGCAAAGTTCAAACTCTTATCCACAACCATTGAGAGAGAGGATCTCCTTGCCTCTCCTTCTCCTTAGTAATCCTCTAGAGTCATCGGCACAACCTGCCTCATGGCCCTAATAGAAGAGAGCATGAAGAGATGCTTGTCATCCATTATGCTAAGGACCTTCTCTCTCCATCTTCTCCCTTGGATCATCTTAGCCCTTTATAGCAACAAGATACTTAGGCATGATAGTATGTCACTCTTGAATCAATGAACACGTTCCTAAAGCTATCAATGACAAATGAAACTCTTGGTTCTGCTAGTATCTTACCCCAGTAGAACTCCTACATTTGATCTTTCTCTGTCTTGTGTCATAGTATGCGCTGAAACAAGTATGGGGGAGGTCGGTCGACACTCCAACTTGTCAAAACACCAAAAGAATCACTGAATCATGCTGAGCACATCCATGACACGTACCAGAAAAAAATTGGACCAAAATGGCCACTTTTGTGGTTCGGTCGAACTATGTTGGAGGCCAAAATTCAGAAAGTTCAGATTACATCAACATTCATAGGTAAGGGATCTAAATGCAGAGTTCGAAATGGCCAAACGGCTCCGAAGACGTTCGGCCGAACGTGCTTCTAGGTCCTGGACCCACCAGGCAGCATCCGTTCAACTTCAAACGTCTATTCTAACTGGTTTGACATGTCTCTCCCCTTTTCCTCTATGCTTTTCTTTTGTTTACTCATTTTCTCTTTAAATAAGAATGAAATAAAAAATAATTTCTTCTTGAAAGTAATCACTTAGTTAATTTCTCTTATAGTAATAATAAAAAAAATTAAAAATATAATAAAAAATTATTTAATAATCATAAAATAAAATTTTATTTCTTTATAAAATGAATTGCTTAGTTTATTTTCCTTTTAATATTGAATAAAAACAAGAAGATCGCATTTGAAACTAAAATTTGAAAAGTGACATGATCTATGATGTTCTGAGGGTAAAAGCGTCATAAAGACGAATTCTTGCTTTTGCTTATGCTAGTGGGAAAATATCTTGATAGGGAACCACATTGACTAAGTTGTTGATTAATGTGATATATTTCTCGGCTCATGATTCATACCCTATCTATTTAAGGTTCTTAGAGATTAACTTTTGAAAACGTCATAAAACCATAATGTCACTACTCCTCTATAGTGAGAAAATTTCTACCAAAGCCATATATGCTCTTTCATGATATAAGCTTTCTATATAAGCTGCTTACTTTGTGTTGAGTTTGGTCAAGTTTCGTGACCCTTGTTGAGAGATTTATCATGCTCCCAAGATCAAGATCATGTACACGCCACATATACATGCTGCTTCTACACTCGAAGTACGCAGAAACATGTCTTACATTTCCACATAGTTCATGCTCCATGCTCTAGTAGAAAATCCTCTCTAGTATGTGCTAGTAAATGAGACATAGACTATGCAAAATTATGAAATAAATAAATAATATATCAAAAAAAAATGTTGAGCACATCAAAGCTCATAGAAAAAAATGATGATGAGCATATCAAAGCTCATAGAAAAATAAAATGATAGCTATGTCTCAAAATAATAAGTTAGGAAAGAGAGATCATATAAAGGAGTTTTGATCATTTCCCATGTTTCCACACACTTGCACATCTTGATCTAAGAGTATGACATTTCTCTCCTTGGATCCAGAATTTGACTTTACAATATATGCAAGGAAAGTATGCTACATTGTTTATCCCTGCCTAAGCTCCACATATGTCTTTTAGAAGTAGGAAGATAAAAAGAAGGCAACTTCATGCCTTGGTAAGGAATCATACACCTTGAGCGATCTAGAGTGCTATATGAGGAGTAAGATGACTTATGTGCTTTCTTTTGAAAAACTTATCAAAAACTCCAAGTACTAAAATATGATTTGGGAAAGATGACTTTGCCTTGAGAGCTATTCCATTTCTCAACTTCTCAAGGATATATGTTATCCAATACCACATATTCCATTCGTATGACAAAATGTCTTGAAGG
This sequence comes from Microstegium vimineum, assembly GCA_022036555.1. Lineage (NCBI taxonomy): Eukaryota > Viridiplantae > Streptophyta > Magnoliopsida > Poales > Poaceae > Microstegium > Microstegium vimineum. The sequence goes on along the minus strand of CM039131.1, from coordinate 13,944,880 downwards.
AATCTTTATGTTTGCTTTATACATTGAATAGCATAATCTTGTTATCTTTTAACCTTTACTCGAGGACGGGCAAAGAGGTAAGTATGGGGCACCTTGTTGATGGTAATTACAAGCTATTTTATCACCATCAAAACACCGTCAACATCCTCATATTCAAAGGAAAACAAGAATAGCATGAACATAATTTACCTAATAACTAGTTCCACATGTCCCATGACTATTTGAGTGTAGGTAATGACAAATGGGGACTTTTGGGAGCTAGTGGGCACACTTAGGGGGTCGACCAACCACCCTGTGGGGCCACTAGACCTCCCAAGCCCCTCATGATCTAAGTAACACTCTCCAAAGCACTTTATACCCCTTGGATCCAAGTATGCTACCTCTCAATGGTTCTGGATCAAAGCACGAGGATCGATGGGCCCAACATGACATATTTCCAAGTATGGCAAATGTGAAAAAGGCATACACCATCATGTTAGGCATACACCTGCAAAAGATGAGCTCATTTGGCCAGAAAAGACGTTTGGCTAAACACACTTTGGGACCAATTTTGGACAGCAGAATCCAGACTTATCAAGGAGGTCCCACGTCGAAGGGGAGGCCCATGGCTCACTATTGGGGTTCGGCTGAACCATGGATTTGGCCAATAGGCCACCCACAGGCCCCCTGACCTGTGGGGACAACTTCTAGAAGAAATGGGCAGGGCCCACCTGTCATGGGGTGTTCGGCCGAACCAGGTCATGTGCCCAAAAGGTGCACCGACCTCCCCACCGACTCCTTGCATGACGCCATGCATCCACTTGATCTCCCCCGTTGATTTAAGATGGTTACAATGACGGTTTCATCCTACGGTGGCTGATGGAGGTGGCGCGGATTGCTGATGTGGCACCGGAGTAGCCCCTACTCCACCTCTAGCTATAAATACACCCCTAGGCCTCACTCTCACTCATGCCTCATTGGAGAAACTACTCTCTAGTCTCTTAGCGGAGCTCTTTAGTAGTGTTATGCTAGTTGGAGGAGAGTAAGGAGATCCTTCTGGAGAAAGCCCCGGGTCTGTCGGGAATCTTGTCCGGAGTTCTTCCTCAGCGGATGCGAGTCTCTTGTAAGTTTAGCACTTGTTATTGACTTTTTCTGAGTTCTTTATAGTATTTAGTGTTCTAAATCTGGTTTAGCTGTTATACAACTTTTCACGCTTGATCATCGCTTTACTTTAAGTAGAGTGCTTTAATCTTATGCATGGGTTAAAGTAGTAAGAATAGTGTAGACGTGGTGTCTAGACTAGATCTTACCTTTGTAAACCGCTTATCGCATGGATTGTTTGTGGATGCTAGTAGGAAGTGACAGCCCTATCTAGTCTTCGTATTCCACCACGTGTGTAAGATAAGTTCTTAAAAGGTAAGGCTTCAATACAACGTGACGGCGCGGTCCGATTAGAGTTTTGCCCTCTTTCTAATCTATCCCGTCGCTTCCTGCAAGAGAAGGGCCGATAAGGCCAGTATAACCAGCTATCCCTTGTTAGACATCTGTGCTATTTTGAACCTTTCAACCCAGTTATCATAATCTCCCTTGATCCATCATAGGACATATCTTTAATCCTAGTTAGATCACTATTGTTCCCTGAGGAAAATACGATACCTGGAATACTCCCGGTGAAGTGCTACATCGGTATAATCTGTGCGCTTGCGGATTTATCCAATAGTCATAAGAAGTACCAACAGGCATGAACCTATGCAAGGTTTCTAGATTTTTGTATCGTTCGTGTTCTTTCTAGACATAGTATAACAACTATTGAATCTAGAAACTTTGTTCAGAAGATGAGGGATGGGAAAAAGTTGTGGAGATCCATCAAAACATTTTGTGCCTATAGTTAATGTGTACAGAAAGCATCTAGGCCCTTAGAGTTTCAATGATTCACAATAATGCAAGATTATTATGAGTAATGTGTGTTTTGCAAAGGCAAATGGTAAGTTAGGTCATAATAATGAAAACTGATTAGACGATCAATGGTATTCAACCCCCAAGATGGATTTGTTTTGGTTTTTAAAGGATTGGTGTCAATGTTTAAGCATAGACTAGGTCTAAGTGTCGATTGGAGTTGAAGAGACACTCAGAGTAGCCTAGGGCCTTTATTTTCCTTTGGTCGGACTATTAAGGGGTTTGAATCTAGTAGCTTGACCTAGGAGAGGTTAATGATGTAGGTGTGGTGCACATTTGTCAAACCCAGTCCTTGATAGCCTACAAACAACCCTTGAGTGAAGCAGAGAAACTTCTATTCACCAAGTTTTGAAATCCGAAGTGATTGGGAGCATTAAAGAGTGTCTAGACCAATTGCTCTGAAGGGTTCGAACCAATTGGCATTGGTTCGGTTCCCTAGGTTTTAAAGAGCGTCCAGACCAGTTGCTCTGAAGGGTCCGGATCAATTGGCATTAGTCTGGTTGCCCAGGGTTTACTCAGAGAGGGTCAGATAGCATCTGGACTCTATCACATTGGGTTCGGACAAATGGAGATGGTCTGGAGGTATCCAAAGAGATACATATCGAGTGAAAAGACTTCGAACTCAGTCCAGACCAAGGGTTTGGACCAATGGTGATGGTTCGAATCGATCCAGTAAGGTTCCAAGTTAGGTTTTTGGTCCCGGACTCAGTTTGGACCAATGAAGATGGTTCGGACACCCTACAAACAGTGAAAAGACTATGAATTCTGCTGGGTCTGAACCATTGGGAATTGGTTCGGACGGCCCGTATTGGTCCGGTCTGGAGTGACGCAGTTGGAGGATTTTGTGAGTAACGACTAGTTGGTCGGTTGGGGGTATTTATACTTGTCTAACTCGTCCATACTAGCCCTCTTGCACATTTCTTCAACTGAGAGAACTTTTGAGAGTGCAAGTAAAAGTAGGGGTTTATTTATAGCCCAAGGTGGAGTAAGGGCTATTCCAGCGCCACATCATCGATCGAAGTGATGTCCATCATGCAACGTATGATCAAAACCGACCTCAAACCGCCATAGATGGACGGACATGATCATTTCCATGCATGCGAGCATGCAAAGAGGCGGTGGGAGAAATGGGAGCCCCAAAGGACACAATGCTTGGACCCACCATCTTTCTTCTAGAAGGTGTCCCACATGTCATAGAATGGGTGGCACCGTTGGTGGAGGCATTGATGGGGTAAGCCGGCCTGCTTAGGGGGTCAACTGACCCTCATTCTCTTTCCTGTGGGCCCTCCTTTCCTTTGTGGTACTTGGGTAGCTTGGTAGGGCCCATGGGGAGGTCGACCGACCCCCCCAATGTGGGTCCCACCAACTCTTTTGTCTCTGATTTCAGCACTTCTACAAGAAAGCCTTCATGGACATGTGGAACTAGTTAATTGATATAAATTCATTATGGATTTGCTTGTTAGTTCCTGGAAAAGGTGTTTTGTTGACGATTTTGATGGTATGAAAGCATGGTGAAATTACCGTCAATAGGCAGCAAAGTCGTCAAACTCTTTGGACGTGAACATCATCCCCTGATCGGTAGTGATGGTTTGAGGGACACCGAATCTGTAAATAATGTGTTCCCTGATTAATTAAATGATATTTGCTGACGAGGCCTCCTTCAGAGGAATAGCTTCCACCCACTTGATAAAGTAATCTATCGCCACCAATACAAACTTGTGTCCCTTACTTGATGAGGGGAACACTTGACCGATCAAATCGATCCCCCATCCTATGAATGTCCACGGCTTAACGACTGAGTTCAATGCCGGGGATTTCTAAACATTATCAAATTTCTGGCACTCTTGGCAACCCTTATAATATCTAAAGCAATCTTCCATTATGGTTGGCCAAAAGTACCTTGTCCTCTTGATCATCCACTTCATCTTTTGAGTGGATTGATGCGCACCACAAATGCCTTCATGGATTTCTCCCATCAGCAACTTAGCTTCTTCTTTATTAAGGCACTTGAGCAGCACACCCTCGACTGTCCTGTAATACAGCTGACCATCAAGAATGACAAACTTGGTAGCCATGTATCTCAACTTTCTAGAAACTCGTTGTGATGGATTCTTCAGATACTCAATAATCTAAGTTCTTCAATCCTCATTATCAACAAACTCATCAGCTAAAATCTCCACAATCTGCCAATACCTAGAAGCACCCTGAGCCAATCTATTAGCTTCCTGATTCTGATATCTAGGAATATGTTTGATACTTACAGAGGAAAAAGAATCAAGCAGTTCACGACATTCTTCATAATACTTCCTCAGTATTTCATCCTTGCACTCGTATAGGCCGAGCAATTGGTTAACTACTAATTGAGAAACTCCAAAAATCTCAATAGCTTCGGCCTTTACCTCATGCAGTAGTTGCAGTCCTTTGAGAAGGGCTTCATATTCGTCCTAATTATTGGTAGACGTTGGTCTGATTGGAAAAGCATACTCTAGGATTCCCCCCCCCTTGAGGCGAAATTAGGACAACTCCAATACCTCCTCCTTGCTTGCAAGTAGATCCATCGAAGAATAATGCCCAAGGGGTCAGATCCACCAATTTGACCTCCTTCTCATGATGATGATTAACGAAATTAGCTATTACTTATCCCTTGATTGCTTTAGCCAATTCATGCCTCATGTCGAATTCTGATAATGCAAGAATCCACTTACTCATCCTCCTGTTCATAACAAGCATGGACACCATGTGCTTGATTATGTTGAACTTTGACACCACTATGCACTCAGAAGACAACAAGTAATGTCAAATCTTAGTGCACGAAAAGTATAGGCACAAGCACAACTTCTCGACGGGAGAATATCTTGTTTCAGGATCAAGTAGTCTTCGGTTCAAATAGAACACTACCCTCTCCTTTCCTTCAAACCCTTGCATTAGAGCCGATCCAATAGTATGGTCATCCGCTGCTACGTAGAGTTTGAAAGGCTTCCCTCTCTGCGGAGGAATCAGTACCAGAGGAGACTTCATGTATTCTTTGATCTCCTCAAAATCCTTCTGCTGTTCATTGCCCCACTTGAACTCTTGATCACTTTTCAACTTTAGCAAAACTGAGAACGACAGAATCTTGGCTGATAGATTTGATATAAACCATCTGATGAAATTAATTTTGCCGATCAAGGATTGCAACTCAGTCTTTGTGGTTGGTGGGACTGCCTTGCTGATTGCATCAAAACTCTTCTATCCCACCTCAATTCCTTTCTCGTGTACCATAAAGCCCAAGAATTGTCCATCTAATACTTCGAATGCACACTTGTGAGGGTTCATCCTTAATCAATGATTCTTGGCACATTCCAAAGTAGCTCTAAGGTACTCGAGATGTCCTTGGTGATCTTCGGATTTTACGACCACGTGATCGATGTAGACCTTCATAGTTTTGTCGTCAACTTTTCAAAAATATAATTCATAGTCCTCTGATAAGTTGGTCCGACATTCTTCAACCCAAACGTCATGAACACCCATTCATACAGTCCTAGCGCACCATGACACCTGAAAGTAGTCTTGTGGATATCTTTCTGCCATGAAGATCTGATTGTACCCAACATTACCATCCATAAAACTGATCACTGTGGCTTCCTGCTGCATCGACTAGCATGTCAACCATTGGCATCGGGTATCTGTCCATCGAAGTAGCTTTGTTGAGGTCCCTGAAGTCGATACACACTCTTACTTTTTTGTTCTTCTTGTACATAGGGACCACATTAGCAATCCACTCGGCATATCTACTTTGCCGAATAAACTTTGCTTCATAAAGTCGAGTGATTTCTGTTTTCACATCAGCCATAACTTCAACTTTAATTCTTCTAGGATGTTGCTTAATTAGCCGATATCTAGATTTAATCGACAGAGGATGTTCGACTAGCTTCCAGTCAAGACCAGACATCTCATAATACTCCCAAGCAAAACATTCCTTGTACTCCTTTAATAGAGCGATCAATTCATCTCTAAACTTGGGATCTAACTTAGCATTGATGTACGTCGGGCTCGGCTTATTGTCATTTCCAATGTCAACAACTTCTAATTCATCGGCCGACGTAAATCCCTTGCCCATCTTGCCTTCATCGTCGTCCACTGATGTATGCATTATTTCATTTTTTTTCTAAGCCGGCTGCTTGGATCGGCTGTTGACTTACGCTGCTAAAAGTAAGGTAGTCTTCTTGCAACCTACTCCCAGAGAAGCACTCATTTGCATAATCCTCCAAATCCCAGTAAGTAGGGTCAACGGTTGCGATGAAGATTGAGTCGTCGACTGGAATTATTTCAAGTTCATCATTGTCTAGCCACTATACCGCACAATAGTGCATGGTTGATGGGATGCAACAGTTGGCATGAATCCAATCCCTCCCCAGGAGTAGATTGTATGAACTCTCTCCATCAATGATGAAGAAAGTGGTCAACAAGGTCTTGCTGCCAACGGTCAACTCCACTTGCAGGACTCCACGGGTCCTTGATGTTCTCGCTCCAAAGTCACCCAGCGTTAGATCAGTCTTGATGAGCTATGTGGACTCTAGTCCTAGCTTCTATATGATGTGGAATGGCATTAGGTTGATAGAGGCACCGCCATCAATCTGTATTCTTCCTATCATCCTTTCATTGATGTATCCTTGAATGTATAGTGCCTTCAGATGCCTGTGCCTCTCAGGCTTACGGAAGACTGCCTGAAATGCACGCGCGAGCCCACCGGTCTGCTCCTCAAATTCTGACTCATCAAAGTGTTGACACCATTTTTGGTACGTGTCAATATGAATTGAGTGCGCTAATCAATGAAGGGATGGTTGTTGTTCCTTATCGGCATCAAGAAACTGCTGATCTGATTGCCGATAGAAGCGGATGATCAAAGGAACGTTAGGAAGAGAAAAAGGTTGCTTGCCGATAGGAGAGCTGCCAATGAAGGTGTTGCCGATAAGGAGGCATGCTGGTGAATGCAGTGGCGTGACTGACGTTAGCGAAGGCTATCGATGGCGTTGAAGGAAGGTTGTGGATTTAAGGAAATCTGTCAATGGAAGGTGTCATCGTAACAAAGACAGATATGGAAACTAGTAATTATATGCTAGTATTTGTTTTTATAGTTTGAGTCCGACTCTTGCACGAGTCGTTTATTTCCTTAAAAATAGGATTTTTGTTTAGGTATAAGTCGTGTCTGTGTACAACTCCTCCTACCGGAGTATAAATATGTACCTAGGGCTTACATGAAAAAGGGACAATCAATCAAAACAAATCTATTATTTTCATCTACTTTTTTCAGCATCTACTTTTATCGCATTAGTTCTAATTTATCCACGAGTTCTCACGATCTCGACGGGCTGCATCTACAAGATCTTCGTCTATCTTGTGAGTTCCGTTTTTTGAGCAATCTAAGCCTTGACGTCTGGGCGCATCGCCGTCGTCTCGTTCATCGGTGTTCTAGTTATCGTCCTTGTCGATTAACTGGTCAAATCGACTGGCACACCTTGGATATCAAATTCGGGTATAAGCCCGAGGTGTTCGCAGATCCGACGCTTTTTGTGTCAACACCTATTTTGGCACACCCGGTGGGACCCTAGATACATCTCTTGATCACGATCATGGGTGATTCTACTGACGTCAATCCAAGGAACGTCATTGAAGTCTCTGAAGCAGATCTAAAAGATGGTCATAAGCAAGCTATGGAGCAGGCTATGGAGGAGTACAAGCAATTATATCTGACATCCTTCAGCCTAAATAGGAGTGGTGATGCGGTCCAGAAACAAGATCCATCGTTGTCGCGTCAGGTCACTTTCGATGCCAATCCTGGTAAGTTGCAAGATATGGTTAATTCTACGTTAAATCAGGCATTGATTAGCCATTCCAATGTGCTGTCCAATACTGTATATAATGTTGTTATGCAATCTTTCAAAGAAGGACAACCACCTAGGTATGTTGGTCCAGCGTATCATCAACCTGGATTGGCATCTGCCACGACTTCATCGGTAGCTCCAGTGATATCTTTCCAACCTGTGAATCCTTCTACTGATGAAGCTACACCACCAAGATCAAGCCCTACAAGCGTCATTCGGTTGAACACCGATCCGGTGGCGTCGGCAATGTCAGGACATATAGTCCCAAGTCAGCCAACTCCCGCTAATTGGTGGGGATACGGTATGCCTCTGGATTCATCTGTCGATGCTAAGTTGATCCAAGGCAATAGTGCAGCAGGAAAGGCCTCTATGGAATCGGCAATATCGACACAGCCGATGGGCCCGATAGTACATTATGCTACGTCTTCTCCAAATATGCAGTTGCCGCTAGGAAATCTTCAGATGGCGATACCCAAAGTGCCTTACGGGCAACCATCGGCAAGTTCTTTGCCGATGCGACAAGATTTGGTAGTGGTAAACCATCCCATGATGATGACGAATCCTCAAACTGGGGTATCAATGCACCAAGGAGGCCAATTTGTTGATTATTCTAGGATGCAAGAGCAACAGGCGCCGGGTAACTATCAATTATCGACAAATTACATGCCGATGACATATAATCCTGTATGGGCTATTCCAAATCAACAACAGGTGGTGCAACCCGGACACCAAGTAGCGGGAGCGCAACAATACCATTACCCGATGAACACTCAGAATGAAACATCGGTGTATCGACCGATGAATATCATGCCGCAGTATACCCCAGTGGATGCCCAAGGTTATACATCGGCAAACCAACCGGTGCATAATATTCAGCAAGGTGGTGCTGCGCCTGTGCCAATAGGATCAGCTTATTTGCCGCAAAGGCAAGAAGGGGCGTATCCACCGGTCCAGCCAGTTAATATTCAGCCGATGCATCGGCAGGATCAGTATGCATATTGGGCCGACAAAATTGCCGAAGTGATGAAAGAACAGTTCGGTATCAAACCTAAGGTCAATACGTACTCTTATCGAACACCGTACCCTCAGGCGTATGATTTGATTCCTCTCCCAAATCAGTACAAGGTGCCGGATTTCACCAAGTTTTCTGGTCAAGATGATACGTCAACAACGGAGCACATCAATCGCTTCATTATTCAATGTGGAGAGGCAGCTAGCAGAGATGAGCTGAGGGTAAGATTGTTCTCATCATCTTTATCTAGATCAGCGTTTACATGGTTCATCTCGCTTCCTCCCAATTCTGTGGTTACTTGGGCTGATTTAGAGAAGCAGTTTCACAAATACTTCTTCTCTGGCGTTCATGAAAAGAGGATTACCGATTTGGTCAAGCTGAAATAGCACAATGACGAATCGGTGGAAAGCTTTGTGCAAAGACTGCGAGATGTAAAGAACAAGTGCTACAGTTTGGTGCTTGATGATCAACAATTGGTGGATTTGGCTTTCCAGGGGTTGCTGCCGCACATCAGAGATAAATATGCATCCCAAGAATTTGAAAGTTTGAGCCATCTTGTGCAAAGAGTTGCCGATCAAGAAGTTAAAGCTTTTGAGCCCAGAAAAACTTGGAATAAGAAGGTGTCCTTCATTGAGCAAGAAGAGGATTCTGAGTCAGATGAAGAACCAAGCATTGGTGTTGCTGAATGGGTGAAAGACAAGAAGACGATATCATGTCCGTTTGACCAGAAAAAAGCTGAAAGGTTCACCTTTGACATCACCAAAGCCGATAGGATATTTGACCTGTTACTTCAAGAAGGGCGTATTAAACTATCGCCTAACCAGGTGATTCCATCGGCAGAAGAGCTTAGAAGGATCAAGTATTGCAAGTGGCATGCTGCAACTTCACATAGTACCAATGATTGCAAAGTCTTTAGGCAGCAGTTGCAGTTAGAAATTGAATTTGGGCGAATCAAGTTTGAAAATTCTAAAGCCCAGAAGCCGATGAAAATTGACCAGCATCTATTTCCAAATAATATGGTGGAAACTAGCGGGAAAGTCAAAGTACTGACATCGGAAGTGGCCAGGAAAAATGCGCCAGTAGACCCCGAGCATCAAATAGCTATGCATGATGTAAAAGGGAAGAAGCTTGCCGATGAAAAAGAAGGTAAAAGAACTGCTGATGAAAGCAGCGGCTCTAGGAGGCCTCAGAGACGTGCGTCATATGGTGTTGTGATCATGCACAGAAGATCGCGACAAGAATATGAGCGTTCGCAAGAAGAACAACATCGGTAGCGAGAAGAAGAGAGAAGCCAAGAGTGGTATCGGCATAAAAATCATTGGAAGTGCCCCTTCTTCGTCCATTGTTGGGAAGAAGGCATCAAGCTGCCCACTGCCGATAATTGTTCTGAATGCAATGGGTACTATCCTGCCGATCGGTCAGAAAAGAAGTCTCGCTTTGAAGATCAGGGATCAAGCTATGCTGAGCCGATCAGAGGAAAAGGATCCGTACATGATCGGCTGAGGGGCAAGCTCAGTGTGCATGATAGGCTTGGCCGGCATATCCGTCAAGAGGAGCTCGAAGAGAAGGCTAATGCAAGGGTGCCCGATGAAGAAATATTCTCTAGGGATCTAAGTATAAGGGGTAATACAAGCCGACACAATAAGATACAATACCAACCTGTTTGGAAGACTAAGCTTCCTCAATGGTGTCCCAAAGACCTAATGAAGACTCAAAGAAGGAGGATCCAGCGTGAACGCCAAAATGATCTGTATTATGGTGAAAACACTCCGAAGGGAGAATCTCCAGTTTGGGAGTGGAGGCCAAAACACCAGGAGAGGAGTCCATCGGCAGAAGTCAACATGGTTGTTATGTTGCCAATGGAATTTATGGCACCTACTGATGCTGAGGAAGAAGCTGCTGATATGGCTCAGCTAGTGCTAGATCCAATGGCAGTTGTCTTTGAAAAGCCTGCCGATGATGAAAGGTAGCATTTGAGAGCTTTGTTTGTCAAAGGCAAAGTCGATGGGCAGCCAGTGTCAAAGATGCTAGTAGATGGTGGGGCATCGGTCAATATAATGCCATATGTCATGTTTAGAAAGCTTGGGAAAGGTGATCAAGACTTAGTCAAGATGGACATGAAGCTGAAAGATTTTGAAGGCAATGTGTCACCAGCTATGGGAGCAGTGTGCGTAGAGTTGACTATCGGCAGCAAAACTTTGCCGACAAAGTTTTTTGTGATCAGCGGTAAAGGTACCTACAACTTGCTCCTGGGGAGGGATTGGATCCATGCTAATTGTTGTATTCCTTACACGATGCATCAAAGCCTCATGCAATGGGTCAGGGACAACATTGAGGTCGTCCGAAGTGAAGCCCCATCAATTGTTGCATCGGCAGAATCAGAAACCTATGAGCAGACCAAGTGCATATCTGGTGAAGCTTGGGATACAGAATTCCTCAAGGTGGCCAATTACCGGATTATACCGATCCAAGCAGTCGGTTCTGAAGAAGAGGTTTAATGGATCAGTTCGCCGATGATGGAAAACTTGGACAAGGGTTCACATCAGCCGATGATTTGCTAGAAATAGACATCGGCGACGGTAGCAAGCCTAGGCCAACTTTTATTAGTGCTAGGTTAGATTCCCAATGTAAGCAACGATTGAGTGATTTGTTAAAAGAATATAAAGATTGTTTTGCTTGGGATTATACAGAGATGCCTGGTTTAGATCGATCAATAGTTGAACATCAGTTACCTATCAACTCGGGTTTCCAACCACATCGGTAGCCAGCACGCCGGTGCAACCCTACTGTGTTACCCGATATTAAAGCTGAGATTACGAAGTTAATCAAAGCTGGGTTTATTCGGCAATGACGATATGCCGAATGGATTTCCAATGTGGTTCCTGTATATAAGAAGAATGGAAAACTTCGTGTTTGTATTGATTTCAGGAATCTCAATAAAGCTACGCCGATGGACGGCTATCCAATGCCCGTTGCCGATCTACTAGTTGATGCTTCTGCTGGACATAAAATTATGAGTTTTATGGATGGTAATGCTGGATATAATCAAATATTCATGGCTGAAGAAGATATATCCAAAACTGCTTTTAGGTGTCGAGGTCACGTCGGTTTGTTTGAGTGGGTCGTAATGACTTTTGGGTTGAAGAACGCCGGTGCTACTTATCAAAGAGCGATGAATTTTATTTTTCATAAGTACATCGGCACATTGGTCGAAATCTATATTGACGATGTGGTGGTTAAGTCTGGAGACTTTGAGAAGCATCTTGCCGATCTGCGGAAGATTCTGGAGTGCACTAGGGAGCATGGGCTAAAGATGAATCCAAATAAGTGCGCGTTTGGCGTATCGGCAGGTCAATTCCTAGGGTTCATGGTGCATCAAAGGGGTATAGAGATCGGCAGAAAATCCATTGATGCGATTAACAAAGTGGTCGCTCCTACAAACAAGACTGAGTTGCAATCTTTGATCGGCAAGATTAATTTTATTAGAAGATTTATATCTAATTTGCCTGGGAAGATTAAGTCTTTTAGCCCATTGCTGAAGCTGAAGGCCGGTCAGGAATTTGTATGGAGAGAAGAGCAGCAATCGGCCTTGGAAGAGATTAAAAGATATTTGGTGAATCCTCTAGTTTTGATTCCACCTCAACATGGGAAACCTTTCAGGTTGTATTTGTCTGCCGATGACGGTGTTATCGGATCGGCCTTGATTCAAGAATTTGAAGGGAAAGAACGTGTGATTTATTATTTGAGTAGAAGGCTGGTAGACGCTAAAACCAGGTATTCGGCCATTGAAAAATTGTGTTTATGTCTGTACTTCTCTTGCACCAAATTAAGGCATTATTTGCTGTCGGCCGAGTGTACTGTCATATGCAAAGATGATGTGGTCAAGTATATGCTGTCGATGCCGATATTGAGTGTGAGGATCGGCAAATGGATTTTGGCGCTGTCAGAATTTGATCTGAGGTATGAATCAGCTAAGGCAGTTAAAGGGCAAGTGATGACTGATTTTGATACTCAGCATTGTGGTACAATGAATTCCGTAGAGATTGCTCCTTGGACTTTGTTCTTTGATGGTTCCACGTGTAAGGAGGGAGCAGGTATCGGTGTTATCTTAGTTTCACCCTGAGGATAGAAGTATGAGATCTCATTGCCGATTGTTGCTACTTCAACAAACAATCAGGCTGAGTACCAGGCGTTGCTGAAAGGGTTGGAATTACTTAGGGAAGTACGTGCCGATGCCGTTGAAATCTTTGGTGACTCTATGTTAGTGATCAATCAATTGATTGGAATATATGAATGCCGGAGTGATATTTTAATTGCATATCACGAAAAGTGTTTGCAGTTATTAAAGGAATTTAAAGAATACCGTCTTGAGCACGTTCCTAGGTTGCATAATGAAGAAGACAATTGGCTAGCACAACACGCTTTGGGATATCAGTCGATTCAAGAAGTAATGACATCGGTAATGGCTGCCGATTACTTGAAAGATCCGTCTAGAAAAGTTGAAACACGGTTGAGGTTTCAGGCTACCAAGTATGTGCTCCTTGAAGATGAATTGTACTATCATACGATTGATGGAGTTTTGCTCAGATGCCTTAGTGGAGAGGAATCGAAAAGGTTGATGGGTGAAATTCATGAAGGAGTATGTGGGGCGCATCAATCGACATTCAAAATGAAATGGATGATCAGACGAAATGGATATTATTGGCCGACGATTCTTGAGGATTGTTTTAAATACTTCAAGGGGTGTCAAGATTGTCAGAGATTTGGTAATGTTCAGAGAGCACCCACATCGGCAATGAATCCCATTCTCAAACCGTGGCCATTTAGGGGATAGGCCATTGATCTCATCGGCCAAATTTATCCACCGTCGAGTAAAGGACATAAGTTCATACTTGTTGCTACCGATTATTTCACGAAGTGGATTGAAGCATATCCCATTGAAGAAGGTGACGTCGGCAAACATGATAGATTTTGTGAAAGAACATATTGTTTACCGATTTGGTATTCCTCAAACTATTACAACCGATCAAGGAACCATGTTCACGTCGGGGGAGTTTGATGAATTTGCTATTGGTATGGGGTTTAAGGTTTTGAACTCGTCTCCTTATTATGCTCAAGCTAATGGTCAGGCGGAAGCAACCAATAAGGGAGTTATTAAGCTTATCAAGCGCAAGATTGAAGAGAACTCTAGAAGGTGGCATATAGTACTAAATGAAGCTTTGTGGTCGTATCGGATGGCATGTCATGGTGCAACTAAAGTATCGTCGTACCAGTTAGTTTATGGACATGATCTTGTTCTACCTTGGGAAATTAAGACTGGTTCTAGGCGATTGTTTTCCCAGGATCAATTGACTGTCGATGAATATGATATTCTCATGAAAGATGAATTAGAAGATTTGGCAAGTCATCGGCTGAGGGTTGTAATCAGTATCAAAGATAACAAGAAAAGGGTTGCCAGATGGTATAACAAGAAGGTGAAGGTAAAAGAATTTGCCGATGGTGATTTGGTGTGGAAACTGATTTTACCGATTGGAACTAAGAGTTCAAAGTTTAGAAAGTGGTCTCCTAATTGGGAAGGTCCTTTTCGGATAAATCAGTCTGTTCCTGGCAATACTTATATTTTGGAAACCCTCGAAGGAGTTGCATTTTCCAGAGCAATCAATGGAAAATATTTAAAGAAATATTATCCTAGTATCTGGATAGATGCATAGAGTAATACAGATATAAATGCCGATGACAGAGTCATTATACAAAGCATCGGTAAAAAGGGTGTTAATGTTATATTACAGGAGGATCGGTCATCAGGTTCGCATGCAATAAATTAAAGCAGGGTTTGAATAGATGAAATCGCACGAAGGCGAACTTGGTCAGGTTCCTCTATCTCCTTGGCATCGTCATCGGCAGTACCCTCGATTGGTTTGATTTTCCTCCGCAGCAGAAGAGCTTCGCGAGCATCGGCATTCCTCTCTTGTTGCAAGGCTTTAGTAGTGGCAGGGAGTTGGATTTTCTTCTGGTTGGCCGAGTTCAAAGCTACATCTACTCTCTTCAGCTCGGCTAGCAGTCCCTCTTTTTGTGTTGATAGACGAGCAATCTCTTGTTTGAGTTCGATGCCAGAAGCTTCTAGACGACCGATGTCTTTATGCTTTTCATCTGCAGTTTGCTTGAACTTGAGTATTTCTTCTTCAAGTTTTGCTTGAGTAGCTCTATCGACAATGCGGCGTGAGGCCTTTTGGTATTGCAGTTGCCGGCTCTCGAGGAATGCTGCTTGGAAGACTACTTCTTCAATATCGGCAGGAAGTTGGCTTTGGATTTCCCTGAAAGCTACCCTTACTGCGCTGGAGTCTTGGACCAGTTGAGATGTATTTTGTTGTAGTAAAAGTAGCAGTGCTCCAAGTTTGGATTTCACTTCTGCCGATATGACGGTCGAAGCTTGAGCAGAACTTTCCTCTTCGTCGGCGTCATCTGGAATGTTGATGGCGAAGGAAAATAAACTGTTGGGAGAGTCTTGGGCCTGAAAAGAAAAGGGATTTAAAAATTTGTTAGTTAAGAACTTGTGTCTTGCAAGATTTATGATGGACAGTTGGTGTACCTGTTTTAGAGCAGTTTCTCGCCTCGGGCTTGACAGAATGGTTGGCATAGCTGTGTCTGGAAGATCGGCAATGGTTGCCGATGAACTTGCCTCGTAGGACGAACAGTTGGTACTGGTGCTGGTACCGATGCCGATGCTATTTCTATTGTTGCAGCTAGCTCTTGCGGCGATGGTACTGTCCCTTGGTTAGGAATCTCAGCCTGTGATTGCTCAGGGATGGGCGCCGATGCTGGCTTCGGTGTTGGTGTATCGGTAGGAGCTTGGGAAGATGCAGCTGGTGATGTGCTTGGAGCTGACGGCTTTGGGCGTTTCGGTTGGGGAACGGTACTTGATGAGCCTCGGCGTTTTGGCTGTTGCACTTGGGGGGGCATCGGCAGGCTGAGCCATGGAAGTTTGTACGTTTGGAACGGCTGGCGATGGACTTGTCTACTATAGAAGGGAATTTGGTGCAGATTGAGTTAAAATTGTTGATTAAAAATGTTGTTGTGATCGACACAGATAAATGAAGACTTGTTACCATGAAAGCTTGCGCCAAAGCGGCGGCTGCAACGGCGGCATCATCGGTTGGCAATGGTTTGGACCTGATGGTGACCTTAGGAACTGCTTTGTGATGCATGAGGGTAGCCAATGAAGGGACTTTGCTGCCGATTATCGATGTAGGGTTCATCGGTCGTAGGTTAAAATGTTTGCCGCTCTTGCTCTTTTTCGGGATCAAATCATTAACCTGTTGACAGAGGATTAGTTACCGATGCATTTGAAAAGATAACGAAAGAATAGTGTGGCGTCAATCAGGTATAATGTGGTTGGCGTCAATCAGGTGCCGATAGTAGTGTGATGATGCAGCGAATAGTTGATCCTTCCACTCTTGCCACCAGGATTTGTATGACTCAGTGATGAAGGATATCGGTGCCCAAGAGGATAAATTGATGTTGGCTACATCGGCATGAGGAGAGAGAGTGACAATTTTATTCCAATTCATAGCACTGGAGATGACCTCTCTTGGTTTTATCACATTGACATAGCTGAGTTTGATCGGCAATTGACCAAATGCTAACTGTCTTGCTGCTGTCGATAGATAATAGAATTCATATGATGGATGAGTGTTCTTCCCGGTCCCAAAGATGTTAATTGGAATAGCACGGGGAACGAGGGTAGCCTTCATGATTCCTTCGTTTTGTGGTATATTCCCATCGGTAAGGTTGAAGGAGAGTGGAAATCGGTTATCTTCATCAACATAAGGCCACCAAACTTGATCTGCAGCAGGAATTCCGCAGTAAAGCCTCTGAAAGAACATGTCGAATTGATCTTCGTTGGCATCGGTTCCTGGTAGCACTATTATGGCTTCCCCAAAATTAAGTGGGGAATGGGTTGCCGATTCATCATCATCAAATACATAGTCTTCAGATATATCTCTTGGGAACTGCTAGCTAAACAGATCAAATTGAAGACATTTATGCATGTGGGTGTTCAGCCATAAGTTGATGAACCACCAAGGGCCTCCAAGGTTGCCGATGGGCTCGCCTAGTAGTAATTTTCCCAATACCTAGTGTAGGAGGTGACAAACTGAGCCAAGGAGGTATCGGCCAAGGGGAAATCCTCCATCGGCCAAAAGCTCTGCCGCAGGAAGATACATGTTGGTGGGTCCGACTGTTCTGCCACAGAAAATGAACTTCTCCAGCCACATGTTTAGGAAGGTGGCATGCTCCCTTGGGCCTACCGATCCAGTCTTCTGATACTCTTGGATGTATCCGGTCGAGCCACCGATATTACGTGTGTTTACCCGACGTTCGGACTTCCTGCAAAAAAGGGTGGCAGAATCGGCAGAAGAGACGTCGAGGCCGGTAAGCATGTGTACATCGGCAAGTGCGGGGGTGGCCGGTCCATGTCTGAATAGAAATGCGTTCATTGTATCGGACCAGAAATAAGAAGCAGCAATCATCATATTTTCATTCTTGGCCATATCGGCAATAGATAATCTGATGCATTGATCTATGTTGCGTTATGACCAATAGAGTTGTTGTGACCAAGCTATCCTGAGATACCAGTTCTTCCACCCTTTGGTAGGTTTGGGCCAGGAGCGAAAGGTGTCTGTCCATAACCCTAGATTGAAATGTTCGGATCTAAAAGGGATGCGGTTGGTTTCTGCGTTGATGAGGTTGGTTGGATCGGTATTCCCCATTGGACCCAGACAACAGAGGTGTGCTTGATCAGTGGGGATCACTATTTTGTTGCGCATTTCCTAGATTCGAGAAGTGAAAGAAAGGGGAGGAAAAGAAATCAAGAAACGATGCAGAAAGAGGGAACCGCAAAGTATGAAACAGGAAAAGGAAAGTTACCGCAGGAGCATTGAAGTTAATCGCCATCGGAACGGAGGAATTCTTGCAGAGATTGCGCCTCCTGATGGGAGAAGAAGCCGCTGGTGGAATGACTGTCGGAGTGCTCTTTAGAAATGCCGGTGAAGTGGAGATGAAGATGTGAACTCAGTGTAAAAAGGAGAGGGGACAATGGTCTTTATAGGCCTAGGTCAAGGGGTGTTTTCAAATTTTTCCTTTTTGCTAATAAGAGATATGGGAAGATATCATAGTAAATTTGTGCGGAGATCGAGGAGTTGCAGTTGTTGGCGCTACAGTCGCATGAGTTGTTGGTAATTTGCAGTGATGACGCAAGGAAATCGAAATGACGGCATGAACATTTTGGAGGGAAAAGATTACAGTAGAGAAAATTTCGGCGCATAAGATTTTTATACTCCGAAATTGGGGGCATGTGTTGACACCGTTTTTGGTATGTGTCAATATGAATTGAGTGCGCTAATCAATGAAGGGATGGTTGATGTTCCTTATCGGCATCAAGAAATTGCTGATCAGATTGCCGATAGAAGCGGATGATCAAAGGAACATCAGGAAGAGAAAAAGGTTGCTTGCCGATAGGAGAGCTGCCGATGAAGGTGTTGCCGATAAGGAGGCATGCCGGTGAATGCAATGGTGTGACTGACGTCAGCGAAGGCTACCGATGGTGTTGAAGTAAGGTTGTGGATTTAAGGAAATCTGCCGATGGAAGGTGTCATCGTAACAAAGACGAATATGGAAACTAGTAATTATATGCTAGTATTTGTTTTTATAGTTTGAGTCCGACTCTTGCACGAGTCGTTTATTTCCTTAAAAATAGGAGTTTTATTTAGGTATGAGTCGTGTCTGTGTACAACTCCTCCTACCGGAGTATAAATATGTACCTATGACTTACATGAAAACGGGACAATCAATCAAAACAAATCTATTATTTTCATCTAGTTTTTTCAGCATCTACTTTTATCGCATTAGTTCTAGTTTATCCACGAGTTCTCGCGATCTCGATTGGCTGCATCTACAAGATCTCCGTCTACCTTGCGAGTTCCGTTTTTTGAGCAATCTGAGCCTTGATGTCCGGGCGCATCGCCGTCGTCTCGTTCATCATTGTTCTAGTTATCGTCCTTGTCGATTAACTGGTCAAATCGACTGGCACACCTTGGATGTCGAATTCGGGTATAAGCCTGAGGTGTTCGCAGATCCGACGCTTTTTGTGTCAACACAAAGTCAGAGTAGACCTCGGTTTCGACTGGTGCTCTAAACTCTATGGGCGGGAAGAAGCTCGGGACACCATCTTATGACTCCCGACACTTCCTCTCGGCTTTCTTTTGTTGTCGGATTCTTATCTTTTGGGTCTTAGTCAGCCATCTGGGACATCGGGGTTGGTGTTCATTGTGCTGGTCTTCTTGAGGTTGGGCTTGATCAACATTGACAACTTCTGTGCTAGGCCAACCACCAACACCATCTTCGATAATACGCCGATTCCCATCCTTATATTCCACTCGTCCATGAGTGAATCGGCTATCAGCTTGAAGTCTTCTGTTTCTTCATAACGCTTGTTGCACACATGAAGAAAATGCAGTTTTCATGTATGTCGATCTGCTCCCCAGTTCTGGAGTGTTCTCCCAGTGGCTTTGTCCCCAAGCCTTCTTGCTCTGGTGTTGCCACCTGTTGACACAAAAAGCGTCAGATCTGTGAACACCTCGGGCTATTACCCAAAGCTCGATGTCGAGGGCGTGCCAGTCGATTTGACCAATCAATCGACAAGGATGATAAATAGAACAAACTGAACGAGACGACAGCGATGCGCCCGGACGTCAAGGCTCAGATTGATCAGGGGTAACTAGAGCAGAGCTAGACGAGGCAAACAGCGATGCGCCCGGATTGCCAAAGCCTAGAGGTACTCCCACGCGGAACTAGCAAGGATTTGACGGAGATCAAGGTGATGCAGCCCGTCGAAAGCTTGAAGAACTCGTTAAAGTTATAACTAATGCATAAAAAGGGTAAATTGCGATAAAAGGTAGAATAAGATAAAATTGGTTTGTTTTTGAATTGGATTTATTTTTTATTCCATAGCCCTCGGGCACATATTGATACTCCTGCATAGAGAGTTGTACAGAGACACGACACGTATCCTTCCTAAAACAAACTCCTACTTTAAAGGAAACTGACTCGCGCAGGAGCCGGATAACAATATTTATCTCCTAAACAAACACACCTATTTTAAAGGGAAATAAACGACCCATGCAAGAGTCGGACTCAAACTACTATAATAATACTGGTACAAAACACCAGTTTCCTTATACTCTTCCTCGATGGAAGCCTTCCATCGGCAGATCCCTGCAACTTCCTCCTTTGGTCACCTGTAGTCTTCCGCTGCCACCAAGTGCTAAATCACGCCCATCGACATCGGCAATACTTTCCCGATCGGCAATCGGCAACATCTCCTCGTCGGCAACCAGCAATGAGCCCTTGTCGGCAATCGGTAATGACCCTTCATCAGCAATCGGCAAGGACTCTTTATCGGCAATCAGTTTTAGCAAGACTTCACCGATCTTGCCGGTAAAGCTCATCAGCTTCTATCGGCAAAACACTTAGTCTTCCCGCAGCACCCTTCCATCGGCACTATCGACTCCTGATACCGATGGAGAACGGCCGCTGACCAGTCAAGTCTCAGCCCATTTGACACGTGCCAAAAAACGGTGTCAACACCACCTGTATTGCGACGCGGTTGAATGATGTGCACCAATCGGCTTGACCAACCCTGTCAGGATGCATAAGGCTCTATGCATCTCCATCCTTTGCAGGATCTCTTGATACTCCTCCTCGATTATCCGGGAATCCAGACCAAGGACTCTTGATCCTTTGGCTTGTGTTGGGGTGGACACTTTGGCTTTGCCTTAGTCCATGGTTTACGATTGTGGTCTCACTGGGCATGCTAAAATGTGTTGACATCAAAAAAACGGGTTCTGATGTCAACAACGTGCAAGGACTGCGAAGACCGTGCAAAAGCAGAGTCTTGGTCTCCTAAACCTCTGAAATGGCGAGGCCACTTTGATTGATTCGGTCTCAAGGCGTGCCAATCAATTTGACCTACAATTGACAAGGAGAGAAACTGTCAAATTATGGAACATGTCGGTTGTTGCCAGATAGTTCCATGAATATGCAGCTCTTAGATAGCCGATGACTAGAGGAAGTTGAGTAGAGAGTCAACTCCTAGCAATGTAAAGCTCAATCATAAGATGTGAATAGCTTTCATGATATATCATTGACAAAACATATAATCCGCCGATCTCATGATGAGACCGTTTAAGGTGAAGGCCATTAGTTCTAAGTATCCATTTAAGGTGAAGGCTACACTTTATTCTAATTCCTTTTGGCTTTCACCTATATGGCTACTAGTTGGTTTATATGATTATAGATTCAAACACCTTGATGTGATGGAAACAAGGAGACCTTGATGTTATCACAAAACTACAAAGCCATGTCCTAGCACAATTCTTTGGACTAGAAGAATTAGAGTCGAGGGCAACTCCTTTTCAAGAGAGGGAGGATGATGAGGACATGCCAGCTCATCATATGGTGGAACATGAAAAAGATTTACCATCTTATATAAATGATATAAATCATGGTCCAATTACATGTAGTCGTGCCACTAAACTACATGAAGAGGTGAATTCATTCCTTGCTGAAATTAACTTTAATAATTCTAAGAATGTTATACTACCTAAGTGTTCTACTTTTATTTTACTTAGGTATACACATCAAGAGGAGAATGTTACTCTATATGAAGATAAGCTACAGACCAAAAATGGACCAGTTCTCTCAAGAAGAATCGGACCTGTCCAAAACCGACCATTTTAATCCCAAAACGGACCAGTTAAAGAAATGTCCATATAACTCCACTCTGCGAAGCTTTTGAGGCCAATGAAGACATTTTGGAAACCTCATCAAGTCTATTTTCCAATTCAACAAACCCCACCCCTTTTGGACGTGCCAATCTTGAGAAATACACGATTTAGTCAAGACTGCTCAGAAGGCCATCAGTTTCACATCACAGAATGTTGGTTCAACTTCTCCTGTGAAACTGTACCATTATATAATGTTTCGTGATGCACAGTATACATGTATAGAAAGCTATTTAAGTCTACTTTCACACCCAAAAAACGGTTCGTCAATTGGACTTCCCAATAAGGAGTTATGGTCAGTTTAGTGGAAAGTGCTCTGGAGGCCAACAGTCATGCGAAGCCACTTCAGGAAGCCATCTCGTGGAGACCTTTCACATAGCCTTCCTTCAGAAACTTTGTTTCATTTTCACACCTATCTAGGAGGGTTGTTCCTACTATATACATCCCCTGCATCTAAGCTATTAGAGAACTTTTGATAATTTAAGAACCTATATGGTATTACAGCCGAGTTGTTGAGTGTCTTACTCAAACCTTTCTTCTTCCTTGTTCTTCTTGGACTTGTGAAGTGATTCCTCTGGAATCCCCTACTTCCTGCTCTACCGTTTCCATTCGGCTGCGTCATATTGTGTGGATTAGTTCCGGATTGTGGTTCTGTGGTCGTTCGGAGATCGAGTCGAAGTATTCGTGGTTTCGGTGCCTCTCTCCCCGTTGCTTGGTCGCATCCAACCTTGGACAGGTATAAAGCTAGTTATCCTCTGCTGTTCGCAGCAAGTTATCCTTTGTTAGTAACCTACTATCGTGAAGATCGGGCCAATCCCTTACCGATCCGTATCGGGTCTTGTCATGTGGTATCAGAGCTATTATTGTCACTGTAGGTTTTGTCATCACCCACTTATATCTCTTCTTGTTACCATCTATTATTGTTTTTCTCCATCACATATATTTGTGTTTTGTTATATCCTACGGTCCACTAAAAAGCCACAAAAAATCATGTAGTTATTTCGTGGTATTGTTACTTTGTGTTCATCCTGTTCATCTTGTTGCTAGTCACCATCGTTGTTCTTCCGCCGTACTCTTGTTTAATATTTATCCGCACCTCTCATATGTTATCTCGTGTTTGCTGAAAAAAAGAAAAAAAGTCATAAAAATAGAGAAGAAAAAAAAGAGAAGAAAAGTGAAAGGGGTTGTGTTGCAGATTGTGAATCTCCAAGTTCCAAAATTATTTTATCTCAAGTTTGTGGTGCACTAAACAGCAACATTTACATCTTGTTTGAACGATTTATATCACTTTGTTTCAGTACCATAGCCCCCCTTGAACAACCACCTATAGCTCCACGAAAATCTGAAACCGGGACGTTCGACTCGTGATCCTTTCGATCTCTCGATCACATCTGTTGAACTACTGCACTAAGCACTCTCACTGTCCTTGAGAATAAGCAAGAACATTGATAAGTAAGAGGTGAGGTTGTGTGATTCCACAAATTTACCTATCCACTTTTTCTTGCATAAGTGCTAATATGACAGGATGCAATTCAAGTGTTCGTGGTGGTCGATATGGAGAAAAAGAATCATCAGTCATACGGACTGAGTTTCGTTAACTACAACACTCTCTAGTGGAGGCCATGGAGATGATGTTCGATAAACATCTTTCTATAGTGGGTGGGCAGACTCCTCAACAACATAGTCGGTCCAACTCTCATTGTGGTCTCGTTGTCCATAGTGGACAACATGGGAGAGGTCTTCGTGGACGCAGTTTTCACCCCCATGTGTTCATTGGTGATGAAGATTATAGTGTGTCCACTAAAAGAAAAATTCAGCAAGAGACACATGGAAGATCATATGGAAGCAAACTCATCTCAGCTCCAAGGCATAAGAAGAATCTTGATACCTTTGTTTTTGGAGGATATTCTTCTCATTTAGTAGATGATGGTTTCAACATAGAACTGGAAGAGGTGGTGATTGAACAGCAAAACCAATGTGAGAAAGAGTGCCATCAACCAAAATTGAGTGTGAGAGTTCAAAATAAAAATATGGGAGATTCCACTATATGTGAGGAGGAGAGTCACAACATTCATTGTGAGAGAGATACACAAAATCAAGTGAAAAAGAAGATGAATCATGTGAGGAATTATTTACTACTAACATGATAATACCTTCTTCTACTCTTGTTCATTGTGTGATGCAGGCTCATGAAGCAAAAGATGTGGTGAATTATGACCAACACCCAATATTTGAAGAGATTTTAGTTGATAGTTCAGCTGCAACCATTGCTGCCCCAATGACGGAGAATATGGTGAAATATGACACATATTCATATGTTGCTTCACAAGAGATTGAAGTGATTGTGCATCAAAACCTATGTGAGAATGAGACCTACATAGCCAAACTAAGAGAGAGTGAGATTAAAAGTGAGTTGTGTGATTCAACCCACAATGAGGTTGAGAGTATCCACAATGCGAGTGTGAGAGATACAACACAAAAAAATGGAGAGTTAGAATACAGGTCATGTGAGGATATTTTTGAAACTAATACTCTTATCTCTACTCCTTGTGTTGTCTTTCCAAATGTGCAGGTTTGTAACGAAAATAAGCAAGAGATGGCTGTTGTTGACATCACCATACTTGTTGAGGGAAGTGAGAAGGTGTCCATCTATTCGAACCAATTGTATGTTGCTCCAAACCTATACCATGATAAGAAAAATGGTAAAATTTCAGAGGCACAATCCATGATACTTACACCATATGAAACTATAAAAGGTAATGAAAACATTTCAGATCTGAGTTTTCAAAATAAAATTGTGAGTAATTATGATAAGAAACATGTTTCAAGTGCAATGGATCATAGTGCTGATTTACTAGATTCACATGCTCATACATGTGCTACAATTTTGGATGTTGATGACCATTGTTCTAACATACATGATCTTTTCTATGCTTTGATATGGTTAATACACATGATGTTGTGCATTCATATATGTGATACATTGCTTGCAAATAGATTTGATAGTGTGAAAGTATATACTCATGATGGATTCTTCACAAAAAAAATCTCATCCTTCTTGTGTGGGTTATGCCATGTTTGATAAATATGTTGACATCAATAAAATTCTTGAGAATGTTTTTAATATATCATCCTTGAAATCTTTGAATACTCCCTACAGTTGCAAGTTTAAATTCAATTTGATTGGACATCATGCTGCAAGTAAGTTCTATGTTTATGCTATTTACATAACTTGTGATAAGCTTGCTGATTCAAAGTTCAATAGATGTTGTAATAATTATTTTGAGCCATATTTTTCTGAACTTGAGATGAAAGGATTGTCTAATAATTTCTATAAAGAATCAAAAATGTTGTTCTCTTGTTAATATCTTCTATCTAAAGAAACAAATCTCAAGCAAACATATTCAATTCTTCCACCAAAAAAATTTTCAGTATCATTTAAAACCACAGAGTTTGACAGGTACTCCTTTGAGCTTTATAATATGCATGTCAAGAATGTTTCATTCTTATTTTTTGATATATGTGACCTTGCAAAGATGAAACGTGATAACATGAATCAAATGTTTGACTTGAAAGAAATTATTGTGCTTTCGTCTTCGATGCTTTTTACAGGTTGTCCAGAGTTGAGAGAGTATTTCTTACATGGAAATAATATGAATGTGAATTATAAACAACAAAATGGACAAAATGAAATGATAGATTATTGGAATTATCACATACATCCATCCTCTGCTTTTTCTAGATTGTTTTCAGGTAAACAAAAGTCGTGGACGACTTTTCATAAACGGAGGGAGGATGATGAGACCGTGCCAAGGCAATCAACATTCACCATTAGTTCTAAGTATCCATTCAAGGTGAAAGCTACACTTTATTCTAATTCCTTTTGGCTTCCACCTATACGTCTACTACTTGGTTTATATGATTATAGATTCAAACACCTTGGTGTGATGGAAGGAGACCTTGATGTTATCACAATACTACAAAGCCATGTCCTAGTACAATTCCTTGGACTAGAAGAATTAGAGTCGAGGGCGACTCCTTTTAAAGAGAGGGAGGATGATGAGGACATGCCAGCTCATCATATGGTGGAACATGAAGAAGATTTACCATCTTATACAAATGATATAAATCATGGTCCAATTACATGTCGTCGTGCCACTAAACTACATGAAGAGGTGAATTCATTCCTCGTTGAAATTAACTTTAATAATTCTAAGAATGTTATACTACATAAGTGTTCTACTTTTATTTTACTTAGGTATACACATCAAGAAGATAATGTTACTCTATATGAAGAAAAGCTACAGACCAAAAACGGACCAGTTCTCTCAAGAAGAATCGGACCTGTCCAAAACGGACCAGTTCAGTCCCAAAACGGACTAGTTAAAGAAATGACCATATCTCTCCACTTCGAGAAGGTTTTGAGACGAATGAAGACATTTTGGAAAGATCATCAAGTCTATTTTCCAATACAACAAACCCCACCCCTTTTGGACGTGTCAATCTTGCGATATACATGATTTAGTCAAGACTGCTCAGAAGGCCATCAGTTTGACAGGACCGAATGTTGGTTCAACTTCTCCTGTAAAACGGTACCATTCTATAACGTTTCGTGATGCATGGTATGGTCAAGTCTACTTTCACACCCAACAAACGGTTCATCAATTGGACTTCCCAATAAGGAGTTATGGTCAGTTTAGTGGAAACTGCTCTAGAGGTCAACAGTCACGCGAAGCCACTTCAGGAAGCCATCTCGTGGAGACCTTTCACATAGCCTTCCTTCAGAAACTTTGTTTCATTTTCACACCTATCTAGGAGGGTTGTTCCTAGTATATATATCCCCTGCATCTAAGCTATTAGGGAACTTTTGATAATTTGAGAACCTATATGGTATTACAGCCGAGCTGTTGAGTGTCTTACTCAAACCTTTGTTCTTCCTTGTTCTTCTTAGACTTGTGAAGTGATTCCTCTAGAATCCCCTACTTTGTGCTCTACGGCTTCCATCCGATTGCGTCGTATTGTGTGGATTAGTTCCAGATTGTGGTTCTGCGGTCGTTCAGAGATCGAGTCGAAGTCTTCGCGGTTTCGGTGCCTCTCTCCCTGTCGCTTGGTCACATCCAACCTTGGGCAGGTATAAAGCTAGTTATCCCCCGCTGTTCGCAACAAGTTATCCTTTGTTAGAAACCTACTGTCGTGAAGATCAGGCCAATCCCTTACCGATCCGTATTGGGTCTTGGCATCTCATCAGTGTATATAGTAAAGATGCGAGACACGCAACATTTACTGGCCCAAACTATTAGATCTACTAAACATACCAGATAAAGATTAACCGTTAATAGAGGTGTGTTCCCATGCAGCCATGATGAGAATTAACCCGATAACTTAGCTTACTTACTAGCATTGGGGTGTTTCCATGCAGCCATAAAAGTAAACAAGCTAAGCCACGTCCAATATACTTAATAGATCTAATCATGTCGAGACAGTAAAAACACATGTATCGTATGAATAAAGCGCAACTAGATCGGCTATTTCAGCCAATATGGGTTCCAAGAAGCTTGAACAAGATCCACATGCCCAATCACAAACGGATTTGAGATTATGAAGACGTGACCCAACACACATAGCAGTGGGGTTCAGTAGATGCAGCCATACCAAGCGTGTTAAGCCAAACCCATCTATTCTCAGAGCAATCTAATAACCAAGCAAATGTCTCGAACCCACATTATGTAACAATCACGATCAACAGATTAGCCGATAGGATCTTAGATCTATAGCTTTGACGTGTATAAGAGTGAAAGCACATAAAACAATAGATCCAGATAGATTTGAAGCTTAGGCCAATCTGCTGACTAAGATTGGGCAAGATATTGTTGCAATAAATAAATAGTGCATAACAAACAATATCAGTAACTTAATGAATCTATTAGATCACCAATCTAACAGAGTCGATAACTACCTTGAAACAATGACTCATGTGAGATTGAAGCAATGCAACCCCATGAACATAGATTCAAACCGATAACTAGCTCAAATCGAGCTTGTACGAGTTACACAATACAGCCATACAAATGAGACATGAACCGAGGCTAGACTTACAAGCAAACCAGAGGTCGATCTAGTCGATGCAACCCTGTTCATTGAAGGTTCACTGAAATATACTCTACTCCTACTCCTAGGGTTTTGGCTCGTGGTCGAAGGGTTTGTATTTGATTTGATTAGATGTCTTTACAATACCACTACTTAGGCTATTTATAGACCATAGCATATACCCTAACCGAACATTCTGAAAATAAGGAAATAAAAAGATAACTTGGGCTTCAATCTTTCCTTTCAGCAAAGCCCGCTGTGCACGTTCTGTTGTAGTTGGCCGAAAAATTCTCTTGCGTGATCTAATCGATTAGTTACCTTAGTCGATCCTTCAGGTCCATCTGAATAGCGCTCTTGGAGGCTTACCATGAGGGCCCATATGCATATATCCGGACATGCAAAAATATGGTGTCAACAATGTACTAGTGAGTTATGCCAAACGAAGCCATAAAGTGAGTCAAAAACTTTAGGTGGATAGTAGTTTTTTATTCATTTGTTCTTTTAGTATGAATATAGATTTTGTACAGGGAGGGTTGATGGTTGGGGCAAGGAAATTAATTAGTAATTAGTGGGGTATGGCATAAGGGTAACCATGGTAGGAGGTGCGGGACGCGAAGCAATGTGAACACTAGCGAGTTGGCACACATGTAGAGCAAGGTCATTGCTATCGTCTAGTGAGTAACCACACATAGGCAGCTGACATAAGGCCAGTGGGGAAGGGTGCATGGCCCAATCTATGTTAAGACTTAGAGAGGTGTGTGTCAGTTCGCTAAATGAGTAGCACGCTAAGAGCAGTCGTCGCTACTACACTCAATAACTATAGGGGCGGTTGGTAACCATTTCTAGGGGCGGTTTTGCCAGCCGCCCCTGCCATACCGCCTCTACAAATCAAATATTTGTAGGGGCGGTTCCTCCAAATGGTCATAATCACCTTCATTCCTAACACGTGCTCCATTATCATTGTTGGTACCACCTTCGTCGGTGCCATCCCAAGCACCAGCATCACCACCTCTTTCAAACTCGGGAGGCATTTGTGTTTCAAGCTCTACTGAATATTGGGACAAGGCTTCTAGGGTTTCGGCGTCATCTCCTACTCTCCTAGATCATCATTGTCCTTGTCATCAACAATCGTTTCACCATGATGAATCCAACCTGTGTAGTCCTTAACAAATCCTCGCATAATCAAATGATCTCTGATGATACTAGCATCTCTCCATGCCATACGGTTCTTGCAATCTTTACAGGGACAAATAATTTTATCCTTATTATTTGTCAATGTTGATGCATGCAACTCTGAGGCTTGAATAAATTTATTCACCTCTTCACGAAAACCTAGACGATGTCTTAGGCCTCCATACATCCAAGAATTTCTTTAATCCATCTTTTAGGACATCACAGAGAAAGAAAATACATTAAAAAGGACTAAATTAATTGAATGCATATAAAATCATAAATAGGAATTAAAAAGAAATAATTACCCTACTTAGCCATAACTAATTAAAAATACATATTTCTTTAGTTAAATTATTCATTTATTACAATAAATAATTTTAAAATAATAACTAGCAACCCTTAATAAATATATTTCAAACAGTGTCATATGAAACTATGCCTACAATAAATTGGTAGAGCTTGATTTTAGAAAATTTTAGAAAAAAGAATCATCCAATTTGAAGTTAGTATAATTGAGAAAGGCTTCTTACAAGGTTTAGGCAAAGATTAAAAAGAGAAATCGCACTTCTCTTACAAGAACAAGTGAAGAGACCCACTATATCTAGATGTACATGAAGTAGCGAATAATGCAGTAAACTCAAGCAAGGCCCACTAAATTAAAGGTGTCATCATATTCTCCTACCTAATTGACCCTAATAGCATCAAAACTTTTCTCTAATTTACTTCATATATTGCTCAAGAACCATAGAAGAAAGAGAAAAGTAAATCTCAATTTTCTCACTAACCAACCAATAAAAGTTCAAAAAACTGTTTGGAATAGCATTTTCTTACCTTCTACAAGCTTCCCACCAAAGGATTTGAGACGAAAACCTCTCCTCTTAGTAGAGAAATTTTTAGGAAGAGCCTAATGCTTCCCAACCTTTTTTTGCATGTAGGAAGGTTTGACCCAAGAAGGAAGAAGAGTGTGCAGCTGCTATAAATATCTAGATGATTTATAGGGGCGGCTGGTCATAACCGCCCCTACAAATTCCACGGTAGCAGTGTGAAAGGATCAA
Source organism: Microstegium vimineum (assembly GCA_022036555.1). Classification (NCBI taxonomy): domain Eukaryota; kingdom Viridiplantae; phylum Streptophyta; class Magnoliopsida; order Poales; family Poaceae; genus Microstegium; species Microstegium vimineum. The sequence goes on along the minus strand of CM039131.1, from coordinate 13,914,915 downwards.
GATGCCCAAGAGGGGGTGAATTGGGCTTATTTCAAATTTCTAAAGCAAATATGAAATCCTATCAAGTGTCAATCACCCCGTGCCTACCGATTAGTGTGCCTTAGACTATGAAAGCGGTAGCAAGTCAATGAAAGTAAGAACGATGCAGAAAGTAATGCGGTATGAAAGAGCTAGGGATAGAAATCTTGACACGATGACGTTTTGCCGAGGTATCGAGGAGTCTACTCTCCCCCCTAGTCCTCGTTGGAGCACCCGCGCAAGGGTATTTCTCCATCTCTACCCGCGCAAGGGTAGAGTGCTCTCTACGGGCTGGTTCTTTGCCACTCCGGCTCGGTAAACCACCCACAACCGATCACATGTCGATGGAGAAGGGCCGCCGACAATCTTCCGGCAATCACCTTCCTCCCAAGCACCACCGGACCGTCTAGGTGATGTCGACCACCAAGAGTAACAAGTCTTGATCTTCACTTGACTCACTCAAGCTTCACAACTAGAGGATGCACACTTGAACTCTTGGAAGAACTAGAGGAGAGGATGGATTCGCGAATCACTCTCTCTCTCTAGGACTCTTGCTCTCTTCCCAACCTTCTCAAGCAACTCAGCAACTGAAATGAGCAAAGGCAAGGTGGGAAGGCAAGGGATGGGCTATAAATAGCCCCTCTGAAAAACTGCCTCAGGCTGAAGAAATCTCACATATTAAGTTGGTGACGGATGCTCCGACGCCTAGGCGACGGACGCTCCGTCGTAGAGACGACAGACGCTCTGCCTCAGCGTCCAACGCACTGGCTGAAGCTAGGCTAAAAAACATTCCCACTGGAAGGCCGACAGACGCTCCCCCTACGTTCGACGCCAAGCCGACAGACAACGTCCGACGTGTAGGGTTATGAGGTTGCTACACTAGCCAAAAAACAAAAATTTTCTACCCCATAAACCAGGAACTAGTGCTAGTTATAGATCACGGGGTTACCACTAGACGCGCAGGTGCAGCGAAAGCGACTTGGTGTAGTCGTGCGCGTTGCAGCAGTGCCGTGTAGTTGCGAGGTCGTCCGTCTCAACGTCTCCTACTCGCGGTTCGTCCTTGTGCTCCAGATGCAGCACCTCCGAGGAATCCCACATGTGCAGGGAAGAAGCGTCACGCCTCCGGACTGCTAGGTCCGCGAGGAGTACTAGGCGCGAGTGTGGGGAGGGTGACAGCGGCTGCCAAAAGGACGTAAGTCTAACTCGCCCCGCGCCTCCCCTTGCTTATATAGGCGTCCTAATGAGCTCCCACGTTGGAGGCCCATTAGTAACCCTAAACCTAGTCTAATTCGGGTCCAACCCGAATTAGGCTTCAAGCCCCTTAAGCGTGCGACCCTATGGGCTCACACACACATAGACATGGCCCAAGTACTCTTACTCGACCAATAGTTGATAGCGGCCTCTAGCAAGGTGTGTCAACTCCTATGCATACGCTATGATCATATCAGACGAACTACCACAATACAATATACATGTAATTCCTTTGCCTCATGATATTTGGTTCAACTCGTGGGTTAACACTTAACCCAAGCACAGCCATGCATTTCATGATCTAATCATTTGAGTGATCCAGTGATATCTCTCTCATAAGGAGAGTGGCAAATTCCATCTTGATTGACTATGTCTCACATCATGTTTCCCAAAAAACCCAAAAGCCACCTTTATAACTACCCAGTCACGGAGTAGCGTTTGGTAGTCCTAGGGTAAGTCGTTTCACATCTTGAGTACATACGACAATCTCAGGTCTAAGGACATAACGTACACGATGTGTATAGAGACAATCTCATGTCGGGTATGTCCAGCACCATGTCCTACATGTGCCCACATTATTAGTTTGACATCTCATGTCCATGACTTGTGAAACATAGTCATCAACTAATAATGTGCTGATCTAATATTCATGTGCATTCTTGCACGAACTCCGATCAGGGACAACTTTTATAATAACCATACAAGTAAAAGAGTTTCACAAGCAATTCACATAATTGTTAATCGATACAAGATTTCTTTAATGGATATTCATAACATGTCATGGATACAAGGAATACATAATCTCTATGATCACCTCTAGAGCATATTCCCAACACGACGGACCACAAACTTCTCAGCCAAACTTGGGGCTCTCGGGTAGGCCGACGGACGCGCTAGAGTGAAAGCTCCAGCGTCCGACGCCTTTGTCTGGCACGATGGACAACGTCCGATGCTTCTGTCAGGAGCGTCCATCGCCCAAACAACAACCCTATCAATTTCATTTTTCAGCGCGATGAATATGGAAGTTGTTCTAGGCTATCTTACGGTCACCATAGGCTTGCTTAGAGCTAAGGAAGACAAGTGTGCACCACACTTAAGTCATGAAGCTTTCCTAAGTCAAGCTACTAGTCTCAACCCCTCTTTATAGTACGGTCAAAGATCAAATTTAAGCCCTATCTATTTCTAAGTGCCCTTCATCTCCTTGTGGCACTTAGCCTATCATTCTACGGTCTTCATCATGTCTCATAGAAATCCGAAATGATATCCATCTTGGGGGCTAAGTGATTACCATTGACGCCCATTCATGATGATCACTATGACTAAGCTACGCATAGCCTCTGCAAAACACGCGTTAGCCATAATAATCGCTAATTGTCATTAATCACCGAAACCAATAGGGCCATGATTCTTCAATCTCCCCCTTTTTGGTGATTGACGACAATAACTCCTCGAGTATGGATATGGGATTGAAAGATTAGGATTTCAAGTGACTTGGATTGGTTGAGCAACGGTTAGTAGATAGAAATGAAGCATACTTGCTCACCCAAACCAAATCACAAAATATGGTACTCATGAAAATGAAATAGAATTAGAGTACCACATGATATTCTCACAAACGTATCGGAGTATGGCGCGGAAGCTCAATTACCATTAGATCATAGAGACATATCATGAAACAAGTGACAACTCACAACATGTATTAGTGAATATCAAGAGTTTGTCACACAACCACATCACATGAGTGTTTCACAAGCATCATCCAACACACAAACATACACAAGTGCAGTAAAGTAGACATGATGTATGAGTATGGGGAAATAAAACACATCAAAGAACCAAATCCCTCCCCCTATCTCTAATACTCGATTCTCTCTCCCCCCCTTTGGCGTCTAGCACCAAAAACTAAGCATCTGGAGCTGGGGGTGGAGCCGAAGAAGCTGAAGCCTTCCGATCAAGCAAGATGAAGTCCTGAAGATCTGAATCATCTGACTGACCATCTACCTCTGTCTCTGTAGGTGTAGGCTCAGCTGGGGAGACCTCTAGAACTAGAACTGGTGGCACAGAGGTTGTCACTATCTCTCCTAGCTCCCCCTAAGGCTCTGAAGGAGTAGCTGTCTGAACTGGAGCCTCAGACGGTCCTACCTCGGTGGTAGTGGGTCTGGGAGCTCGACGCATGAAAACACGAGGCGCGGGGGGAGAAGACACTGCTAGAGCCACAAGGGACACTGCTGCAACTAGCTCTGCTGGCTGACCCTGAGAGTGAAGAGGTGAAGACACAACCACTGTGATGGCTCCGGCATCCACTGCCAACTGACTCTCTGTCTCAACTGCCTATGCTGTGACGATAGTGGAATCCGTCTGAACAACAGCACGAGGAGGAGTGGTGACGGTCTGAGTGGAGCAGTCTGGCGTGGCCTCCGACGACGCAACTGAAGTCAGGTACGTGCCCGCTACCGGAGGGTGCTCCTCTGACAACTGAGTCTCTGGAGCTTCTACTACAGGGGAGTTTTCTCCGGTGATCTCTCTATAGGTAGTTGTAAATCCCCGAGTAGTCTCCTCAATCATAGCCCCTTGGGTAGGAGTGAAGCCAATCTGGTAGTCACCTGGGGAAGCGAGCCACTGAGACACCTGAGTCATCGGTGTCTAAAATGCAGGCGAAGCTGGAGGCTGACTCTGAATCCCGCTGGGCAATAAGCTGGAGTCGGGACAACCACAGGAGGTGTCAGTGCCTGGGAAATGAGCTGCTGCTGGGAGACTCCGGGAAACTAGAGTTGTGGAGTTTAAGACGGCCCAGAGCTCGAGCTAAGTAGGTGCTCTAGTAGCTATGTCTGAGTCTTCTGAATCTCAACTTGCTGAATCTAACAGGACAAAAACTGTCTCTGAAACTCATCCTATCTAGCCTGAACCTGAGCCTGAGCTGCCAGCTGCTGAACTGTGAGCCTCTGAACCTCTGCAGCCTGCCTCCTCTGCTCCTCTGCCTGTCATGTCTGTTCCTCCTGCATCCTCGAAAGGATGGTGAGAATAGTGCCCTCTGAAGCACCTGAGGTTGGAGCTGACCCACCGGCCTCGTGGTCGTGAGACCGGGGTGCGTACTCGGGAACTGGCATGTAGTCCTCGTCTGAGCTGTCAGAGGCTATGTCCTCTCTGTAAGTAGCATCGGCAGCTGCATCAATCTGTGCATCAAGATCCTCTAGCTCTACCTGAGCGATCCGCTCAACTATGGCACCCATCTGCTCCTCAGTCTGTGGTGGCACTCCTGTCTGCCTGGTGCCTGGACGGTAAGCTCGACTGGGGCGAGGTAGGTTCCCGTGGATGACCAACTGGGCCATCACTGTGTCTGACCGGGTAAGTGTGGTAATCATGGAAGGTGACCCGGCCTGAGAGACCATCATATAGGAGATCCAGTGAGCATACTGTAACTGCGAGTGCCCACGGAAGCCTACAGCTATGATGTCTTCCAACTCGCTGACGATCAGATCCCACAACTCAAACTTCTCCATCCTCACCACATGGGCTAGTAGCCACAACTATAACCGTGTGATGGTATCACGAGCTCCAATCCTAGGTAGAATGGTACGCCTCAGTGCCTCATGAAGGATCCGAGCAAGAGGAGTGAGGTCACGTGGAGTACGGCTCGAACCCTCTGTGAAGGGCTACTGGAAGCAGGGTCTCACGTAGTCTGTCGACGGCACTATCCCATCATGAGGTCGACGAGGTGCCTCCTAGTCCCCGTAACACAAGTTGTGGATCCTCGTCTTTAAGGCCTCTAGGTGAAAGATCTCCCTGAAGCTCTGAGATGTGACTCTATAGTCTCGACCTCTGAAGCCGCAGTGAAAGAACTCGTGGTCAGGTGAGATTCACATTGAGGCGTAGAAGTGACGAACCCAATCCTCCTGGTATGTGTCGGCTCGTCCCATCAACTCAGTCAAACCCTGAAGGTACTGAAGATGTTGCAATATATCTGGACCACCGACACTCTCGATACGCTGAAGTGGGCACACTCGGTGTGCACGAAGTGGTGCACGTGTCTGGACGTACCATCTGTAGAAATCCTCGTGAAGAGTTGTGTAGAAGGAAGGACTGGCACGAGGGTCTCGTTGAGGAGGGAACCAAGTCTGGAAGTCAACGAACCGAAGTAACTACACCTGCTTTGCCGTGAGCACTCTGACCTGATGCCTCACGGGGTCTGGCAGCTGAGGTCCAGGTGCACTGGAAGGTGCTCCTGACCCACGAGAGCGAGTGACACGTCTGGCCATCAGCTCACCAATCGAAGAGTGGCCCACAGCCTCTAGCTTCTCAGTCTCTGTAGCTTGCTCTGCCTCCTCAGACTTAGTAGCCTCTGCGGGCTCTATCTCTGGACGCGAGGGGGACTCACGACGCGCTCCACGGCGAGGTGAGAGCCTCAAACTGGCGCGATGTCCACCCTGCTCTGCTAGCTCTGCTGCCTCTGCCACTGAATCTGGATCCATGAGTGGCCTCTTTCGCTTCTTCGACACTAGCTTGGCCTTGCCCATTCCCCGGTTGGTGGGAGGACGCGGTGGAGGTGGAGGGTCACCACCACTCCCGGGGACAGGACCTGCATTCTTCATCCGTGGCATTGTCGGCCACGAGAAGAACAAGTGTCACTGACAAAGAAATCCCAAGCCAACCACTGACACAGAACAAACCAACTGCCCACTACCAACTGTCAATCCACAGAGCAAATCAAGCAAACAAGATTGGCACGACGTCCCTGGACTGTCCTTTCGAGGCCCTCGTTCCTTACTCGTGGGCTTTGCCCCGTGTTCACTGTCTCTACCTCTGCCACACTAACCCTGCTCGATTAGATAGACATGGATATATAACCAAGTAAGCAATTTAACTAGAGGCAAGTAAAGTCTAGTGGGAAGCATGAATTTGGAGCAAGAGAATAGATTGAACTGCCAAGCCATTATACCTCTAACCACGGAACCGAGCCAAAAACAGAAGGGGTAAGAATATCGGTCGATTTCACTCCAATCCGCAGCCTAGACAAGGAGATGAAAAGGAATTGAGGAACAAAAAGCAATAGCTTGATTTGAGCACAAGCCCTAACTGAGTAGAGATCTGTGCAAGGAGGATGGAAGAGGGATGAACACCTGCTGATCTGGGCAAGGGAGAAGCTCTCCACTACTGACCTTGGCACCACAATCCAGCCCTTTGCGGCTGAAACACACGAGCAGAGGGGGAAGAAGGTCATGGCGGCGCTAGGAGAAGCAACAGCTGCGCACCAGCATGGCGAGCAGCGGCGCGAAGTGCAGAGAAGAGTGGGGTTGCGCTGGAGAGGACCACCGACAGAGAGAGCTCCGGCGAGGAGCATGCAAAGGCGAGCGGTACTAAGGAGGTGGCTCACGGCGGTTAGGTATAGGCACGGCGGCGAGAGGGCGGCGTACGGAAAAGACTGAACCGATCGAGACAGGAGAGGAGACGGGAGTTTTCAAAAAAAAAATGTGCCTTAAGTTTGCAACGGACGCTCCGTCGGGGTGCGACGGACACTGGGCAGCGTCCGACGACATCGTCCGTCGTGCTTACAGAACGGGTGTGAAGTGCCCTAACGCATTGACCGCGTCGGACGCTCTGTGACAGATGCTAGGGAGCGTCCGTCGCCCCATAGTCAGGCAACTTTTTCTCTCCGGACGATCGCGACGGACACTGAGGCATCTGTCGTCGAGCGTCCGTCGGCAGCGTCCGACGCCTTTAAAATGGAATTTTTTTTTCAAATCTGATTTTTGCGTCTTTCTCCCAACCAAGTTCCAATCCAAATAAGATCCAAATAAATCTTGATTGGACTTGATATGAGAGCCATCTCTCAACCACTCATTTGCAAATATTTTGGCTTAGGCTTAAGTAGTTTTTAGTTCAAAATATTTGAATGGAAACTTCAAGGAGACATCATATGGCCACAAGAGGGTAAAGTAAAGACTTGAGCTTGGAATGCTCCCCCTAAGTGGACAAACATAGAGGATGCTCAAACTTAACCGAAAAGAAACGACAAACAATACATGCACATGCAATGCATTATAAGAATTTGAATCTAGGTTGCTTGCAAGTTTAAACCATGATTGGACTTCTTCACACGTTCAAGAACGGTTATTCCAACTATGTTAGCCAAGCCTATGTGCATTACTAATTTTAACATGATTATATTACACATGATGCAAGGTTGGTTCACACAAGATCATCTTTTAGTGAAGTTTGAGTGATCAAGCACATTCAACTCGCTTCTCAACCTACAAAAGGTTGCTTCATCAAGTGGTTTAGTGAAGATATCCGCCAATTGATTTTCGCTAGAAACTCCCACTATTGATATGTCTTTCCTAGCCACATGATCTCTAAGAAAGTGATGGCGAATATCTATGTGCTTAGTGCGAGAGTGTTGAACCGGGTTATTAGCAAGCTTTACAGCACTTTCATTATCACACAAGAGTGGAACATATTTTAAAACACGTCGTAATCAATAAGTGTTTGGGTCATGTATAAGATTTGCGCACAACTTGCTCCCATGGCTATGTATTCCGCCTTGGCGGTAGACAATGCCACACTATTTTGCTTCTTAGAGGACCAAGAAATGAGTGATCTTCCTAGAAAATGGCAACCAGTACTCTTCCTATCAACCTTACACCCGGCATAATCCGAATCAGAATAGCCACAAAGTAGGAAGGGAGCTCCTTTGGGATACCAAAGGCCAATGCTAGGGTTGTGCCTTATGTACCTAAGGATTCTTTTAAGCGCACTTAGATGCGACTCCTTAGGGTTTGCTTGAAACATAGCACACATACACACACTGAACATGATATCCGGCCTAGAAGCGGTGAGGTAAAGTAAACTACCGATCATAGAACGATAGAGAGTTCGGTCAATCGGTTTACCTCCCTCATCGAGATCGAGATGCCCATTTGTAGGCATTAGGGTCTTGATTGGCTTGCAATCGTCCATCTTGAATTTCTTGAGCACATCATGAGTGTACTTCTCTTGAGATATGAAGGTGCCCTCCCTCAATTGCTTCACTTGGAAGCCAAGAAAGAAGGTTAGCTCGCCAATCATCGACGTCTCGAACTCCTTGGACATCAATGCACCAAATTCCTTGCTATGATCTTGGTTTGTTGACCCAACTATAATGTCATCGATATATACTTGGCAAACAAAGATTTCTCCATCAAGCACCTTGGTGAATAGTGTTGTATCCACTTTCCCGATCTTGAATCCCTTCTTGAGTAGAAAGTCCCTTAGCCTCTCATACCAAGCTCTAGGAGCTTGCTTCAATCCATATAGAGCCTTGGACAACCTATACACATGATTAGGACAATTTGGGTCTTCAAACCCGGGAGGTTGTGAGACAAATACAAGTTCATTAATGAAACCATTTAGAAAGGCACTCTTCACATCCATTTGAAAAAGTTTCATTTTGTGATGTGAAGCATATGCCAAAAGGATACGAATGGCTTCTAGTCTTGCAACTGGTGCAAAGGTCTCCCCAAAATCCAAGCCTTCAACTTGGGAGAACCCCTTTGCCACCAATCTTACCTTGTTCCTCACAACCACGCCTTGATCATCTTGCTCGTTCCTAAACACTCACTTGGTGCCAATGATTCTTGCTCCTTTGGGCTTTTCTACAAGTGTCCACACTTCGTTCCGGGTGAAGTTGTTCAACTCTTCATGCATGGCATTCACCCAATCTAGATCCGCAAGTGCATCCTCCACACTAGAAGGCTCAACAAAGGAAACAAAATAGTGATGCTCAACATAAGAAGCAAGTCTAGATCGAGTTGTTACCCCCCTTGATGGACTCCCTATGATGAGGTCTTGTGGATGAGCTTGAAGCATAGGTGTAGATCTTCTATCAATCACATGGGGAGGAGGTTGTGGTGCATCAACATAACTAGCTTGTGCCTCGGCTTGATCTTGAGGGATGAATGTATCTTCTTGTGCTTCCCTCACTTATTCTTCATCAACTTGAGGCGTGTGAGGTGGAGAGGGTACTTGATTTGCATCATCTTCACCATATTCCACGTCTAGTGGATTGATTGCACCAACGGGCATATTCTTCATAGCCTCCCTCAAGTGTTCATCACCTACATCATCAAGATTCTCATGCTCTTCTTGAGAGCCATTAGTTTCATCAAACTCCAAGTCATATGTTTCTTCAACTAGGTCGGAGGCTTTGTTAAATACTCGATATTCATTGGATTTAAGAGAATAGCCAAGTAAGAAACCAATGTCACATTGCCTTTGAAACTTGCCCAAGTGTTGACACTTCTTGTAGATGTACACTTTGCATCCAAACACTCGGAAGAAGGATATATCCGGTTTCTTCCCATTCACAAGCTCATAGGGGGTCTTCTTGAGAAGCCTTTGGACAAAGAGCCGGTTGGCCGCATAGCATGCGGTGTTGATTGCTTCGGCCCAAAACTTCTCGGGGGTGTTGTATTCATCAAGCATTGATCTTGCAAGTGTGATAAGTGTCCGGTTCTTCCTCTCTACTACACCATTTTGTTGTGGGGTATAGGTGGCGGACACCTCATTCTTGATCCCAACTTCATCACAATAGTCCTCAATCTTGGTGTTCACAAATTCGGTCCCATTGTCACTTCTTATCTTCTTGATCTTCACTTCAAACTCATTTTGGGCTCTAGTTGCAAACTTCTTGAATATTGATTGAGTCTCTCCCTTGTCTTGAAGAAATAACACCCAAGTGTACCTAGAGTAGTCATCAACTACCACCAAGCAAAAGAGGCTGCCTCCAAGGCTAGCATAGGTGGTAGGTCCAAATAAATCCGTGTAAAGTAGCTCTAGGACTCTTGAGGTTGACATGAACGCTTTGGTGGGATGGGTGTTGGACACTTGCTTGCCAGCTTGACATTCACTACACAATTTGTCCTTCTCAAACACCACATCCTTCACACCTCTAACCATCTCCTTCTTGACAAGTTTCTTCAAGGTTGACATTCCCACATGAGCTAATCTTCTATGCCATAGCCAACCCAAAGAGATCTTTGAGAATAGACATGTTTGCAAACTAGCTTCATTTGAGGTGAAATCCACTAAGTAGAGGTTGTTGTGCCAAAAACCTTTAAATATCAATGACTTGTCATCTATCTTGGACACAACCACCTCACTTGTAGTGAAGAGACATTGGAAACCAAGATCACACAATTGTCCAACCAATAGCAAGTTGAAGCTTAGAGATTGCACTAGCAAGACATTTGATATTGATTGATCATGGAGATCGCCACTTTACCTAGACCTTGCACTTTGCCCTTTGAATTGTCCCCAAATGTAATCTTGTCTTGCCCTTCATAATCTTTCTCAAGTGTGGTGAACATCCGGGAGTCACCGGTCATATGTTGAGTGCAACCACTATCAATCACCCAATGACTTCCACCGGTCTTGTAGTTCACCTACACATAAGCAACTTGAAGTTAAGCTTGTTGTTTGGGAACCCGCGCTTGGCGAGGTCCCATAGCCTTGTCCACCAACTCCTTAGCAACCCATAGCACTTTGGGCTTGTTCTTCATCTTAGGACCGAGAAACACAACTAGGGGTCTACCCTTGGAGTCCTTGTTGATGATGAAGTGTGCATCATGAGCAAATGGCCTTGTGTGCTTGGGAAAAGTCTTGGGAGGTGGAGTCTTCCATTGGAACTCAAAGTGACCAACTTGTCCACATCCAAAGCACTTCTTGGGCTTGGGCTTTGGCTTGTCATAGTTGTTGCTCATGGCCTTGTTCTTGTAGTAGTTCTTTGCTTCAATATTGACCTTGGCCTTCATGATTTGGTTCTCCTTGAACCCAATACCGGTCTTGTCGATCTTCATGATAGTGTTCATCAAGAGCTCACTTTGGAGGTTGTGGCCCTTGGTGAACTTCTCCATTCCACTTGCAAGCTTGATCTTCTCAACTTTGAGCTTTGCATTTCTTCTTTGAGAGAGTTGTAAAGGTAATTGCATCCTTGTCATCTTGCTTGGCCGACTTGATAGTGAAGGGCTTGTTGGCCTTGAGGTTGATTATCTCTTCCTTGAGCTTGGAGTTCTCTTGCCTCATCTTCACATAGTCATCATACTTTTCGGCCTCAACTACCTTCTTGCCCTTGCACTATAAATTTTTCTCACTAGCAACTTCATCAAGCAAGTCCTCACAAGAAGTAGCTATATGACATTTAACAACCGGGTTAATAGTAACATGTGTAGCAAGATCATTTGTAAGCAATTCATTAGCTACCATAAGTGTTCCATGTTCATTTCTCACTTGGTTGTAGTCATCTTTTAGCAAGTTGTACCTTGTATGGAGATCTTGTGTTGACCTCTCAATCTTATCATGTTTCTCATTAGCTTGCTTGAGTGAGGCTTTGAGCTCCCTAGTGCTAGATGTGAGAGATTTATTCTCAAGCTTCAAATGATCATTAGCACTAGACAAGTCATCAAGTTTATCATGCAAGTTTCCATTATCTTTCTCTAGTGATTCACTTTTAGTTTTATACTTCCTAATGAGCTTGGTGTATTTGTTGCAAATTTCAATTAGCTCATCATAGGAAGGTGCCTCAAACTCATCATCACTATCATCACTAGAGCTAGCCTCATCCTCAATTTCATCTTTTTGTACCTTCTTATCACCTTTGTCCATGAGGCATAGGTGTGTAGAGGATGAGCCCGGAGATGATGGAGGAGGTGGCGGTGGAGTAGAGGACCCAATTACCAAAGCGGCCACCTTCTCATCTTCACTCTCATCATCGGATGAGTCACTTGTGTCTTCAATGTCGGTGAGCCAATCACCAACAATGTAGGCCTTGCCATCCTTCTTCTTCTTGAATGGCTTGTCATCTTTCTTCTCCTGATCACTTGACTCATCTTTATCGCCCTTGTTGTACTTGAACTTGTTGTTGAATTTCTTGTTCTTGTACTTGTTTTTCTTCTCTTCAGGGCAAACATGAGCCAAGTGTCCAAGCTTGCCACAATTGTAGCAATTCATCTTGGAGCCTTCCTTGAAGAGCTTGTGAAGAACTTCTTCTTCTTTGAGTCAAATTTGACTCCATTCTTGTTTAGCCTCTTCAACATCTTTGTTGTCTTCTTCACCATGAGGGTGAGGTTTTCATCCTCCTCTTCATCACTTGCACTCTCATCCACAAATTGCATCTTGCACTTCTCTGAAGAGGATGCCTTGAGAGCCAAGTCCTTCTTCTCCTCCTTCTCTTTTTATTTATTCTTGGAGGAGGATGAAGAGCCGCCATCACCAATATTCATGTACATCTCATGAGCATCGATCTTGCCCAAGACTTGTGTTGGTGTAGCGGCGGAGAGATCCCCTTGGTGAAGGAGCGTGATGATGTGGCTATACTTGTCAATTGGTAAGACACAAAGTATCTTGCGCACCACATCGGCCGATGCCATTTGGTTGAGCCCAAGTCCATTCAACTCCTCTACAAGAATATTAAGACGTGAGTACATCTCATTAGCATTCTCATTAGTAAGCATAGCAAAGGAGTTCAACTTAGCCATGACCAAATGGTAGTGTTCCTCACGTTCACACTTGGTCCCTTCGTGTAGCGCACAAATGTTTGTCCAAACGTCGTATGCGGTTTTGTAATTCCGCACACGGTTGAACACATCCTTGCCAATGCCACGGAAAAGAATGTTCTTTGCCTTGGCATTCTTCTTCTCAAAGAAGGGATCCTCGGCGAACACGATGCCACCTATGGTAGCGGCTTTGTGCACATCGATATCCACGGCCTCAAGGTAGGCCTCCATCCGCACTTTCCAATAAGGAAAATCATCTCCATCAAACATGGGTGGTGGTCTATCCCCATGAGACATCTTGCTCTAGGCGATAAAGCCTAATTTAGAGCAAACCTTGCTTTGATACCAATTGAAAGGATCAAGATGCCCAAGAGGGGGGGGGTGGTGAATTGGGCTTATTTCAAATTTCTAAAGCAAATATGAAATCCTATCAAGTGTCAATCACCCTGTGCCTACCGATTAGTGTGCCTTAGACTATGAAAGCGGTAGCAAGTCAATGAAAGTAAGAACGATGCGGAAAGTAATGCGGTATGAAAGAGCTAGGGATAGAAATCTTGACACGATGACGTTTTGCCGAGGTATCGAGGAGTCGACACTCCCCCCTAGTCCTCGTTGGAGCACCCGCGCAAGGGTATTGCTCCCCTCTACCCGCGCAAGGGTAGAGTGCTCTTTATAGGCTAGTTCTTCGCCACTCCAGCTTGGTGAACCGCCCACAACCGATCACAAGTCGATGGAGAAGGGTCACCGACAATCTTCCGGCGATCACCTTCCTCCCAAGCACCACCGGACCGTCTAGGTGATGTCGATCACTAAGAATAACAAGCCTTGATCTTCACTTGACTCACTCAAGCTTCACAACTAGAGGATGCACACTTGCACTCTTGGAAGAACTAGAGGAGAGGATGGATGGATTCGTGAATCACTCTCTCTCTAGGGCAGTTGCTCTCTTCCCAACCTTCTCAAGCAACTCAGCAACTAAAATGAGCAAAGGCAAGGTGGGAAGGCAAGGGATGGGCAATAAATAGCCTCTCTGAAAAACTGCCTCGGGCTGAAGAAATATCACAGATTAAGTTGGCGATGGACACTCCGACGCCTAGGCGACAGACGCTCCGTCGCCCTGCCCAACGGCTAGCTCTGACACTGTTTCCCAGCGACGGACGCTCTGTCGCAGAGACGACGGACGCTCTGCCTCAGCGTCCGACGCACTGGATGAGGCTAGGCTGAAAAACATGCCCACTGGAAGGCCGACGGACCCTACGTCCGACGCCAACCCGACGGACAGCGTCCGACGGACAACAAACTTCTCAGCCAAACTTGGGGCTCTCGGGTAGGCCGACGGACGCGCTGTAGTGAAAGCTCCAGCGTCCGACGCCTTTGTCCGGCGCGACGGACAGTGTCCGATGCCTTTGTCAGGAGCGTCCGTCGCCTAGACAACAACCCTCTTAACTTCGTTTTTCGGCGCGATGAATGCGGAAGCTGTTATAGGCTATCTTACGGCCACCATAGGCTTTTTTAGAGCTAAGGAAGACAAGTGTGCACCACATCTAAGTTATGAAGCTTTCCTTAGTCAAGCTACTAGTCTCAACCCCTCTTTATAGTACAGTCAAATATCAAATATAAGCCGTATCTATTTCTAAGTGCCCCTCATCTCCTTGTGACACTTAGCCTATCATTCTAGGGTCTTCATCATGTCTCTTAGAAATCCGAAACGATATCCACCTTGGGGGCTAAGTGATAACCATTGATGCCCATTCATGATGATCACTATGACTAAGCTACGCATAGCCTCTGCAAAACACATGTTAGCCATAATAATCGCTAATTGTCGTTAATCACCGAAACCAATAGAGCCATGATTCTTCACAGTGACCGGTGATTGAGGCGCCCATACAAATAGACACCATTTGTAGGGACGGTTCGTATCACCAGCCATCCCTACTACGTCATTTGTAGGGGCAGCTGCTTAGCTGGGGCCCGAGCTAGTCAACTGTAGGGGCGCCTCCATCATCAACCGCCCCTAAAAAAAGGCACTGCTCCTACAAATTGTTTTTGTAGTAGTGAATCCATCCTTCTAACCTTTTACAACTTAGTAAAAGTTACTCTGTTCTGTAAAGTTATACACTTCTGAGTAGTGTGCTTCTTCTCTCCTCTTATGTGTTTGTCAGCTAATCTAAACTTAGAAGGGTATGAAAGGAATAAAGAGTAGAAAAAGATTCATGATGCCAACTGTTACAAATATGGTCTTATTTATTCCCTCTAGTATTTTTCTAGGAGTTAAAAAATATAATGTTTTTGTAAGAAATTATTCTGAGAGATACTCTGAGATTAACAAAAAAACTTCCTGCTGTCCTTGAAATAACCTTGGTTTTATACACTGAGGACAAGATAAAACATTATTTTTTACTGGAAAGGATTGAACTTTACTGGTTAATTATAAGTTGGACCCTTTTTTGTTTTCGAACATTATTTATATTTTTTTTAATAAGGGAACAAAGTTTCTGTCTCTATAATTTGAGAATGATACACAGCTGAGCTGTCACATTGCAGAAAAAAATCATAAGACAACATGCACAAGCTAGAAGCAAAAGAATGTTCGGCTGAACTAGTGTACTTGGCGCCAACAAGACATAACTAAACACCATTACAATTTATGAAGTTCCAACCAAATTTTACGAAAACTAACATAATCAAAGTTTCCCACGTTTATCCTCCTTATGCAGCATGGATCACTCAACACGTTACCATGAAGATGAGGTGCCTACTTTTATAAATTTGCGGATGCCTATATACGTTGATGCGGCTTTAACTTGTATGACCCATGTAGGATGGCAATTCGTGGCAATCATTTGAATTTTGTTTTGAAAATTAGCAGATGGCATATATATATACAACCTCGATGATCACCACTTTAACATCATGATATATATTTCTCTAATTAATTTCCATATAGTTCTGTTCATTTTTCGTATATCAGATGACTAATAACAATGCTACTGTAGCTCGTTCTATCGATACAAATGTCATTTGTCCTGGAGCTTGAAGAAGGCCATGAGAGGCACATACACCCTCTCCCTTGCGTTGCCAGCCATGACGAAGTCGGCGTGCGCGTAGTCCTCCAAGTACTGAACCGTGAGCTTGTCGCCCTCGTGCGACTTGAGCACCTGGAGCAGGTGGCTCACGTCCTGCGTGTCCGACAGGGTGTCCCTGCCGCCGTAGCTGAGGAAGAGCGGGAAGTCGTCGGGGATCGCCGAGACGTCGTAGGCTGGCGGCGTCGCCTGCCCATAGTGCTCCGTGTTGTCCGCGGCGTTGCCGTAGTCGTACTTGGCAAGCGTCCCTCGTCGGATCACTGCCGTCGTTCCAGTTGAGAGACAAGATTTAATTTGGTGATAACGAAACGGTGATATATAAACATGTTTCTGAGCCTCGGATCGGAGGTAAGACTGACTTTGAGCCAGATGGACCATGTTCTTTGTCGCGGAAGCCTGTGGCTCATGGGCAAGGAAGACCTGGACAGAGGAGTTATCGAGGCAGCAGTTGTCACCTGCACCAGCAAAATAAGCTCTGATCTGTGGTAAATCGTCCAAAGGAAACAAAATGAAGGATTATTATTACTGCAGATCATTTATTAGTACCTGTGAACACTGACATCAGATTGTAGCAATTGATCCCTGGTTGCGAGCATATATCAGTCACTAATTTGTGGACAGGATCCCTGCGCATGCGTTTTTTTATTCTACTAATCACTACTTGTACGTGAATACACGTGACGTATAACATATATATTAAAGTATCTGAATTAGTAACTGTGGCAGAAAATTTTCTGTTTGTCATCAGGTGGAACCAGCGTGAGAACTTAGCAGGGAGTTGGAAAAAGAAAAGAAAAGAATATTACCCTGTCGGGTCGAACTCATCGAGCCCCAGCCAGTACAGAGCCTGAGTGAGTAGAAAACATTTTGGAGGAGGCAAACCAACAATTAGTATTATAATCTTATTACATATATATATAGGTCCTGTTTGGATCACTCTAGCTCGGTTAGAGCTAGACATTAAAGTTAGTTTATAAACTAGCTCAAACTAGATCTAGCCAAGAAGATGTTTTGATTCAAGACTAGTTTGAGCTAGTTTGATAATAAATTATTTTTACAAATCATTCAAATATATTCATGTGGGATCTTATTTTAAAGTATTTATTATAACGAATTTAATGGTATAATTAGAATTTTATTTGGATGTTTGGTTTGTGAGTTATAACATTTTTTTGTAGTTGCATATGAGGTGGGTCCTACGTTCCGCGACAACCAGTTCAAACTAACCCAAATAATCATCTCTTTGGGGAGCTAGTTTTTTTTGGTGGGCTAGTTGCAACTAGCCCAAACTAGCTCTCCTATTTGGATACTTTTAGGCTAGTTGAGTGCAAACTAACCCAAACTAACTCTAGCCCTGAGATCAAACAGGGCCATAGTACTTTTATATAAATAGTCTCTTTCTCAGCCGGACCTGTCGTCCTGTTTAATTTGTTTGTTTTACCTCGGCGAGGAAGGTGTCTGCGCCCGCCAGGGCGAGCGGCGACGTGACCTTGTCGAGGTAGGCGATGGGGCTGAGCAGTCCGGCGGACCTCAGCATCCCCAGCTGCTGGCGCTGGCTAAGCGCCGCGAACGCGATGAGCGTCCCCAGCGAGTGGCCAACGTAGTGCAGCCTCTGCTGGCCGGACTGCGCGTACACGTACTGCACCACCGACGAGAGGTCGTTGCTGGCGAGCTCGTCCCAGGACCAGTCCCAGTACGCCTGCAGGAGAAGCACACGGCGAGCTAATTAAGGCATCATGTTTAGTACGAGCAGAAATGAGAAACCATGGGTCGGTCGAACCGGGTCGCTGGAGGAAAGCGTGGTGTGGCCGCGGCTGTAGACGGTGCCCCGGGTGTTGGCGATCCACACGTCGTAGCCGCCGTCCGCCAGGATGTAGCCCAGAGACTCGTCCGGGGAGTTCATCAGCCACGTCACGCCGTCCTGCGGGCACGGGCCAAAATTCAGTTGCCTTCATTCGTTGCTACTACTAATGAAATGTATTTATTTATTTATTTATTACCATGAGGAGGCCGTGCTGGAGCAGCACCGGGATCTTATTGCCGGCAACCGATTGGCCGGAGCCGCGGCCGCCGGGGATCCGCTGCAAGCTCAGGATGTACCCGTCCGCGGTGGTCACCTGCGCATTATATTTCCAGTCACTCAATGTACTGCTACAGTGGTAATTTCAAGTCCCCCGACATGTGAAATTTGGACCGGACGACATCACATGACTCGGTCCGTTTTTCTTACGTACGGTGTGCTCCTCGCAGGTATACCCGAACGGCTCAACCCTGGACTGGCACGTGCCGTTGGCCGCCCCACGTGTCGCCTGCGGCGGAGCCGGCCGCGCTGCCATTGCTGTTGCTACCAAAGCGAGCAGAATCGCCAAGCTTGCCACAGCGCTGCTGCAGCCGCTGATGCACCTTGTTCCTCGTAGCATCTTCGTCGCCGCGCCGGTCTAAATTAAACCTGCTAGCTATCTGTTATAGCAATAATACATCAAGCTATAGCTAAGGGTTCTTTCGACGGATGATGCATGGATGGAAAATTCCCGATGCTTGTGCTCGAGTTTTATACTGCTTCGGTTATTAATAATGATGGTATTTACTAATTTGATAATGCCATTTTCATCTTGGATTAAACGCCGACGACGACCGGCAGGGTGGTGTGCGCGTGCGTGCAGTTTCTTCCACATCGATGGGCTGGGTAATATTGTTATTACTACTACACATGTGCAGTGCAGTGTGAATTAGTTTGAACTGATGCGGAAGCCATTCTTGTTTTGTCTTTGTTTATTTAAATCCTTTTTTGAGCTGACCTCCTGGGTACTGCGGCTGTCGACGTCACTTTATAATAATTAAAGGTGCAGACAAAACTAGCTACTCCGATCCGTAGCCAATGCAACATCGATGATTGGCAACGGTGGGCCGTGGGCGCAAGAGGCCAACATCGGCGTTCGACTTGTCTTACGGTTACGGATGGATCATCATTGCGCAATAGTATACAGTACGTCCTGCCTTGGCGATCTCGATCATATCCCCTGTGTAATTTTCCGTGGAGGTCAGGTTGGTTGTTTGGCCACGGCGTCGCGCGTGATGCGTACGTAGCGGCGAGGCGTTCACTCTTGGACGACGACAACGACGGGGACGGGGTTCACACGCTCATTACTGCAGGACCACGACAGTGCGCTGCGCGCACAAGATCGTGCTGCGTGAACCAGTACTGCTCTGCATTGGCTGGATTTTATTGTTCTTTGGTAGGAGGGGGTCGATGAATGCTATCAAACTGGGTTGTCCTGACCAGTTTCGACTAGTAGGGTAAAGCTCTTACCGTGTAAAGTAGGTAATATATTCCATTCATTCATCATTCATACTTCGACAGGCCGGGTTGCTGTTTAAAGTCATGCTTGATTGAATGCCTTAATTTAAAGAATATGAACGACGTTTGCTTTTAAGAAAAAAATTACTTGCATCGAACCATATATACTGGAAGATAATTTAAAACAGTAGTGTTGTCTCAAGAAAATATGAATAATGTACTGAAATAAATTTATATAACGTTTTGAATTTTCCACATACATTACATTTACTATATATTTAAGAGATTTTTTACGGCTTTGTGCCGGCTTTGCGAGATCTGCATCGCTGCCTTGCCGGCTGCCTCGCACCCTCCTAGGTCGGCACCGACCTCACGACGACGACGTGTCTTGCCGCCCGCCGGCTTGCTGCCTCTCCGACCGCCTCGCTGTTGTCCTCAGGAACACCACGCGCCTCCTATGGTCGCAACCACGCTGCTCCAAACCAACGACTATCAGCTCTCCTGCGCTTGTCCTTGTTGCGGCGATTGGAGGAGCGAGCCAGCGAGGATTGCACCTAGGCTCATCTTCCTATGGGCTGAGAAGGTCGATGTCTCTTTAGAATTCACAGGTACGATATCTCCCATCTGATTACTCCTATGCTCCTGGCTTCGTGATCTGAAAGACATCCTATCAGTTAAGACTTTGATTTTGGTGTGAAATCATCCAATACTACATGTGAATTTACTTTCTAACCTGTCCTTTAGCTAGTGGCTGTTAAATCTGATGATGGCGTGTGTGTTACCGTTTAAACCAATTGCACAATACATGTGTATGCAATGTAGCTGCATATTTGCACAGTACAGTCTCCCTTGTCCCATATTTGCTTATGTTTGTCACTTGCCTACATGCTGCAGCTGGTGGTCTGATCATATATGGTCGATTCTTTCAGGGAAAAGTTTGTATTAGTAGGACAAAACTATTGAGTTCACTGATTTTATTTATAATGAAAAATTAGAATATGGACCTCCATTTTGCAATGATAACAGAAGCAAAATGGTTTCAACACGTACTGTTTGGTAACAGTTCAGCACCCAAAACCACACACACTGGAGAACCAAGGAAGTATGATGGCTCTGAATTAATACATGATTAGTTGGACCTGTGTGCTAGGTAATTAAAAGGCTTTGATAACCAGACCTTGCAAAATTTAATAGTCAAGATTAGAATTCCTTTCTGCCTTGTTAAATATATCCAAATGCTAGTTGCATATTCAGACTAGTTGCATGTTTTTGTGTTCCTCAATTTTTAAAGCGATTCTCCTAATTCAAGTCTGTTAATTTTATCTCAAATGTTGCTTCCATGCGCTGCATCACCAAATAGTATGTCTCCATAACTTGGATGTCTCGGACATACTGTTAGTTAACCTTACTTTCCATTTTCTTTTCAGTTGTACAAGCCCTTCTTCCTTTGGAGTCCAGGCTATGTGATTCCTGGAGCTATGGAAGATATGGAGCCCACTAAAGATTGCTACCTTTCTCTATTTGCAAGCCACGAAGCACTTTTTTCCTAGATTTGTTTTGTGTGGTTCCTTACAATTTAGCGGACAATTCAAATCTTGATGTAAGACATGCACCAAACTTGTAAATGTTAATTTCAGTGTGATCCACTTGGCAGCTAAACTAAATTGTGTTCAGCTATAAAAAAAAAGCATTTATGCTTGTGCGTGTATGCTGTGGTAATTAGTAAGTCCGAACTTCTTGATGCAACATATATCCAGAGCAGAAGCCATGTCTCAAGTTATCCTAAAGTTAGAGAGATCATATACATAGTTATGGAGTACTTTCAAGTCAACTATCATTTTCCACACACATGCACATCTTGATCTAGGATTATGACATTCTTCTCCTTGGATCCTTGTTTTGACTTTACAATACAAGTAATGCAAGTATGCTACATTGTTTATCCCTACATAAGCTCCACATAAGCCTTTTAGAAGTAGGAAGATACAAAGAAGATAACCTATGTTATGCCTTGGTAAGGATTCATACACCCTGGGCGATCTAGAGTACTATAGAAGGAGTAAGTTGACTTATGAGCATTCTTTTGAAAAACTTATCAAAAACTCCAAGTACTAAAATATGATCTGGGAAGATGACTTTGCCTTGAGAGTTTTTCCATTTCTCAACCTCTCAAGGATATATGTTAGCCAATACCACATATCATGTCTTGAGTGAATCTTTATGATTGCTTTATACTTTGAATGGCATAGTTATGTTAACTTTTATCCTTTACTCAAGGACGGGCAAAGAGGTAAGTATGAGGGATCTTGTTGACGGTAAGAATTACCGTTTTGGTCACTATCAAAACACCGTCAACATCCTTAGAATAGAAGAAAGACAAGCATATCATAATCATATGTTATCAAATAACTTGTTCCACATGTCACTTGAGTATTTGTAAGCAGGTAACAACAAATGGGGACACTTGGGAGCTTGTGGACCCACTTAGGGGCCGGCCGACCTCCCTAAGGGACCACTAAGGTCTCCCATGCCCCCATAATCCATGTACACCCTCTAGAGTGAAGATCCACCCTTGGATCCACTTTGTGCTACATCTCAATGGTTCTAGATCCAAGCATGAGGATCCATGGGTCCACAAGTATCTCAGAAAAATACCAAATTCTATCAAGGCATCCATGACATGTGGGCCATGATCCACACAAAAGGAGGAGACCAGAGGCCTCAACTCCAGGTCGGTCGACCTGGGGTGTGGGCCCAGAGGCCATTCACAGACTCCCTGACTAGTGGGTCAGCTATTAGAAGAAAGGGGCAGGCCCCACCTGCCATAGGTAGGTCGACCGACCTCCCTAAGTGCCCAAATTTACCCCCGAGCTCCCCACCGCCTTCCAGCATGCTGCCATGAATCAACTTGATCTCTACCATTGATTGAAGACGGTTACAATGACGGTTTGATCCAACGGTGGATGATGAAGGTGGTGCGGATCGCTGACGTGGCACTAGACTCCACCTCTAGCTATAAATACCCCATAGGCCTTCACTTGTAATCATGACTCATTGGAGAAATACTACTCCTTAGTAGCTTAGCGGAGCTCTACAATAGTGTTATGCTAGTTGGAGGAGAGTGAGGAAAGTCTTCTGGAGAAAGTCTCGGGTCTGTCGGGAATCTTGTCCGGAGTTCTACCTCAGCGGATGCAAATCTCTTATAAGTTCAACACTTGTAAGTGAATTCTTCTGAGTTATTTATAGCATTTAATATTCTAAATCTGGTTTAGCTGTTATACAACTTTTCGCGCTTGTTTATCGCTTTGCTCTGAGTGAAGTGCTTTAATCTTAGGTCAAGGTTTAAGTAGTAAGATTAGTGTAGACGTGGTGTCTAAACTTAATCTTGCCTTTGTAAAGCGCTTATCACACGGATTATTTATGGTAGCTAGTAGGTTGATGAGGACATCACTCATTCGGATGCACACGATGATCCTCTGCTAGACATTCAAGGTCCAATCAAAAGAGCTCGCGCGCGACAACTAAATTTAGAGGTGAGCTAGTTCCTAAGCAAGTCTTTATATAATTTTGAGAATAGATTGCTACCTAATGATTATATTGTACTTGGGATCATGGAGAGGACTAAAGAATGAAATGGGAGGGTTTGGAGGTCTGGAGGACCAGCTGGGGCGCCCCAGTCAAGTTGGAGGCCCAAGCCAAGTCGACTTCGAGTCAGTTTCGGAGTCCACAACCAGCAAGGAGTAAAACGGACGCCCAGGATGCATCCAGACTCTGTTTTCGATGATCCACCCATGGTTGGAAACATAATTTCATAAGGAAACCAATGACGTTAGTTTGAGGTCCAAATGACGTCTGAGTCATTGGGAATCGTCGAAACAAGTCAGCATCCCGAATCTATTCTGGTGCTGCGTCATTGTTTTTGGTCCGTTGGGCCGTGTATCGTCGTTGAGCCCACTAGGGGGGGCGTGTCCAGGGGTGGTGATGACCCTTAGACCTATAATACCAGCCACCGCCGCTCACGTTACATTTTGGTTTTTGCTTAGATTATTCTTTCAAGAACAATTTCGTCGTTTCATCGGTTTGTGAGACCCCAACTCGTGAGATTAATCATACATATGCAATTTGGTTGCATTCTTCCTTGTTCTTGCTTGTGTTCTTCGATTCGCAGGCAAAGGACTTAGCCTTCTTGGCGAGGTCAACTGTGCAACGCCGGTTGATAACCAGAGGAGACGTGGTGCTGCGATTGCGGGGTTTCGGATCGCGTTGTTCGGAAGCCGGATCGAATTGTGTCTCGTATCCACCAAATCGAGAGTTACCAGAATCTGGGCTACCCTAGTTCACATCAAGTGGTAATCAAAGCTTCAGGTATACTGTCAGGTTCATATCTATCCTTAGTTTCGAGTGTTTATGCCTTCGTCCCATAGTCCACTGCGATACCGTTTTCCTGTCCTACAACCCTTCCGCGCCATAGCTTTTGCATATTTCAGTTTCGGAGTCCGTAGTGTTGAGTTTGTGTCATGGTCGAGGTCTTGTTGCTGGTTAGTTCGTGTTAGAGTCTAGTTCGTGTTTTTCCCCCACCGTTTTCATAAAATTCTACCCACCGCCGCAAATTTTTCCCACTTCCGGACCGTTTTGTCCTCTAATTCAGGGTCAATTTTTCAATCGGCATAACTATCACGTACGAACTCCGTTTTTAGAAAAGTCAGAGTTTTTCGTAGGCAAACGGCATTCCGTGTCCATCTGTCCTTGCCCCGGGCGAGGCTGGACAAACTCAGAATCCTTAAAATCACCACCGAAATTTGAGTTTTCACCTTCTGAAATTTTTTTGCTAGTTTTTCCAATCTTCAAAAAAATACACACGCTACGTATTTCACCTGTTTAAGCTCAAATTTTCTGTGGTTACTTATTTAGTGCTCCTAAGTAAAAGAAAAATATCAAAAAACAAAAAGAAAAAGTTGAATTTTCCCAAAAAAAACAACAACCGCCCAAAAAAATAGAAAAAAGAGAGGGGCAGAAGAGGGACAATATCTAGAGAGCACATAGACAAGGGCAAATTGAGCTGTGATCGCGTGTGCTGTTTTGTGCCTTGTTTCCTTTTCTCTCACTATCCATCATACTTGCTCCTCCTTATTGTTGATCATCACACACCTGGTACTTGGAGCATTTAGGCTGGCAACAAGAGCAAACACTTGGGACTATAATTCAACATTACTATCTATTTCTGATTTTTGTTCCACATATACATTTGTCACTTTTTGTGCCTTCCAATCTCCACAGGTTCTTCTTGAAAGCAAAGGTTTGCATCCCTGCAATCGCGGTTTCACATCTTCTAGGTATCCTTTGCCTTGCTGGTAAGAACACCGATAAGACCTTGGTAAGGTGTTTCCTTTTGCTGTCAGCTTGAGAGGCACCACTCAACCTGTGTAGTACGATTATTAGGGATAACCTTCACTGTTTGTTCCTTGTTTCTTTGTGTCTACAATGGTAGTGACGAGCCTAAAGACTTCAATGACTGCGTGAACCAAGAGTAGCTAAAAGCTATTGTAGACAAAGCCAATAAGGACATGAAGAAGACTGTCGTCAAGGCTGTCACTGAGGAAATGTTGGAACTCAAGCTCGCTAACCAATTGGAGCGGTTAGATAGACGGATATAAAAAATAACCGACATGGTAGCTACTTTGGAAGATCGCCCTGCTGCGACTCCTGATAACGATGTGAATGGCAGCGATGACGATGATCTTGAGGTGTATGATGCCGATGGTAATCTTGATAACCAGACGACATTGCAAAACAAACTCAGGCATCGTCTTATGGGTGGGATCCGACACAACTGCCACCACCATCGAGGTAACCATAATCGCGCTCCTGACGATCCTTATGCTAAGGTAAAGTTTATTGTACCTTCTTTTGATGGATATTATAATGCTGAGGCCTATCTTGATTGGGAAATGACAGTAGAACAAAAATTTAGTTCCGACCAAATACCTAAAGAACATAGAGTTAGACAAGTCACCAGTGAGTTTAAAGATTTTGCTATTATTTGGTGGACTGCTTTAGCTGCTGATGGTAAAACACCTCGCTCATGGGAATAACTTAAGGTTGCTATGCGTGATAGATTTGTTCCTTCATCTTACCATAGAGATCTGCGTAAAAATGATGCATTTAGAACAAGGAGATAAATCAGTGCAGGATTACTATGTTGAGCTTCAAAAGGGCTTGATGCGTTGTAGCATAGTAGAGGGACCCGAGCATTCTATGTGTTGATTTTATTCAGGGTTGAGACGAGAAATCCAGGATATTGTTGATTATAAAGAATTTAACATTGTCAACCAGTTGTTTCAG
Source organism: Microstegium vimineum (assembly GCA_022036555.1). NCBI lineage: Eukaryota > Viridiplantae > Streptophyta > Magnoliopsida > Poales > Poaceae > Microstegium > Microstegium vimineum. The sequence goes on along the minus strand of CM039131.1, from coordinate 13,889,395 downwards.
TTTGCTATGCTTCCAGAGAAGGAATTAGAGGGGCGTGACAAGCAGGGTAAGTACAAGACCGGCATCACATACACGCCACGCTCAAGACCATCATTGGGGTTGTCCAAGACATCCACTTATAGGGCACCCCTACCATCGAAAAAGCGGCAAGCATCGGTTGGAGGAGCTACCAGCGAAGAGTGCCTACCATCAAAACCGACAACTACACTACCTTCAGGCTCAGGTAAAAATTCTATTTTGAAGGACCAGTGAAGAGGCCTCCTTTGTTGCATCCACATGACGTACCTCTAACATTCAGTGCCAGCGATGCCAAGGATTCGGTCATATATAGCGGGAATGTGGAAGTCAGCGGGCATACATTGCTGTAGAAGATGGCTACATCAGCGCCTCGGATGTTGATGAAGATGATGCAGACGAACCAGTGGTGCAAGAGAGCGATGAATTTGTGGTAAAGGATGATACATCGACCTACATGAGAGTTATGTGCAGCGAGTGCTCAGCACAAAGGTACAACAACCAGAGAAGGTGCAACGCCATAACTTGTTCCAAATTTTCTTCGTCATCAACAATCGGCGAGCACGTGTCATCATCAATGGAGGTAGTTGCAATAACTTGGTGAGTTCAGATTTGGTCAAGAAGCTTGGCTTGACCACATGACAACACCCCCATCGATACAACCTTCAGTGGTTTAATGATGCTGCAAAGGCTAAGGTAACACAAACTTGCAGAGTTTCTTTTTCCATCGGTTCATACTCTGATTATGCTGATTGTGATGTTGTACCTATGGAGGCTTGTTCACTTTTATTGGGTCGTCCTTGGGAATTTGATAATGATGTTATACACCATAGTAGAAGTAATACATACACTTTTATGCATCAAGGAAAGAAAATTACTATGGTTCCTATGACCCCTGCTGAAATTGTACAAGCTGATATAGATCGGGCTGCTAGTTTGAGCAATGCTAAATCTGAAAATGAACAAGTTGTTAAATCAGTTTACCCACCTAAAAAGGATAAATTGACACCTATTTCTAAGACCACGGGAATTAAATTCAAGGGTCCAGTTATGCTAGCAAGAAAAAGTGACCTTCTGAAATTTCTGATGATGATATTTGCTATACTTTGGTTTGCAAACGAGCCTTGTTTTCACTTGATGATATTGTTAGCTCGATACCTCCTGTTGCCACTAACCTTTTGCAGGAGTATGAGGATGTTTTCCAGCTAAGTTACCCCCGGGGCTGCCACCTATGAGAGGAATAGAACATCAAATTGATTTGATTCCGGGAGCAACATTGCCAAACCATGCTGCTTATCGAACCAACCCTGGGGAGTCTAAGGAAATTCAGCGACAAGTCCAAGAGCATTTGGACCGTGGGTATGTACGTGAAAGCCTTAGTCCTTGTGCCGTTCCAGTAATTTTGGTTCCTAAGAAATATGGACTGTGGCGTATGTGTGTTGATTGTAGAGCCATTAATAATATTACTATTCGATATTGTCATCCTATTCCTAGGCTTGATGACATGCTTGATGAGTTGTGTGGCTCTGTAATTTTCACAAAAGTTGACCTGCATAGTGGCTACCACCAAATTAGAATGAAACTTAGAGATGAATGGAGAACAACTTTCAAAACTAAATTCGGATTATATGAGTGGTTAGTAATGCCCTTTGGTTTAACTAATGCACATGTACTTTCATGAGATTGATTAATGAAGTTTTAAGAGCTTTTATTGGGTGATTTGTGGTGGTTTATTTTGATGATATATTGATTTATAGCAAGTCTTTGGACGAACATACGGATCACTTACATGCTGTTTTTGATACTTTACGTGATGCACGTTTATTTGGTAACCTTGAGAAGTGCATCTTTTGCACGGATCGAGTCGCTTTTCTTGGTTATGTTGTTACTCCATAGGGAATTCAGGTGGATGAGCAAAAAATTGAAGCCATAAAGAGCTGGCTGGTTCCCCAAACCATCACCCAGGTGATAAGCTTTCTTGGTCTTGCAGGTTTCTATCGTCGCTTCGTCAAAGATTTTAGCGCCATTGCTGCCCCCTTGCATGAGTTGACAAAGAAAGGTGTGGTGTTCAAATGGGGTAAGACACAAGAGGAGTCCTTTGAAACTTTGAAGGACAAGCTAACACATGCGCCATTGCTGCAACTTCCAAACTTTGGTAAGACTTTTGAGCTAGAATGTGATGCTAGTGGAGTTGGCATTGGAGATGTATTGATGCAAGAAGGTAAGCCCATTGCATACTTTAGAGAAAAATTACACGGTCCTGTTCTTAATTACTCTACATATGATAAGGAATTGTATGCACTTGTACGTTCTTTAGAGACGTGGCGGCATTATTTATGGCCTAAGGAATTTGTTATACATTCAGATCATGAATCGCTTAAGTATCTTCGTTCTCAAAATAATCTGAATCGTAGACATGCTAAGTGGGTTGAATTTATTGAATCTTTTCCTTATATTATCAAACACAGGAAAGGGAAAGATAATATAATTGTTGATGCTTTGTCTAGACAATATACTATGCCGTCCCCACTTGATTGTCGAATTTTTGGGCTTGAATCAATAAAAGAACAATATGTGATTGATCCTGATTTTCAAGATGTGTTGCTGAATTGTAAAAAGGGTCGTACATGGAACAAATTTGTGATTAATGATGGCTTTGTATTTAGAGCTAACCGTCTGTGCATTCCAGTTGGTTCTGTTCGTTTGTTGTTGTTGTAGGAAGCGCATGGAGGTGGACCGATGAGCCATTTTGGTGCTAAGAAGATGGTTGATATTTTGGCGACACACTTCTTTTGGCCACAAATGAGGAGAGATGTTGAGCGTTTTGTGGTATGCTGCACCACATGTCAAAAAGCTAAGTCTCGCTTGAATCCGCATGGTTTGTATATGCCTCTTCATGTTTTGTCTATTCCTTGGGCAGATATTTCGATGGACTTTGTTTTGGGATTGCCTAGGACTAAGAGCGGGAGGGATAATATTTTTGTTGTTGTGGATCGATTCTCTATGATGACACATTTTATACCATGTCATAAAAGTGATGATGCCATTTATATTGCTGACCTCATTTTCAAAGAGATTGTTCACTTGCATGGTATGCCTTCTACTATTGTTTCAGATCGCGATGCTAAATTCTTGAGTCACTTTTGGCGTACTCTATGGAATAAGTTGGGTACAAAACTGTTATTTTCAACAACTTGTCACCGACAAACTGATGGACAAACAAAGGTCGTGAACCGTACTTTGGGCACCATGTTGAGAGTTGTTTTGAAGAAAAAATTGAAGATGTGGGAAGAATGTTTTAACCCTCGCGCTCCAATTGATCTTTTGCCTTTACCTACCAACGAAAGAACACATAGTGATGCTACTGCATGTTCTGAATTTATTCATAAGTTGCATGCAACCACTAAAGAAAATATTGAAAAGATGAATGAAAAGTATAGAATTGCTAGTAGTAAAGGTAGAAAAGAAGTTAAACTTGAACCAGGTACTTTAGTATGGTTACATTTGAGAAAAATTAATGCCAAGAGCTGCTAGTCCATATAAAATTATTGAAAAAATAAATGACAATGCATACAAACTTGAGTTGCCACCGAGTTCGGGGTTAGTCCTTCTTTCAACATTTCATATTTGAAGCCATATTTGGGAGAGAAAAATGACCTTGAGTCGAGGACGACTCCAATTCAAGAAGGGGAGGATGATGAGGCCATCACTCTTTCGGATGCACACGATGATCCTCTGCTGGACATTCAAAGTCCAATCACAAGAGCTCGTGCGCGACAATTAAATTTAGAGGTGAGCTTGTTCCTAAGCAAGTCTTTATATAATTTTGAGAATAGATTGCTCCCTAATGATTATATTGTACTTAGGAATCATGGAGAGGACCAAGGAATGCATAAGGGAGGGTTTGGAGGCGTGGAGGATCAGCAAGGGCGCCCAAGTCAAGTTGGAGGCCCAAGCCAAGTCGACTTCGAGTCAGTTTTGGAGTCCACGACCAGCAAGGAGTAAAACGGACGCCCAGGACGCATCCGGACTCCGTTTTTTATGATCCACCCATAGTTGGAAAGATAATGTCATAAGGAAACCAATGGCGTTGGTTTGAGGTCCAAATGCCTTCTAGGTCATCGGGAATCGTCGAAACAAGTCAGCGTCAAGAATCTATTCTGGTGTTGCGTCATTGTTTTTGGTCCGTTAGGCCATGTATCGTCGTTGAGCCCACTAGGGGGGCGTGTCCAGGGGTGGCAATGACCCTTAGACTTATAATATCAGCCGCTGCCACTCTCGTTACATTTTGGGTTTTGCTTAGATTATTCTTTCATTAACTATTTCGCCGTTTCATCGGTTTGTGGGACCCCAACTCGTGAGATTAATCATACATCTGCAATTTGGTTGCATTCTTCCTTGTTTTTGCTTGTGTTCTTCGATTCGCAGGCAAAGGACTTAGCCTTCTTGGCGAGGTCAATCGTGCAACACCGGTTGATAACCAGAGGAGACGTGGTGCTGCGATTGCGGGGTTTCGGATCGTGTTGCTCAGAAGCCGGATCGAATTGTGTCTCGTGTCCACCAAATCGAGAGTTACCAGAACCTTTTAGAAGATCAGGCTAACCTAGTTCATATCATAGGTGGTGACAGCCCTATCTAGTCTTTGTATCCCACCACGTGTGTAAGATAAGTTCTTAAAAGGTAGGTCCTCAATACAACATGATGGCGTGGTCCTGTAGGAGTTTTACCTCTTACGGATCTATCCCATCGCCTCCTGCAAGAGAAGGGCTGATAAAGCCAATATAACCAGCTATACCTTGTTAGATATCTTTGCCATATCGAACCTCTCAACCCAGTATCATAGTCTCCCTTGTCTCATCATAGAACATAACCTTCTTCCTATTTAATTCACTTCTCATTCCCTGAGGAAAATACGATACCTGGAATACTCTTAGTGAAGGCTACACTTGACAGTCGTATGCTTGCGGTATTTTACCCGTTTGCCACTTCTGGTGTCAACAATGGTCTCATTCTATCTGCCTCCTATGCCACGAATAGTTCGCTGGCTTAACCTAGGAAACCAAATATATTGGGAAACAATCTGTTGGCAATTGTCTGTGAGCAGCATAGTCTATGCTAGGGCGAGGGACAGTCCATCAGTTGACCTCATTGTCAAGCAAGGCTTCTAATCTTTTTGACCAATGGATTAAGGATCACGGTGGATAGTTTCTACCCCTAGTGGTGGACAGTATGTAGGTCATCATTTTGAACATAATGGCTAGTTGTTCACAATGGTGGACAGTTTGGGCCTTGGTTTGGACTATTTGGGAGTATTGATTCAACATAGTAACAGTTAGTTTTATTAGCTCCTCTATATATAGTGTGGTGACTTGTAGGAGGGCTGCTCTTGGCCATTCTAACAACATACTCTTTGAGAGAGCACCTTTTAGGCACATTGTCTCATACTCCTTACTTATGGGCAACATTTGGAGAGGGAGTCTGCTTTACTAGTGCGAATCTTTGCATGAGAGATTACTTGTGGCACTAGGTCGTTGTCATGCCATTGTACTTGCTTGTTACTCTTAGATCTTCTCGATTCCTAGATGGCTTGGTGATTGTGTCTTCATGAAGCAGGAAAGAAGGTTGTCTAGTGCTCTGGAGTTGGCTTTGTGATGGGCTATTGAGCTTATCCCCGCTGGTGGAAGGAAAAGAGCATCTATACTAAAATTGAGGCTTGTCTGTGCCTAGTTGATTTAGATAGCTCAAAGTTCAGTGCTCACATGGAGCCTACCTAGTGAGGTTGTTTGAAGCTTGCGATCATGGAACTAACAAGAGGAACGACAATCCTAGAACTTGCCTCAATGAGGACTGAGTGACCGGCAAGTCACCAAACCACAAAAAATATCATGTCATTGTTGACACCAGAAGTGGCAAACGGGTAAAAGACCGCAATCGTATGGTTGTCAAGTGTAGCCTTCACCGGGAGTATTCCAGGTATTGTATTTTCCTTAGGGAACGAGAAGTGAGTTAACTAGGATTATGGATATGTCCTATGTTGGATCAAGGGAGACTATCATAACTGGGTTGAGAGGTTCGATATAGCAAAGATATCTAACAAGGTAAAGCTGGTTATACTGGCTTTATCAGCCCTTCTCTTACAAGAGGCGATGGGATAGATCAGAAAGAGGACAAAACTCTAACCAGACCGCACCATCATGTTGTATCGAGGCCCTACCTTTTAAGAACTTATCTGACACACATGGTGGAATACGAAGACTAGGTAGAGCTGTCACCTTCTACTAGCATCCACAAACAATCCACACGATAAGCGGTTTACAAAGGCAAGATTAAGCTTAGACACCACGTCTACACTAATCTTACTACATTAACTTTGGCCTAAGATTAAAACACTTCACTCAGGGCAAAGCGATGAACAAGCGCAAAAAGGTGTATAACAGCTAAACCAGATTTAGAATATTAAATGCTATAAAGAACTCAAAAGAAGTCACTTACATGTGTTGAACTTACAAGAGACTCGCATCCGCTGAGGAAGAACTCCGGAGAAAATTCCCGATAGGCCCCAGGGCTTTCTCCAGAAGACTTTCCTCACTCTCCTCCAACGAGCATAGCACTACTACAGAGCTCCACTAAGAGACTAAGGAGTACTATTTCTCCAATGAGGCATGAATGATAAGAGAGCTCTAGGGTTCTATTTATAGCTAGATGTGGAGTAGGGGCTACTCCGGTGCCACGTTAGCGATCCGCGTCACCTTCATCAGCCACCGTAGGATCAAATCGACCTCTGAACCGCCTAAGGATGGATGGTGTTGATTTCCCGCATGTGGGAGTGAGTATGGCAGTTGCTGGAGGTTGAACCGCCTTAGGGGAGGTCGGTCGACCCCCCTACTGGCCTGTGGGCCCTCTCTACTCATTCTAGATGGTGCCCAAAGGTCAGGGACCAGATGGGGGGTGGTGGCCACCCTGGGGAGTTCGGCTGACCCCCTATAGGGGTCTATGGACCACCACCTCTCTCCAGAGGATGGCCCCACTTGTCATAGACTCCATTTGATGCTTCTGGTATGTTTGTCACATTAATCTCGATGTGGGCCCATGGATCCATGTGATGTAAATATGAACCATTGGGGGAATACACAAGTTGATCCAAGGGGTTAAAAGTGCTTTGGAGGGTGTTACTCCGATCATGGGGGCATGGGAGGCCTAGTGGTCCCATAGGGAGGTCGCTCGACCCCCTAGTGGGCCCACTGGCTCCCAAATGTCCCCATTTGTCATTACCTGCACTCAAATACACAAGGGACATGTGGAACTAGTTATTGGATAAAATGTGCTTATGTTATGCTTGTCTTTCTTTGATTATGAGGATGTTGACGGTATTTTGATAGTGACAAAAAGGGTCATTCTTACCGTCACTAGTTATCCTCTATTGTGGTTTGCTATCTCAACTAGTTAATTGAAATATCTTGTTGTCGGTGTCTAAAATGGCGAGGTCTAGACGGCCAACGAGTGAATTTCTAAGCGTGTCGGAGATCGGATGGTTACGCTCGGAGAACACACAATTTATACTGGTTCAGGCACGAACGCCCTACGTCCAGTGTGTTGCGGGGTCGTATTACCGAGCGTGGAGAGCTCGTAGAGGGGAGCTACAAGCTTTGGTGAAAGAGGGAAGCTGGTTCCCAGGTCTCGTGCGTATGAGTTTCGAGGTTCGTGGTGAGAGCTCGCGTGGAGGCGAGTATGAGTGTGTGTGAATGAGTTCAGAATGTCGAGAGAGAGATTGGGTGTCCATTCTCCCCCTTTATACGTAGGGAGGGATGGAGGAGTACAGTAGAGAGAGAGAGGAAAACGTGGGTCCGGCGTGGGCTACTCACTTGGGGGACACTTTGGTTCCTGTTCGCCCTCCTTTCCGGGGAAGACTGCACCCGTAGACGCGCCGCCCGGGTCTTGTTTGTCCTTGGGGCAACTGTAGCCTGGCGCCTTGTAGTCGTTGATGCCCCTGTTGCCACATTTGGGCATGGGCGGAGGTTGGCAGAATAGGGCCAGACACCCTGGCGTTCCATCGTACAGGGGCGAGTACGTCATGATCCCTGTTCAAGTGTCCACCGGAGGGATGGCGAGTGTCAATCGGAGGTTTGGGCAGTACTGGAGCTTGTATCGCAAGGGTTCAACAGGGGTAGGCATGGCGATCCATGCCTTTTACCCCCATCCCTGAGTACGAACCGATACTGTGGACCTTTTGACTATGGGTTAAAGTGCACTGAGGAACCTCCGAGGGCGGGTGATGTCACGGATGACATCACCTTAGCTCAAACGAGGCGGAAGAGCCCCCGAGGGTAGATGGCGTCACGGATGAAGCCATCCCAGCTTATTGCCTTAGCCGGTTTTGGGGTGGTCGTCGCCCTGGCTCGGGTGAGGCAGAGAAGCCCTCGAGGGTGGATGGTGTCATGGATGACGTCACCCCAGCTCGGACGGGGCGGAAGGTCCTCCGAGGGGGTGCCGCTGCCTTAGCCGATTTTGGGTAGGCATTAACCTGGCTCGGGCAAGGCGGACGAGTCCCCGGGGATGATTTTTGTTTTCGTGAAGCGCTGTGTTAGGGTACCCTATTCTCAGGTATCCGAAAGTAGCCCCCGAGCCTGTGATGTAGTGATGGACTAAATTGGAGGCTTCCGAGAGTGATTATGGTGTTTGGTTATGTTTTTGGATTTCGGTGGTTGCGCGCGAGCACACCCACCAGGTGTAGCCCTCGAGGCCTTAGGAGGAAGATTATTTATCCTAAGGGCTTATCCAGTCGATCCTACAGTGTTTGGCCCTTCGCCCTCTCAAGAGGTGAGGAGCGGAAGAGGACTGCTCCGTACGTACGGAGTCAGAGCTTCGCTTGCACACCAGCCCTGCCAGGAGGTGTACTGTTGTACTTGGGCTGGCGCACTCTGGAGTGACGAATCGGGACTGCATTGTGCTTTCTTCCGGTCTGAGCGTCTGTCCGATTGGTCGGTGTCGAGTTGGCATTGGCCTGTTCTGACCGCGCCTCGGTTGACCCAAAAGTGAGTGAACCGTGCTCTCCTGTTTGAAGGTGCTGCGAACGCGGCGCCCCCTGTACAGTCAAATTTTCGAATGATGCACCCTGAGCCTGCCGTCTTCCTGGCCATTTATGGCTCTACGGCGCCCCCTCTGAAACGGACACTGACACTCAGTGCGGTTTAATTGGGGGAGGCAGAGCGTTGTAGCTTCACGGGTCGACCGTTGCGTGGGTGCATGTTGACATCTCTTATGACACTTAAGCTAGGTTGTCATCCCCAGCATGCCAAAGAGGTGTGGTATTGAAATATGCAATTGCTCTAATGAAATATAAAAGTGTTTCTGCAAGCGCACAGATTATACCGATGTAGCATTTTAACCAGGGGTATTTCAGGTATCGTTATTTATATTTTTACCACTGGGAAGAGATACTAAGGGAATAAATGAGGAATGAATAAAGATGATTAATGAGTATCACTGCATGTGTAATGGAGAGTTTTCATCTATCTCACTTAGTACAGGATAAGTGTCACATAAGATATATATAGATAATGAATGAATAGTGACAAAAGATAAATACTGATCAGCATGTAGCCACATAAGATAATGATAAGCACATCAACAGATATTCTAGCAAGTCATTAGCATGGAATTAGGATGAACTACAAAGATATTTCCTAAGTCATTCTTAACTATACAGTCTAGCAATTACACTTGGCAATCATGGCAAGAAAAGAGATATTCATGTCTAGTGAGTATCACTAAGGAAGTGAAGAACATAGCAATCACTTCCCCACAATAGAACTGCTCTACCTTCCCTACAAATGGGAGGAGGACTACAAAGGACTCAAGAGGACTGTCACTCCCGTGAACTACCTCACGATCCGGAATATAGGGTACAATCGCAAATAAATACGGTCTAGGCACCATGCCTACACAATATCTATCATTTACCCATAGTACTGGTGGATAAACGCTATACGATCCTAAACATGGATATGATTCAGATCTAACTAAGCCAAGTATATAATCATAATAGACTAAGAACAATATAACTAAGAACATAAATGAATAGAGTAAAGTCATAAACAAGAATCCTCTTGACAGATCCAGAAACCAATCGAAGATTGACTCCTTCTAGTTCTAATCCTATATAGCTATGCTAAACTAGAGATCTAGTTGATGTGGTGGCTCTAGGGCTTGATCAGGGGCTTCTCCTCTTGAGATGGATGATGAATAATGAATTAGGTCAGAGAGGCTCTCCTCCTCAGGGTCAGGGGGCCTTCCTTATATAGGCCCCTCAAATGAACGCCGGCCGTCGGATCAAACCAACCTTGATGGAGGGCCTAGATGTGATCTCAAAGGTGGTGGGGAGGTGGTCCCACAAGGAAGGAACCATTGGGGTTGACCTAGGGCAGCCGCCCCAAGGGGTAGGGCGGGCGCCCTGCCCCTTGGCCCGCTCGGCCTCTGGTTCCTTCTCGCGCCTTCTTGACTCTTCTAGAGTATTCTTGTTTGTACGAATGATGTTTATCTCTATGTAATCATGACATGTGGGCCTTTCTTCCATATTTCCTGATATCCCCCTGTAGAAATAGACATTCACCAAAACTCGTGGAATTTTGTCAGTGTAAACCTTATTTCTAAGTGTTGGTTTCATAAAGATCCTTTTCCTTGTCTAGTTGACGGTTGATTTTGGTACTTAAGGACCATCAACAAGCTCCCCAAGCTTGCCTTTTGCTCGTCCCTGAGCAAAGATAGACTTAGTGATGGATCAGGAGTTGCTGCAATGCTTTCACGCCTTAAGGGTACACATGCTTTCAAATAAGATCTCGTCTCCGGGTTAGATCAACTATTAAGATAAAAAAACTTACTCATTTTACCTTCCACCATGGGGCTTGTAACCGTTACCTTTGTCTTGGGTAGTTGAAAGATAGAACGGTCTGGTCAAGCACCATGTACCTGCTCTTTGATCAACTATAGCTCTGGAGTTTTTGTAGGTTTTCAAAATAAAACTCACAGATTCCTTGTATGACTCTCTCAGTCGCTCCTTTGTGGTATTTCTAGATCCTTACTAAGGCATTAATGTGTATGCCTTTCTCTCAAATATGTGGTATTTTTGGTATAAGGCATTGTGGTATTGCCTTCTCTCTCTCACCCTACGTCTAAAAGGCTAATATCTATAGCTCATAGGTGGGAGATAGCATATACATACTTACAAGACATATGTTGCATAGTCAAACCGCAGATCCAAAGGAACATGTCAATAAGTCAAATCAAGATGTGCATGTGTGGCGAATGAATGGTGATGGTGATGATGGTAATGGTGATGATGGTAATAGTGATGATGGTAACAGAGGTGAAAGCCTAATTCTACTTTTGCTCCCTTTTGATGGATATACCTTTCTTGTATTTGAAACCTTTCGAAGGGGAATGAGATGCTTGGTATATAATTTTTTTTCTGAGTTGGGTATCTTGTACCCCTAATTCTACTGTCGAACACTTGCCCATTTTTACCTCTCGTCTCACTTTTTTATTTTTCGAGGTTGACGGACTTTTTGCCCTTTTTATTTCCTCTTATCTCTCTCTTTTTTTTTCAAGACACTCATCCTTGTAGAGCTATAAAGCGAACACTGACTAGAGCATTTATTTCACAATAAAACATGAATAGGATAATATTTATGTGTTTCTATTCTCTCCCGGATTAGGAGTAGAATATTTTTGGTGGGTGGATCTGGAGATGGAAATGAGTGGATATATGTGGGCGCGTACTTCTGGGATAGAAGCAGCTTATGTGGATGGAGTGTATATAGATGCATACTTCTAAGGCTAGAAGCAGCATGTATGAATGTGTGTACATCTTGATTCAAACCGCATGACTAGTTCCCGAGGGTCGCACAACTTGACCACACTCAATGCTCATAAGCACTATGTAAAAATGTGTGGTTTCCTAATCTAGTAAGCATGTAAATATGGCTGTGGTAGGAATTTTAAGGTCTCGTCATATAGGAACTCATCATGTAGCATTTTTAAAGTTTTTAAAAGATAAAATTCTCCAGAATTCTAGTATCTAGGAACAGATAAATAACAACTCAAACCTTCCCATATCATATCCGTCAACGACTTAGACTTTAGATCAGGTACTCTTCCCACAAGTTTTAGGTTTAGAGCAAATTTCAAATCATAACAATTATTCCTAAACTTGAGAGAGTTCGAATTTGAAAACTAGGTACTTGAAAGGTATTACGACAGAGCAACTATTCATCATTTCCATGTTAAGAGTTTATTACTAGGATTCATTTTAGCATAGTTATTTTATTTTATTATCTTTATTTATTAGCAAACTCTTAACTAATCAAAAACACATATATAACTATATATATAAGCGGGAAATTATTTATTGGGGTTTTTATGATTATGCATCTTTTTATTTTTATCAACGTATAGATATAAAAACTGATAGGTAGTAATACTTAGCTCAGTATGAGGGTGCTCTCCCCCAAGCAGGATTTTGACGTAATTTCTTCTGATGTAGTGGAACGTGGGGGTGCTCTCCCCCAAGCTTGATTTTGACGTAATTTCTTCTGATGCAGTTGACAGGTAGCAGAGGTTTTCTCTGGTTGATGTCCTCCTTTGATCCTTGAATTCTATGAAAACTCAAATAGACAACAAAGCTTGTGGAACTCATTAAGTGTTATTCATAAATCTCTAGCTTTGATCATGTCGAGTTTCCTCTAATGGATGTTATTATTTAGTAGGATCATAAACTCAATATTTTTATATTTTTATTTCATAAGATAAAACTTATTTATTTTTTATGCTACCACAACGAGTATACTTATGGGTTTTATGCCACAAGTCTATTCACATGGGGCTTAATAGTTTTAAACATTTTTATTTTCTTTTTAAAGATGGTGTAACCATGACTAACTAATTTGGGAAAGTAAATAATTAAGGGAAAAGATAACTACCAAGTGTTACCTCTTGGCACGACGTTCGGTGGTTTAAGTCCTCCGAACAGGACTCGTCACATCCTTAGTTGTCCTAGTGCTCATTGGATGGCATAGCTGGTGCCTCCGGTTGCGCTTCTTCTTCTGGTATGATTTCTTTTTGTCTCCACACTTGTGTTGGCGTGGCGGCCTCCCTAGGAAAAGCTCCTGCTTTTGGATGTTCATTATAATTGTAGGGATGTACCTCTCCTTCTTCCCAAGATTCTTCGCTCTCGTGCCTGGGGTAGTCGTAGAATGATCTTTCCTTTCCTAACCTTGGAGTTGGTGGTGTGTTCGGCCTTGAGAGTGGAGTTGCGTATATTGATTCTTCTTCTTCTTCGGGGTATCTTTCGTTATATCTGGATACTTCTCCTTTATAGTCTGCCCATCCATCCTTGGTGTTCTACTTCTTCTGGTTGCGGTAACGACATCTTCTTCTCGTTCTATTCTGCTTAGCTTCTTCAATAATGTAGTTAGCATTAAAGTAACGTCGTACCTTCTCAGAGGGGAAGTGTAGGTGCACTTCTCCTGTCCCGATATAGATGATAGCTTTGGTGGTGCTTAGGAATGGCCTTCCAAGGATGATAGGTGGATCATAATCATCTTCTCCCATGTCAACTACTAGGAAGTCTATAGGGATGAAGTGATCATCAATCTGGATGGGGACATCTTTTGCTATGCCTTCAACGACGCGGCACGTCTGATCTGCCATATGGAGGTGGGTGTATGTTGGATGTAGAGGCATTGTGTCGTACAGAAACTCGTAGGTCAGCTTGGCCATAATGTTGACGCCCGATCCGGTGTCACAGATTTCTTTCTGGAATGAGCATCTGTTGATTGTGCATTCTATGGTTGGGACACCTGGGTCGTCCTTCTTGATCAAATGAGGGCATCTGATTTGGTGATCTTGATTATTGTGAAGTGTCGTGACCATCTTCGCTGACTCTGTCCATACTTGCTTCTTGTTCTTCTTCTGCTTATTCTACTTGTTTCTCCCATTGGTCTTCTTGTTTGGCTCATCTTGAGGTTGTTCAGGAGCTTGTATGGTTTTGTTATTGAAAGTAAATGTCTCCTTCTTCCCTTTGATGATGAAACTAATCTTGGCGGTGCTAGCATAGATGACAGCTCCGGCGGTGTTCAAGATTGGCCTCCCAAGGATGATGGGTCACTTCTCATCAACTCTGGTTTCTATCATCATGAAGTCTACTGGAACATATGAGGTACCAATTCGGACACGGATATCTTTTAATATCCCTTTAGGGTAGCATAGTGTCCGATCTGCAAGCTGCAAACACAGGGTTGTCTCTGATAAAGGATAATTAAAGTATTTCTCATAGATTACCCTGGGCATGACATTGACGCTTGCGCCAAAGTCGCAAAGAGCTTCAGGAAACTCTGTAACGCCAATGGAGATTGGGATGACTGGTCGTCCTGGATCTCCTTTCTTGGTTGGCATAGAGTCGCCACACCACTCTTCTGTGGGGTTGTTCCAATAAGAACCTGCATCGAATATGTCTACAAGATTTGCAGCTTCTAATCCTTCGGATTGTGATGGAATACCGGGGTTAGTGATAGGAACATCAACAACTATTTGGGTTAACTGAGATTCAATCATTTTATTAAAGCTGATTTGATTCTTGATGGCAACAGAAAAATTATCCATCCTATTATTTATAGTTTCTAGTATTTTATCATTAGATGCTAATTTCTTAGACATGTTATCCATTAACTTTCCTTGATTAGACACTAACTCTCTCAAAGGTGGAAAACTAGGATTATTGAAAGAATTATTACCTTGATAATTACCTGAGTAGTTAGGCCTTTGTTGTTGTTGTTGATTCCAACCTTGATTTTGCTTAGGATGGTTGTAGTTGTTATTGTTGTTGTTATTGTTGATGTAGTTCACGTCCTCTTGCAATTCTGGACAATGATTTCTTGAGTGTCCAGTGTCTCCACACTCCTCACAAGTCATGTGAGAGTCGTAGATGTTCATAACTTCTTTCTTATCTCCAGCTTTCTCATCGAGCCTCTTCATGAGCAGGTCTAGCTTTGCTAACAACATGTCTACCTCTTTGAGCTGGTGCATACCTCCACTTTTCTTGCGAGGTTGAGTTCTTTCTTCACTCCAACCTTGGTTGGATGCCATCTTCTCCACAAGAGATGTGACTTGTGGTATTGTAAGTGATAGGAATGCTCCTCCGACAGCAGCATCCATGGTCTCACGAGTGCTGTTGCTGAGCCCATGATAGAAGGTCTGCATAAGTAACCAATTCTCCATTCCATGATGGGGACATTCTAGGATGTAATCTTGGAAGTGCTCCCATGCTTCTGGAACGGACTCGTCATGTTGTTGCTGAAAACTTGAAATCTTCCCACGGAGAGCATTGGTCTTCCCCATGGGAAAGAACTTTGCTAGGAAATTGGTGGAACATAGTGCCCACGTAGTATTCTTCTCCTTGGTTGCATAGAACCACTGCTTCGCTCTTCCCAAGAGTGAGAAAGGGAAAAGGCGAACTAGTATTGCGTCTCTGGGGATATCCTTGATAGTGAATGTGCTGCAAATCTCCAGGAAGTGTTGGAGATGAGCACTAGCATCTTCGTGTGCTTTCCCACAGAACTGGCTTGCTTGCACCATGTTGATGAGCGCAGGCTTGAGCTCAAATGACCGATCAATGTTCGCAGCAGGAAGTCTCGAACGATGTTTCGATGATCTTCTTGACTGGATGAAGCTTTAAGCTGAGATGATGATGATTCTGTTACTTTTTTGAGCTTGGCTTTTGTTCTTCTGCATAATGCTTCGGGATTCTCAACAAAATTGTCTAGGAGATCAAATCTATTCATACATTACCCTACATAAAGATGATAGGAAAATAGGCAAAGATCAAGGGTAAGGCTGTACGAGTTGAGAATTGATGTTTTCTCAATCACATTAGTGATGCAAGTGATAACTCATTTATTCCTTTTGATAGCTAATCAACCTTCCCTAGCAACGGCGCCAAAAATGCTTGCTGACATCTCATATGACACTTAAGCTAGGTTGTCATCCCCAGCATGCCAAAGAGGTGTGGTATTGAAATATGCAATGGCTCTAATGAAATATAAAAGTATTTCTGCAAGCGCACAGATTATACCGATGTAGCATTTTAACCAGGAGTATTCCAAGTATCGTTATTTATATTTTTACCACTGGGAAGGGATACTAAGGGAATAAATGAGGAATGAATAAAGATGATTAATGAGTATCACTGCATGTGTAATGGAGAGTTTTCATCTATGTCACTTAGTACAAGATAAGTGTCACATAAGATATATATAGATAATGAATGAATAGTGGAAAAAGATAACTACTGATCAGCATGTAGCCACATAAGATAATGATAAGCACCTCAATAGATATTCTAGCAAGTCATTAGCATGGAATTAGGACGAACTACAAAGATATTTCCTAAGTAATTCTTAACTATACAGTCTAGCATATTATGATTAGTGCAATTACACTTGGCAATCATGGCAAGAAAAGAGATATTCATGTCTAGAGCGTATCACTAAGGAAGTGAAGAACATAGCAATCACTTCCCCACAATAGAACTGCTTTTCCTGCCCTACAAACGGGAGGAGGACTAAAAAGGCATCAACAGGATTGTCACTCCCGCGAACTACCTCACGATCCGGAATGTAGGGTACAATCGCAGATAAATATGTTCTAGGCACCACGCCTACACAATATCTATCATTTACCCATAGTACTGGTGGATAAACGCTATACAATCCTAAACATGGATATGATTCAGATCTAACTAAGCCAAGTATATAATCATAATAGACTAAGAACAATATAACTAAGAACATAAACGAATAGAGTAAAGTCATAAACAATATAATGAAGTAGAGCAAAGTCATGTTCATAATATTGAAGAACAAATGAATAACAAGGAAGAACTAGAGAGATAATTACCAAGAATCCTCTTGACAGATCCAGAAACCAATCGAAGATTGACTCCTTCTAGTTCTAATCCTATATAGCTATGCTAAACTAGAGATCTATTTGATGTGGTGGCTCTAGGGCTTGATCAGGGGTGTCTCCTCTTGAGATGGATGATGAATAATGAATTAGGTCAGAGAGGCTCTCCTCCTCAGGGTCAGGGGGCCTTCCTTATATAGGCCCCTCAAATGAACATCGGTCGTCGGATCAAACCGACCTTGATGGAGGGCATGGATGTGATCTCAAAGGCGGTGGAGAGGTGGTCCCACAAGGCAGGGACCATTGGGGCTTGACCTAGGGCGGCCACCCCAAGGGGTAGGGCGGGCGCCTTGCCCCTGGGCCCGCTCGGGCTTTGGTTCCTTCCCGCGCCTTCTTGACTCTTCTAGAGTATTCTTGTTTGTACGAATGATGTTTATCTCTTTGTAATCATGACATGTGGGCCTTTCTTCCATATTTCCTGATATCCCCCTGCAGAAATAGACATTCACCAAAACTCGTGGAATTTTGTCAGTTGAAACCTTATTTCTATGTGTTGGTTTCATAAAGATCATTTTCCTTGTCTAGTTGACAGTTGATTTTGGTAATTAAGGACCGTCAACAGTGCCCAGGTGGGCTATAGATAGGGGATGCCGACTGCGGGATAAAACTTACAATCCCGCAGCATGGCTTGCCCTACCTTCTTCCCCCGAGGTCTCGTCAGATACACCCTTGAACCGCCCTGGCGAGTGGCTTTCTGAGTGTACACCGAACTCAGGGAAAGCTCTGCATTAGGGGTGTCGATGTCCCATTTTTCCCGGTGGTAGTACTCACCAGAAGCTCTACAATGTGTGCATAGCTTCCGCTTGTCCTGACCACTAGTCGAGCGGTCGTCACCACCCCCTGCACGGATCGTTCCTTGGGGCAGAAGGTGTGGAGTCCATCCTTTCGCCGGATGGATCCTGCACCCCGCCTTAGAGGAGTGATGGCGTGCTATCCCTTCCATGGAGGGCAGCCAAAGATGTGTCCACTGGGAAAGTCATAGCGGTTCGCCTGCACGACCCCAATAGTTGACTTATCCTTGGCTGTTGGTTGATGGCGATGTCGCCGTCGGCGAGATGTGCGGGCTCGGAGCTACCAATGTATGGCGGGCTCAGAGCTTCTTGCCGGCGGTGACGTTGATCATGGAGCAGCTGGGGTGACTTAGCTGTAAAGTGCCCAACCAACTCCGCGGGGAGGGAGCAACATCATCACGGCCGGGGTCTCCTAAATACGAGGCAGCTATTGTTCTCCCACAGCTGCGGCATGCCTGGTCGGAGTTGCCATCGGGTTGCGGCTACGTCGTCCGTCGCGATCTTAAAGATAAGGCAGGTGTCCCCCGGGCCTCATGGCTAGGTTGCCTGACTTGGATATCTAGCATGTCGGGTGGTGGTGACCTTAGCGCGGGTGCCGGTGCTGCGCCTCTCGGCTTTCGGACCTCTCGGCCTGGGAGCTCCCTTCAGTCCACCTTGTAATTGCTTCTTATGTCTGGGACTAGCCCTTGTGGTTCCCTTGAGAACGTGTTGACTCCTGCGAGGACTAATGCATATATATATTCATATGAAATGGAACATGTTCACTTTCTTGTTTACCTAGTCAGAACTCTTACGCGTGAGGCTTGCCCCGTGGTGCGACGCCAGCCCCCAAGTCGTTACTCGGTGTAAAGAAAATCGTCTCGGGTCTGTGTCGTCTTTTTGTTCGTTCCCCGCGCATCTCTCCGCAAGAAGGGGGAATATGAGCCAAACCATGCTATCCTCGAGGCAGAAGAACCATGGATGCTTGTCGAGTTAATAGCGGGCAAATCTTAGTGGGGTGTTGGGTTCCCGTTCGCTAGGGTTCCGGCTCGTGGCCCATGTCGTGGTTCACCCCAAATCGGTTTCCTCTAGTAGTCGGGTCCGTGCGATGGGTCCCGGGGGCCTACTGCCTTCCTTCGATAGGAATACCATGAACCAATCATCAGTAAGAATAGACTCAAATATGAAACCTGGGAATGACCTTAGCATCCGACTGCTAGGCTAATGATCGCTAGTGTGTCCATTCCCTATTCGCCCCTCACTCTGATGTCCTGAGTCGGCCGTTTCGACCCCCGCTAGGGTGGCCTCCGTATCTCTGGACCGTAGTGGGCCGTCGGGGAGTCTATAGCCCTTATCCCTTTACCTTACCTATGCCCATGGGCCGTCGCCGCTGGTCGCGCCACGTGTGCGTCCCTCCAACCCTCGCGTGCGTTGGCCGAGCTCGGAGGAGTCCGAGGATCTTCCGAGATGCGCTCGCGCTCGGGAGGCGTGTGCCTTGGATGGGGATGCGTAGTAGAAGATCTATGTGCGCGGCGTGGTGGGCCCGGGATGGATCCTATAATGATGATAGATACGGGATGCGGATCTATTCGAGAAAAAGGGCGAGTGGTGTCAGTTACCTGCTACCACGCGCGTGGCTCCCATTATTCTCGTGAATAGTGGAAACGACGCAACCGAGCGGGCACATTTAATGCGCTTCAGGTAGTGGGGTCGTGGAGCGGGGTACCGAGTGGGCACCGCTCCACCTTCTAGGTCCCTATAAGTATCCGCCCGCTGCGTCATCCCCCCGGAGCTCGCACTGTTTGCCTTCTTCGTCTGCTCGTCTCGCTCGCTTCGCCCTTCTTTCGCATCTAGGGTTTGTGCTGCTGCAAGTCTGCCTTAGCCACGCCTTCCGCCACGCTGTGCGCCGTTCTTCAGGAGCATTCCTCATGGTCTTAGAACATCCGGAGAGGAGCTGGCCCCGATGTGCAGCCGAGTACGAGTCAGCACTCGAGTTGGTGGACGCGGGGCTGCTGCGCCCCAAGCTCTTGCCCAACAATGACGCTGAGTGGATCGTCCCCACCGGTGTCAATGTGCCAGACCCGCCTGAGGGGTATGTGGTCTCCTTCCTTCCGTTCCGCGAGTGCGGGTTCGGGACACCGCGGTCTCGCTTCTTCTGGCGGGGTTCTCCACCACTATGGGATTGAGCTCCACAATCGCAATCCCAACTCCATCCTCCACCTTGCGGCCTTCGCAGCCATGTCGGAGGGGATGCTGGCGACGAAGCCAGATTTCGCCCTGTGGAAGTTTTTCTTCAAGGCGACGGTGTTCCTTCTCTATTCTGGTGGCGCGAGATGGGTGGCGCCGAGCGGGGGATGCGCCATCAGCCTTCGCTTTGCCAACTCGCATCTCTACATGCCGACGTGAGCGATTTCGTCCAACTGGGGGTGGCACTCGCAGTGGTTCTACATTCGGAACCACCCCGAGGCGCCGCTCCCGGCCTACACGGGGCGGCGTTTTGCTGAAGAGCTCCCCAGCTGGAATATCGACCCAACCCAACAGGAACTTTCGTGGATAGAGCCCGATCTTTGTAACTTGACGCGGCTCCATGACCAGGAGCTTAATTTTTTGAGAGTCGTCGCGCAATTCCTGCAGCGTCGGGTGCTCCCACTCATGGATAGGGAGCGCTGGATGCATGAGATGGTTCCTGGAGCATCGCGCAAGCTGTCCGCCATGGAGGAGGTGGACCTGAGCCTAGAGGACACAATCACCATCACTCGGAGGCTGCTGGGCAACACCCTGGATGAGGACGGTGTATATCGCTGCCCGACGATGCACCCAGACCTCAGGTTCGTCGAGCTGGTGAGTTCGGACCGCGCTGTATTGTCCTCTCCCTATGCTTTCCTCATTCGGTGGTACCGACTCGTGGGACCCCCATCCCTCCTCTGCAGGGATGCCGTTCGATGGCTCGCCATGTGGCCGCCCCCCTTCCCGCTCTGCTAGAGCAAGGTGTGGCGAACACGGGCTGGATCCAGCAGCAGCGGGTGGATGTGGACTGGCAGGGCCTTGGTGACGATGACGGCGATGATGATGATGATGACGACGAGGAAAAACATCCTTTGTCTGAGGTGATGCCGGCGCTGTTTGCGGCCGGGACTTTGCGCTACCCCGCGGGGGATGCGCCGATGGTGGAGCTGCCCCCGGTGAGAACACTCGGGGCACAACTAGCCCTTGGGGGTTCTGGGAGCGGCGTTGCCAGTAGCACTCCGGCCACTCCCCATCCCGCCCCATCTGAAGGAGGCGAGGGGAGCGGTGGTTCGAGCGCCGCCGGTCGCGGCGAGGTGGAGCCAAAGCGGAAACGCGTCCTCGTATTATCCCCGCGGTAAGTTTGTGATATTTGATTTCCTTCTTCGTTCTTTGATGGAGAAAGAAGTATGCTTGCGTTTGACTGTGCGTGATGGGCGTCTCAAGGTTGGTGGCACCGCACACGCGGATTGAAAGAAGCTGCGCCGGGGAGTGCCGTCGCCGGCGTGGGACAGAGCGGTGCCGCCCCGGTCCTTGACCTGACGGGTGGCGCTGGGACTGGGAGTGAGCCGCCCCGAGACGACGCCCCCATCGTTGGCGTGACGCCGCCGGCCCCCGCAGACGTCGGCCCCGCGGCTGTTGCGCCGCTCTCTCCCTCGGAGGTGATGGACGTCGATGACTCCGGGGAGGAGGACGGCCTGGGTGACGCCAAGGCCATGGACGTCGAGGAGGCTCTGCCAGCCGCGGCAACAGAAGATGTGGCGGTGGTGACCGCGGCGGACAAGGCCGATGAGGACGCCCTTGACGACGCGGATGGGACCGCAGACGTCGCGGCCGCGGTGTCAGAGGGCGAGGTGGCGGCGACTGGTATGAGCGAGGAGGGGCCCTGGGCAATCCCCTTCCTCCCAACATGCCGGTCCAGGACACGGTGGCACCCCGGTCCTTCACCGAGGAGGAGGTGGCCGCGGCCCGCTCGTCGATGGCCGAGCGCAATGCTAAGGCAGAAGCGCGACGCCGAGCCGTCTTGACACTGGACTCCATGGAAGAGGAGCGCAACACCATGTGGCGCCAGTGTGACATCAACCGCCGGGAGCATGACAATGCCGTGGCCAGCCTCGAGGACGCTTCGAACCGAGCGTGCGAACGTGGCACCGACGTTGATCGAAGGATCTTGGAGTTCTTCAACTAGGTCGGCGAGCTGAGAACGGTCACCTCGCAGCTCTGCGCGATGATCTACGGCCTGGAGAGGGAAAATGGAGGTACATTGCCTTCTTTTGTCCATTTGTCTTGGTATGATGCGACTTTTTGCTTGGAGGCTAATTCTCCCTTCTTGATGCCCCAGAACTGTGTGCTAGTGCGCAAGAGGCACAGGCGTTGCGCGAGGCCGTGCACAGCGCGTGCGACCTCTTTGGCGTGACAGTCGTCGAGGGAGGTCCGGAGGCGGCCAGGACCCGTGTCGGTCTGCTCTGGAAGCAAGGCCAAGCGCGGATCCGGGACGCACTACACATCGGGGTTGTTGGTATTTCTTAACGCATATAGATAAATCCGCAAGCACACAGATACCGTTGTAAGCTTTCACCCGTGAGTATTCCAAGGGTATCGATTTCCATGGGGAACATGAAGTGTACTAGATAAGAACTAAGAGCATCCAAGGATAGATAAGATAACTGGGTAGAGAGATTATAGAGTTTTCTAAGGGGGATATCTAATCAAAGGTCCATGATACTCTACTTACTTTGGAGCAACAGTACCTTCCCGACTCTCGACAAAGACTGGGAAAAAGTAGTCGGGGGGAGGATGCCAAAAGCTCTACGAAAACACTAACCCGAACGTGGTGGACTACAAAGGCCTTATAGAGCTGTCACCCCTGGGGCTACCACAACTATCTGTAGGATTGGGCGCAAACTCAAGTAAACTCTAGTCTACACACCACGTCTACACTATGGCTTACTACTCTAGTTCTACGTATAAACTAGAGCACTCAATACGAGCGGAGATCCCGTAAATAGAATAAAGTAAGAACTGAAATAAGATACTTAGAAATAATAAATGAAGAACCTGGAGATTGCTCCGAACCAGATGCTGCAAAGGTACAATATTGAGCAAGATCCTACAGATCCGGCTCCTCCTAGCTCTCTCCTCCCTCTCACCTCTAATTATAACTAGATGAACTAGAACTAGAAGAACTAGATCTAGACAACTAGAGGGACCTCTCTCTCTCTCTCTAATTGAAACCCTAGCTTTTTCTCTGGAGAACAATAATGAGATGAGATGCCTCTTCAAGGGGGCAGGGGCCTTGCTTATATAGCCTCCTTGAATGAACGTCGGCCGTCGGATCAAACCGACCTTAAGAGAAGGGTTTAGATTGATCCTCAAAGGCGGTGGAGCATAATCCGCGAAGTTGACGCTGATTGGTTCCTAAAGTAGGGTGGGCGCCCTAGGGGTCAGGGCGGCCACCCTGTCTCCGGGCCCATTTCGCCTCCCGTTTGTTCTGGTGTCTCCTAGAACCTTCTAGAGTACAGAAAATTGTGTGGTTGATAAATATCTCTATGTAAACATGACATGTGGGCCTTTTCTTGGTATTTCTAATATCCCCCTGTAGAAACAGACATTCACCAAAACTCGTGCAATTCTGTCAATATACACCCTATGTCTAGGTGGTGTGTTGCAAATATATCCTTTCTTCTGCTTAGTTGACACTTAGGATTGATACTTAAGAGGTATCAACAGGGGTCCACCGCACGATGGCGATCGCCGTCTGCCTCTACGACGTGGTGACTCCTACACTCGTCAGCGAGGGTTATCCTTTGGACGCCCCAGAGGACCTACTCAACCAGGTTGAAGCTGCCGCGGAGGAGCCCGCGATGACCCTGGCCGCCAAGCTCGAAGAATTGTTCCCGCCGTCGCCAGAAGAGTGACCCTACGTGGTCACTGATCAGGGCCGAGGGCCCTTGTAAAAACAGTTTTTATTGCGTGGTCAGTGATCAGGGCCGAGGGCCCTTGGTCATGATCTAGTCAAGATAGCACATTATTTGTCCTTTTGGTACGATGCGCCCTAGTGGGCTTTTGACGAGTTTTTATTGCTCCTTCATGAGCTTGTTTTCTGGTTTCCGCACCTTTTTCGTTTCGATCTACTTTCTATGGCTTTCCGGATAACGGATTTGATCTGCTCGGATGAGCAGTCGGGTGGAGACGCTTGGCTCCGGGGAGCCGCAGTACCTCACAGCCTATTGCCACGGTCCGGTGAGATTTTCTCCCTTGGTCGGCGAAGACGAAGTTTTCGTTCGGCGGGAAAAGGTGCGGGTATTTTGTGCAAAGAAAGCTTTTTGGAGAGAGAAACCCGGGGTTCCCCCCTTTCCAGCCCCCGAGCGAGGTGTGCTCTAGCGCGCGTCGGGAGTGCACCTTGCTAAGCGATTGGTCCGAGAGTTCCCTAGTTTTTATTCCTCGAACTCTTTGCTTGAAGAAAGATTACATGCGTATGTACAATGCGCTAGAGTACTTAATAAAAGTAAATAAACGACATAGTTGTTGGTGCCGTGGGCGTCCGAGCTCTTCGCGCTCTAAGGGTCGACCTCCATCTTGTCAGCGTCTTCAATCGCCGCCACCAGCTCCTCGCTACGCACCTCGTCCATGGCGTTCTCGCAGCAGTCCACCTCGCACTGGTATGCCACCTTGACGTCGGAGGTGACCATGATGATGCCGCATGGCCCCGGGATCTTGAACTTGAGATAAGTGTAGTTGGGGATGGCCATGAACTTTGCGTAACATGGCCTCCCCAACACCGCGTGGTAAGTCCCTCGGTAAGCAACGACCTCGAAGGTGAGGTACTCGCTCCGGAAGTTGTCCGGCTCCCCAAACGTGACGGGCAGGACGATCTGCCCCAGGTGTACCGTTTGACTTTCGGGGACGATTCCCTGAAAGGGAGCCCACGAGGATCGAAGTTTCTCCTGGCGCAGGCCAAGGGCCTCGAAGGCGTTGTAGTACATGATGTTGAGGCTGCTGCCCCCATCCATCAGTAATTTGGTGAAGCGCACGCTCCCTATGTTTGGGTCCACGACGAGTGGGTAACGACCCGGGTAGGGAATGTGGCTCGGGTGGTCATCTCGTCCGAACGTGATGTCGGGTTCCGACCAGTCGAGGAAAGCCGGAGTTGCCGGGGTGACCGCGAAGACTTCGCGCCGCTCCTTGTTCTGCTGGCGCTTGCAGCCACAGGCCTCTGGGCTCCCGAAGATCATGATACACTTGTTGACATGGGGGTAGGAGTCCTCGTGACCACCGTCCCCGTCCTGGCCTTCCGACTGCTTCGGCTCGTCCTTGTCAGGGACGGACTTGAAGTACCTGTCCATCATGTCACACTGCTGGAGTGTGTGCTTGATTGGCCCGTTGTGATACGGGCATGGCTTGGTGACCATGTTGTCAAACTTGCCCACTTTCTTTCCGCCCTGGGGGCGGGGAGCTTTGCGGTCTACTGCCGCGACGACCGTGTTGGGGCCGCCACGCTGCGGCTTGCCCTACTTCTTGTTCCTATTCTGGGCACGGTTGGAGCCGCCTTCGCCGGCGGTCTCTGCTTCCTTGCCCTTTCCCTTGTCGAGATGGAAGATTGCACGAACCGCCTCCTCACCTGACGCATAGCTCGTGGTGATGTCGAGGAGTCTCTCGATTGTGCGAGGGTTGCTGCGGCCTAGCTCGTGGATCAACTTTTTGCAGGTGGTGCCCGCGAGGAAGGCCCCGACCACCTCCGCGTCGGCCGCGGTCGGGAGCTTGGTGCATTGCTGGGAGAAGCGACGAATGTAATCCTGGAGGGACTCGTCCGCCTTCTGCCTGAAACTGTGGAGGTCCCAGGGGTTTCCTGGGCGCGTGTACGTGCCTTGAAAATTCCTGACAAAGGCCTGTCGTAGGGAAATCCACCCATCGATGGTGTTGGGAGGTAGATGCTCGAGCCACGTGCGGGTCGAATCCGAGAGGTGGAGAGGTAAGTTGCGGATAATGAAATCGTCATCGTCCACGTCGCTGGCCTGACAGGCGAGGCGGTAGTTGTCGAGCCAGAGCCTGGGGTTCATTTCACCGGAGTACCGGACGATGTTGGTTGGTTGCTGAATTGGTTGCGGGAACGGTGCACGGCGGATGCAGCAAATGAACGCCAAGGGGCTCGACGGCTCCGGCGTGGGAGGCCAGTCCTCATCGCCGTCGTATCGGCCTCCACGACAGACGTGGTAGCCTCTGTTGGCGCCGTCTTGCTTGGCATGCTTGCACGTCACGCTTTTCGCCTACGCGAGCATGCACCGTCGGACGCCGGTGTTTGGCCAGTGTGGGGTCCGAGTGGACCGACCCCTTGCGGTCGTTGGGTGCCACACCGGTTGAATGGCCGGTGCTGAGCCCGCACCTCCGCAACGCGGATCTCTCGGCCTGTTGTGCCGCGGCTCGCTCTAGAAGGCTCTTCAGCTCGTCGTGAGCGAGCTTCCTGTCAGGAGCATCTGGGACCGGAAGTTTGCGGAGCAGCATCCTTGTTGCCGCCATGTTCTGGCATGCCCGCGTGAAATGCGGTGTACCGTGTTCGTTGTTGATGATGCGCTGATGTACCTTTCGGGCATCCCTACGAGCGTGAGGCTCTGCGGGGTCCCTGGCGGCTTCACGTTCAAGCTTTTTGCGCTCGAACCTCACCTTTCGCTGGCGCTCCACGAGCTGTTGCTCCATGTCGCGGAGGTCGTGAAGCTACTGCTGCCAGGGATCCGAAGGCTGCGGATCGGGCCATGGCGGGGGTGCCGGAACACCCGTTTCGTGCACGGGCATGTGGACGCCGTAGCCGTCGTCGTCCCCGTCGTCGATGAGGGTGGGGTCGACAGCGGCTCCGGGCAGTGGTGGGTCACACATGAAACACTCCCGGTCACGGCCCCACGCTGTAGTCGCTCGAGCCGGAGTCGAGCAGGTAGTCGCTGGCACGGAGGAATCCATAGAAAGCCTCCTTATCCCCCAGACCTTCGAAGTACAGGGGCTCCCAGGGGTCGACGCTCCCGCGGCTGGAGTCGGCGTAGGAGGTGACCTCCAAGCTCATAAGGAGGTCGGAGACAAACCAAAGGTGGTGGGAGGCGAGCCCGATGCACGTCCCCTCCGCAGGGTCGGTACGGAAGCCCGCGGCTACCATCTTCGAGTATGATGCGGCAGCATTCCTCATGCCGTGCGGTAGCACCTTCAGGACAGACGCGTCAATGAGCCCGGGAGAGAGCGGCTATCCTCCCACGAGCTGCGCTGTCACGTTGGCGAACGGGAAGTAGAGGTTATGTAGGGACTCCTGGGATGGCTGGGGTCCCATCATAGTGTCGAGCTGGCACTCAAACTGAGGATAGTCGGCCCGCGGGACGGCTGCCCCACGAGCGACTTGCTCCCTGGAGGGAAACAGGCCAAGATGGGCCATGGATGCCGAGATGGCGTCCACGGCTACCTCGGCGGATGTCGTAGGGCGATGGAGGACCAGGTATGCCCCCTGCCCGTGGCACTGGAAGTCCAGACTACCAAAACGAACAATGGAGCCCAGAGCAAAATCAACGTGGCGAGAAGCCATCCGATACTCGAAAATACGGGTGACATGCAAAGTCCCCTACCTGGCGCGCAAATGGCGGGGTCTAGACGGCCAACGAGTGAATTTCTAACCGTGTCGGAGATCGGATGGTTACGTTCGGAGAACACACGGTTTATACTAGTTCAGGCACGAACGCCCTACGTCCATTGTGTTGCGGGGTCGTATTACCGAGCGTGGAGAGCTCGTAGAGGGGACCTACAAGCTTTGTAGAGAGAGGGAAGCTGGTTCCCAAGTCTTGGGCGTATGAGTTTCGAGGTTTGTGGTGAGAGCTCGCGTGGAGGCGACTATGAGTGTGTGTGAATGAGTTCAGAATGTCGAGAGAGAGAGAGACTGGGGGTCCATTCTCCCCCTTTATACGTAGAGAGAGATGGAGGAGTACAGTAGAGAGAGAGGAAAACGTGGGCCCGACGTGGGCTGCTAACTTGGGGGACACTCTGGTTCCTATTCACCCTCCTTCCCAGGGAAGACTGCACCCGAAGATGCGCCCCCCGGGTCCTGTTCGTCCTTGGGCAACTGTAGCCTGGCGCCTTGTAGTCGTTGACGCCCCTGTTGCCACATTTGGGCATGGGCAGAGGTTGGCAGAATTGGGCCAGGGACCCCCGCGTTCCGTCGTACATGGGCGAGTACGTCATGATCCCTGTTCAAGTGTCCGCCGGAGGGATGGCGAGAGTCAATCGGAAGTCTGGGAAGTACTGGAGCTTGTACCGCAAGGGTTCAATAGGGGTAGGCATGGCGATCCATGACTTTTACCCCCATCCATGAGTACGAATAGGTACTCTGGACCTTTTGACTATGGGCTAAAGTGCACAGTGGGTAGAGGAACCTCCGAGGGCGGGTGATGTCACGGATGACATCGCCTTAGCTCGGACGAAGCGTAAGAGCCCCCAAGGGTAGATGGCGTCATGGGTGACGCCATCCCAGCTCGGACGGGGCGCAAGATCCTTCGAGGGTACGCTATTGCCTTAGCCGGTTTTGGGGTGGTCGTCGCCCTGGCTCGGGCGAGGCAGAGAAGCCCCCGAGGGTGGATGGTGTCATGGATGACGTCACCCCAGCTCGGACGGGGTGGAAGGTCCTCCGAGGGGGTGTTGCTGCCTTAGCCGATTTTTGGCAGGCGTTAACCTGGCTCGGCAAGGCGGACGAGTCCCCGGGGATGATTTTTGTTTTCACGAGGTGCTATGTTAGGGTACCCTATTCTCATGTATCGGACACTTGTATTTCTGTTGTTGATCTTGTACTTAGTTTTGTTATTTTCCCTGTGCACTTATTCTTGTTCTAGTTGCTTAGATTGTTTGACCTTGCATACCAGATTTTTTAGGTGATCTTTGACTAAGGTTGGTATCCTTAGTTTCTATAGATCAATCTCTTATAAGTGTGCTAGAAAATTAACATAGAGGGGTGTAGCCGAGGCTAGACCCTTAGTTCTCTTCCTCATTTAAATTGGCTAGCTCTCGCAATTAATTTTTTACAAATGACTATTCAACCACCTCTAGTAAGCTATCTTTATCCAACACTGTGTTAGCTTGGTATCCCTAGCTCATGGTCTAGATAAGTTCATATTCACCCCATTCCTAGATCTAGCCGCCCTATCCATTATGCCACTAGATCTTGTTGTTGATGTTTCTCTGGGAGTAAACAACACCCTAGGTCCTTAAACATTTCATGGACTCTAAGTTGGGTCCTCAAACTAAAAAAAAGTGAATATATAGGTCATCAATCTACTACTAATTCTCAGTTAGGTCCTCAAATTAAAAATATAATCATTTGGATCTTCAATCTACTATTGCATTCGACTAAAAATCCAAAACCTACCACACCAGTACAAACTGCATACATGGTTGTGCTAGTGAATCTTAAAAAATACACTCCCTCTCCATCTTTCTCTGCTTCAAATCCCCCCTATCTCTTGGAGTCCACCTCTATATGCTTTGTTGCATGGTGTTGAGCATGTGTCTCTCAACTGCAAGCATAGGTACATGCTAGTGGGTAGTACATGCGAGCACATGGGCATAGGCACAAGACCGGTTCGGGGCCAAATGAGATAGAGGCAGAGTGGATGGGAAAGATAGGATGTGGGAGGTTTCTTTCTACAAGTTGCACCTAGCCTCATTCATGTTGGCACAACCACATGGTATTACTATACTATACACCATCATTGGTTAAATACCACTAGATGTAGGATATGTATTGTAATTGCTACTACATTATATTTAATAAACAAAGGTGATCAAAAGGCATTAGTAGAGTCAAGCAATCCATCTCCCTCTGAAGTAGTGCTTATATTAATACAAGTTTCTAGTGATAGTGCTACATGTCTACCTCTATTAACAAAACAAAAAAAGTTGGCCCAGGTTGTCCAACTGGGATACTATGGGCCATGATTTGGGTCATCTCGGCATCATTATGGCGTCAATCTGGTCACTACCATGTCATCATACCATCTAGTGTCCCTGCCTCCATGCAAACAATTGTGTCCATAAGCCACACATGTGAAGGAGATAGAGAGAAAGGTTGAGAGGAGAGGAAGATAGAGAAAAATAGTTGCACCACTAGTCTTGAGGTTGAGAGGACACAAAGGGGAAGAGGGGCTCACACCAATAGCCATTATCATGCCTGAGCTCTCACCACCTCCTCAGGTTGGAGACACTAAGGGTGTGCATTGTCCACCCAACCATAGCTATGCATCCTTGTGCCTCCTTTGATAGAGTCTCGCTTCCACAAACCAAGACCACAGTCACCGCTGCTTCGTCATGTCAAGGCACACATATCTATCAGCATGTCTTCTCAATCTGCCCGTACTACTTCCTTCCTTAGTTGGATTGAGGCCCAGTGGGACTCCTTCACATTGCCAGGCCTAGTTGTGGGAATGCATCATTAGCGGCATCACTGTTGTGTGCAATGAGAAGGAAGAAGAGGCAGATAGGTTCTAGGGAGGAGGGAGGCAAGGTGGTGTTGAGAGCCATGGTGTAGTCAGAGGAGAGGAAGGGAGAGGAATGAGGTGGTTGGCTCTAATGCTGCTAAGAAAAGAGAGAAGAGGCGCTTGCTATTTCTAGTTTCCCAATCTTGTTAAGTATATGATCACTCCAATAGACCTATTGGGCTTTGGGCCTATGTGCTGAGACGACTCTCATAAGAGGTCCATCTCTAAAAATGGTTCCAATTTCTTTGGAAAATATATTAAGGAGTCTGCGTCAATAAATGTATTTACATTGAAGGACCAAGAACGGCGACCAGAAGGGGGGGTTTAATGGGAGCCAATTCAAATTCGACTTCAAATACTTGTCCCTTGTCCCAAAATCACACCCAAAATGCAACCACAGCAAACACAACTCGCACACGACCCAACACATGGGTGGACACCTTAGGAGTGGTCCTAGAGGTGCAGTAGAGCAGTCGAAAAAGGTCGACGAACCCTAATTGGAAGGCTCAACTCGAAATAGCACAAGCAGGAAATTCCCGAACTGTCCGGAGGCAGAGGCTCGGACTTTCCGCCCTTGTTCAAGAATGAAAGGCGGACTATCCGCAGGTATTGCCGGACTATCCTTAGGCCAAAATGCCAGAAACCGACTGTTCGGGGAGGCTGCTGGATCCCTTCCCGGACTATCCGTTGGGGGGTCCCGGACTAGCCGCGAGTCTTCCCAAAAAAACTGAATAGAACCAGCAGAAACACTGTTGCTCGGTAGGGATCAACGACGGACAGTCCAGGGCTTGGCGCTGGACAGTCCGTGGCTGACTAGGAAAATCAGCCCGAGATCCTCTGCCCGAACCTGATCTCTCTTCGGCTCAGGCCCAGACTGTCCATGGCTGCTCAGACAGAGACGATTTGGGGGCAATTTTGAATCGCCTCCCCCAAATCTATTCCCTAATCCTCACCAAATCTTCACCAATAGCCACCAAAATTTGTGGGGAGCTATCCCGCAGAAATCATCGCTAAATTTGGATCAAATCAACGAGAACAAAAAGATTTCGGGAAGAATGCTCAAGAACAACAACACGATCTTGAAATCGCCCAATCTTTATGCTCGTGAGGTTTGGGGTAAAACCTTTTGGTGCAAATGATGCTCTCACGTTTCCGCACAAAATGATTCAAACGAAATCAAGAGAACCACCCTCAATCAAAAGTTCTCATCACATGAACATAGAGGGGTAAAGGAGAGCAACAACAAGAACGCGGATAAATCAAGCAATCGGAGACACAATCATGAAATCAAAGCCACCATGGCTTACGGAGGGTAAGGCCTCCAATTCAAGATCAAAAGCGTTTACAAGTGTTGCATGAATGGATCGGAAAATCAACTCATGGACCTTTAAGAAAGAACTACAGAGAGAGAGATAGAGAGTGGAGAGAGAGGAATGAGAGAGGTGGGAGAGGTCAAGGGGTAAGCACCCTTCATCCACTACTTAACGACGTTTGGACATTTCCAAATCAGCCCCTAGATACATGACCTAATTACCTAGTTTTGAGACACTGTAATCCAAGTCAGAGATATTTTCATCGAATCTTGATCGGACGGCCCCGCTTCATGCTTCGACTTGTCATCGCCTCGATGCAACCTCCAAGATTCTGCCCCATGTCGTCCCCGCTTCCTCAGAAGCTCCACCTGGGTTTTGAGGCCCAAACCCGCGAAACCCGCCACCGGTAGCCTGAGTTTTGAGGCCCAAACTCGAAAACCGTCCACCTGTGGTTTTGCGGCCCAAACCACCAAACCGCTCGACTTGAGCCACGTCGTCCTCGCCGGGTCGGACTCCGAATACCATGAGCCTCTCGCTCGACTCGCTCATCCGCCGTCTTGACTCGGTCGACTCGATCTACCTCCATGTCTTCTCATGCTTGCCGGTGCCAAGTACTAGCCACCACAGCTAGTCCGCTGGCCCTCCGGTCCATCAGTCCGAGCCCCGCTTCCACCCTTCACCGCTCTCAATCCATCGGCACGGCAAGCCTCTACTCAAACTTCACCACACCATTGACCACTGTCTCTGGGCCTGGCAACTGCACACCACAAGCCGAT
The DNA here is from genome assembly GCA_022036555.1 of Microstegium vimineum. Classification (NCBI taxonomy): domain Eukaryota; kingdom Viridiplantae; phylum Streptophyta; class Magnoliopsida; order Poales; family Poaceae; genus Microstegium; species Microstegium vimineum. The sequence goes on along the minus strand of CM039131.1, from coordinate 13,857,011 downwards.
AGATAGACACATATTTTCCGCTTTTGCAACAAGGTTAGTGAACACCGCTCAAACTGAAATACACAAATGTTGATCAATCACTCATCACAAAGCCAAACAACATGGGCACATATCAACCATGTGTTCACAATCTCCCCCTTGATGAGTGCATTGTCAACACAAGTGCATTTCAGATTTGAGCCACAAACTAAAGCTCTCCAGATGATCAAAAGCTAAACAAAGCCAAAACAGGGTCACTTGAGAGGAACAAAACGCATCCAAAGTTTGGTTTCCAAAGACATGGACAACGGCTCAACGCAACCAAGCAAATCAAAGCTAGCCCTCAAGAAGAGGCAGAAAAAGGGCTCAACACCGCTAGCAAAGCTCAAGATACCCATCGAGCAAGATACCAAATATGGCTCAAAAGACCATTCCAAACCTTGTGTAGCCACACTCAAATGCTAAACCCTCAAGAAGAGGCAAAGGCTCAACACATCTAGCAGAGCTCCCCTCACAAGATACCAATTCAGAACTTCACGGCATAGAGGCACATATTGCTAGAAACCAAATTAAAATACTAACTCAAATAGAGCAAGTTCTCCTCCTTGAAAAGATACCAAGGAAATGACCTCAAAATGCAAAAAATGCACAAGATCACCCCTCGGATAGACATGCAAGAAAATACTCCCCCTTGATGGTAGATGCTAAGATGAGTGAAATGCACAAGTTTTCTCCCCCTTGTTGATATATGCACCTCATCAACCCAAAATACAAGCTCTCTGTCCAAAAATGCCATGAATGTAAGATGAATGCATAAGCTTCATACATAGAGCTAATTCAATGAAAAGATGCTCTAAGTGTTGTGATCCTGTGAGAAAGCATGTAAGCTCTAAATGCATAGCAGAGACTCAAATTGAGCTAAAGATCACTCTAGAAGCCAAAAATTGAAAGTATCATGTGAAAGAAAGGGTATCACCACTGAGTTAAGAATCCAGAAAGGGGCACAAAATAAGATCAACCTGAAACTTTCTTACGTATACCGAGTCAACTATCCCTAGCAAAGGTCATACAACATGCCAAAGACCCAAAACTAAACCAATTCATTAATTTTTAGAGTTTTGTAGCAAAAGTCATGTTTTGGTCAAGAACATGTGTATGTGAGTGGTTGTAAGCATAGTGAAGCCACTTAACAACCGAGCAAAGCCAAAGAGCTTAAGGCACTGGTTTCGGTCATACATGTCATTGCTCAAGTTCAACCCAATGTGCAATGGGAAGTTGTCTCGATTCAATGAAGTGCTCACATATACAAACCCAACTCGATCTTATCAATTCACTATTCATAGAGCTACTTTGATTTTAGATCAAGATTTAAACATGCTGCTCAATGGAAGTGAAAGAAATAGTGCAAGAGCCATAGTGACAAAGCATACATAAATAAATGACAGGGATCTCAATACAAGTTCCTACACATGCTGGTGCCAAAAACAGAGGTGAATAAGGAATATAAGTTCAGTTTTAAAAGCTTTCTAGCTTAGCTCTATTGTGTATCTAGAGGTCAAGGAGAGTCTAAGCTAGGCATCACCATAAGAACATAAAGCACCTCAAACAGAGCATAGTTTCATTAGACATGATATATATATGAAGCTCAAAATGAACTATGTCACAAATGCAATGAGATGCAAAATGCAATGTAAACAACTTAAGAAAAAAAAGATAAAAAAAACCAAAAGAAGAACTATGATACTGAGAGTCCCTCATGTGTTTGGTTTTGAGTAATTGATGAAACCTACCTAAGTACTAACCTTGATCTCTAAGTGTGAATCATGAGATAGGTTGGTACATGCCATGTCATGGAGCAAATGGATCAAGTGGTGATTGCAAAGGGTCTAGCATGGTGGTGGAAAAGAAAATGGTGTCAAGGCAAAGGTGAATTAGAAACCATTTTTGGTTTGGTGATCAAAACACCTTTGGGTGTGATCACATTTAGGATAGATAGCCGTACTATCAAGGAGGGAGCTCTTGTGTTCGATTACGGTTATCATGTGCCACTAGGTTCATTGCATTACATTTAAAATCAAATGAACTAGTGAGGTGAACCAAGTAATTCCTAGAAAAATGTGAACTAAAAGCTAACACACGTGCACAAGTGGAGAGATCACTTAGTGTTAGCCCTTGGAAGCTTGGAAGAAGATGGAGAAGTGTTTGAGCAGTAGGAAGAGCTCTGGATAGAGGTCCGAAAGTGTCACATCCAGCCCGTTTGGCCCATAGTGGCCCATGTGTGTTAATGAGATATTGTGGAGGGTTTAGTCCCACCTTGGTTGTTTAGGGTGGGATAGACCAACATATAAGGCTTCTAGAGTCCATCTCACCATCCCCGGGTTAATCCTTTTAAGCGAAGCGAGGACGAAAGCTTAAGTGGGATGGTGGTGGGTGTGGTTCGCTCAGCGTGCACAGTGGATCAGAGTCGTTTGGACTCTGGGGTGTTACAAATGGTATCAGATCTGACCATCGCGGCAGTGGGCGCGTGCGGGCCAGGTGTGCGGACATGGTAGGTTCATTGTGCGTGTAGGCTCTGCGGGGCGCACGGCATGACACATGTGCCGGCACTGGGCGCACGGTCGCGTGTGCTAAGAGGGAACGTTCATGGTCATCGTTTGCCCAGTTGTGGGTATCTTGGGCTCGACGAGGACGTCAAGTTCTTTGAGAGGGGGTGTATGTCACATCCGGCCCGTTTGGCCCGTAGAGGCCCATGTGTGTTAATGAGATATTGTGGAGGGTTTAGTCCCACGTTGGTTGTTTAGGGTGGGATAGACCAATATATAAGGCTTCTAGAGTCCATCCCACCATCCCCGGGTTAATCCTTTTAAGCGAAGCGAGGACGAAAGCTTAAATGGGATGGTGGTGGGTGTGGTTCGCTCAGCGTGCAGAGTGGATCGGAGCCGTTTGGACTCTGGGGCATTATAGGAAGCTAGGGTATGTGTTGTCTGAACTATTGTGAGCGCGTCTGGAAACAAACCCTAGGTTAGCTTGGCGGTGAGTTTTGTCCGGATGGGGGCGGTCCAGACACCCGTCTGGAGTGGTCGTGCTCTATGTTGTGCTCAGAAAGAAGGTCTAGACGCGTGTTCTTGTCCGGACAAGCGTCCGGAGGAAAGGCGCTTACTAGACCCTCTATGCATGGGGTCCGGACGCTACTGTTGCGAGTCCAGACCCAGACTGCAGGGTTCGTCCGGAGATGTGTGGCGTGCATTGGCAAGCGCGGGAAAGGAGTCATTTGAACGGCAGGCTGACCGGACGCATGCGCATTGGTCCGGACAGCGCTCGATGCGTGTCCGAAGGCAGTGACCAGAGCATCAGACAGAGACATGGCTCTCGGCTGGTGAAGGGTCTGGACGCGACTGATGGTCCGAACCCCCTTTGCAAAGAGCGTCCGGAGTGGGCGCAGAAAAAGGAAAATGGGGGCTAAACGACTAGTTTGTGAGTGTGGCTATATATAGTTGTATGGCTAGCCCTTGGTGTATTCTCTTGCACTCCTACTTCACTCATACACTTGTGCTTTCTTGAGATTTCTCCACCCACTAATCCTCTTGACATAATTGATCATTTCATGAGAGATTGAGTGAACCAAGTGCATTTCTCTATTGATTGCATTCTAGTGGCACTTGGTGATCGTCGTCATCACGGGAGCTCTTGTTATTCTTGGAGGTTGCCAACTCCTAGATGGCTTGGTGCGACAAGGATCATTGAGTGGAGGAATGTGTTTGTCTTTGGCTCCAATAGGTGGATTGTGAGGGCTCCTTGAACCTTCCCCGCGGGAGTTCTCAAAAGGTATCTCTAGTGGATTGCGTGTAGGTTGTGGATCCCTATCTTGTGTTGGTTTTGCGGCACCCGGTGACGGGTTTAGCATGTGATGTCAATTAGCGCGTGAACCTCCAAGTAGGTGAATCGCTACAACGAGGACTAGCTTGTTGGCAAACAAGTGAACCTCGGTAAAGAATATTGTGTCCCATTGTCTCTCTACCAAGGATTCATCTTTTAATTGATTGATTGATTGGTTATCTATTGGTTCATCTCTTCGCGGCGGTATAACCTCTCTTACTCTAGCTCTTGCACTACATTCTTTATTTTCTTGCATAGTAGAGTAGCTTAGCTCTTTTAGCTTGTGTAGCCTTGTTTAGAGATTTCTAGGTTGCTAGTTAGTTTGTGTGCTCTAGTTGATATCTTGCTAGTAACAAGAATTGGTAGGTGGCTTGCCTAACCGTAGTGCTAGTGCAAACTTGCTTTACGCCATGTTTTATTCTAACAAGTTTTTCTAAGTGTTGTTGTAGAATTTTTAATAGGCTATTCACCCCCCCTCTAGCCATTCCTAGACCTTTCAGATACAACAAGCTTTCCTCAACTAAAAAGGGAATCACACACCCAATTGCCCTCTCAAACGGGAAAACACAGCTTCATCCATGGGTTTTGTGAGAATATCCGCAAGATGGTTATGGGTGTGACATGCCGGAGGTCAATATCGCCCTTCTCATAGTGATTTCTCAAGAAATGAAACAAACATCAATGTGCTTGGTCATAGAGTGAAGCACGGGTTTTTTGGCTACACTGATGGCACTCATGCTATCACAAAGTAGAGGCACTCGAGTAAGCACTAAGCCAAAATCCTTCCAAGTCGCAATCATCCAAATCAACTACGAACAATAGCTAGCGGTGGCAAAGTATTCAACTTCGGTGGTCGACTGAGCCACGCTACACTATTTACGAGAAGACCAAGACACAAGAGACGATCTAAGAAATTGGCAAGTCCCTGATGTGGACTTCCGATCAAGACGAGAACCAGCAAAATCGACATCGGAATAGCCGCAAAGCACAATACAGGAGGAAGCCGAAAACCAAAGTCCAAATTCGGGAGTGAAGCGCAAGTACCTCATGATGCGTTTCACCGCCTGCTTGTGCAAAGTGCATGGAGACGCTTGAAAGCGTGCACACAAGCAGACGACGAACTGTATGTCCGGCCAGGTAGTCAACAAGTACAAAAGCGACCCGATCATGCTTTGGTACTCCGTGTGATCAACCGGTTCTCCTTCCTCGTCCGCATCCATGGCAATCATAGTCGACATTGGCGTCAAAAGAGGCTTGGAATCGACCATGTCAAATTTCTTTAGAATTTCCTTCGTGTATTTGCCTTGGTGCACAAACGTCCCTTCCCGGGTTTTCTTGATTTGCAACCCAAGGAAGAAAGTCAACTCGCCCATCATGATCATCTCAAATTCCCTGCTCATAAGATCTACAAACTTGGCAACAAGAGCATGAGAAGAACCACCAAAAATGATATCATCCACGTATATTAGTACCAAGAGCGAGTCGTTGCCTTGCTTAAGGAGAAAAAGTGTTTTATCGACCGATCCCATTTTAAAACCCTTTGCAAGCAAGAAAGATCACAACCTATCATACCATCCTCTAGGGGCTTGTTTGAAACCATACAAAGGTTTGTGAAGTTTAAAAACATGGTTTGGAAACTTGGGATTTTCGAAATCGGGAGGTTGTCTAACATACACTTCCTCCTCTATGTACCCATTTAAGAAAGCACTTTTAACGTCCATTTGAAAAAATTTGAACCGCTTAGAAGCGGCAAAGGATAAAAGGATTCTAATGGCTTCTAAACGGGCAACGGGAGCACAGGTTTCCTCATAGTCTATTTCCTCCTTTTGATAAAAGCCTTGTGCTACCAACCTAGCCTTGTTTCGCACTACCACCCCGTCCTCACTTTGTTTGATTTGAAAACCCACTTGGTTCCTATAGGGTGGCAACTTGGTGGTGGTGGCACTAAGACCCAAACGCGGTTTCACTCAAAGTTTTCTAACTCATGCACGGCATTAACCTAATCCGGATCCATCAAAGCATGTCCAACATCTCGGGGCTCAAAAGACGTGACAAAAGCCAAATGAGCAAAGTGAGAGAGATAGGACCTGGACCGCGTGACTTGACGGTCAATGTCATCGATGATGTTCTCTGGTGGGTGCTGCTGCTGGATGTAGCGGGGAGCTTTCCTAGCAGAAGTAGCCTCCCCCTCGACAGCAGCTAGGGCTCCCTCAGGTGCAACGGGCACGAACTGAGGAAGTTGCTCGAACGGCCCCCATGTAGAGGAAGTAGGCGGGTCAGGGCCGTGAGCCGAGGTGGATGTCACAGAGTCGATGGGGGCAGCCGGTGGAGTCAGCTCGAGATCACCCCAATCAACATCGTCATGCTCCTCCTCCCCGAATATGCTAGTGTTGTTCAAATCATACTCACTTGTAAGTTCAAAAACAGTCGAAACACAGGGCATAGTCTCATCAAAAGTCACCTCTCAAGTCTCCATCCCTTGGTTAGTCTCAATGTTAAGTACACGATAAGCATGGGAATGTAATGCATAACCGAGAAAGATACCGTCTGAAGACCATGACTCAAATTTGTCCAACTTACCCTTCTTGAGGATGAAACACTGACACCTTGAAAGGATCAAGATGCCCAAGAGGGGGGGTGAATTGGGCTTATTTCAAATTTCTAGAGCAAATATGAAATCCTAACAATGCCAATTACCCCCTATTGCCTACTGATTGTGTGTCCTAGCTAGAAAGCGGTAGCAATCCAATGAAAGGAAGAACACCCTACACAATTCTATTATGAATTAAGAACAAGTGCAGAATGTAAAGAGCTAGGGAAAGAGATTCTTGACACGTCGATGTTTTGCCGAGGTAACGAGGAGTCGACACTCCCCTTAGTCCTCATTGGAGCACCTCGCAAGATATTGCTCCCCCTCAATCCTGCGCAAGGGATGAGTTCTCTCTACGAGTTAGTTCTTCGCCACTCTGGCTCGGTGAACCGCCCACAACCGATCACAAGTTGATGAAGAAGGGCCGCCGACAATCCTCCTGGCGATCACCTTCCTCCAAGCACCACTGGACCATCTAGGTGATGTCGATCACCAAGAGTAACAAGCTTCAACCTTCACTTGCTCAATCAAGCCTCACAACTAGAGTGGATGCACACTTGATCTCTTGGATAACCTAGAGAAGAGGATGGATGGATGGATTCACAAATCACTCTCTCTCTCTAGGGCACTTGCTCTCTTCCCAACCTTCTCAAGGAACTCAGCAACTGAAATGAGCAAAGGCAAGGTGGGAAGGAAAGGGGTGGAGTATAAATACACCCCCACAGAACGCTCCGAGGCCCTGCCAAACGGCTAGTTCCTGTTCAAACTGGCAGGCAATGGATGCTCCGTCGCTTGGTGACAGACGCTGCTCCCCAGCTTCCGACACCAATTGGCTGCTCTCGGGTTTCTGGAATTAAATCGACGGACGCTGCACAACGTTCGATGCCATGGCGACGAACGTGCCCGTCGCGATTCTGCCCTCTCTGGAACTCTCTGTTAGCGCGACGAACGCTCCGGGTGCATACCCTAGCATCCAACGCTTGCTTCTGACACGACGGATGGCGTCCATCGCCTCTGCACTCAGCGTCCGATGCCCAGAAAAGGCCTCTCTCAACTTCGGTTTTTGACGCGATGAATATGGAAGTTGTTCTAGGCTATCTTACAGTCACCATAGGCTTGCTTAGTGCTAAGGAAGACAAGTGTGCACCACACCTAAGTCATGAAGCTCTCCTAAGTCAAGCTACTATTCTCAACCCCTCTTGATAGTATGGTCAAAGATCAAGTGAAGCCCTATCTATACTAAGTGCCCTTCATCTCCTTATGACACTTAGACCTATCACTCTAGGGTCTTCATCATGTCTCTTTGAAATCCGAAACGATATCTATCTTGGGGCTAAGTGATAATCATTGATGCCCATTCACATTGATCCCTTTGGCTAAGCTACGCATAGCCTCTGCAAAACACACATTAGCCACAATAATCTTTTAACTTGTCATTAATGACCGAAACCAATAGGTCCATTATTCTTCAATCTCCCCCTTTTTGGTGATTGACAACAATACTCCTAGAGTATAAGATATAAGAAATGAAAGGTTAGGATTTCAAGTGACTTGGTTGGTTTGAGCAAGGGTTAGTGAATAAGAGTGAATGATACTTGCTCATCCTAGCCAAGCCACAAACATGGTACTCAAAGAATATGAAATAGAATTGGAGTACCTCATGATATGCTCAAAAGATATATCAGAGTAGAGTAACCAAGAAAGATGCCGTCAGAAGACCATGATTCAAATTTTTCCAACTTACCGCCCTTCTTGAGGATGAAACACTTGCACCCAAACACCCGTAGGTGACTTACCTTGGGTGGTCTCCCAAATCGCAACTCATAAGAAGTCTTCTTCTTGAAAGCTCGGAGGAAAATGTGATTGAAAACATAGCAAGCAGAACTAAGTGCTTCGGCCCAATACCGCCTAGGAGTCCTATGCTCATCGAGCATCGTCCTAGCCATCTCAACAAGGGTCCGATTCTTGCGCTCAACAACACCGTTCTGCTGAGGAGTGAGAGGTGAGGAAAATTGGTGATCGAGACCCAAAGAAGAACAAAGAGTTGCAAAGTGAGCACTCTTGAATTTTGTGCCATTGTCACTGCGGATAGCTCTGATGGCATTCTTAGGTAGCTCATTTTGCAATCTCAAAATCAGATCTCGAACAAGTGGAAAAGCCTCATCCTTACTTTCCTAAAAGAATACCCAAGAGTATCTCGAATAGTCATCAACGACTACAACCACATACCACTTCCCTCCTTCCGACCTGACCCGAGATGGACCAACCGTGTCCATGTGTAAGAGCTCGCCAGGTCGAGTGGTCATGATCTCAGTCACAGGAGGATGGGAAGCAGCAACCATCTTGCCATGTCTGCAAGGATGACAAACCAAATCTTTCTTGAACTTCAGCTTTGGCAATCCTTGGATAAGGTCCATTGAGCTAAGCCTTGGAAGCAAGTCAAAACTCAAATGTCCCAACCTGCTATGCCACTTCCAAAACTCAGAAGAAGAACCGTCAAGAAGACAACGAGAAGGTCCGGAAGAGATAGAAAAATCTGCATGAAAAACCTTCCCGAAAGGCAAAATCCAGCAAACAAGCTCACCAGGAGAGTCCAAAATCAGAGAGAGGTTTGGCTTAAAGCTCACCTCAAAACTGTCATCAAGGAGTTGCGAAACTGAAAGAAGGTTAAAATGCAAATTCGCAACCAGGGCAACATTCTTGAGGACAAAAGAAGAATTCACTCAGATGGACCCTCGGGAGACAACCTTACCTTAACTCTTGTCCCCGAATGTGATATACTCGGTGTGGCACACGACGTTGAGGCTGGAGAACCACTTGGCACTTCCGGTCATATGGCGTGAGCATCCGGAATCCACAAGCCAAGTCTCCTCCAGTCCTCCTTCCTACATCAATAAAAAGACATAGGGTGAGCAAACGGTGCAACATTGGGGTTAGTAAACTGTGAAGGATACTAGTGTTGACCCATTTGCCCAAAGAATGGGTTAGGAGAAAAACCAAACATCTCCTAACCCACAGAGGGATAATGATCACCACGATAGGGAAAACGTGGTCCACTAGAGAAGGGTGGAGTGAAGCCACCGCCACGAGGTTCATAGCCGTATGGCTCACGACTGGTACCTCGCCGGGCACGACCACCGCGTGGTCTCACCTCCTGAGGCCTAGTACCTTGAGGCATTGTACCTCTAGGCCTAGTAGTGCACCTCCGAACTTCCGGTTCACGCACCCCAACTGGTGGGTTGTACATGACCCGGTTCTTCAACTCAAACTGCCTCCGATCATCTCTCTTCCTCCTATAGCAAAACTCAGCCAAATGCCCATCCCGCTCACAATACTCAAAATGGTACCTCACCGCACTCTTGGTAGGCACTCTCTTGTTGGGTTGGGTGGCTCTAGCTTTCTTAGGAAGGGGATCACTAGAGATGTCTGGCATTGTGTCAAGTGGGTTGCGAAGATGGTTCGGTTTTGCAATCCACACTTGCTTCTGTGGAGTGGATTTAGGTGGCTCTTCAAATACACCATCTCTCACAGGAAACTCAGAGGGGTTGGTAGGCTTAGGTGGAGTGATCTTGGTAAGCTTGGGAGTTGTGGTGGGTTTCTCATTATCGCTCAAACCACTGCACTCACCGATCTTACCGAACATGCTATCGTCCTTCCCACCGATAGCAAAGCCTACTCCCATGCTGCCAGCCCTTTTGCATTGGCTAAGCATCATGCCCAACTGCGGTTCTCGGCAAGACACCCAGCTCAAGATGGACTGAAGGTATGTGTTTTATTCCTCGGTACGCATCTTGTCGTGTCTGCACGACGCGATCTCAGGTTCCAAAGCCTCAAAGCGATCCAACTCTCTAGTGCTATCTGAGCTGACCTTCTCTAGCACAGCAATCCTAGCATCTCTCTGTGCCAGCTCAGAACGCAAGCCTAAGCAAGACTTGCACGCACCAAGTAAGCTAGGCCTAGCCTTCAACTCACTGATCTCCTCAAGTAGAGTGCCATACTTGTCCTGGAGAGTGAAAAGACTAGACATGTGAATGGCGCAAGCATGACACTCTACCTCCTCGGTAACCACCACTTGTGCCTTAGCAAACTCTAGCTCATGAAGTGTGCTAAGGTACTTTGCCTTAAAATTGTTCCTCTCACAAGCAGCACGCTTGAGAAAAGCATCCTGACTCATGAACCGTGTCGTTCAGGGACTCAAGCTCGAGAGAGAGGGATGCGATGGTGGGTGATACCTCAGGTGTGTCGGAGTCGGGGCCATCCTTGTGCTTGCCGACCTTGCCTTCTTCAATCACCATGGTGTAAAAGCCACCATGATTGGCGTCGGCATAGAAGCATAGGCCGTTGAACTTGTCCTCAACCTTTCCCTTCGACTCATCATTGCTTGAGGAAGCACCTCTGCGGAGGGGCATCGATGTCGCTGAGGGAGGCGAGGAAGGCTCGGTGCTTGGCCTTCACCTTGTCGATCACCTTCTTGGAGGACCTTCGGTGGTAGCCGCCTTTGGGCTTGTGCTTGTCCTCGAAGTGGTGCTCGCGCTTGTCCTTGCGCTTGGTGAAGTCGCCCGCAGCTTTCTTGGGGCAATTTGCGATGACATGATCCTCATCACCACAACAGTAGCACCCCTTGGCCGAGCCACCACGTCGTCGGTTCAAATGGTTGTTGTGAAACCGTGAGAACCTAGTGATGACTAGAGCCAGCTGGTCATCTCCAAGAGCCTCCACTTGCTCCTCTCTCACAGAAATTAGAGACAAAGCGAACAAAGATTGTGAAGGGTCAGAGGAGGAAGAAGACGTACCACCGGGGCCAGAAACCAACGCCATAGATGGTTTCGACAGGTTTTCAAGCTTGGCCCGGGTCTGGTAGTCAATCTCCAAGGACTTGAGCATGCTGAACAGCTCATCCACGGTCAGGGCATCATAGCCCTGTGACTCCTGAATGGAAGCCACCTTCATCTCCCACACCTTCCGATCAAGAGCATGCAAAAGCTTGATAGCCATCTCATGATCATCATAAGGCAAGTTGGCTCGATTAGTACGCATCTTGTTGACGATAGATTGGAAGCGAGTGAACATCCCGTCAACAGATTCGCGGGCCAACTGAGCAAAGTTCTCGTACTCTCTACGGTACGTGTTGAAGAGTCTGGACTTGATCTGAGGGTTGCCCTCATGATATCTCAAGAGTGTTTGCCAGATCTCCCGTGTCGTAGTGAGACTCGAAACCCGCTCAAACTCTGGAAGAGACAGACAAGAGAAGATAATGCTATGGGTTCTTGCGTTTGACGCATGATGCGTAATCTGGGCATCGGTGATCCGAGCCTCAAGAACCACGTAGTTCTCATTCTCACAAATCTTCCAAAACTTTGTGTCAAGCCCTTGGAGGTAAGCCGACATGCGCACCTTCCAATAGGCAAAGTTGGTTCCATCGAAGTAGGGAGGTTTACCAGCACCTCGCTCCATGTTGCCTTCGCGGATCAAGAACCATGTAAGGTGGATTGATCCTTAGCCGGCTCTGATACCAATTGAAGGACCGAGAATGGCGACCAGAGGGGGGGGTGAATGGGAGCCAAATAAAAATTCCTTTCGGAAACTTCTATTGCTTGACCCTTGTCCCAAAATCACACCCAAAAAGCAAGCTCGGAAGAAACGACGCGCACACGACCTAACAAGTAGGTGGACACCTTAGGAAGACCCCTAGACATGCAGCGGAGCGGTTAGAGAAGGTCGGTGAAAGATCGAAACCACAAACTCGAAACGTGACCCGAAAGAGGTGCTCTCAACCTCTAGAGAGAAGAGGCAAGAGCACACCCAAAAACCACTCATTATAACTGGTCTCAAAAGTGTCTCATCATGTTCCCTACGTGAATACAAATCCAGCGCAACAAACGGAACTTGATTCGGAGTCCGGACGAGAGAGATACAAGCAAAATAGTTCTGCAGCTTTCGCAGACTGTCCGGGAGAGAACCGCGGATTGTCCGCCCTTGCTGAAAAATGAACTGCGGACAGTCCACAAATTGGTCCCGGACAGTCCGCCGTTATGCCGAAAAACGCCCAACAGAAAGTCCAGAAACAGTGTTGTTCGGCGGATTTGAACTGCGGACACCCCGACAAGCACCGGTTCTGGCCCGACTCCCGGACTGTCCAGGAATTAACCTCGGACTGTCCGCGGTTGGCTGGACAGACGCGATTTGGGGGTGATTTTGAATCGCCTCTTTCCCAAATGTTCCCAAATCACTTCCAAATCTTCACCAATAGCCACCAAACTTTGTGGGCATGATCCCAAGGCTATGGAGGAGCTATCCCGAAGAAATCATCGCTCAATTTGGTGTGAATCAACGAGCGTAAAAGGATTTCGGGAAAAACTCCAAAAATGAAGAACACGAAATAGAAATTGCCCGATCTATGCGCTCAAGATGTTTGGGACGAAGCCCTTTGGTGCAAATCTTCTATTCGTGATCCCGCACAACTTGGTTCAAACGGAATCGAAAAACTCGCTCTCAATCAATAGAAATCATCGCATGAACTAACAGGATTAAGAGGAGCAAAAACGCCATTAGCGAAGAACACAAGAAAAGGAGACACAATTCTGAAATCAAAGCCGCCATGGCTTACGGAGGGTAAGGCCTCCGATTCCCAACAAAATCAAAGTGCAAATCCTTACACTAGGGACCTCATGAACTACAGAGATAAACTAGAGAGAGAGAGGTGGTGCAAATGACTAGGGTTCAAGAGGTGGGATGAGGGTACCCCTTCATCCCCTATTTAACAGGGCTCTGGCTATTTCCCAAAGACCCCCTAGATACATTGAGTGAACTACCTAGCCTAAGCATTGCAGTCCAAGCTCTGGATAATATCTTCTGCATTTTGAATGGACGGCCCCGCTTCCTGCCAGGAGTTGCCGTCGCCTCGACGCAACCTCCAGGATTCCGCCACGTGCCATCCCCACTTCCTCGGAAGCTCCGCCCGGGTTTTGAGGCCCAAACCCGTGAAACCTGCCACCGGTAGCTTTCGGCTCAACTACCGAACCCCGAGTTTTGAGGCCCAAACTCGTAAACCGTCCACCGATGGTTTTGAGGCCCAAAACACCAAACCGCTCGACTCGAGCCACCTTGTCCTTGCCCGGTCGGACTCGGAGTCCCCTGAGCCGCTGCTCGACTCGCGCGTCCACTGTCTTGACTCGGTCGACTCGGTCTACCTCCATGTCTTGTCGCACTCGACGGTGCCAAGTACTAGCCACCACAGCTAGTCCGCCGACGCCCATGGTCCCTTAGTCCGAGCCCCGCTTCCACCCTTTACCGCTCTGAGTCCATCGGCACGGCAAGCCTCTACTCGACCTTCTCCACGCCATTGACTACTGTCACTAGGCATAGCACCTGCACACCACAAGCCGATAGACAGGCACACATTTGCTTTCGCAAGAGGTTAGAAGTAAGCCACTCAAACTAAACCGCTCAAGTGTTTGGCAATCACTCATCACAAAACTGAACTACATGGGTACTTATCCACCATGTGTTCGCAACTCGCTCTGTTGGCTGTCCTGCTGACTGAGCGGCCTCTAACTCAACTACCTCTGCTGCAACTGTAGTAGCGTATGTGGTAACTGCAACAAGAGGAGGACTGGTCACTGTCTGGGCGGAGCAGTCCGGTCTGATCTTCAATGAGGCAATAGAAGACAAGTGAGTGCCCGTCGCCGGAGGAGGAACCTCTGCAGGCTGAGTGTCAAGCTGAGCTGCTCCAACAGGAGAATCCTCTCCGGTGATCTCTCTGTAAGACGTTGTCAAGTCACGCGTGGCCTCCTCAATGGTAGCCCCCTGTGTAGGTGTAAAGCCTGTCGGAAACTCACCGTGGGAAGCTAGCCAAGATGACACCTGGGTCATCGGCGTCTAGTACACTAGAGAACCTGGTGCCTGACTCTGTTGTCCACAGGACGATAAAATTGGAGTAGGCACCACTACCACTGGATTCGACTGTGACTGCGAGGTATACTGCTTCTAAGACACTCCGGGCAACTGTAGCTATGGAGTGAAAGAGGGCCTGGAGCTGGAACTGAGTAAGTGCTCAAGAATCTGAGTCTTCTGCAACTCGGCCTACTGCATCTGGTAAACTAAGAACTGATGCTGGAACTCATCTTGTCTGGCTTGAGACTCTGTCTGAGCTGCTAGCTGCTGTGCTGTGAGTCTCCTGACCTCCTCTGCCTGACGGTGCTGCTCCTCTAACTGTCGTTGCTGCTCCTCAGCCTGACGAAGTAACACTTGAGTCTGACGCTACTGACTTTGTTGCATCTGTGTAAGCAGGGCTATCAACGTAGCCTTTGAAGAGTCTGGAGCAAGTGGTGGAACTGAGCTAGACCCATCGGTCTCATGGTCGTGTGACCGAGGTACGTACTCAAGGATAGGTCGGTAGTCGTCTTCTAAGCTGTCAGAAGGGAAGTCATCCTGATATGTATCATCAGCTACAACATCTATCTAAGCATCGAGCTCTGCAAGCTCTGCCTCTGCTAGTCCCTGAACGATGGCCTCCTACTACTCCCCAGACTCGGGTGCAACACCTGTCTGTCGTGTGTGAGGACCTTGACGCCTGCATCGACGTCTGCCACTGTGACTGACTAGCTGGCTCATATTGTACTCTAGAAAGACAGTAGCTGACCGAGTAAGAGTGGTAAGGAGCACAACTGACTCACCCGGAGCAACTAAGAGGTAAGAAATCTAGTGAGTATACTGGAGTTGCCAGTTACCTCTGAAACCTGCTGCAATAATATCTTCACCCTCGCTGACTAGCAAATCCCAAAGATCAAACTTCTCCATTTTGACAAGGTGAGCTAGGAGCCATAACTGCAAGCGTGTGAGTGTCTCTTTGAATCCAACTCGGGGAAGAATAGTCTGCCTGATAACCTCGTCAAGAACGCGAGAAGTCAGCGTGAGATCATGCGGGCGACGACTAGACCCGTCTCCAAATGGTTGACGAAAGCACGGCCGTACAAAGTCTGTCGGTGCTACAACCCCATCGTGAGGTCGACGAGGTGCCTCCTGGTCACCGTAGCACAAACTGTGGACCCTAGTCTCAGAGGCCTCAAGATGGAAGATCTCTCTAAATCTAGTGGTGTAGATTCTCCTATCTCTCCCTCTGAAACCATAGTGGACAAACACATGATATGGAGAGACCCATAGTGATGCATAGAACTATCTGACCCAATCCTCCTGATAAGTGCCAACCCGACCGATCAACCCGGTCAACCCCTGCATGTACTTGTTGACACAAAATGTGACGCACGTGCCAGTTAGTTTGACCTGAAACTGACAAGGGATAAAAATCATTAGATACAAAACTGGAACATGCCGGGTGAGACCAGACAGTTCCATATATACGACTCTGAAGCCACTTACGACGACATACAACTATGGAAGCTGTCTGCCAACAAGTCTTATAGATCATTCAGCTAAAACAGACAAAGTATGTAAAGCATTGATTGTCGAACGTGCATGCATGGGAAAAGTGTGTTTGGATGAATCATAATTAATTGAGTTAAAGTGTAACCAAGCTCGGCAATCTAACCGGGAGTTGGGATCCATGATGAAGGAACAAGTAAGCAAACATGATCAAACTAATCTAAAGTTTGTATCTGCCACACGATACTTAACCTTATCAAAGCTCAAACATGGTTAACATGCACGAACCCGCAACACATAGCAATCTAGAGTAGACTAATTCGGCTAGTATAAACGTAAGATCTATTTGTAAATGCAACATGAAAGCAATAACTGGTACAACATAAATACATCTATAAGAAAGAATAAAGCCGAACCGTATCAATCTAGATTGGGCAAAAGAGTGTTACAAATATATAAAATATCTAAAACATGCAACACGTGATAACTTAATGAATCTATTAGATCTTGTCAAATCTAATAGAGTCGATAACTATCTTGCTTTTGCTAAGCATATCGAGCAAACACCTGCCGCACGGTATCTACTCGTAAACAAAGCATAAGTGAAGACTTCTTGATTGTCAAGTAAGGATCCGCCGCACGATCATTGACATGATACTACTTGCATCAACGTCTAAATCCACCGCATGATACTAGACATGATAACAAGGTTGTCGGGACTTACGGAGGTCGACGGATCGATGATTCCTCTCGAAGAACTCGACGACACGACAAAAGACTCGAAGTTGGCACGGGGCCGGTTGTATTGATTTGGTTGTGAACACTTTTTACAATGGCCAAGGGTCTATATTTATACCCTGGTCATGACCTGAGTCCTAAAAGGACACGGCTACAAAATATCAAAGGAAAACATGACACCTTTGACTTTAGTTTCCTTCAGAGTCTTTATTGCCTTAATTGTCGCGATTTTTCGTTGCCCGATCGGTTCTTACTTTTGTCGCTTCTTCAACGGAAAACCGTCCTTCCTCAGAATAGCCGACTGCACAATCATTTGCCGAATCTTTAGAAATTAGCCGACCGCATGGACACTTGCCGAATGTTCCGAACACCTGTCTCTACAAATTTACTGCGTACTGGCCCACCTATCATCTTCCTAAGCGTACCAAAATCCAGTGTTAACACATGCCCCCTCAATTTTGGGATAAAAGTCGTTTTATTCTGAAATTGACCACAAGCTTCCCCTTTCTCCTAGGTCAATATTGTTCAACACCGTAGGTGCCGCTCAAAAAATCCAAGCCCCAGCACATTCTCGATTTCACCTCGAATCTTCAATGACTACTCAGGACGAAATTCCAGAGGTAAATTTCATTCACTTCCACGCATTCGGCAATTCCCGATTGACTTTCTTGCTTCTCTCCCGATTCATTTGTTTTTTTATTTCATTATTCTCTGAAGGAATACGAGAACCACATTTTAATAACCTATGCTGCAAACCCTGATTCCTACCTTCTTGGTCCAATGGGAGACCCTAACCCAACTGAGATCATCGAGAAGGAAACCTCGAGAATCCCTTTCAAGTCTAGAGTCACCTCGTCAAACCAATGGCCAAATACCTTCAAGACCTGGCCATTTCCCCCAATCACTGGATGGTGAAACTGGTACTGAATGATGCTGGATAAGAGCAGTATCCACTTGGATGCTCAAGACATCAACCACTGTTTCGAATTGTCTTTGTCAGAAATGCACAGAGATGAGTCCCTCCTGATAGCAACTTCTCATTTTTGGTCTGATGCTATCAATGGTTTTGTTTTCGGCCATGGCATGATGACTTTCACTTTGGCCGATGTATTCATGATGACTGACCTAAATGTGTCACAACCAGTATATCCCTTCAAGTACAAGAGCAAAAACAGCCAGAAAGCTGTCAAATCTGAAGGTGGATGGGTTAAATATATTCAGACCTGTATGGAAACATCTGGTGTTGTTCTTGACAAGAAATGCAGGGCCTTCATGAAGATGTGGCTGTGCAGATTCATCTTCTGGGAAAATCCAATAAGCCAACTTTAAATCATATGATGATGTCTGAGACCTAGCTGTAGACACTCTAATCCCTCTGGGCAAATATCTTCTAGGATCCGTTTATCATATGATGCATCAGATCAGTGCCCAGATGCACCAAGGTGGGGAGATTTCTTGTGCAAGTGGCCCTTGGTAGTTTGTTCAGATGTGGCTGCAACTGTACATGCATCAGATAATCTCTGTGCCCCATCATAACTTGAGCTTTCTTTCAGTCAATTACGCTGAAGACAGCACGGCAAGAGTTAAGGACTGTCAAACTTATGGAGAAGCAGCATCTTCCATCAGCATTGACATGGACATTGGTCATCTCTTCAAGCTGTTTATCAAGGGCTTCGACAATGTGCTTTGGCTTCCTTACAAAGAAAATGATAATTTAACCCTCCCTTGCAAATTCAGCTATGAATCTGTCTGTTCTGACAAGGTGTCCATAGAGATTTTCAACTCCTTCATCAAACCTTGTATCTTGACAGCCGAATTCCATCATGGGAGGTTAGTCCAATCTACCTATGAATTCTACTACCCAAACATGGCAGCCAGACAACTAGGATGTGGACAGTTGCCCCCAAGACCTTACTTCTCAACAACCATAAGATTCAGGGAGTCGATCAGAAATGAAATAGAAGCTAAAAAAGTTTCTGATCTTGGATGGGACTTGCCAATATATGAACCTCCTCCATTTGGTCTAGTAGATGCTACTCATCCTCTTTTTGCTTCCTGGTGGCAAGAATGGCACAATCACATCTTCAACACACCAGTGCACTCTCTATGCCAAGATCTGCAACCCAAATTTGCCTCTAAGAGTGAGGTAATTTCATTGTACTTATCATTTTCTGCTTATGATTTTACTCCTCACTTTAACCTCTGGTTATTCACAGGATTTTGAGCCCATTTCTCCTACCAAAGCGACCCCGTCTTGCTTAGCTGGGCCCATACCTGCCCTGGGTTTTGATGCTCCAATTCTAGCAACCTTCATGAAGACCCCTACAGTTTTGGTCACTGCACCTTCAGGAGGAGAAGGCAAAAGGAAGATATTTGAGGATGTTAATGTGGCCAAAAAGACAAGGTCCAAGAAAGCCAAGCGGTCTCCCAAGGTATGAAATTTTATTCGGCAATAAACCTCATTCGGCAACAACTCTGACCATCTCCATACCAATCACCTCTACTGCAGCCACATGTTGAAATTCACGGATGAGGCAATGTCTCAATAAGGGTGGATATTCCTCCTCAAACCTCTACTGAAGATGTAGAGATTCATGAAATTGCAGATACAAAAGCTCATGAAGCTGAAGGCACAGATGCCCATGAAACTATCGAGCACATTGGTAACATCATTCGGTTAATCACTTCTTTCTTTTTATATGATATCTACCTCATGTTCTTATACTCTATTATCTGCTTTATTGGAAATAAATGAAATTATAGACAATCTAGCAAAAGAACCTTCCTCTGGTCCAGCTTCAGGCTCACCATCTCTAGATATCCAATCAAGCCCTCAACCAGACTAGGATACAATCCATCTTGATGATCAATCAACACAGCAGGTAACATCTTCCTCGTAAGCTATTCCTTCAGCACACTCATCCAGTCGACTAACACTTCTGCTTCTTTCAAGAATACTATCAAACCGACTACCAGTTACTCTTTCACTGTTGAGGACTACATCAGTGAGAAGGGTGAAGAAGCTACCTCTCAACAGACCCTGTCAGTGGAGAATCAAGCTCGGCTGAAGGATATAGCTAGTCTGCTGAATAAGGATATCAACATTCTAGTCCAAGACTCAGATTAGATAAGAGACCTTCTCGAACTCATCAACCAAGACCTTCCATCTGATCTTAAAGCTTCCTTGGAATCTGCAGCCCACCTTGATGATGATTTTGTTGTGGTAAGGAGAGCAAATAAAAATATAGCCTCCAAAACTATTTTGCAGAACAACAGGTCCTTGAAGAAGCAAGAAGCTAAAGTCCTACACTCCCAAATTCAAGCTACCAAGAACTCACTGCCAACTTTGGAATCTGAGCTGAAAGCCATGGATGATGAAAAAATCAGGCTGGAGGCTCAACTAACCGAACTAAATGTCAGAATTCAGTCTCATAAAGCCAAGATGAAAGATTTGCCAAATTCCATAGAAGCAACTTCATCAAAGATATCAATTCTCCTCAAAGAAGACCAACAGCTCAAAGCAAAGTTGTCTAGTATTCAGAACTCTAAAGATGAAGACCAGAAAGTATTGAACAATGTCAGCCGAATCAGGGCGAGGATTTAGATACCATTAACAAGCTTCTGAGTGAGTAGAAACATGGGTTTTGAAATAGATTAAACACAACACATTCTGTTTCTGAACAATTGGATGTCCTTACTCTTCATTTTTACATATTTCTGTTTGTATGAGAATCAATGTTTTAAATAGCGAGCTAAGCCCAAGGTGTTTAGCGTTTTATAAACTATAATTAGTGGACTTTAGCGGCAAAATTGTGCATGAACGCAAATAGCGGCACAATTTTTTTCAAGCTATTTTGGGCTATAGCGGCAAAAATAGCGGGCTATTTTTTCCTTGGATGAGAATGTAATCGGCTCTTTTATTTTCCCGATGAGAACATAACCGACCGCCTTTAGCTCTCCGATCAGAGACATAGCCGATTGTTCTTACCCTTCCGGTTCAAGGACAATAGCCGAGCGACCCTTGATTTATCCGAGCCTGGCCGAGTCCAATAACGGCCCATCCTAGAGGGAAAAAACCCTAGCTCGTCGTTTGGCATTCTCATTCCATTACTCCAAGATATACGCCACTACCTTTCATTCGGTTTATAAATAAACCCTCCTTCTCAGGCTCTATCAACAACTCCAGTTAAGCATTCTCACCTTCGTCTCTTCATTTTCTTTGCTTAAACCAATCCAGAGGGAAACCTAACTTCTACAGTAGCAATGGCGGCAGGCGATGACCATGGCAAGCGCCCTGCTGAGGGAGAAGCCGAAGGAAGCCGAGCGTGGCGTTGTCGACAACGTGGGTGAGAATCAACTTCTTGCCCCCTTGTAGTTCTACTCCTTGTTCATCCTTCTAGCTCTAATTTCTCTTCTTATTCACCAGGGTGAGGGTTATCTCCTCCAATCAGAGCCACCTTCTCCCTCCAGTCATAGCAGTTCAAACAGGGACTCCGTTATCCGGCTCCTCCGGCTCTTCAAGCTCCTACCACTCTAACCCTTGGGATTTGGATTCGGATGCCATGGATGCTTCTTTCACTCATGAGGAGGCGGTCATCTTCAAGGGTGAAAGGGATGAGGCCCGAGGAGAGCTGGAGAAGATCTCCAAACAATACGGCGTCGACCAACTTGAATGGGAGGACCAGCGGAAGCAGCTTTGCGGCGCCATTACCGGTTAGTAAAAGATAAACTCGCTCGATTTCTCCCTTTATGATTCTATCTGTTCACCCGATTCGTATTCTTTTGTTCAGCACTCTCTGCAGAGGTTGAACGCCTGAAGATTGTGGCGAACAAGATTGCTGACAAGGTGAACGCTGAAAGGTCCTAGATGGCTAGAGGGGGGGTGAATAGCCTAATAAAAAATCTACAAATCACTAGAGCAAATGGTTAGATAACACTAAAGCGAAGCTATTTGCTCTAGCTCTATTTGGGATGCAAAGCCACCTATCCAATGCAATTCTAGTTAGCTAAGTGCTTATCAATCAATAGCAAGAACCTAAAGCACTTAGTACAAGCTAGCAAGAACAACTACTAAAGAGACTAACTAGCAAGCTAACTAGACAAGATATGAAAGAATTAAATACAAGATAGGAGGTGATTGTTATATCGATGCCTTGTGATGAATGGATGTCAATAAGATGAACCAATCCATATGAATACCGAAAAGTAGCCGAGAGACAAGATGACAAACGATTTTTCTCCTGAGGTTCACTTGGTTGCCACCAAGCTAGTCCCCGTTGTGTCGACTACTCAAATGGTGTTTCGGTGGCTAATTGGCAATTCACAAGCCAAGCCCACTAACTCGGGCGCCACAAGAAACCACACAAATGAGAGTAACTCAATGACACGAGCAATCCACTAGAGTTACCCTTTGGCTCTCCGCCGAGGTGGGTACAAGCCCTCTCACAATCACCGAAGTCGGCCGCAAACAGTCACCAATTGTGCCGAAGCTTCTCCACAATCGCCAAGCCGTCTAGGTGTTGGCAAACACCAAGAATAACAAGAAACCACGCGGCGATGACGATGACCAAGTGCCACTAAGATGCAATGCAATGATCAAAGCACATGGATCACTCAAACTCTCACAAGTATGCAACAAGAGTGAAGAGAGTGAGTTGGGGGCTATCTCAAGCAAGCACAAGTATGTCAAATGAATAGGAGGTGCAAGAGCAAGCCCTAGGAGCCGGCCAAGCCATTTAAATGGCTTCCAAACCGAGCTAGCCGTTTTGCTCCTCATTCCCAGCTTTCTGTGCCAGTCCGGACGCACTTTCCATGGGGGGTCCGGACAACCGCGCATACGTCCGAACCCTCCTTCACTTTGAATTCAGCCGTTGGCGCCCTCTCTGCTGCCGACGTGTCACCTCTGGACTTTGCCAATAGTAGCGTCCAGACCTGCTTTTCCTTGCGTCCGGATCCAACTCCGAGAGCATCCAGAGAGCTCCTGAGCTCCGGACGATGGTCCGGTGTTCTCCGTCCGGACACAACTCAGCGTCCGGACTGGCACAGAGAGCGCTGACCTTCGGACGCTGCGTCTGGAGTCTTGCGTCCGGACCATCATCAGCGTCCGGACCTCCTGTCCAGAGACGTCGAGGCTAGGGTATGCCTCCAGTCGCAAGACCATTGGTCCGGACCGCACCTTGCTTACGTCCGGACCCTGTGTCTGGAGTGCTTCTGAGTGCCAATCCGAGCCATCTCTTCTTCTCCAAGTCTTCAAGTGCTAACACCTTATGATCCAAACCTTGTTCACCTGTGTTAGCCTTTGTAACATATATTTCTTGGATTATATTTAGTTTTTGTGTTACTTAGGTTCATTTTAGATATGCAATGCAAATGACCTAGTGGCACATGATAACCGTAATCAAAACGAGTTTTCCCTTCTTAATAGTATGGCTATCAATCCTAAAGGTGATTACACTCTATATAGTGTCTTGATCACTAAACCAAAAATGACCCTATGATATACCTTTGCCTTGAGCCCATTTTTGTTTTTCTCTTTCTTCTTTTCCTTAGTCCATGGAGCACTTGATTCATAACAATGAACCATCTAGCTCCATGTACCAAGGTGAACCACCCTATCTTGATCATACACTTAGTTCAAGGGTTAGTCCATAGGTTTCATCAATTAACCAAAACTAAACAAGGTCTTTCAATCTCCCCTTTTTGGTAATTGATGACAACCTTTCACAAATAAATATATATGATGAAAATTTACACTTTGGTAGTATTAGCTCCCCCTACATATGAGATATATGAGTTTGGTTCATTTTGATCACATATGCATGAATAAGAATTATGGGAGAGTAAATGCTACCAAATGATGCTAAGGTGTGTAGGATGGACCTTTAAAGCGTGATACCAATCGGAGTGCAATATAAACTATCCTTAGCACCATGTTTGCCTAGAAACATCTTGAAAAATAACTTGGAAACACTTAGAGAGAACTAGATACCACATGAGAAACTCAAGACCTAATCGTACTAGTTCTTCAAGCACCAAGAGATTGTGTTTCTAGCAATTACCATACAAGCACATCATGAATATAAGTACATATGCAAGCAAGAATTTATGAATGCACAAAGATATGCACCAACTTTATTCATAGGCTTGCTCCCCCTACTTGTGTGCTTTTATTTTCAAATTTTCAAAAATATATATTTTTTACTTATTTTACTTACTTCTCCCCCTTTGTCATCTATTATCATAAAAGATGTGCTCAAAGGTTTGATTATTGGAGAGAAGTGTTAGTTGTGGTTCAATCTAGATTACTTGCCCCAAGCTATTTAACTCGGTTTTAAACCATGGACAAGCTTGTTCACACATCCTAGAATGGTTATCTTGCCCATGTTGAGCTAAACATTTGAAGTTCATGATCTAGATCAAACTCTAGGATTGCAAGCCCACAAATATGTCATATGCTACCACTAGATCAAGTCAAGCATGGAAGCAATAGTGGTACCATATAAACATCAAATCATTTGATTTCCATGAATGAGCCTAATGAGTTGATGTCTAGATGCACTAACAAGTCCTAATAGGAATGAATGACATGTCAATCAACTTGTACATTGCATAGCTCGAAGGAGAGGCATGTCATATATGGGGGTGCATCAACACATATTTGAGAAGTCAAGAATGTTCAATTCATTCCTTAACTTGCAAAACCTCTTCTCATCTAGTGGCTTGGTGAATATGTCGGCAAGTTGATCATCGGTGCCAACACTTGTGATCTTGATATCACCTTTTAGTTGATGATCTCTTATAAAGTGGTGCCTCACATCAATGTGCTTGGTTCTTGAATGTTGAACCGGATTGTTGGTTAGCTTCACCGCACTTTCATTGTCACATAGCAATGGCACTTGCTTGAAATTGATTCCATAGTCATTCAAAGTTGCTTTCATCCAAAGCAATTGAGCACAACAACTACCCGCACTTATGTATTCGGCTTCGGCGATAGAGAGTGCAACACTATTTTGCTTCTTTGATGACCAAGATACAAGTGACATGCCTAGCATTTGACATGTGCCCAATGTGCTCTTTCTATCAATCTTGCATCCCGCATAGTCGGAGTTCGAATATCCAATTAGCTCAAAGTTAGACCCCTTGGGATACCACAATCCAACATCTTGTGTATGCTTCAAGTACCTCAATATACTCTTTGTATCCTTCAAGTGACTTTCTCTTGGAGAGGCTTGGAATCTTGCACACATGCATACACTAAACATCACATCCGGCCTAGAAGCGGTCACATAGAGTAGGCTTCCAATCATAGACCGATACAACTTTTGATCCACCATATTGCCACTAGCATCACTATCCAAGTGTACATTAGTGACCATTGGAGTGTTAATGCCTTTAGAATCTTCTAAGACAAACTTCTTCATCATATCCTTGATGTACTTGCCTTGACTCACAAAGGTACCATTCTTCAATTGCTTAATTTGAAGACAAAGGAAGTAGCTAAGTTCACCAATCATTGACATTTCAAAATCATTTGCCATCATCTTACCAAATTCTTCACAAAATTCTTGATTGGTTGAACCGAATATGATGTCATCCACATATATTTGAAGCACAAATAGATCTTTGCCAAGCTTCTTGGTGAAAAGAGTAGTATCAACCTTCCCCATAATGAACCCTTTAGATAGAAGGAAGTTCCTCAATCTTTCATACCATGCTCTAGGTGCTTGTTCAAGCCATACAAAGCTTTCCTCAACTTGTACACATGGTTGGGCTTCTTGTCATCTTCAAAGCCGGGAGGTTGCTCAACATATACTAGCTAATTGATGTATCCATTCAAGAAAGCACTCTTCACATCCATTTGATATAGCTTGATGTTGTGTGCACAATAGAATTCTAATTGCCTCTAATCTTGCAACTGGTACATAAGTTTCTCCAAAGTCAAGACCCTCAACTTGAGTGTATCCTTGAGCTACCAATCTTGCTTTGTTCCTCACAACTATACCATCTTGATCTTGCTTGTTTCTAAATACCCATCTTGTGCCAATCACATTGTAGTTCTTGGGTCTTTCAACTAGTTCCCAAACTTGGTTCCTAGTGAAATTGTTGAGCTCTTCATGCATAGCATTGACACAATCAACATCTTACAGGGCTTCATCAATCTTTGTTGGCTCTATGGATGATACAAAGGAGCAGTGTTCACAAAAAGATGCCAATCTTGATCTTGTTTGAACACCACTTATAATGTCACCAACTATTTGATCAATGGGGTGATCTCTTGCAATGTTGGTCGGTTGGAGGATAGGGACTTGATTTCTTGAGCTTGGTTGAGATGAACTAGCAACTTGATGATCTTGCACTTGAGAGCTACTAGCTTGCATTTGAGGTGAGTTGAGCACTTGATCTTTATCATCTTCAATATCAATCACTAGTCTCGGCCTAATATCACCAATATCCATGCTCTTCATAGAATTTGCCAATTGAGGACAACTCACATCTTCTAGGTTCTCATTCTCAACTTGTGAGCCATTGGTTTTATCAAACTCAACATCATGAACCTCCTCAAGTATACCACCAGCCGAATTCCACACTCTATAGGCTTTGCTTGTGGTTGAGTAACCAAGTAAGAACCCTTCATCACACTTCTTGTCAAACTTCCCAAGTATTGTGCCTTTCTTCAAGATGTAGCATTTGCACCCAAAGACTCTAAAGTATGCAATGTTGAGCTTTCTTCCATTTAATAGCTCATATGGAGTCTTCTCCATCAATGGATGACAATATAACCGGTTGCTAGAGTAGCAAGCGGTGTTGATAGCTTCGGCCCAAAAGGATTGACTCACATTGTACTCACTAAGCATAGACCTTGCCATGTCAATCAATGTTCTATTCTTCCTCTCAACAAGGCCATTTGATGTGGAGTGTACTTGGCCGAGAGTTGATGTTTGATTCCAAGCTCATCACATAGCTCTTCAACTCTTGTATTCTTGAATTCACTTCCATTGTCACTTCTCACTTTCTTGATGGTTGTTTCAAATTCATTGTGACATCTCTTGACAAAGTATTTGAATGTGGCAAATGTATCACTCTTGTCATTGAGAAAGAATACCCAAGTATATCTTATGAGATCATCCACTATCACAAATCCATACTTGTTCCCTCCAATACTTGTGTATGTTGTTGGTCCAAATAAATCCATGTGCAACAACTCAAATACTCTACTAGTGCTCATCATGCCCTTCTTTGGATGGGTGTTACCAACTTGTTTGCCGGCTTGACAAGAGCTACAAAGTTTATCCTTCTCAAATACAACATCTTTCAAGCCTCTTACTAAGTCATGTTTGATCAATCTATTCAATTGCTTCATCCCAACATGACCAAGCCTTCTATGCCATAACCAACCCATAATTGATTTAGTGAGCAAGCAAGTTGACAATTGAGCTTCACTAGCATTGAAATCAACTAGGTAGAGGTTCTCATATCTAAATCGAAGACCCTTGACCTTGCCCTTGCCATTATCACCAAATGTAATACTATCAATGCCATCATTTGTGTTGGAGTTGATTGATTTGAACATTCTAGAATCCCCGGTCATGTGTTGAGTGCACCCACTATCAAGCACCCAATGCCTTCCTCCGGCTTTGTAATTTACCTACAAAACAAATTAGTTTCTTTTAGGTACACATACTTGTTTGGGTCCTCCAAAGTTAGTGATCAAGGATTTTGGCACCCAAATAGCCTTCTTCTTTGGGCCAACTATGGATGTGCCAACATACTTAGCCATGATACCTTTAGCACTTTTGGTAAGCATATAACAAGAATCAATGTGCATAGAGGTAGCTTTAGCAAACTTGGTTTGGCTCATGTTAAGTTTGCAATATTGGTCTACATGCCCTACTTGCTTGCATTTTGTGCAAAACCGACCATTGCTCCTCACAAAGCTAGGCTTAGGAGTTACAAAGGTTAACTTGCCCTTCTTGGGGGTATAGCCCAAACCCTATTTGTAATGAGAGAATCTTTGGCTACCCAAGCACTTTAGCAAGCGGGCATCTCCACCATATGCCTTACCCAAAGCATGAGTGAGTTCATTAACATCATTTTTCAATTTTTCATTTTCAATCACTAGTGTAGCATCATACTTTGAGCTATCACTAGTAGATGTGCAAGTGGAGGTGCTACATTGTGTCTCGGTTGGTGCAACAATGATAGGAGTGAAAAATGATTCATCTAGAATATCACAAGTTACTCCAATATTGCATGATGCAACAACCTTATCCTTGCTTTGATCAAGGAGAGAGGAGTGAGCCTTTTCAAGCTTGTAGTGAGTCCTCTCAAGCTTCTCATGGGCTTCGATTAGCCTCTCATGAGAGCCATTGATCTCATCAAAGGATTGTTCAAGAGCCTTAAGCTTCTTGTTCAATTCTTTGCACTACCTTCTCTTCTTCTCAAAGCAATCATAAGTTTGCTTCATCATATCAACTAGTTCCTCCTTGGACTACTTCTCCTCATCATCACTACTATCATCATCACTATCACTATCATCATGAGACTGTACCTTAGTTGGCTTAGCCATGAAGCATGATGGAGTGTCGAAGATGGATGGCTTGTTGTTGATAGCAATGCTTGCCATAACCTTCTTGGAATTCTTCCTTTCATCATCACTAGAGCCATCATTGGAAGAGTCACTATCATCCCAAGTCACCACATAGGATTCACCCTTCTTCTTCTTGGTGAAAGATAGCTTCTTCTCCTTCTTGTGATGCTTGCTCTTCTTCTTCTCATCATCATCACTATGATTGGGACAATCCGCAATCATGTGACTGGTGCTCTTGCACTTGTAGCATCACTTCTCATATTCTTTGCCCTTGAAGTTATCTCTTCTCTTTCTAGCACCATAGCCCTTCTTCTTCATAAACTTGCCAAACTTGCGCACGAAGAGGGCCATCATCTCATCATCATCACTGGATTCTTCATCATCACTTGACTCTTGCCTTTTTGCTTTGCCCTTGCTCTTGGATGAAGAAGCCATGAATGCTAAGCTCTTCTTTTCTTTATTTTCTTCCTTGACCTCTTCTTCTTCACTTTATTCATTGTATTGCTCTTTGGTCATGATCTCACCAAGTACTTCATTGGGAGTGATCTTGTCCAAACCATCTCTCCTAATTATTTGCCTCAAAGTTTTGTATTTCTTGGGCAAACAACCAGGAAAGCGGTTTGAGAAGTCCTCATCTTTGACCTTCTCACCCAAGCTCTTGAGATCATTGATGATCACTTGGAGCCTATGGAACATCTCCGGGATGAACTCATCATCCTTCATCTTGAAGTGAGATAGCTTGTCCTTGAGCATGTATAGCTTGACATTCTTTACCATTGAAGTTCCTTCATAAGTATATTCTAATCTCTTCCACACTTCACATGCTTTCTCAAGATCTTTGATTTGTTCAAACACCTTGGAGTCAATGCCATTGTAGATGACATTGAGTGCCATGGTGTTGCATTGCCGGTTCTCTTGCTCTTTAGGTGTGGGAGTGGCTTCATCAAGAATGACAAAGTCATGTTCGGTCACACTCCACACCTTCTCTTGCACCTTCTCATATTTGTCTTCCAATAATCAAATGAGGTGCCATCAAACATTGGCGGTTTGCTCCCCACATGGTTGAATGATATTTGAGCCATCACTAACACCGAACGTTGTTAAGCCTTGATAATAGCGGTGACCACGGCTCCAATACCACTTGAAAGGTCCTAGATGGTTAGAGGGGGGGTGAATAGCCTAATAAAAAATCTACAAATCACTAGAGCAAATGGTTAGACAACACTAAAGCGAAGCTATTTGCTCTAGCTCTATTTGGGATGCAAAGCCACCTATCCAATGCAATTCTAGTTAGCTAAGTGCTTATCAATCAATAGCAAGAACCTAAAGCACTAAGTACAAGCTAGCAAGAACAACTACTAAAGAGACTAACTAGCAAGCTAACTAGACAAGATATGAAAGAATTAAATGCAAGATAGGAGGTGATTTTTATACCGATGCCTTGTGATGGATGGATGTCAATAGGATGAACCAATCACAATGAATACCGAAAAGTAGCCGGGAGACAAGATGACAATCGATTTTTCTCCCGAGGTTCACTTGGTTGCCACCAAGCTAGTCCCCGTTGTGTCAACTACTCAAATGGTGTTTCAGTGGCTAATTGGCAATTCACAAGCCAAGCCCACTAACTCGGGCGCCACAAGAAACCACACAAATGAGAGTAATTCAATGACACGAGCAATCCACTAGAGTTACCCTTTGCCTCTCCGCCGTGGTGGGTACAAGCCCTCTCACAATCACCGAAGTCGGCCGCAAACAATCACCAATTATGCCGAAGCTTCTCCACAATCGCCAAGTCGTCTAGGTGTTGGCAAACACCAAGAATAACAAGAAACCACGCGGCGATGACGATGACCAAGTGCCACTAAGATGCAATGCAATGATCAAAGCACTTGGATCACTCAAACTCTCACAAGTATGCAACAAGAGTGAAGAGAGTGAGTTGGGGGCTATCTCAAGCAAGCACAAGTATGTCAAATGAATCAGAGGTGCAAGAGCAAGCCCTAGGAGCTAGCCAAGCCATTTAAATAGCTTCCAAACCGAGCTAGCCGTTTTGCTCCTCATTCCCAGCTTTCTGCGCCAGTCGGGACGCACTTTGCATGGGGGGTCTGGACCAATGCGCATGCGTCCGGACCCTCCTTCACATTGAATTCAGCCATTGGCGCCCTCTCTGCTGCCGACGTGTCACCTCCGGACTCTGCCAACAGTAGCGTCCAGACCTGCTTTTCCTTGCGTCCGGATCCAACTCCGAGAGCATCCAGAGAGCTCCTGAGCTCCGGACGATGGTCCGGTGTTCTCCGTTCGGACACAACTCAGCATCCGGATAATTCGACTAGAGGAGTACAGAGAGCGCTGAGCTCTGGAGGCTGCATCCAGAGTCTTGCGTCCGGACCTCCTATCCAGAGAGGCCGAGGCTAGGGTATGCCTCCGGTCGCAAGACCATTGGTCCGGACCGTAACTTGCTTGCGTTCGGACCCTGCGTCCGGAGTGCTTCCGAGTGCCAATCTGAGTCGTCTCTTCTTCTCCAAGTATTCAAGTGCTAACACCTTATGATCCAAACCTTGTTCACCTGTGTTAGCTTTTGTAACATATATATCTTCGATTTTATTTAGTTCTTTGTGTCACTTAGGTTCATTTTAGATATGCAATGCAAATGACCTAGTGGCACATGATAACCGCAATCGAAATGAGTTTTCCCTTCTTAATAGTACGGTTATCAATCCTAAAGGTGATCACACTCTCTATAGTGTGTTGATCACTAAACTAAAAATGGCCCTATGATATACCTTTGCTTTGAGCCCATTTTTGTTTTTCTCTTTCTTCTTTTCCTTAATCCATGGAGCACTTGATTCATCAAGATCAACCATCTAGCTCCATGTACCAAGGTGAACCACCCTATCTTGATCATACACTTAGTTCAAGGGTTAGTCCATAGGTTTCATCAATTAACCAAAACCAAACAAGTTCTTTCAAACGCCTAGGGAGAAACTGCTGAGGCACGCCTTGATGATGCCGCATAGACGAAGTCGCCATTCATGGTGTGCATTACGGCATAGCTCTGTGGTTGGCGGCAATGTCCACCCAGGCTCGTGAAGATTTCTCCTTTATGCCAGTCGACTTCCTTGGTGGCGAGCCTCCAGAAGGTGTCGAGCACATCGATGAGCTCCTGGAGAGTTATGAGGACCATGCAACCATCCTCGCCCAAGCTACAGACGCCCAGTCTGTCCTCAACAAGTTGTTTGAGGAGTAGTTTGTACCTAGGAACTCCATGTAAAAACTACTTATCTTTGGGAAATATCATCTGTGATTTCCACTTGTTTTTCCTTTTCTGAATCTTTCTGAGAACAGTAATCTCTGAAGAATGCTTTATGAACTGCATGATGTTGTCCTCAGTCGATTGTGTTTACGGTTTTGCTCTAAAGGCGACACATACCGCGTCGGCTATTCTCCAAGCTTTCAGAGTATTTTTTGGCTAAAGGCAACGCTTCTACATCGGCTACATGTGCCCAAAACTTCTTAAGTCTGTTTATGCAACAACCTCAACACTAGGATGAAATTTCTTAAGAAATCTCCCATTAATAGCTCTAGCGAACTCTTCTCCCAGCAGAGTCTTTAAGATATACACATTGTCAGGCGCACACCTCACTATCCGAAAAGGTCCTTCCCAATTCGGAGACCATTTGCCGAACGCTTTATCTTTTGTCACAATCGGCAATACAGTCTTCCAAACCAAATCTCCTTCCGCGAATTGCTTCTCTCTGACCTTTTTGTTATAATATTTGGCAACACGTAATTTTTTCTTCTCAATATTTTCCAATTCTTTGAGACGAACTAAATGCAAATCCTCTAATTCATCCATCATTAGGTTCTTATAATCTTCTTTCTTCAAATTGTTTTGCAATGTAACTCGTCTTGAATGCAACTCCCACGGTAGCACAACATGATGCCCATAAACCAACTCTTAGGGAGACGCTTGAGTAGACCCATGACAAGCCATTCGGTAAGCCCATAAAGCCTCATTAAGAACCGAATGCCACTTTTTCGGCTTCTAATCAATCTTCTTCTAAATAATCTTAATCATGATCTTATTTGATGCTTCGGCTTGGCCATTAGCTTGTGCATAATAAGAAGAAGAATTGTACAACTTGATTCCCATTTCCTCAACAAAATCACAAAATTCGGATGAAGTGAACTGAGTTCCTTGATCTGTTGTTATAGTTTGAGGAATCCCGAATCTGTGAATTATGTGCTCTTTAACAATATTGACCATGTTTTCTAATGTAACCTTTTTCAAAGGGATAGCTTCAACCCACTTTGTAAAAATAATCTGTAGCCAATAGCACAAACTTATGTCCTTTGCTAGAAGGAGGATGAATCTGACCAATCAAATCTATGCCCCACTCTCTAAACGGCCAAGGCTTGATAATTGGGTTCATAGTTTATGCTGGAGCTCTTTGAATATCGCCGAATCTTTGACAATCTTGACACCCCTTGTAATATTCAAAACAATCTTCAAGCATGGTTGGCCAAAAATAACCGGTCCTCCTAATTATCCACTTCATTCGGTAAGCCAATTGATGTGCACCACACACTCCTTCATGCACTTCATACATCAGCTTTCTAGCTTCTGCTTGACTCAAACATTTGAGGAGTACCCCATCTATGGATTTATAGTACAACTGGTCATCAAGGAGCACGAACTTGAGAGCTTTGTATCTGAGCTTTCGGGAAACCTTTCGTGATGGATTGTTTAAGTAATCGACAACTTCGTTTCTCCAGTCATCAACTACGTGATTCTCATCTAAAGCTTGAATCTCTTGATCTTCTCGGTATCCCGAAGTAGCTTGAGCCAGTTTATTCACTTCTTCATTATGCCCCCTAGGGATATGACACAAGGTGGCCACCTGGAAACTCTTCAAAAGCTCTCAGCATTCTTCATAATACTCTCTTAACATATCACTCTTGCATTCATATTGGCCGATCAGTTGGTTAATTACCAACTCAGAATCTCCGAAGACCTCAACAACAACAGCCTTTATTTCAACAAGAAGCCGAAGTCCTCTAAGCGGTGCTTCATACTCCGCCTGATTGTTAGTAACATAGAATTCAATAGGGATGGCATACTTAAAAGTCGCCCCTCGTGGAGAGATCAAGAGAATGCCAGCACCACCACCTTTGCTACAAGATGAACCATCAAAAAACAAAGTCCAAGGTGCAATACTCATCATGTTAGCAGAAGGATCACGATGTTGAGTAACAAAATCGGCAATAATTTGTCCTTTTACTGCTTTTGTCGATTCATACCTTAAATCAAATTCCGACAAAGCTAAAATCCACTTGCCAATCCTTCCATTCAAAATTGGCATTAATAACATATGTTTTATTACATCAAACTCAGAAACTACCACGCATTCGACATTCAACAAGTAATGCCAAAACTTGGTACACGAGTAATACACGCACAAGCAAAGCTTTTCCGTAGCCAAATATCTTGTCTCTGGATCTAGCAGCTTTCGGCTAAGGTAAGCTATTACTCTTTCTTTTCCCTCAAACTCCTGCATGAGGGTCGATCCTATTGTCAGATTATCGGCCGCCACATACAACTAAAAGGCTTATCAAGTTGTGGAGGTACCAACACAGGTGGCGCCTTCATGTACTCTTTGATCTCATCAAAAGCCTTCTATTGTACGTCACCCCATACAAACTATTGATCCTTTTTAAGCTTTAACAGCGGAGAGAAAGGTAAAACTCTCTCTGACAAATTAGATATGAATCTTCTTACAAAATTAATCTTGTCGAGCAGTGATTGCAACTCCATGAGATTAGTTGGAGGGATGACTTTGTCTATCGTTTCCATGCTCTTCTTACCGACTTCGATCCCTACAACCAAAAGTCATGACGATCCACTCAAACAAACCAATATGACCAGGGCATCTGAAGGCTGTCTTTGAAATATCCTCTATTGCCATAAAGATTTGGTTATAGGCAGCATTACCATCCATAAAGTTGATGACTTCATAACCAGCCGCTGCATCGACAAGCAAATCGGCAACCGAGATTGGGTAACCATCCATTGGAGTGGCTTTATTGAGATCCTCATCTTTCCATTCTTCTTGTACACCGGAACTATGCTTGAAATCCACTCTACATACCTGCATGTCCGAATGAAATTCGCTTCTAATAATCCTTCAACTTATTTTTTCACATCGGCCAGTACCTCCTCTTTCAAAATTTTCCGAGGAGATTGTTTGTAAGGACGATACCCGGGCTTAATCGGCAATCGATGCTCAACAATAGAACGATCCAGTTCGGGCATCTCCGTGTAATCCCAAGCAAAACAATCCTTGAATTCTTTTAGAAGGTCTATCAACTTTAATCTACACTCTGGGTCTAAATTCTCACTGATATACATCATCCTTGGCTTGACATCATCACCAACATTTATTTCTTCTAGCTTATCGGTCGACATAAAGCCACGTCCCAACTTTCCTTTGTTGCCATCGATCGGGTTCCCCATCAAAAATTGCTTTGAGAGCCGACGACTTGGATCGGCTGTTGATCCTTGTTGAAGACGTTCACAGGACCTTCCTCCCATATTCTTCCAGAGAAACAATCGACGCTAACATATTCCCAGTAGGTAGGCTCTGTAGCAGCAACATTTACTGAGTCATCAGCATGAACAACTTCAATATCATCTCCAATCCATTGAATAAGAATCTGATGCATGGTTGAAGGTAAACAATAGTTAGCATGGATCCAATCTCTTCCCAAGAGCAGACTATATGCCCCCCTGTCGTCAATGATAAAGAAGGTAGTGATCAAAGTTTTTGATCCAACCATCAACTACATGTGTATAGCCCCTCGGGTGTCAGAAGGGTTGCCAACAAAGTCCCTGAGCACCATGTCAGTCGTCAATAGTTCCTCATTGGTCATCCCGAGCTTCCTAAAGGTGCTAGAAGGCATAATATTGATGGAAACCCCTTCATCAACAAACATCTTGGTCAGAGGCTTGGCATTGACGTATCCCTTCATGTAAAGCGGTTTCGAATGTCGATGCTTAGCTGGCTTATCGAAAATTCCCCACTGAATCAGGATAAGCTGGGCCATTAGATCCTGATATTCGCTCTCATCGAAATCTGAGTACACCTCCTCTTGGATGTCTTGGCTTTCGGGAGCTATGAACTCTATTGGAAGGAAGAAAGCCATGCATGCATCAGCCAAATGGTCGTGCTCGTCGGGTTTTTTCTTAGGACGCCATATATGTTTCTTTTCGGCAACTATTTGTGCTAGCTCCCTGTTCCTCAAGCATTGTACTCTCCTCTTTTGACTCTTCATCAGCCCCGGTGGACACCATTGTCCCTTCTGCCACACATATTCAGGGTGCTCTTCCTCCTCGATGCTTTCCTCACAATGGACCCACTCCTGATCGGCAAATCTCTTGCCTCGCCGATTCTCAAAGATGCCTATTTTTAAATGACGATCGTCCTCAGGAAACTGTGCTCCAAGTCTTTCATGGACCAGACGGCGGTTGACCCGGGACCGCCTATACCCTGAATATTGATCACTGCATTCGGGGCAATTGTCCCTAGCAGACAGCTTCAGACCTTCATTCCAACAATGCTTGAAGAACGAGCATCCCAATGAGACTGCTCCTGCTCTTTCATGTACTCTTGCTCTTTCCGGTACATCTCTTCCTCATACCTCTGATGTTCCTCCATGAACTCCTGTTCCTCGTAATACCTCTGCCTCTGATACTGCTCGCCCCCGTCGCCATTTGTTTAACAGAATCCGTGTCGTAACACTGGGTCTGGAAGCTTCCCTTCTCTCGGTTCGGCTATTCTGGAACTGAGCCCGTTGCCGAAACTCCTCATTCATAATCTGCCGATCAGGATCAACAACACTAGCTCTTTTTGCTCTGTGTGAGTTCAACACCTTCATTTTTCCCTTGCCTTTGGGGTCATCTATGGAAACCATGTTCATAGAGAAAGACACCATGTTCTATGCAAAAGGATTAGCATCAATTTTCATCTTGCCATCAAACTTCAGATACCCCTCCTGAATAGCCTTCTGATTTCGCATTCTGAATACTCGGCAATCATTGATGGAATGGGAATTAGTATTGTGGAAGCCGCAAAATTTCTTGTCTTTTACCCCTTCGGGGCGCAGCATGGGGGTGCCCTTCCGGCAATTTGATGCATCCCTCTTTTAACAACAACTCGAACAGCTTGTCTGACTTAGAGACATCAAAGTCATAAGTACCCTTCTGCTGCCTCAACCATCGTTGACTGACCTGAGTTGGCTCTTTCGCTCAGACCAATTCGGTTGTGGCTATCTCATCTTCATCATCATACTCTGCTGCTTCTTCCAGGAAACTTTGATACATCTCATTAGCCACATCGCCTTTCTGGAAGCGGTTATCTCTCCTGAACCCTTGAGCCTAATTATTCATCATTGCTAACCGCTGCGACAACTGACCAAGGTCATCAAAGTCCATGCTGAACACCTTCTCCCTGACATTCGGTTGCATGTCCGCTATTGCCATCCCTGGCAATTGGTCATCTGGCAGATTCAAGGAATAGCAGAGGTTTTTGGTCTCTCTAAACCTGCGGAGATACTCCTGGGGTGTTTCATTAGCCCTCTGCCTCAAGCTCATAAGGTCAACTAGCTTATTCTCATTAGTGCCCATTAAGAAATACGCATGGAACATCTGCTCTAATTCTGCCCATGTACCAATGGAATTTGCCGGCAAAGACGTGAACCACGTGAAAGCTGGCCCTATCAGAGACAACGGAAAATACCGAATCCTCCAAGCTTCATCTACAGACGCCTCTCCAAGCTGCATCAAGTATCGGCTGATGTGTTCTATGGTGCTAGTATATACAGAAAACTTGGTCAAATCTGTGGGAGCCTTCACCCTCAGAGGGAGTGTCACTCGGTTATACCATTCTGGATAAGGGGACTTGTATGCATAGGACTGGTTCTTTGACTTTAAGCCAAACTGATTCTGCATCATGCCCGCCATCCTATTCATGATAAGATCAATATTAGAATTTGGAGCTCCATGTGCTTGCCCTTCAAAAGGCAGCCCTGCTGAGTTCTTATACCCTGGATTCGGGAGAGCATCAATAGCACTCTAATCAGCAAACTCTTGATATTCGTCTCCACACATATTCCTATGCAACCTGTTCGCCGTTGGAGACACCTTGTAAGCCGACTGTGGGATGTTTCCTGACGCGCCGAACGCAAGCTGACCATAAGTCATGGGAGGTTGTTGTTTCTGGTGAGGAGCCATCCCACCTTGGTTCATGCCAGATGCTCCGCTATCCTGAATAGTCTTCTCCTCACGCTTTGGCACATGGAAC
Organism: Microstegium vimineum; assembly: GCA_022036555.1. Taxonomy (NCBI): domain Eukaryota; kingdom Viridiplantae; phylum Streptophyta; class Magnoliopsida; order Poales; family Poaceae; genus Microstegium; species Microstegium vimineum. Next base: position 13,819,498 of record CM039131.1, on the reverse strand, counting down.
AATGTCGGTCCTTGCATTGGACCTGCAACCTCCTTAAAGTATTTATCAACAGATGGACCGAAAGTATTGACCATGATCGTGCGAAAGGTATCCAATAAATTTGTATGATGGTTTGTCATATTGTCACTCATGGCCTTGTAAACCACTTCAGTTAGCTTCTGAGCATCTTCCTCTTCGGTGTAATCAGTCTGATGTGGAAGGAGTGTCCTCGGGAGCGACTACTTTTGAAAAACCTTGTTGCTTTTAATCTTTGAAAAGGAAATCAAGCACTTCTGTTGAAACTCATCACATTCTTGCTGGACCGTATTCCTCAGGTCTTCTGGCAACTCATCTATAGTCACGTCCAGAACCTGGTTATTGTCGAATTCATGCATCTTGAAATGTGTTGTCCCATCGAGCGTTGCAAAAAGTGTGTTGACTCAAAATGTGATGCACTGTGCCTCATACATAGCAAGCCAGAAAGCATGGCTTCAATCGGGTGCCCGGGTGTTTCGAAATCCAGAGACATGCCAATCAGTTTGACCTGAAACTAACAAGGGATAAAAATCATTAGATACAAAACTGGAACATGCCGGGTGAGACTAGATAGCTCCATATATATGGCTCTGAAGCCACTTACGACGACATACAACTATGGAAGTTGTCTGCCAACAAGTCTTATAGATCATTCGGCTAAAACAGACAAAGTATGTAAAGCATTGATTGCCGAACGTGCATGCATGGGAAAAGTGTGTTTGGATGAATCATAATTAATTGAGTTAAAGCTTAACCAAGCTCGGCAATCTAACCGAGTTGGGATCCATGATGAAGGAACAAGTAAGCAAACATGATCAAACTAATCTAAAGCTTGTATCTGTCGCACGATACTTAACCTTATCAAAGCTCAAACATGGTTAACATGCACGAACCCGCAACACATAGCAATCTAGATTAGACTAATTCGGCTAGTATAAACGTAAGATCTATTTGTAAAGGAAACATGAAAGCAATAACTGGTACAACATAAATAGATCTATAAGAAAGAATAAAGCCGAACCGTATCAATCTAGATTGGGCAAAAGAGTGTTACAAATATATAAAATATCTAAAACATGCAACACGTGATAACTTAATGAATATATTAGATGTTGCCAAATCTAATAGAGCCGATAACTATCTTGCTTTTGCTAAGCATATCGAGCAAATGCCTGCCGCACGCTATCTACTTGTAAACAAAGCATAAGCGAAGACTTCTTGATTGTCAAGCAAGGATCCGCCGCACGATCATTGAAAACAAACAAGACTACTTGCATCAACGTCTAAATCCACCGCATGATACTAGACATGATAACAAGGTTGTTGGGGCTTATGGAGGTCGACGGATCGATGACTCCTCTCGAAGAACTCGATGACACGACAAAAGACTCAAAGTTGGCACGGGGCCGGTTGTATTGATTTGGTTGTGAACACTTTTTACAATGGCCAAGGCTCTATATTTATACCCTGGTCATGACATGAGTCCTAAAAGGACACGGCTACAAAATATCAAAGGAAAACACTACACCTTTTACTTTAGTTTCCTTTAGAGTCTTTATTGCCTTAATTGTCGCGATTTTTCATTGCCCGATCGGTTCTTACTTGCCACTTTTGTCACTTCTTCAACGGAAAATTGTCCTTCCTCAGAATAGCCGACTCACGATCATTTGCCGAATCTTTAGAAATTAGCCGACCGCATGGAAACTTGCCGAATGTTCCAAACACCTGTCTCTGCAAATTTACAACGCACTGGCCTACCTGCCATCTTCCTAAGCGTACCAAAATCCAGTGTTAACAGTACTAAAGGTGCTGGGCTATCTCGGGACCACTGACGTCAATGATGGACTGGAGTGGGAAGACTCTGTGAGCTCTGAGTGGCGCGTCTATCTCAATGTAGCCTCTGTAGAAGTTCTCGTGCACAGTCATGTAGAAGTCGGGACTGGCACGAGGGTCTCGTTGCCCTAGAAACCAAGTCTGAAAGCCTGCAAATCTCATATCCTGAATCTGCTTCGCCATGAGGGCGCAAACCTAGTACCTTACTGGGTCGGGGAGACAAGGTCGTGGAGGAGCTCTGTCATTACGCCTCGGACCCTCGGGCCTAGGTGGCACCGAACCCCGAGAGCATGTGACCCATCTGGCCATCAGCTCCTGAATTGAAGAGTGGCTCGTGGCCTCTACCTGCTCGGTCTCCTCTCCCTCAGTAGCCTCTGGGGGCTCTGTCTCTGTCTCTGGAGGGACCTCTATCTCTGAGCAAGAGGGGGATCCACGATGCGCTCCATGGCTACTAGAGGAACCAATCCTCAAGCCGACGTGACGTCCACCCTGCTCGGCGATCTCTGCTGCTTCTGTCGCTGCTAGAGCTGCCACTGACGCTGGATCCATCAATGGCCTCTTGCTCTTCTTCAACACTTGCTTTACTTTGCCCTTTCCCCGGTCGGTGGGTGGACGCGGTGGAGGTGGAGGGTCACCACCACTACCGAGGATGGGGTCGACATTCTTCATGCGTGGCATTGCCGGCCACGAGAGGAACCACTGCTAACTGTCACTGCCACAGAAAACTCACCAGAAACCCATTGATAGCTGGTCAACACAACAATCTGTTGGGAATATGCCCTAGAGGTAATCATAGAGATGATGTATTCCTTGTATCCATGACATGTTATGAATATCCATTAAAGACAACTTGTATCGATTAGCAATTATGTGAATTGCTTGTGAAACTCTTTTACTTGTATGGTTATTATAAAAGTTGTCCCTGATCGGAGTTCATGGAAGAATGCACATGAATATTAGATCAGCACATTATTAGTTGATGACTATGTTTCAGAAGTCATGGACATGAGATGTCAAACTAATAATGTGGGCACATGTAGGACATGGTGCTGGACAGACCCGACATGAGATTGTCTCTATACACATCGTGTATGTTATGTCCTTAGACCTGAGATTGTCGTATGTACTCAAGATGTGAAACGACCTAACCTAGGACTACCAAATGCTACTCCGTGACTGGGTAGTTATAAAGGTGGCTTTTGGGTTTGTCGAGAAACATGTTGTGAGACATAGTCAATCAAGATGGAATTTTCCACTCTCCTTATGAGAGAGATATCACTGGATCACTCAAATGATTAGATCATGAAATGCATTGTCGTCCTTGGGTTAAGTGTTAACCCACGAGTTGAAACAAATATCATGAGGCAAAGGAATAACATGTATATTGTGTTGTGATGGTTCGTCTGATATGATCATAGCGTATGCATAGGAGTTGATACGCCTTTCTAGAGGCCGCTATCAACTATTGGTCGAGTAAGAGTACTTGGGCCATGTCTATGTGTGTGTGAGCCCATAGGGTCGCACGCTTAAGGGGCTTGAAGCCTAATTCGGGTTGGACCCAAATTAGACTAGGTTTAGGGTTACTAATGGGCCTCCAACGTGGGAGCTCATTAGGACGCCTATATAAGCAATGGGAGGCGCGGGGCGAGTTAGACTTACGTCCTTTTGGCAGCCGCTGTCGCCCTCCCCATGCTCGCGCCTAGTACTCCTCGGGGACCTAGCAGTCCGGAGGCGTGACGCTTCTTCCCTGCATGTGTGGGATTCCTCGGAGGTGCTACATCTGGAGCACAAGGACGAACCGCGAGTAGGAGACGTTGAGACAGACGACCTTGCAACTGCATGGCACTGCTGCGACGCGCACGACTACACCAAGTCGCTTCCGCTGCACCTACGCGTCTAGTGGTAACCCCGTGATCTATAACTAGCACTAGTTCCTGGTTTATGGGGTAGAAAAAATTTGTTTTCCGGCTAGCATAGCAACCTCATAACCCTACAGTGGTATCATAGCCGTTAGTTGCCTCATTATACTTTCGGGTGTGTGCATATGGAGATATACATGGTTTTGGATTAATCTCTGATCATGGTTCGTGATCTTGCCACGTTGGTATTGTAACGATCTACTCGTACCGGTCGGGATTCCGCCATCCGAGTTAAGTGATACATGTAAACCCAATTACGGTGAGTTGGAGATCATTAAGATTGATCGAATCGGACCTAGGTCAAGTTCCAAGCGCATGAGATGCGGAGGCGGCGGCGGATAGGATCCGCCGTCGGAGGGAATTTTGTAGAAAAGTGTTGTTCGGTAAAATGGCCATAACTTTTGCATACGACCTCGGAACGAGAAAAACCTTAAACGAAAATCGTGCGCCGGAAAATTTCCCTCTGGAAAACCTTTGGCAATTTTGGCGAAAATTAGATTTGTGAAATTCGGTCTAGAAAATTGAGTTTTTGGCGTTTTAAGTTTAGACATCGGAATTGGTTAACTCTGTTTTGCAGGTATTAATGATTGGTATAGCCCTTATGTGTATGTGATGCATGTATGTAATTAATTCATGGCTTGCACGTCATGATTAAGACAATATGGCTAGAGCCATAGATATTATCAATTCATATGTAATGGCCTCCGTGCCAATCTGTGATGATCCTACGACTATGTAATTTTATTTCACTATGTTACAGTAGTGATAGATAGTCTTGGTGGACTCATCATGGAGGATGACATACTTCAATCATGGAGATGGTGATCACCATGATGAACAGATTGGTGGAGATGGAGATCTCCAAAGGAACAATGGGCTATACCAAGTCAAATCAGTGTTTATGTCGTTCTTACGATATTCTACTTTCACGTGCGATAATGTTTTTGTCTACATATGCGGTAGTGAAGTACAACGATCCCTCAGCAATGTTTAAGTTGTAATGCTTCCCCAAACCTTGCACTGTCACGTGTCTCTCACATCAAGAAGAAGGGAATGTCAAAACACCTAGGGGGATTCACCTTGCTGAATCTGAAGAAGGGTCGAAGGAAACTCAACGTGAAGCAATTCGGTGGACTTGCCAACATGGCAGAGAGATCTCTCCCTCTGTTCGGCTAAATCGCCCGAAGGAGAGAAGAAGGGAGAAAGCAGCCGGCGGTGCTGGCACGGGGCACACTGGCGGTGGGGGGGGACTTTGCGAGGAGCGGCGCGGAGCAGGCGATCTGGTGGCGCGGGCTAGGGCGAGTGGAGGAGAGAGTGGCGGCGAAAAGATATCAGCGGTGTACGGATTGCGAGTCGCTGAACCGAGGAGGAAAAGGCAGGTTTCAAAAACATATGCGCTTTGTTAGTTCACGACGTACGCTCCGTCATGACCGATGGGCGCTAGGGTCCAACGTTCGTCACCCTAACAGTAAGGATCCAGAGAGCTCCCACACGCGACGGACGCGTTTGACGCTCAAGCGACGGACGCTAGGGAGCATCTGTCGCCCAAACAGAGAAGGACCAGAGAGCTCCATGGGGCACCAGACGCGTCTGACGCCTTAGCGACGGATGCTAGGGAGCGTCTGTCGCCCCTTAGTGGAGCGACTTTAGTATATGGACGATTGCGACGGACGCTGAGGCATGGAGGGTCGAGCATCCGTCGGCAGCGTCCGACGGTGTTTTGCAAAAGATTTTTCAAATCTCATTTTTAACCCTTTTTCCCAACCAAGTCCTAATCCCAATAAGAAGCAAATAACACATGATTGGACTTGATATGAGAACCATCTCTCAAACTCTCATTTTCAAATAGTTTGCCATAGGCTTTAACTCTAGTTTTTAGTTCAAAGTATTCGAATGGGAGCTCCAAGGAGACACCATAGGGCCACAAGAGGGGTATAGTCATGACTTGAGCTTGGAATGCTCCCCCTAAGTGGTGAACCTAGCGGATGCTCAAACTTAACCAAAAATAAACAACAAGCAACAAATGCAAATGCTATGCATTACTTGGAAATTGAATCTAGGTTGCTTGCAAGTTTGAACCACGGTTAGACTTCTTCACATGTTTTAAGGACGGTTATTCTAACCGCGTTATCCAAGCCTGTGTGCATTATTAAATTATCATGATATATTACACATGATGCATGGCTGGTTCACACAAGATCATTTTTTAGTGAAGTTAGAGTGATCAAGCACATTTAACTCGCTTCTCAACCTACAAAAGGTTGTTTCATTGAGTGGTTTTGTGAAGATATCCGTCAATTGATCTTTGCTCTTAACTCCCACTACTGATATGTCTTTCCTAGCCACATGATCTCTAAGAAAGTGATGGTGAATATCTATGTGCTTGGTGCGATAGTGTTGAACCGGGTTGTTTGCAAGTTTTACGACGCTTTCATTATCACACAAGAGTGGAACTTCTTTTAAGGTAACACTGTAATCTCGGAGAGTTTGTGTCATGTATATGATTTGTGCACAACTTGCTCCCATGGCTATGTATTCCGCCTCGGCGGTAGACAATGCCACACTATTTTGCTTCCTCCGGAGGTACTCTTCCTATCAACCTTACACCCGGCATAATCCGAATCGGAATAGCCAACTATTTGGAAGGGAGCCCCTTTGGGATACCAAAGGCCAATGCTAGAGGTGTACCTTATGTACCTTAGGATTCTTTTTACAACACTTAAGTGTGAAACCTTGCACACATACACACACTAAACATGATATCTGACCTAGATGCGGTGAGGTAAAGTAAACTACCAATCATCGAGCGATAAAGAGTTTGGTTGATCGGTTTACCTCCCTCATAGGGGTCGAGATGCCCATTAGTAGGCATTGGGGTCTTGATTGGCTTGCAATCCTCCATCTTGAATTTCTTGAGTACATCATGAGTGTACTTCTCTTGAGATATGAAGGTGTCCTCCCTCAATTGCTTCACCTAAAAGCCAAGGAAGAAGGTGAGCTCGCCAATCATCGACATCTCGAACTCCTTGGACATCAAGTCACCAAACTCCTTGCAATGATCTTGGTTTGTTGACCCAAATATAATGTCATTGACATATACTTGGCAAACAAAGATCTCTCCATCAAGCTTCTTAGTGAATAGTGTATTATCAACTTTCCTGATCTTGAATACCTTCTTGAGTAGGAAGTCCCTTAGCCTCTCATACCAAGCATGGGGTGCTTGCTTCAATCCATAGAGCGACTTGGACAACCTATACACATGATTAGGACAAGTTGGGTCTTCAAACCTGGTAGGTTGTGAGACATGAACAAGTTCATTAATGAAACCATTTAAGAAGGCACTCTTCACATCCATTTGAAATAGTTTCATTTTGTGATGTGAAACATATGCCAAAAGGATACGTATGGCTTCTAGTCTTGCAACCGGGGCAAAGGTCTCTCCAAAATCCAAACCTTCAACTTGAGAGAACCCCTTTGCCACCAATTCTTCCTTGTTCCTCACAACCATGCCTTGATCATCTTTCTTGTTCTGAAACACCCACTTGGTGCCAATGGTTCTTGCTCCTTTGGGCTTCTCTACTAGTGTCCACACTTCGTTCCGGGTGAAGTTGTTGAGCTCTTCATGCATGGCTTCTATTCTAGATCGAGTTGTTACCCACCTTGATAGACTCCCTATGATAAGGTCTTGTGGATGAGCTTGAAGCATAGGTGTAGATCTTCTATTCATCTCTTGAGGAGGGGGATGTGGTGCATCAACATTTTGAGTTTCCGCCTCGGCTTGATCTTGAGGGATGAAGGTATCTTCTTGTGCATCCCTCACTTGTTCTTCATCAACTTGAGGCGTGTGAGGTGGAGAAGGCACTTGATTTGCCTCATCTTCAATTTCTTCCACCTCTTGCGGGTTGATGGCACCAACCGACATGTTCTTCATAGCCTCCCTCATGGGTTCATCAACTACATCATCAAGATTCTCAAGCGCTCCTTGGGAGCCATTAGTTTCATCAAACTCTAAGTCATATGTTTCTTCAACTAAGCCGGTGGCTTTGTTAAATACACGGTATGCCTTGGATTTAAGCGAATAACCAAGAAGGAAACCAATGTCACAACGCCTTTGGAACTTGCCCAAGGGTTGATGCTTCTTGTAGATGTACAATTTGCATCCAAACACTCGGAAAAATGATATATCCGGTTTCTTCCCATTCACAAGCTCATAGGGTGTCTTCTTGAGAAGCCTTTGGACAAATAGTTGGTTGGCCGCATAGCATGCGGTGTTGATTGCTTTGGCCCAAAACTTCTCGAGGGTATTGTACTCATCAAGTATAGATCTAGCAAGAGTGATTAGATTATGATTCTTCCTCTCTACAACACCATTTTGTTGTGGGGTATATGTGGCGAAGACCTCATGCTTGATCCCAACTTCATCACAATAGTCTTCAATCTTGGTGTTCACAAACTCGGTGCCATTGTCACTTCTAATCTTCTTGATCTTCACATCAAATTAATTTTGAGCTCTAGTTGCAAACTTCTTGAATATGCCTTGTGTTTCTCCCTTGTCTTGAAAAAAGAATACCCAAGTGTACCTAGAGTAGTCATTAACTACCACCAAGTAAAAGAGATTGCCTCCAAGGCTAGCATAGGTGGTAGGTCCAAATAGATCCATGTGGAGTAGCTCTAGGGCTCTTGAGGTTGACATGAAAGCTTTTGTTGGATGAGTGTTTGCCACTTGCTTGCCGGCTTGACATGCACTACACAATTTATCCTTCTCAAACACAACATCCTTGATTCCTCTAACCATCTACTTCTTGACAAGTTTCTTCAAGGTTGACATGCCCACATGTTCTAATCTTCTATGCCATAACCAACCCAAAGAATTCTTGGAGAATAGAAAAGTATGCAAACTAGCTTTATTGGAGGTGAAGTCCACTAGATAGAGGTTATTGTGCCAGAATCTCTTGAATATCAATGACTTGTCATCTTCCTTAGTCACAACCACCTCACTTGGAGTGAATAGACAATGAAAACGAAGATCACATAGTTGACCAACCGAAAGCAAGTTGAAACTCAATGATTTACTAGCAAGACATTGGATATAGATTCATCATTGGAGATAGCCACTTTTCCAAGCCCTTGAACTTTTCCCTTTGAATTGTCCCCAAAAGTAATCTAGTCTTGACTTGCACAATCTTCATCTAGTGTACTGAACATCCGGGGATCACCGGTCATATGTTGAGTGCAACCACTATCAATCACCCAATGAATTCCACCGGTCTTGTAGTTCACCTACACACAAGCAACTTGGAGTTAAGCTTGTTGTTTGGGAACACACACTTGGCGAGGTCCCATAGCCTTGTCAACCAACTCCTTAGCAATCCATAACACTCTAGGCTTGTTCTTCATTTTAGGACCAAGAAACACCACAAGTGGTCTACCCTTGGATTCCTTGTTGATGACACAGTGTGCATCATGAGAAAATGGCCTTGTGTTCTTGGGCAAGGTATTGGGTGGTGGAGTCTTACAATCATAAGCAAAATGACCAACTTGACCACACTCAAAGCATCTTCTAGGCTTGGGCTTTGGCTTGTCATAGTTGTTGTTCATGACCTTGTTCTTGTAGTAGTTCTTTGCTTCCATCTTGACTTTGGCCTTCATTACTTGATTCTCCTTGAAACCAACACCCATCTTGTCATTCTTCATGATCGTGTTCATCAACAGCTCACTTTGAAGGTTGTGGCCCTTGGTGAACTTCTCCATTCCACTTGCAAGTTTTATCTTGTCATTCTTGAGCTTTGCATTTTCTTCTTTAAGTGTGTTGATCAAGGTGATAGCATCCTTGTCATCTTTCTTGGCCAACTTTATGGTGAATGGCTTGTTTGCCTTGAGGTTGATTAGCTCCTCCTTGAGCTTTGAGTTCTCTTCCCTCATCTTCACATAGTCATCATACTTGTCGGCCTCAACTACCTTCTTGCCTTTGCACTTAGCATTTGGCTCACTAGCAACTTCATCAAGCAAGTCCTCACAAGAAGTAGCTATATCACACTTAACAACCGGGTTAATAGCAACATGTGTAGCAAGATCATTTGTAAGCAATTCATTAGCTATCACAAGTGTGTCATGTTCATTTCTCACTTGGTTGTAGTCATCTTTTATCAAGTTATGCCTTGTATGGAGCTCTTGTGTTGACCTCTCAAGCTTATCATGTTTCTCATTTGCTTGCTTGAGTGAGGGTTTGAGCTCCCTAGTGCTAGATGTGAGAGAATTGATCTCAAGCTTCAAATCATCATTAACACTAGACAAGGCATCAAGCTTAGCATGCAAGTTTTCTTTGACCTCAAGTAGTTTTCCATTTTTACCTTTCTACTTTATTATGATTTTAGAATATTTGTTGCAAATTTTAATTAGCTCATCATAGGATAGTGTGTCTTCATCATCACTATCACTACCACTTGAGTCACCACTATCATCATCATCCTATTTTTGTACCTTCTTGTCACCTTTAGCCATGAGGCATAGGTGTGTAGAGGATGAGCCCGATGATGAAGGAGGAGGTGGCGGTGGAGTAGAAGAACCAATCACTAATGCGGCCACCTTCTCATCTTCACTTTCACTATCGGATGGATCACTTGAATCCTCAATGTCGGTGAGCCAATCACCAACAATATAAGCCTTGCCACCCTTCTTCTTCTTGTGGAAGTCAAAGTTCTTCTTTTTCTTGTAAGGATTGTCTTGCTTCTTGTCATCATCACTTGAACCATCTTGTGCACCCTTCTTGTTCTTGTAGTTCTTGAACTTCTTGTTCTTGAACTTGTCTTTATTCTCTTCGGTGCATGTATGAGCTAGATGACCAAGAATGCCACAATTGTAGCACTTCATTTGGGAGATTGGCTTCCTTGAAGAGCTTGTGAAGAATTTCTTGTTCTTTGAGTCAAACTTGACTCCATTATTGTTTAGCCTCTTCAACATCTTGGTGGTCTTCTTCACCATGAGAGCGATGTTGTCTTCATCTTCATCATCACTTGAGTCCTCAACCACCAATTGGATCTTGCATTTTTCCTTGGTGGAGGCTTTGAGGGCCAAGTCCTTCTTCTCCTCTTTCTCTTTGTCTTTCTTCTTGGAGGAGGATGAAGAACCGCCATCATCGATCTTCATGTACATCTCATGAGCATTGATCTCTCCCAACACTTGTGTTGGTGTAGATGTTGAGAGATCGCCTTGGTGAAGAACGGTGACGATGTGGCCATACTTGTCAATTGGCAAGACACAAAGAATCTTGCGCACCACATCCGGCAGAGATATTTGGGTGAGCCCAAGTCCGGAGGCAGAGGCTCGGATTGTCTGCCCATGTTCAATAATGAATGGTAGACTGTCCGCAGGTATTGCCAGACTGTTTGCATGCCAAAATGCCAGAAACCGACTGTTGGGGAGGCTGCTGGAGCGCTTCCCGCACTGTCCGCGGGTCCTCCCGAAAAACCTCAATAGAACTAGCAGCAACACTGTTGGTCGGCAGGGATCAACGATGGACAGTCCGCGACTTGGCGTCGGACATTCCGAGACTGTCTAGGAAAATTAGCCCGATCCCGATCGCCGGACTGTCCGCGGTCAGGCCCGGACTGTACGCGGCTACTTGCACAGAGGCAATTTTGGGACGATTTTGAATCGCCTCCCCCAAAATCTTCACCAAATCTTCACCAATAGCCACCAAAATTTGTGGGCATGACCCCAAGGCTATGGAGGAGCTATCCCGAAGAAATCATCGCTCAATTTGGATCGAATCAATGGGAACAAACATGTTTCGGGAAGAATGCTCAAGAACAAGAACACAAACTTGAAATCGCCCGATCTATGTGCACATGAGGTTTGGGGTAAAACCCTTTGGTGCAAATGATCCTCTCACGTTTCCGCACAAAATGATTCAAACAAAATCAAGAGAACCGCCCTCAATCAAAAGTTATCATCTCATGATCATAGAGGGTTAAAGGAGAGCAAAAACAAGAATGCAAATAAATCAAGCAATCGAAGACACAATCATGAAATCAAAGCCACCATGGCATATTGAGGGTAAGGCCTCCGATTCCTGTACAAAAGCGTTTACATGTGTTTCATGAATCAACCGGAAAATCAACTCATGGACCTTTAAGTAAGAACTAGAGAGAGAGAGAGCTAGAGACTGTAGAGAAAGGAATGAGAGAGGTTGGAGAGGTGAAGGGTTAGCAGCCTTCATCCACTACTTAACGACGCTTGGACCTTTCCAATTCGCCCCCTAGATACATGACCGAATTACCTAGTCTTGAGACATTGTAATCCAAGTCGGAGATATTTTCGTCGAATCTTGATCGGATGGCCTCGCTTCTTACCTGGACTTGTCGTTGTTGACACCTCTTAAGTATCAATTCTAAGTGTCAACTAAGCAGAAGAAAGGATATATTTGCAACACCCCACCTAGACATAGGGTTTTAACTAACAAAATTCTAGAAGTTTTGGTGTTTATCTGTTTCTGCAGGGAGACAACTGCAAAAGAGCAAAAGAGGCCCACAAGTAAGGATTACATAGACACATAACACCTACGTACGAAAAAGAGTAATCTAGAAGACTCCAGAACCACCCCGAGGAAGGAGGGGCCCACCTGTCAGCAGAGTAGGGTGGACGCCCACCCCCTAGGGCGGCCGCCCTGGCCGGGCCTAGAGCCAATGAGGCTAGCCTCGTGGATTAGGGTTCCACTGCCTTTGAGGATCAATCTAAACCCTCCATTAAGGTCGGTTTGATCCGACGACTGAAGATCATTTGAGGGGTGTCGGATACCTAGAAATAGGGTACCCAATTTACCAGACTCCACAAAAACAAAATCACCATCGGGGGCTCTTCCGCCTCTCCTGAGCTAAGAGGGCGTCATCCGTGACGTCATCAACCCTTGGGGGCTCTTCCGCCTCGCCCGAGCCAAGATGGCATCATTCGTGACGTCATCAACCCTCGGGGACTCCTCCGCCTCGCCCGAGCCAAGGTGGCGTCATCCGTGATGTCATCAACCCTCGGGGGCTCTTCCGCCTCGCCCGAGCCAAGGTGGCATCATCCGAGACATCATCAACCCTCGGGGGCTCTTTCGCCCCGTCCGAGCCAGGGAGACGTCACCCGTGATGTCCCTCACCTTCATAGATCTCACCGCCATCAACAGCCTAGGATGCCCTAGTCCATATAGTCAAAAGGTCCACAGTACCCTCCGTCCTCAGGGATGGGGTTCAAGGCATGAGTCGCCATGCCAACCTCTGTTCACCCTGCGGTACAAGGTCCTGTGCTGCCTAACCGGCGACTTCTGCGCACTACATCCGCGCCATGCCTCCGACGGACACTCCAACAGGGATTAGGGCGTCATCAGCCCTTTATGACGGAATGCGGGGGTGCCCGGTCCTGTGCGACCAGTCCCAGCCCATGCCCAGGTAAGGGAACAACGGAGTTCCCGGTCACAAGACACATAGCTACAGCACAACAAGGATGAACAGGACTTGGACATGTATCTACTGGCACAATCTTCCTCAGGAAGGAAGACAGAATGAAGACAAAGCTCCCCCTCGGTAGCAGCCCAAGCCAGGCCCACGTTCACTCCCCCTCTCTCTAATGTACTCCTCCATCTCTCCCTACGTATAAAGGGAGAGAATGGACCTCCAATCTCTCTCTCTCGACATACAAACATTCATTCACGCACACTCAAACTCGCATACACGCGAGCACACACCAGAACCAAGAACCTCATACGCATGAGACCTGGGAACCGCCTTCCCTCTCTCACCAAAGCTTGTAGCTCCCCTCTACGAGCTCTCCGCGTTCGGTAATACAACTCCGCAACACACTGGATGTAGGGCGTTCGTGCCTGAACCAGTATAAACCTCTGTGTTCTCCGAGCGTAACCATCCGAACTCCGACACGCATAGAAATTTACTCGTTGGTCGTCTAGACCCCGCCATTTTAGACACCGATAGTTGGTGCGCCAGGTAGGGGACCTTTGCGTGTCACCCGTATTTTCGAGTTTCAGATGGCTGATCGCCACGTTGATTTCGCTCCGGGATCCATTGTTCATTTTGGTAGCCTGGACTTCCAGTGCCACGAGCAGGGGGCCGACCTGGCTCTCCGTCGCCCTACGACATCCTCCGAGTTAGCCATGGACGCCATCACCGCATCCATGGCCCACCTCCATCTGTCTCCCTCCGGGGAACAAGCTGCTCGTGGGGCGGTCATCCCACGGGCTGATTATCCTCAGTTCGAGCGCCAGCTCGACATGCTCATGGGACCCCAGCCGACTCGGGAGTCCTTGCACAACCTCTACTCCGCGTTCGCCAATACGGCAGCGCAGGTCGCGGGCGGGGGGGGGGGGGGCAGATGCTCTTTTCCAGGCACAACACACCCGTTCACGACGTGGGGCGATCCGTGGTTCCTAGACCCCCGATGGCTGAACCTCGGGAGGCCCGGTGGCTCAGGACGGAGACCCGAGAAAGGACAGCGACGGCCAGTCTGCAGGCACCTCCCTGACGTCGTCGTGACCTATACACCGGTCGGAAAGGCGATCGGCGTGACCTCCCGTTCCAGCGAGGCAAAGGGCAGGCCACGATGCGGCTGCGACGACGTGGTCGCATCGGCGGATCGTGGGCCTCCTTTTCCTCCCCACGGCGGGAGGAAGAGAGGCAACTATGATGACATCCTCACCAATCTGTGCCCATGCCACAGCGTGCCGGTCAGACACACCCTTCAGCAGTGTGACAAGATGGCTAGTTATCTCTCAATCATCGAAAACAGGGGCAGGGGTCGCAACAACCTTTCCCCCCTGAGGACAAATGCCTCATGATTTTCGGCGATTTGGGGACCGGATACCACAAGTGTCGGCAGGAGTAGGAGCGGCGCGAGGTCTTCACGGCCATCCCGACTGCCCCTGTCTTCCTCGACTGGTCGGAGACCGACATCACGTTCGGGCAACGCGACCACCCGAAACACATCACCCATCCGGGACGCTATCCACTTATCGTGGACCCAATCATAGGGGGGCATACGCTTCACTAAGGTATTGATGGATGGGGCAGTGACCTCAACATCATGTTCTACAACGCCTTGAGGCCCTAAAGGTACCTCGGGAAAAACTTCGCCTGGAGGGGTTGCCTTCCATGGAATCATCCCCGGGAAGCCTTCCATAACCCTCGGGCAGGTTGACTTGCCCGTTACATTTGGGGAGTCGGATAACTTCCAGACGGAGCTCCTCACCTTCGAGGTCGCTCACTACCACGCGCCCTGCCACGCGATGCTGGGAAGGCCGTGCTACGCGAAGTTCATGTCCATTCCGAACTACACCTATCTCAAGATCAAAATGCCAGGGCCTCACGAGGTCATCACGGTCACCTCCGAGCTTGCGGAGGCGTACCAGTGCGACGTGGACAGTTGCGAGAAGGTAATGTCTGCGGCACGATGCCCGAAGCTGGCGGCGGCGGCCGAGGCCGCGAGCAACGAGAGAGTCGACTCTAAGGGCACGGGAAACTTCACCACCCTAGAAGGGGTAAAAGAAATCTTACTTGATCCGTCCAAGACGGACGACCGAGTGCTGCGCATTAGCGCTTCCCTAGATCCGGAACAGGAATCGGCGCTTGTCAATTTTCTCCGCACGAATGGCGATATTTTCGCATGGAGCCTGACGGACGTTCCGGGCATACCGAGAGACATGGCCGAGCACGCTTTGATGATTCAATCTGGGGCCCAGCCGGTGAAGCAACGCCTGCGCCATTTCAATGAGGAGAAGCGGCGGGCCATCGGGGAGGAGCTCCACAAACTTCTGGCGGCAGGATTCATCAAAGAGGTATTCCATCCCGAATGGTTATCTAATCCAGTGCTAGTTAAGAAGAAGAGCAGAAAATGGAGAATGTGCATAGATTACACTAGCCGAACAAGGCATGCGGCAAGGACCCGTACCCTCTGCCACGTATCGATCAAATCGTCGATTCCACCTCGGGGTGCGAAACACTTTCGTTCCTCAACGCATCCTCCGGTTACCACCAAATCCAGATGAAGGAGTCCGATCAGCTCGCGACATCCTTCATCACGTCGTTTGGCTCTTTCTGCTATGTCACTATGCCATTCGGACTCAGGAACGCGGGTGCCACGTACCAGCGGTGCATGCGCTCGGTTTTTGGGAAACTCATTGGCACGATAGTTGAGGCGTATGTGGACGACATCGTGGTGAAGTCCAAGCGGACAGGAACCATGGTCGCAGACCTCGAGGCAGCGTTCAGGGCTATGAGACTCAAGCCCATCAAGCTCAATCCCGAGAAGTGCGTGTTCGGGGTGCCGCGCGGCATGCTTCTCGGCTTCATTGTCTCCGAGCGTGGCATCGAGGTCAATCCCGATGGGAGCAATCTGCAACGTGAAGGGGGTGCAGCGGGTCATGGGATGCCTTGCGTCTTTGAGCCGTTGCATCTCGCACCTTGGCGAACGAGGCCTCCCCCTTTACCGACTTCTCAAGAAGACCAAACACTTCACCTGGACCCCCGAGGCGCAGGAGGCCCTGGACAAGCTCAAGGCGATCCTCACAAGCGCACCCATCCTCATTCTTCCAATGCTGCACGAGGACCTTCTCCTATACATAGCCGCCAACACCCAGGTGGTGAGCTCCGTCATCGTCGTCGAAAGGGAGGAGGAGGGACACGCGCTAAAGGTCCAGCGACCGGTATACTTCATCAGCGAGGTACTATCTGAGACCAAGACCAGGTACCCTCAAATCCAGAAGCTCCTTTATGCGGTTCTCATCACACGGAGAAATCTGGCCCACTATTTCGACGGCCACCACGTCACCGTCGTGTCATCCTACCCCCTCGGGGAGGTGATACAGAGCCGCGAGGCTACGGGGAGGGTGGCGAAGTGGGGAATGGAGCTCATGGGGGAGTTTATCTCTTATGCACCATGGATGGCCATCAAATCTTAGGTCCTCGCGGATTTCATCGCCGAGTGGACCGAGATCCAGCTGACACCGGCGGTGGAGAACCAGGAGTTCTGGGTAATATATTTCGACGGATCATTGATGAAGACTGGTACCGTCGCCGGCCTGGTTTTCGTCTCCCCGCTAGGGGTCCAGCTCCGTATGTTCTTCCGGACGTCTAACAACGTCGCGGAATACGAGGCCTACATAGCAACGGAGTTGGGTATCAAAAGGCTCGACGTGCAAGGTGACTCCCAGCTCATAGTCGAGCAGGTCATGAAGGAGTCAAACTGCCATGACCCAAAGATGATAGCATATTGCCAGGCGGTCCGCCGCCTGGAGGAAACAATTGACGGTCTGGAGCTCAACCACGTCGCCAGAAGATACAATGAGGCGGCGGACGAGCTCGCGAAGCTAGCTTCCAGTCGGGGTACGGTCCCGCCCGAAGTCTTCGCCAGCGACCTTCACAGGTGTTGACACAAATTGTGGAACAAAGGATAAACCGCAAGCGCACAGTTGTCAGGGTAGCTTTCACCCGAGAGTATTCCAGGGTATCGAATCCACGGGGAACGTGAAGTGTACTTAACAAAGAACTAAGTTCATCCTATGATGACACAAGGGGTTTATGATAGGTTGGGTAGAGAGGATCTTCTATGGTTATGAAACTAGCAAGGTAAGGTAAGATACAAAGGTTGTTCACTTCGGGCCACTAGGCCGCTTAGCAATGGAAAGGGATGAGAAGGGTGCTAAAACGCCAAGCACAAGAAGGCCTACGTTTTAAGAACTTGGCCGAACATGGTGGGATCAAAGCCTAGATAGGTCTGTCACCCCTACTAGGTACCACAAACAAACCGTTGGACAAGCCGCAGACACAGGTGAGCGTATAGCCTAGACACCACGTCTAGACTATATCTTACTACTCTAATCCGGATCCTGGTGAAATTGATTAGAGTACCGGTTTTAGGGCGGTGAACCAATGAACAACTAAAGTAAATACTTTACCTGAACTAAAGATCAATTACCATAAAAGAATCTCAAATGCAGACTTACAAAAGAGAAGACCGCATCCGCTGAGGTACAGCTCGGAGAAGACGCCAGACAGGCCCTGCTCTCCTCCAGACTCTCCTCACTCTCTCCCTATTTTCTATGCTACTAGTAGAATAGGGCTTCGCCTTGTAGAGAGAGTAGCTCCTCCTCGGTGTGTCTTGAATGAGAGGGAGTGAGGGGGTATTTATAGTGGAGAGGTGGAGTAGGGGCTACTCTGGTGCCACCTCATCAATCCGCGTGATGTTGTTTGGCCTCCCTTAGATCAAAACCGTCATTGAACCTGCGGCTAGGATGCTCCAAGGGCATGCAACCGACTTGTGTAGGTCGGTGGTGAAGTCCACCACGTGCTGGAGTTGAAAACCGGGCAAGAACCGGATCCTAAGGTGGTGAACCGGACCTGAACCGGTGCACTGTGCGCTGTTTTCTGTTAACTACAGAGGAATCCGGGAGCTAGCCAGCTGAACCGGCCGGTCCAAGCGGTCCAACCGCGCCAAGACCACGCGGACTGGTCAACCGCCTCTCTGCGCCAATGGGCGTGCGCCACGTGGCCATCCGGGCCGGCCGGATGCGCCCGCCCGCGCTCCAGCGTCTGAGTGCACTCGGCCACACGTGGGAGTCCCTGCTGTGGGGCCCACCTGCCCGCCTTGGTCCCCTGCCTGGGTGGCCGCGCATGCTGTGGCGAGGCCCACCTATCCCGCCTGGGCGTCGGTCCCTTGCTGGGTGGCAGCGGCTGCTACGGCGGGGCCCACCTGCCTGTCGCCGTTAGTGCCCTGGGTGGTGACGTCAGGATGACGTCAGCATCCCTTTTACTTTGCAATTATCTTTTGATTCCGGGCTCCAAACGTAGCAAACAATATATTCATTTTAATCGTCTCGACGAGCCCGTTGCAATGGTGTACTCAAATTCATCATTTGATATACTTTTATATGATGATATTCATTACCTGCACTTAAATAGTCAAGGGACATGTGGAACTGGTTATTGGCTATAATATGTTCATGTTATGTTTGTTTTCCTTTGAATATGAGGATGTTGACGGTATTTTGATGGTGACAAAATGACTCATAATTACCGTCAACAAGATCCCCCATACTTACTTCTTTGCTCGTCCTCGAGTAAAGGTTAAAAGCTAACATGACTATAACATTATTAAGGAATATAGCAGGCATAAAGTTTCCTTCAAGACATTTCTTATACAAGTGGGATATTTGGTATTGGCTAACATAAATCCTTGAGAGGTTGAGAAATGGAACAGTTCTCAAAGCAAAGTCATCTTCCCAAATTATTAGTACTTGGAGTTTTTGATAATTTTTTAAAAGAAAGCACATAAGTCAACTTACTCCTCATATAGCACTCTAGATCACTCACAAGGTATATGATTCCTTACCAAGGCATACTATGAGGTTGCCTTCTTTTTATCTTCCTACTTCTAAATGGCTTATGTGGAGCTTAGGTAGGGATATAGAATGTAGCAAACTTACCTTGCATATATTGTAAATTCAAAGTTTGGATCCAAGGAGAGAAGTGTCATACTCTTAGATCAAGATGTGCAAGTGTGTGAAACATGGCAAATGATCAATACTCCTTTGTTTGATAAGGTCTCTCTAACTTATAATTTTTGAGACATAGCTATCTTTTTTTTTCTTTTCTTCATGAGCTTTGATTTGCTCATTATATATATATATATATATAAGAATTGGGACCTTCATGTGTCCCTATATATTTTTTTTCATATTTTTCATGATTTTGCATAGTCTATGTCTCATTTACTAGCACCATAATAGAGAGAATTTTCTATTAGAACATGGAGCATGAACTATGTGGAAAATGAAAGGCATGTTTCTGCGTACTTCCAGTGTAGAAGCAACATATATATGTGGCGTGTATGTGATCTTGATCTTGGGAGCATGATAAGTCTCTCAACAAGGGTCACAAAACTTGACCAAACTCAACACAAAGTATGCAGCTTATGTAGAAAGTTTATATCATGAAAGAGCATGTATGGCTGTGGTAGGAATTTTCTCACTATAGAGGAGTAGTGACATTATGTTTTTATGACATTTTCAAAAATTAATCTCCGAGCGCTTTAAATAGACAGGGTATGAAACATGAGCCAAGAACTATATCACATTAATCAACAACTTAGTCAATATGATTTTTCTATCAAGATATTTTTCCCACTAGCATAAGCATATGCAAGAAGTCAACTTATGATGCTTCATCCTTTCAGAATGTCATAAATCATATTACTTTTCAAAATTTTATTTTCAGTTGCGGGTCTTCTTATTTTATTCGATATTAAAAGAAGAAGAGGGGAAGATTAGCAAACCAGTCAGGAAGTAGGTTGAGAACGTGTGGATGCTGATTGGTGGGACCAGGGGTCCATAGTGGGGTCGGCTGACCCCACTTTGGTGCCTCTGGTCATTCTGGTGCCCGCACTTGTGAAGGTTGGGGGGTGGCTGACCCCACCCATACTTCGTTGAAGGTGTACCTAACTTTTTATTCATAGAGAACAAATGTGAAAACACAAAGGACTCTACTAGTGGGACACACCAGCGAGTCAAAATTTATTTGAATGGAGCAAGACATGGAGTGATGTTGGAAAGATAACCATGACTAAGCAAAAGAGGCACAAGGCATAAGAATAAGGGACTAGACAAGTTTTAAGTTAGATCATGGAAAGGTTTGAATTCAATCATGTCTAATTCCTCATGTATTTTATCAGGTTCAAGGAATACTCTTAATCGTTGGCCATTTACCTTGAAGATCTTACCTTCATCATCTTGAAGTGTAATAGCTAGCTCCATGAGGCGAAGTATCGATGACTTGAAATGGCCCTTCCCATTTGCTTCGAAGTTTTCCATGTCCAAATAACCTTACTCTTGAGTTGAACATGAGTACCTTGTCTCCTGGTTCGAATTCCTTTTTCTTTGTCCTTTTGTCATGCCATCTCTTTGTTCTTTCCTTGTAGATTTTGGCATTGTGGTATGCTTTCTCCCTCCATTGTTCTAATTCTGAAATTTGCATTTTCCTATGCCTTCCTGCAGCTTGTAGATCCATATTCCAATTCTTTATGGCCCAATGTGCTCGAAAATCCAACTCGACCGGGAGGTGACAAGTCTTCCCATATACTATTTGGTATGGTGACATGCCAATGGGTGTCTTGAATGTTGTCCTGTATGCCCATAGTGCATTAGGTAGCTTGTCCCTCCATCTTTTCCCCGTCTCTTCTACTGTCTTCTACAGTATGTTCTTGATTTGTTTGTTGGACGTTTTTGCTTGTCCACTTGTTTGGGGATGGTATGAAGTTGCAACATTGTGTCGGATGCCTTGCTCTTCTAGGAAGCGTCGGAAGCTCCGTTCAATGAAGTGGGAGCCCCCGTCACTTATCACTAGCCTTGGGGTTCCAAACCTTGGAAAGATGGTTTCTTCAAACATCTTTCTTGAGCTTTTGGCATCTGCTACTTTGCATGGCATTACTTCAACCCACTAGGACACATAGTCCACAGCCACTAGGATGTACTCACATCCATGAGACTTTGGAAAAGGTCCCATGAAGTCAATGCCCCATACGTCAAAGAGCTTCACTTGAAGGTTGTTTGTCAGTGGCATTGCATCTCGAGCATTGATGTTCCCATGCTTCTGGCACCTCCCACATCTCTTGATGAAGTTCTTTGTATCTTCATACATGGTTGGCCAGAAGAAACAATTTTGCCAGATCTTTGCATGGGTTCTGAATGCTCCATAGTGCCCTCCATATGGTGCAGCATGACACCTCTCGATGATCTTGAATGATTCTACTTCAGGGACACATTTCCTAAACAGACCATCATTGCAGACTCTATACAGGTAAGGATCATCCCAGAGATGTACTCGACTATCTTGTATGAGCTTTTTCTTGTTTTCTCCTGGTGGTACTTGTCCTGCAACCATAAAGTTCACAATACTCGCGTACCATGGGCTGGAGTCCGTGATCTTGAGGAGCATGTTGTCCCTTAAGAAGTCATTGATCGGCAAATCCTGTGCATCTTGGAAATGCATTCTGGACAAGTGATCGGCTACAGAATTTTCTACTCCTTTTTTATCTTTTATTTCCAAATCAAATTCTTGGAGTAGCAAGATCCATCTTATTAACCGTGGTTTAGCATCTTTCTTAGTGAGCAAGTATTTTAAGGCAGCATGATCGGTATAAATAATAATCTTTGCTCCAACTAAGTAAGATCTAAATTTGTCAATAGCAAACACAACAGCAAGGAGCTCTTTTTCAGTTGTTGCATAATTAAGTTGAGCTCCTGCCAAAGTTTTGCTAGCATATGAAATTGCATGATGCTTTTTATCTTTTGTTTGGCCAAGAACGGCACCAACAGCATAATCACTTGCATCACACATTACTTCAAAAGGGAGCGTCCAATCAGGGGGTTGGATGATTGGAGCAGAGATACGTGCTTTCTTGAGAATATAATGAAGGACCGAGAACGGCGACCAGAGAGGGGGTGAATGGGAGCCTAAAATTTCTCTCAAAATATTCGGGCCACTCTTCCCAAAAACCAAACCCAGTTGCTCACCGGCAGTGGAGGAAAACTCACAGGACACCTCCAAGAAGAGTTCTCAACCCCTATGAGAAAGAGGCAAAAACCCCCAAGCAAAACAGCCTAAAATACAGGCGACAGACGCTGGTCAATAGGGCGACGGACGCTGAGAGATCGTCCATCGGCCTTCCAGAAAGCCTTGCAGAGGAGAAACAGACGACAGGGCATCGGACGCTGGTTGCTGGGTGCTCAACCTCCCCCGAGCAACGTGAGCGGAGATTCAAACGAAAACGGAGCAAATGAAAGCTCACCGGCAGTGGAGGAAAACTCACAGGAAACCCCCAAGAAGAGTTCTCAACCCCTATGAGAAAGAGGCAAAAACCCCAAGCAACACAACCCAAAATACAGGCAGCGGACGCTGGTCAATAGGGCGACGGACGCTAGGCGTCGGACGCTGAGAGATCGTCCGTCGGCCTTCCAGAAAGCCTTGCAGAGGAGAAACAGAAGGCAAGGCATCGGACGCTGGTCGACGGACGCTTAGGCAAGCATCCCTTGGCCTTCCAGAGAGCCTGACAGAAGCTGAAGAACTCCCGAGGTGACGGACGGTCGGCGACGGACGCTGTGAAGATCATCCATCGGCTTAACCGAGAGCAAAACAAAACTGCACAGCGCACAAGACGCGACGGACGCTGGGCGACGGACTCTGGAGAGCGTCTGACGCCAAAACTGAAGGACGCCAATAAGCGAGGTGACGGACGCTGACGTCAGCACGTACCAGCGTCCGACGCGAAACCCTCCGAGCGTCCGACGCCCCCTACAAACGCGCAGTAACCGCGAAAATCGTTTTTCTCTCCACCAAATCATTCCAAATCTTGACCAAAAGTTCTCCACTAGAAGCCCAACTTGGTAAGCATGATTCTAGTGCTATGGAGAAGATATCCCGAAGAAATCATCGCTCAATTTGGTGAGAATTAAAGGAAAACAAGGATTTGGGGGGGGGAAGGGGCAAGAACGAAGAACACCGCAAAGAAATAGCCCGATCTACGCACTCGTGAGGTTTGAGGGAAATTCCTTCGGTGAAAAGATGTTCCTCACGAACACGAACAACTTGGTTGAAACGGATTTGCAAGAGCTACTCCCTACAAAGAGAAATCATCTCGGGAAAAGAGGGAGCAAAAGCAAAACGCGAAGAACACAAGCAAAACGGGGAACACGGTCACAAAAGCGAAGCCACCGTGGCTTACGGAGGTTACGGCCTCCGATTCCTCGCAACAATCACAGGTTCTTACACCGGTGACTCGGTGGATCTCAAGCAAGAAGAAGCTAGGGAAGGGAAAACCTAGGAATAGGTGGGAGAGGGAGTAATGCAAGAGATGAGGATACCCCTTCATCCTCTATTTAACGGGGCTTTGGCTATTTCCCAAAGACACCCCTAGATACATGAGTGAACTACCTAGCCTAAGCATTGCAGTCCAAGCTCCGGAAAATATCTTCCTCAATTTGAATGGACGGCCCCGCTTCCTGCCAGGAGTTGCCGTCGCCTCGACGCAACCTCCAGGATTCCGCCACGTGCCATCCCCGCTTCCTCGGAAGCTCTGCCTAGGTTTTGAGGCCCAAACCCAAGAAACCCGCCACCGGTAGCTTTGGGCTCAACTACCGAACCCTGAGTTTTGCGGCCCAAACTCGGAAACCGACGCGGATGGTTCTGAGGCCCAAACCATTAAACCACTCGACGCAAGCCACCTTGTCTTCGCCCGGTCGGACTTCGAGTCCCCTGAGCCTCCGCTCGACTCGCGCGTGCACCGTCTTGACTCGGCCGACTCGGTCTACCTCCATGTCTTCTCGCACTCGCCGGTGCCAATTACTAGCCGCCACGGCTAGTCCGCCAGCGCCCATGGTCCCTCAGTCCGAGCCCCGCTTCCGCCCTTCACCACTCTCAGTCCATCGGCACGGCAAGCCTCTACTCGACCTTCTCCACGCCATTGACCACTGTCACTAGGCATAGCACCTGCACACCACAAGCCGATAGACAAGCACACATTTCTGCTTTCGTAGAGGTTAGGGTAAGCCACTCAAACTGAAACACTCACGTGTTGGTCAATCACTCATCATCAAAGCCGAACATACATGGGTACTTATCCACCATGTGTTCGCAATCTCCCCCTTGATGAGTGCATTGTCAACACAAGTGCATTTCAGATTTGAGCCACAAGGTAAAGCTCTCCAAATGACCAAAAGGCTAAGAAAGCCAAAACGGGGTCACTTGAGAGAAGCAAAACGATACCAATAGAGATGACTTCAAAGCATGATACCAATTAAAAGAGAGGCAAAAATGATACCAATTAAAAGCATCCTTCAAAACACCTCATGACAAAGCCACTTACTAATGCCAAACAAAAGCATATGGGCACTACAAAGCTAGCCCTCAAGAAGAGGCAGAAACGGGCTCAACACCGCTAGCAAGTCCAAGATACCAATCACAAACTCTCAAAGCTCAGAAAACCAATTTAAGCACTAAGGGAGCTCAAAAGATACCAATTGAAACAATTTACGTCCTTAATGCTCAAGAAACAATCGAAACCTGTCGGAGCCAACAAAGCAAGCTAGACCCTCCAGAAGAGGCAAAGGCTCAACACATCTAGCAAAAGCTCCCCCTGAGCAAGATACCAATTGGAAAACTAAGAGGAGCACTCTCCAGGTCCAAGAAGGGGTGAAAAGAGCCAAACCAAAAAGATACCAATTAAGCTCAAAAAGCACATTTGCTCCCCCTTGGAAGTAGATGGCTGAAAATGGAATGAAATGCACATCTCTCCCCCTTGTTGACACATGTAGCTCATCAAACATCAACAACTCAAGATCCGGCTATAAATGTCATGATGTGCAAAATGAGTGCAAAAGCTTCATACTTAGAGCTAAGACAATGAATAGATGCTCTAAGTGATGTGATCCTGTGATAATAGGAAAAACTCTACGTGCCCAACAAAGACTCAAGTTGAGCTTAAGATCACTTTAGAAGCTATTTTAGAGAGCATATCATGTGAGAGCAAGGAATGGGTATCACCTCCTAGAGACAACGAGACATGACAAACAAGATAGGATCTATCTCAAAGCAATCTCATGTATAGCAAGTAAAACTATCCCTTAGCAAAGTTCATAAAACAAGCCAATGACCCAACTGAATGAGTTTTCCAAATTTCAGAGTTTTGCAGCCAATATTCAGTTTTAGGCACATTTAAGTTGTATGCGAGTGGTTGTCTGCAAAGTGATGCCACTACTTACCAACCGGGCGAAGTCAAAGGACTTGACACACTTGTTTTGGTCATACACGACACCGCTCAAGTATCGACCCATATGGGAAGCAGTCTCGAACACACGGTGAAGTGCTCACAATGCAGACCCAACTCGATCTTTCCAATTCACAAAACAGAGAGCAATTTCAATTTAGATATTAATCAAGGTGCTGAAAGGTAGTGAATGAAACAATGAAGATCCATAGTTACAAGCCATATACAAAGCAGCCAAGAAGGATCTTCAAAAGCCTACTCATGCTAGTGCCATTTCAGAGGTGACATGGGGAATTTAAATTCAGTTTTAAAGCTTTTTTAACTTAGCTCTATTGCATATCATATAGATCAAAAAGTGTCTAAGTTAGGCAACACCATAGACACATAAAGCACCTCAAACAGAGCATAGATTCATTTTATTGGCTATAAGTATGAAGCTTAAAATGAACTATGTCACAAAAGCAAATGAGATACAAAATGCATTGACACCAACTAAACACTAACAAGACACCAATTGAGAAGAAGGACAAAGAAAAGACAAAAAGAACCAAAAAGAACTATAATACACAAAACTTTCCTCCTCTAAAAAGGAAAGAAAACACCCAACTCGCCCTGAAGGCGAGAAAACGCAGCTTGATCCAAAGGCTTAACGAGAATATCCGCAAGCTGGTTTTGGGTCTGGACATGCCGGAGGTCAATGTCGCCCTTCTCGTAGTGATCACGCAAAAAGTGAAAGCGGACCTCAATTTGCTTGGTCTTCGAATGAAGCACGGGATTTTTAGCCACACTAATTGCACTCGTGCTATCACAAAGCAAAGGCACTTTAGTAATCTCAAGACCAAAATCTCTCAAAGTGGCAACATCCAAAGCAATTGAGAGCACCAACTAGCCGCGGCAACGTACTCAGCTTCGCACGTCGACTGTGCCACGCTAGATTGCTTGCGAGAAGACCAAGAAACCAAAGAAGACCCAGAAAACTGGCAAGTCCCAGAAGTGGACTTCCGATCAAGTCGGCAACCAGCAAAGTCGGCGTCAGAATAACCACAAAGCACAAGAGAGGAAGAGCTAGAAAACCAAAGACCAAATTCGGGGGTGAAGCGCAAGTACCTCATGATGCGTTTCACCGCCTGCTTGTGCGAAATCCGTGGGGACGCTTGAAAACGAGCACACAGGTAGACGGCGAACTGAATGTCCGGCCAAGTCGCCGTCAGGTACAGAAGCGGCCCGATCATGCTTCGGTACTCGGTCTGGTCCACCACCTCTCCTTCCTCGTCCGCATCAAAGCCAGTAGTAGTTGACATAGGCATCGAGAGGGGCTTTGCCTCGCCCATGTCAAACTTCTTCAAGATATCCTTTGTGTAATTTCCTTGGTGCACAAACGTCCCTTCTCGGGTTTGCTTGATTTGCAACTCGAGAAAGAAAGTCAACTCTCCCATCATGCTCATCTCAAATTCTCTGCTCATAAGATCTGCAAACTTGGCAACAAGAGCATGAGAAGAACCACCAAACATGATATCATCCACATATATTTGGACAAGGAGAGTGTCTTTGCCTTGCTTGAGGAGAAACAACGTTTTATCTACCGATCCCATTTTAAAGCCCTGCAAGCAAAAAGGTTTTTAGCCTATCATACCATGCTCTAGGTGCTTGTTTCAAACCATACAAAGCTTTGTGAAGATTAAAAACATGGTTTGGAAACTTGGGATTTTCGAAACCGGGAGGTTGTTTAACATAAACTTCCTCCTCTATGTAGCCGTTTAAGAAAGCAATTTTAACGTCCATTTGAAAAAGTTTAAAACCCTTAGAAGCCGCAAAAGCTAGAAGGATTCTAATGGCTTCTAAATGAGCTACGGGAGCAAAGGTTTCCTCATAGTCTATTCCCTCCTTTTTCCAAAAGCCTTAAGCTACCAACCTAGCCTTGTTGTGCACTACCACCCCATCCTCAATTTGTTTGTTTTTGAAAACGCATTTGGTACCTATAGGGTGGCAACTAGGTGGTGGAGGAACTAAGACCCAAACGTGGTTTCGCTCAAAGTTTTCTAACTCCTCATGCATGGCATTAACCCAATTCGGATCCATCAAGGCGTGTCCAACATCTCGGGGCTCAAAAGAAGCGACAAAAGCCGAATGAGCAAAGTGAGAGATATAGGACCTGGACCGCGTGACTCGACGGTCAATGTCGCCGATGATGTTCTCCGGCGGGTGCTGTCGCTGGATGTGGCGTGGAGCCTACCTGTACGAAGTGGCCTTCCCCTCGACAGCAGCTGGAGCTCCCTCAGGTGCAACGGGCACCGACTGAGGAAGCTGCTCGAACGGCCCACATGTAGAGGAAGTAGTAGGATCGGGACCGTGAGCCGAAGTGGACGTCGCAAGGTCAACGGGGGAAGCCGGTGGAGTCGGCTCGGGATCACCCCAATCGGCGTCGTCCTGCTCCTCCTCCATAAAGATGCTAGTGTTCACCTCATCATCACCTGCAAGTTCAAAAGTAGTGGAAACACAGGGCATAGTTTCATCGAAGGTAATCTCACATGTCTCCATCACTCAGTTAGTTTCAAGATTAAGTGCATGATAAGAATGAGAGTGAGTAGAATAACCAAGAAAGATACCGTTAGAAGACCGTGATTCAAATTTATCCAACTTACGGCCCTTTTTGAGGATGAAGCACCTGCACCCAAACACCCGTAGGTGACTTACCTTGGCTGGTCTCCCAAATTGCAGCTCATAAGAAGTCTTCTTCTTGGAAGCTCGGAGGAAAATGCGATTGGAAACATAGCAAGAAGAACTGAGTGCTTCGGTCCAATACCGCCTAGGAGTCCTATGTTCATCGAGGATCGTCCTGTCCATCTCAACAAGGGTCCGATTCTTGCGCTCAACAACACCATTCTGCTGGGGAGTGTGAGGTGAGGAAAACATGTGATCGAGACACAAAGAAGAGCAAAGAGTTGCAAAGTGAGCATTCTTGAATTTTTTGCCATTGTCACTGCGGATAGCTCTCATGGCATTCTTAGATAGCTCATTTTGCAATCTCAAAATCAGATTTCGAACAAGTGGAAAAGCCGCATCCTTACTCTCCAAAAACAACACCAAAGAGTATCTCAAGTAGTCATCAACGACTACAACAACATACCACTTCCCTCCTTCTGACATGACCCGAGCTGGACCAACTGTGTCCATGTGTAAGAGCTCGCCGAGTCGAGTGGTCATGATCTGAGTCACAGGAGGATGGGAAGCGGCAACCATCTTGCCATGCCTGCAAGGATGGCAAACCAAATCCTTCTCGAACTTTAGCTTTGGCAATCCTTCGATAAGGCCCATTGAGCTAGGCCTTACAAGCAAGTCAAAAGACAAATGTCCCAATCTCCTATGCCACTTCCAAAGATCGGAAGAAGAACCGGCAAGAAGACAACGAGAAGGTCCGGAAGAGATAGAAAAATCCGCATGAAAAAACTTCCTGAAGGGTAAAATCCGGCAACCAAGCTCACCCCAAGAGTCCAAAATCCAAGAAAGATTAGGCTTAAAACTCACATCAAAACCGTCATCAAGGAGTTGCAAAACCGAAAGAAGGTTAAAATGCAAATTTCGCAACCAAAGCAACATCCTTGAGGACAAAAGACGAGTTCACTCGGATCGACCCTCGGGAGACAACCTTACCTTTACTCTTGTCCCGAATGTGATATACTCGGTGTGGCGCACGGGGTCGAGACTGGAGAACCACATGGCACTTCCGGTCATATGGCGTGAGCATCCAGAATCCACAAGCCAAGTTTCTTCCAGTCCTCCTTCCTACATCAATAAAAAGACATATGATGAGCAAACGGTGCAACACTGGGGTTAGTAAACTGTGAAGGATACCAGTGTTGTCCCACTGCCCAAAGAATGGGTTAGGAGAAAAACCAAACATCTCCTGCCCCACGGAGGGATAGCGATCACCACGATAGGGAAAACGTGATCCGCTAAAGAAGGGTGGAGTGAAGCCACCGCCACGAGGCCTGTAGTCGTATGGGTCACGACCGGTACCCACGACCACCACATGGTCGCGCCTCCTGAGGCCTGGCACCTTGAGGCATTGCACCTCTAGGCCTAGTAGTGCGCCTCTGAACTTCTGGTTCACGCACCCCAACTGGTGGGTGGTACATGTCCAGGTTGTTCAACTCAAACTGCCTCCGATCATCTCTCTTCCTCCTAAAGCAAAATTCAGCCAAGTTGAGATCTCTCTTCCCTCTCACAATACTCACAGTGGTACCTCATCACACTCTTGGTATGCACTCTCTTGGTGGGTTGGGTGGCTCTAGCTTTCTTAGGAAGGGGATCACTAGAGATGTCGGGTAGTGTGTCAAGTGGGTTCCGAAGGTGATTCGGTTTCACAATCCACACTTGCTTCAATGGAGTGGTTTCGGGTGGTTCCTCAAACACACCATCTCTCACAGATAACTCAGAGGGGTTGGTAGGCTTAGGTGGAGTGAACTTGGGAATTGTAGTGGATTTCTCGCTCTCGCTCAACCCACTACACTCACCGATCTTGCCAAACATCCTATCATCTTTCCCACCTATAGCAAAGACTACTCTTGTGATGCCATCCCTTTTGCATTGGCTAAGAAACATTCCCAGCTGTGGATCCAGACACGAGACCCAGCTCAAGATGGACCGAAGGTATGTGTTTTCCTCCTCGGTACGCATCTTGTCGTGTCTGCACGACGCGATCTCAAACTCCAAAGCCTCAAAGCGATCCGACTCTCTAGTGCTATCTGAGCTGACCTTCTCTAACACAGTGATCCTAGCATCCTTCTGTGCCAGCTCAGAATGCAAGCCTAAGAAAGACTTGCACGCACCAAGTAAGCTAGGCCTAGCCTTCAGCTCACTGACCCCCTCAAATAGAGTGTCATACTTGTCCTGAAGAGTGACAAGATCAGACATGTGGATGGCGCAAGCATCACACTCTACCTCCTCGGTAACCACCACAGACGACTTAGCAAAATCTAGCTCATGGAGCGCGCTAAGGTACTTCGCCTTAAAATTGTTCCTCTCTCTAATCGCATGCTTGAGCACGGAGTCCTGACTCATGTATGTGGCACTCAAAGTCTCAAGCTCGAGGGAGAGGGATTCGATGGTGGGAGTTACCTCGGGTGTTTCAGAGTCGGACTCGGAGTCGGAGTCGTTCTTGCGTTTGCCGACCTTGACTTCTTCAATCGCCATGGTGCAAAAGCCACCGTGCTTAGCGTCAGCGTAGAAGCATAGGCCGTTGAGCTTGTCCTCAACCTTTCCCTTCGACTCATCGTCACTCAAAGAAGAGCCTCCATCGGAGGACAACTCGATGTCGCTGAGGGAGGTGAGGAAGGCTCGATGATCGGCCTTCACCTTGTTAAGAACCTTCTTCGTGGATCTTCAGTGAAATCCACCCTTGGCTTTGTGCTTGCTGTCGAAGCGGTGCTCGTGCTTGTCCTTGCGCTTGGTGAAGTCACCCGCAGCTTTCTTGGGGCAGTTTGCGATGAAGTGATCCTCATCGCCGCAACGGTAGCACCCCTTGGCCGCGCCACCACGTCGTCGGATCAAACGGTTGTTGTGAAACCGTGAGAACTTAGTGATCATGATCTCAGTCACAGGAGGATGGGAAGCAGCAACCATCTTGCCATGCCTGCAAGAATGGCAAACCAAATCCTTCTCGAACTTTAGCTTTGGCAATCCTTAGATAAGGTACATTTAGCTAAGCCTTGGAAGCAAGTCAAAACTCAAATGTCCCAATCTCCTATGCCACTTCCAAAGTTCGGAAGAAGAACCGGCAAGAAGACAACGAGAAGGTCCGGAAGAGATAGAAAAATCCGCACGAAAAACCTCCCCGAAGGGTAAAATCCGGCAAACAAGCTCACCACAAGAGTCCAAAATCCGAGAGAGATTAAGCTTGAAACTCACTTCAAAACAATCATCAAGGAGTTGTGAAACCGAAAGAAGGTTAAAATGCAAATTCGCAACGAAAGCAACATCCTTGAGGACAAAAGAAGAGTTCACTCGGATGGACCCCCGGGAGACAACCTTACCTTTACTCTTGTCCCCGAATGGAATGTACTCGGTGTGGCACACGAGGTCGAGGCTAGAGAACCACTTGGCACTTCCGGTCATATGGCGTGAACATCTGGAATCCACAAGCCAAGTCTCCTCCAGTCCTCCTTCCTCGGATGTGTCGGAGTCGTAGTCGTAGTCGGGGCCATCCTTGCGCTTGCTAACCTTGCCTTCTTCAATCACCATGGTGCAAAAGCCACCGTGCTTGGCGTTGGCGTAGAATCATAGGACGTTGAGCTTGTCCTCAACCTTTCCCTTGGAATCATCATCGCTCGAAGAAGCATCTCCGTCGGAGGAGGCATCGATGTCACTGAGGGAGGCGAGGAAGGCTTGTGCTTGTCCTTGAAGCGGTGCTTGCGCTTGTCCTTGCGCTTGGTGAAGTCGCCCACAGCTTTCTTAGGTTAGTTTGCGATGAAGTGATCCTCATCACCGCAACGGTAGCACCCCTTGGCTCAGCCACCATGCCAACGGTTCAAACGGTTGTTGTGAAACCGTGAGAACTTGGTGATGACCAAAGCCAGCTCATCATCTCCAAGAGCCTCCACTTGCTCCTCTGTCACAGAAATCAAAGACTACGCAAACAAGGAGTGTGAAGGGTCAGAGGAGGAAGAAGACGTACCGCTGGGGCCAGAAACCAACGCCATAGATGGTTTCGACGGGTTTTCAAGCTTGGCCCGGGTCTAGTAGTCAATCTCCGAGGACTTGAGCTTGCTGAATAGCTCGTCCACGGTCAGGGCATCATAGCCTGGTGACTCCTGGATGGCAGCCACCTTCATCTCCCATACCTTCCGATCAAGAGCATGCAAAATCTTGATAGCCATCTCAAGATCATCATAAGGCAAGTTGGTTCGATTGGCACGCATCTTGTTGATGAT
This sequence comes from Microstegium vimineum, assembly GCA_022036555.1. NCBI lineage: Eukaryota > Viridiplantae > Streptophyta > Magnoliopsida > Poales > Poaceae > Microstegium > Microstegium vimineum. The sequence goes on along the minus strand of CM039131.1, from coordinate 13,787,001 downwards.
AGATTGGAAGTGAGTGAACATCCCGTCAACAGATTCGCCGGCCAACTGAGCAAAGTTCTCGTACTCTCTACGGTACGTGTCAAAGAGTCCGGACTTGATCTGAGGGTTGCCCCCATGATATCTCAAGAGTGTTTAGTGAGACTCGAAACCCGCTCAAACTCCAGAAGAGACAGGCAAGAGAAGAGAATGCTACGAGCTCTTGCATTAGATGCATGCTGTGTAACCTGGGCATCGGTGATCCGAGCCTCAAGAACCAGGCAGTTCTCATTCTCACAAATCTCCCAAAACTTCGTATCAAGCCCTTGGAGGTAAGCGGACATGCGCACCTTCCAATAGGCAAAGTTGGTTCCATCGAAGTAAGGAGGTTTACCAACACCTCGCTCCATGTTGCCTTCGCGGATCAAGAACCGTGTAAGGTGGATTGATACTTAACCGGCTCTGATACCAATTGAAGGACCGAGAGCGGTGACCAGAGGGGGGGTGAATGGGAGCCTCAAATTTCTATCAAAATATTCGGGCCACTCTTCCCAAAAACCAAACCTAGTTGCTGGGTGCTCAACCTCCCCCGAGCAACGCGAGCGGAAATTCAGACGAAAACGGAGCAAATGAAAGCTCACTGGCAGTGGAGGAAAACTCACAGGAAACCCCCCAAGAAGAGTTCTCAACCCCTATGAGAAAGAGGCAAAAACCCCAAGCAAAACAACCCAAAATACAGGCGACGGACGCTGGTCAACAGGGCGACGGACGCTGAGAGATCGTCCGTCGGCCTTCCAGAAAGCCTTGCAGAGGAGAAACAGAAGGCAGGGCATCGGATGCTGGTCGACGGACGCTTAGGCGAGCATCCGTCGGCCTTCCAGAGAGCTTGACAGAAGCTGAAGAACTCCCGAGGTGACGGACGGTCGGCGACGGATGCTGTGAAGATCGTCCATCGGCCTAATCGAGAGCAAAACAAAACTGCACAGCGCACAAGACGCGACGGACGCTGGGCGACAGACTCTGGAGAGTGTCTGACGCCAAAACCGAAGGACGCCAATAAGCGAGGCGACGGACGCTGACGTCAGCATGTACCAGCGTCCGTCGCGAAACCCTCGGAGCGTCCGACGCCCCCTACAAACACGTAGTAACCGCGAAAATCGTTTTTCTCTCCACCAAACCTTCCCAAATCTTGACCAAAAGTTCTCCACTAGCAACCCAACTTGGTAGGCATGATTCTAGTGCTATGGAGAAGCTATCCCGAAGAAATCATCGCTCAATTTGGTGAGAATTAAAGGAAAACGAGGATTGAGGGAAATAGCCCCATCTACGCACTCGTGAGGTTTGAGGGAAATTCCTTTGGTGCAAAGATGCTCCTCACGAACACGAACAACTTGGTTCAAACGGATTTGCAAGAGCTACTCCCTACAAAGAGAAATCATCTCGGGAAAAGAGGGAGCAAAAGCAAAACGCGAAGAACACAAGCAAAACGGGGAACACGATCACAAAAGCGAAGCCACCATGGCTTACGGAGGTTACGACCTCCGATTCCTCGCAACAATCACAGGTTCTTACACCGGTTACTCGGTGGAGGAAAACGGAGAAATGAGAGCTCACTGGCAGTGGAGGAAAACTCACCGGAAACCCCGAAAACCAAGTTCTCAACCCCTACGAAAAAGAGGAAAGAATCTAAGCAAAACACCCGAAAACAGTGACCGTCGGACCACTTTGTCAGGACCTCCGGACCATAGCACAAGGTCCGGAGCCTTGGTCAGACAGATCTGAGCAGACCGTCCGACTGGTCCGAGGCCTAGTCCGAAGCCCACCGTTGGACTAGTCTGACGCTTTCCCTTGCTTCCTCAGAGCAATACAGTATGCACCCTAGCTTCGGACTAGCCGTCGGACGCTCACCGTCTGACTATACGCGCTGGTCCGACGCTTTCCTTTGCCTTGCCAAAAATCATGCAGTACGCACCCTTGCTTCGGACTACTCGTCGGACGAGCACCGTCGGACTAAGCAGAGTGGTCCGAAGCTTTTCTCTGCTCAGCAGTTTGCCTGAGCAGGACCACCGGACCAATGGGGTATGGTCCAGAGCCCAAAAGAAAGGTAGTCCGAAGCTTGGACCGACGCTCTTCGCTTCTTGATAGTTACGTTGGTCAAGACCACCGGACCAGTTGCTATGGTTCGGAGCTAAGGGCAAGTCATCCGGAGCTTGGTCCGGAGCTCACGAACAGAGCTGTTGAAACCCACGAAAACGATTTTCACTCCGCCAAATCTTCCCAAAACTCAACTTAATGATCACCAACTGCAACCAAACTTTGTAGGCATGATCCTAGTATAGTTGGGGAGCTATCCCGAAGAAATCATCTCTCAATTTGGCTTAGAGCAACGGGAGGAGAAGAGATTTGGGGAAAACTCAAGAACGAAAAACTCCGCAAAGAAATCGCCCGATCTATGCACTCGTGAGCTTTGAGGAGAAATCCTTCAGTGCAAAGATGCTCCTCACGATTACGAACAACTTGGTTCAAACGGTTTTGCAAGAACTACTCCATAGAGAAAAGTCTCAACTCGGGATCAAAGGAGAGCAAAAAGCAAAACGCGAAGAACACAAGCAAATCGGAGACTCGATCACGAAATCAAAGGCGCCATGGCCTACGGAGGATAAGGCCTCGGATTCCACCAAAAGATCGCAAGTTCTTACAAAGGTTGGTGAGATCAACCTAGGGACCTCATGAACTAGAGAGAGGCTAGAGAGAGATAGTTGGGGCAAATGATTAGGGTTCAAGAGGTGGTATGGGGGATACCCCTTCACCCCCTACTTATCGGGCTTTGGCTATTTCCCAAAGAGGTGGGATGGGGGATACCCCGAGAAGCACCTGTTCTGCCCCGACTCCTGGACTGTCCGGAATTAACCCCGGACTGTCCGCGGTTGGCTGGACAGACACGATTTGGGGGCAATTTTGAATCGCCTACCCCCCCTAGATACAATGGTGAACTACCTAGCCTAAGCATTGTAGTCCAAGCTCCGGAAAATATCTCCCGTATTTTGAATGGACGGCCCCGCTTACTGCTAGGAGTTGTCGTTGCCTCGACGGAACCTCCAGGATTCAGCCACGTGCCATCCCCGCTTCCTCGGAAGCTCCGCCCAGGTTTTGAGGCCCAAACCCGCGAAACCCGCCACCGGTACCTTTCGGCTCAACTACCGAACCCCGAGTTTTGGGGCCCAAACTCGGAAACCGTCCTCGGATAGTTTTCAGGCCCAAACCACCAAACCACTCAACTTGAGCCATCTTGTCCTCGCCCGGTTGGACTCCGAGTCCCACGAGCCTCCGCTCGACCCGCTCGTCCGCCATCTTGACTCGGTCGACTCGGTGCCAAGTACTAGCCACCACAGCTAGTCCGTCGGCGCCCATCGTCCTTCAGTCCGAGCCCCACTTCCGCCCTTCACCGCTCTCAGTCCATCGGCACGATAGGCCTCTACTCGACCTTCTCCACGCCATTGACCACTGTCACTAGCATAGCACCTGCACACCACAAGCCGATAGACAGGCACACATTTGCTTTTGCAAAGAGGTTAGGGTAAGCCACTCAAACTGCAACACTCACGTGTTGGTCAATCACTCATCATCAAAACTAAACATTCATGGGTACTTATCTACCATGTGTTCGCACCAGAGAATAGGGTACCCTAAACACTGCATTTCACAAAAACAAAATTACCCTCGGGAGCTGGCCACCCCGTCCGAGCCAGGGTGACGTCACTACCATCGAGGGCTCCTCTCCCCAAGCAACCAAAATAGCGATACTCCCTCGGAGGATCTTCCGCCTCATCCGAACTAGGATGATGTCATACGTGACGCCATTTTCCCTCGGGGGCCCTTCCGCCTCGTCCGAGTAAGGGAGACGTTATCCGTGACACTTCCACCCTCGGGGGCACTACCGCCCCGTCCGAGCTAGGGCGACGTCATCCGTGACGCCGCCTGCCCTCGGAGGCATCACCACCACGAGTGGCTCATGGCGCCCTAATCCATATAATCAAAAGGTCCCCAGTGCCCCTCGTCCTTAGGGATGGGGCTCCAAGGCATCAACCGCCATGCCTGCCCCTCTATCCTCCCTACGGTACAAGGTCCTGTACTGCCTAACCGATGATTGACGCTCACTATACCTGCGCCATACCTCCGACGGACACTTGAACAGAGATTAAGGCATCATCAACATTGTACGATGGAACGCGGGGGTGCCTGGCCCTGTGTGGCCAACCCCCGCCCATGCCCAAATCAGGGAAAAGTAGTGTTCCCGGTCACAAGGCGCATGGCTACAGCTCCGTCAAGGACGAATAGGATCTGGGCAACGTGTCTACAGGCGCAATCTTCCCCGAGAAGGAGGACGAACAGAAGCTGAAGCACCCCCAAGTCAACAACACGAGTCGGGCCCACGTTCTCTCTCCCTCTCAATGTTGTATTCTGCCATCTCTCCCTACGTATAAAGGGGGAGAATGGACCCCCATCTAACTCTCTGAACTCTTTTCGACTCATTCCAACACACACGCACTCGCATTCACGCGAGCTCTCACCAGAACCAAGGACCTCATACGCACGATACATGGGAGCCAGCCTCCCTCTCTCACCAAAGCTAGTAGCTCCCCTCTGCGAGCTCTCCACGCTCGGTAACATGACTCCGTAGAAAACTGGACGTGGGGTGTTCGTGCCTGAACCATTATAAACATTGTATTCTCCGAGCGTAACCATCCGAACTCCGACACGCTTAGAAATTTACTCGTTGGCCGTCTAGACCCCGCCATTTTAGACACCGACAGAAACGATACGGCCAACACTCGCTACCTTGACTATTCGGAACAAACAATCAGTTTCTCTGGGGAAGATGAATGGAAGGACTACAGATACCTGGGTCGTTTCCCACTCATCATCGACCCCACCATCGTCACAGACCATTTCAGGAAGGTACTGGAGGACGGTGGCAGCGCCATCCATATACTCTTCACCGATGCATTCCACCAGCTCGACTACTCGAAGAAAGACCTCCTCCCAGCGAATTTCCCCTTTTGGGGAATCATCCCAGATAAGGCGTCCAAACCAGTAGGACATATCACACTACCCATATAGTTCGGCGACCAGGACCACTTCAGGTTGGAGAACATCAATTTCATCATCATCGACTTTGAAACAGCCTACCACGCGATCCTCGGTCGCCCAATGCTCGCCAAACTAATGGCGGTCCCACACTACACCTACATGGTGTTGAAAATCCCAACGCCACAAGGCATCCTCAGCCTCCGCACCAACCTAAAGATTGCGTATGAATGCGAGCAGCGGACAATCAATACCATCAGGAAGACCCGTGCCCAGGACACATATAACTTCAATCCCAGCGACAAACCCGCTGCAAAGAAGCCAAAGGAAGCAGATCTAGCAACGACTAGCGCCGACCCCTTTCGCAACTATATATAGAGGCTATCGGCCCTCAGGGGCGCAAGAAGTCGAAATTGATCCAATAAATCATGTACTATGTCCTTGTCAATAAATAAATAAAGGAGTCGTGTTTTTCCATGCATCGTTCAAACCCTACAAAATGCCCACGGCGCTCAGCGACCATTATGAAGAATTAACGGCATCCGGCGACCTCTCCAAAACACTCCCATAGTGTTCGACGACCTCTCCAAAAATGCATTACGGTGTTCTCTCCAAACAGCCTGGCCATAACCGAGAGCCTTCGAATCTGGCCTACTGATCTCATACGCATAGAAGTAGATACCATATACGCTATGATAATATCAATAGACCTCTCAAACGACGTCTCCCCATCAACCGGGAGACCGTTTGTGTTGAGGGTCATGAGGTTATGAGCCCAGAATCTGTACACGACCACGATACGGTCGATGACTCTACAAGAAACATGGCTTTTCGCCCAGTGTCTGCAGTAACGGTCTCCACATGCCCTAGTCACGCAACGATAGAGCCTCTCGGAAAAGGGTTCTGTCTCGGGCATCTCCCTAAGCGTGCATGAGATGTTCGCCCTCTGCGCCGCGGGTTGCCAGCAGCCTACCCCTTGGTAATCCCTCTGGTACCTACATGTGCATAGGCTTCGCGCCCTATGATCCGGGCCATAGGAAACCCAAGGACGAACGATTCATCTCTATGGCTCACGACTTAGCAGGCACGACAGAACATACAAGTGAACCAAAAGCTCACCACCTGGATATATACAGTTTTGTAGTGTTCACTTACAAGTCTTAATTCTTGTATCTAGGATACAAATTACTGCTTTTCAGTAGCAAACAAATCGAAATCCTTAACAACGAGCTCCGCTACATGATCAACATCAGCCTCCAGATGATCTGCCTCCTCGTCAGTCGTCCCCGATGCAAACCCAGCCGTAACCCGACCAAGATCAATCTTTGGATAGTGCGACTGCAACGTTTGCCAGACCATGAGCAGCCACACTTTGCGACGCCAAAGAGGTAAAGGACCGGAGCCTGACCCATAGACCGCGGGCCTTCGATAGCACACTATCCACGGTTGCTTGTTCGGCACGCTCGGGGAATAACGCCTGCCCGTCAACACATTTCACCACAGGAGCAACCTCCCGCGCCAACGACCAGAAGCCATCATAATAGGCGTCCACCCTTGCCTGCAGGTCTGCAAATTGAAGTTGAACGCGCCCTCGATAAGCTGAGAACATAGTAAACACCGGATAAGGCGGCCATAAAAACAAAAATGACAGGTAAGAAACCACAACCTTCGTGCATTGCCCGCATTTTGTAAATCTCCTGTTCGTCAATGGCGATTTTTTCCTCCGCAAGGTGTTTCACCTCGCAAACACCAACCAACTCTAAAAAGAAGAACATGTCACCATACGGCCACAACGACAAGTCATCAAACCAAAGAATGACAAAGACTTACGGGTAGAAAGCTCGTCGACCTTCTCAACATGAGACTAAAGCTCCCGGACTGCAGCCTCCAAAGACTGGGAGCGACGATGCGCCGCCTCTAAGCTCTCCCCCAACCTAGAAAATTGGCTCTCGACATGAGCGACTTCACCACGCAGGTGCTCATTCTCAGCAACCAGTTTTGCAAGCTGGTCGGCCATTATATTCCGCTCCCTTTCGCCCTGAAAAGTCCCTGCGGCCACCCAACGACGGCTAAGCAAAAGAAGACACGGTGGCAAGGCCAAACCCGAAAAGCACAGCAGTCACCTTGGCCCGTCAAAAGAAGATTGTTCGCATCATTCAAGAAGACAGCCGCCTCTGCCTCAGCTTCATCATCCTCAACTACAACGAAATCCTCGCCGTCATGACGAAAGGTCTGGACCGACGTCGGCTTGGGGCCATCCCCTATGCGCGGAATCTCCTCCACTGACTCTGGTTCCTCCAACAGCACCATCACCCTCTTCCATTTCACTAGCCTCTGAGCCAGCCCCAAAACTGGAGAGGAACCGATCTCCAGAACAACCGCCCGAGGACCCTCCGTGAACGGCAGGCCACAGCCAGAAGGTTCACCAACTGGAACACCCAAAACATCTGGTTTCTCCTGGCACCCCGAAGAATCTGCAGGCGCCGGAGCATCATATCCCTCCGGAACAGGAACACCACACGAACGATCGGCAGCTCCCAGCATATCACCATAGGGCCCGGTCGGCTCTTTGACGTTCGGAGCCCTATAAAGGGGCATACCATAAGCAAGTAGACGAAGCCACCAAAGACTCAAGCAAAACAAAGGATTGAGTACTTACAAATCCGACTTCCAGCGCATCTTCACAAATCTCCGGGCCGGAAGCTCCCCGGCGGAACCCCCCGGCACAACCATCGGCGGACGCCCCGGCGTCGAACGACATCTTCCCCCAATACACCGCCCTCAGCACCTACTGAGGCAGGAGAGTGAACCAACGACGCCTTAGGCACGGGCACCTTGGTGCATGATGCAGACCCCCCCTCCACCATCCAGATTCACCGCCGGCACACCATCCTCCCTATCCGACCACTCGTCGGTCCAGTCAGAAAGCGAGGGTGGTGGCTGAGTGGCGCCTTCTTTAATAACAAACTTACCACCGGTACTAACCGACTGCCTTGACTTCTCCCGAGGTTGGTCGGCTGGGCGCTTCCCCAATGGATCATCGCACGCTTGGCTCCTTCTAGCAAGAGGCTCGGGGACTCCCCTCCGTCCAGAAGAACCACGACCATCCACCTCTCACGACCGGGTCGCTCGCCTCGACACCCAATCGACACCCATAGGGCACTCCTCGGACGGGACTGTGGAGAAGAAAATGGCGTGATCCTGACCACGGAATTAGGACGGCTACATCAGTAAGCACACAAGAACACAAGAGATAAAAGAGGTTGATAGCAAGAAAAGTAAGCATGCACCACTGGCATGGGTACCCCAACACGGAACGGTTCCCTTGGAGTTTTCATATACGGTACGCCAAGGTCAAAAATCACAGAAAGCCGAGCAAGTGCCTCTCTCGGCTCCATGTTATCCGAGGTCTACTGGGTGGGGTTGCATCGACCGGTATAAAGAAACGCAAGGTGAATCCTATCCTTGCAGGGCTGACAACGTCTCATGACAAAATTCCAACCAACCGCAACACCATCAAACGATGACCGGTCCATCAATTCGAGCAGCTCCTGCATCTGTCGCATCGTTGCCAATGACGGGATGGCCGACCAGTTAGGCTGCGATACAGGAATCTCTGACGGGTCGCCACGCGCATACGGTTTCTCCTGGGAATATAGAACCAACGGGATTTGTACTCCGCCACCATAGAAGGCAAAGGATTGGCGAGATACGCGTCCGTCGTGCCCTCCCGAAGCTGAAGGTAAACCGAACTCACGACCCGGGACGCGGCGGTCCCATTGGGCTTAAGGTGGAAGAAGTAGCGGAATAACTCAAAATGGGGTTCAATCCCCAAATACGCCTTGTAGAAATGCACAAAAACCGCGATGTGCAGTACATAATTGGGATGGGGGTTACATATCGAAATCTTGTAAAAATCCAAGAGACCACACAGAAAGGGCTGGACAGGGACCCCGAAGCCACGCCAGAAGAAAGGTTCAAAGACGACGAGCTCACTGGTATTAGGAGTTGGAAACTCCTCCCCGGTCGTCGGCCTCCATTCAACAAATGGTCCAAACCTGAAGGGTACCAGTAGTGACAAGAAGTTGAATGTCTTTCTCCTCCATGGTGCACTTGGTCAATTCTCCAGTACAATCTAGAAGCACGTCCTCCATCCTCAAAGATGATTTGCCAGCCTTCTTGACGGACGAGCGGGTACTCAGTTTTCTTCTGGGCGCCATCAACGGCCAATGGCGGAAAGGGGCTAGGGTTTGCAGTGGCGGGCGAGGACAGAAGAGGAGCAGATGAAGGGAGATTGAAGAACACAAACACTTTCACACAGAGTGCAAATGTGGAAACCACCGCCGCCGCCAACACCCCCCTCGTTATACCAAGCGGCGCGTCCCTTGGCATCCCAGGGTTTTTGGGTAGTTAACCGCGCGGCTAATTCGGCCCACGAACTTGCTTTTCTATTTATCTTTCCATTTTGTATTTATTTTCAATCAATCTCCACAAGTTACGGAAAATGATTTCCTAAACACCGCTAACACCACAGTCCTAGGGACTGGTTGTACGATTTCGTTATGATTTCTTTTTTGCAGGAACAGTAACACAGCTATAGTACACTAGTTGGCAAGTCCCGCAGGACCTCTGCTACAGTTGCACTCGGGGACTTCGCCGAGCGTAAACGACAACTCAGCCGCATGCCCGCAAACTCGACCAGGCTCGGGGACTTCGTCTAGGACCACACCGAGCAAGGCTCGGGACTGCCGACGCAGCACAGGGAGTGGCGGCGTGACGCAACATAATACTCGAGGACCGAAACTCGGGGACTGCGAATAAATCAATATGACCCCGACGCAAGAACCTTCCAGCTCCTCGCATCAGGCTCGGGGACTATGGGTATTTGCAGTCGTTTCTACCAAAACTTATATTTCAGTCTCTCTTCTATAATCCTGATACAAGAACCTTACGGTTTCTTACATCAGGCTCGGGGACTGCGGGTATTCGCAGTTGTTTTTTTACAAAACTCATGTTTTACTCATTACTTATGCTTATTTATATATCCTTTATCTTTATTATAAAGCTTGGCACCACGTGCATACTTCACCTACTACCAAGCTCGGGGACTAAGTGGGTACACTTCCCCTTGCGGTGAATGTACTTATTTTCTTCTCGACAAAGCTCTGTTGTTTTCTGTTGTCTTTTTGCAGAGCCTAAGTGGGTACACTTCACCATGGAACTAGCCATTCAAAAAGTTTTTTTTCTTCTTCAGCACGTCACATCCTCCTGACAAGCAGCTGCAGCATCTGTCAAAGGTGACCTGCTCGCACATCAAGCTACGACGCTCTTGACTAGCTCGACCTGGTCAGAAGGTTTCTCCATGCAGTGCCTCGACGAGATAGCCTGGTCAGGACCCTGCAACGACGACTTCATGCGATGGTGACCAGATGTACACCTCCAAGGATGATGTTGCTGACTCGCCAGAAGAATATAACATGCTTGGGGACTTGTTGGGGATATCACCTCGGCATAGCCCCAGGGACCTTTTGGGCCTGCCGACCAGGAGACGGCCCAGCCCACGAGGCCTTGCGGCACGCGACCAGCCTGTCGTGTTCGCCAAGGACTCTGAAGAAGTCTTTCTCACCAAGAAGGATCCTAGTAGATAGACTCGGATCCCTTACCTTAAGGGACCGATCATAATCTGTTAGGATATGGAAACTGTAACCCTGCTCCCTGGCTATATAAGGTGAGCAGGGACCCCCTCCAAAAGATCCCTCATACGATCCCCAAGATCTCATCTACGGATCTTGTAACCTAATACTCATATCAATCCAGCCACCAAAACACAGGACGTAGGGTACTACGGTGATTTGTCGGCCCGAACCTGTCTAAATCGCCGTGTCTACGCTCTCTATGTTACGCTTGATCATTGTCGTCACACCTCCGCCTACAATCTACTACTATGGGGTACCCTACAAGAAGGGCGACATTGACCTCCGGCATGTCGAGACCCACAACCAGCTTGCGAATATTCTCACAAAACCTTTGGATCAAGCTGCGTTTTCTCGCCTTAGGGGCGAGTTGGGTGTTTGCTTCCCTTTTTAGTTGAGGGAAGCTCTTTGTGTATCATAGTTCTTTTTGGTTCTTATTTGTTTTTTCTTTGACCTTCTTTCATTTGGTGTCTTTTTAGCGTTTAATTGGTGTCATTGCATTTTGCATCTCATTTGCATTTGTGACATAGTTCATTTTAAGCTTCATACATATGGCCGATATAATGAATCTATGCTCTGTTTGAGGTTCTTTATGTGTCTATGGTGTTGCCTAACTTAGACTCTCTTTGATCTCTCAATATGCAATAGAGCTAAGTTAGAAAAGCTTTAAACTTGAATTCAATTCCCTATGTCACCTCTGAAATGACACTAGCATTTGTAGGCTTTTGAAGATCCCTCTTGTTTGTCTTGTATATAACTTGTAACTATGGCTCTTCATTGCTTCATTCACTACCTTTGAACACCATGATTAAAATTGATCTAAAATGAAATTGCTCTCTGAATTGTGAATTGGAAAGATCGAGTTGGGTCTGCATGTGAGCACTTCACCGTGTGTTCGAGACTGCTTCCCATATGGGTGGAACTTGAGCGATGTCATGTATGACCGAAACCGGTGTGTCAAGTCCTTTGACTTCGCCCAGTTGGTAAGTGGCATCACTTTGCTTACAACCACTCGCATACAACTTGAAATGTGCCTAAAACTGAAATTTGGCTGCAAAACTCTGAAATTTGAAAAATTCATTCAGTTGGGTCATTGGCTTGTTGTATGAACTTTGCTAGGGATAGTTTTACTTGCTATACATGAGATTGCTTTGAGATAGATCCTATCTTGTTTTCTATGTCTAGTTGTCTCTAGGAGGTGATACCCTTTCTCTGCTCCCACATGTAATGCTCTCTAAAATAGCTTCTAAAGTGATCTTAAGCTCAACTTGAGTCTTTGTTGGGCACGTAGAGCTTTTCCTATTCTCACAGGATCACATCACTTAGAGCTTCTTTTCATTGTCTTAGCTCTATGTATGAAGCTTGTTGCACTCATTTTGCATATCATGGCTTTTGTGGCCGGCTCTTGAGTTTTTGAGTTTTGATGAGCTACATGTGTCAACAAGGGGGAGAAATGTGCATTTCATTCATATTCAACCAATGGGGGGAAAACGGTGCATTTTCATACTTGCAATAGTCAAGGGGAAGATTTTCATACTTGCACTAGTCAAGGGGGAGAATTTGTGGTTTTCGAGCTTTGTTCTTCAATTGGTATCCCTTTGCTTCTTGGCTCTTTTCACCCCTTCTTGGTTTCCTGAGTATGCTTTTACCCATGGGGAGCTTTTTCTAGATGTGTTGAGCCTTTGCCTCTTCTAGAGGGTCTATCTTGCTTTGTGTGCTCCAACAGGTTTCGATTGGCCTTTTGAGCCTTATTTGGTTTAATTGGTATCTTTGAGCTTCTCTTGATGCTTCAATTGGTTTTCTGAGATTTAAGAGTTGTGATTGGTATCTTGGACTTGCTAGCGGTGTTGAGCCCATTTCTGCCTCTTCTTGAGGGCTAGCTTGGATTTGCTTGGTTGCGTCGAGTCGTTGCCCATGTCTTTAGGAACCAAGTTTTGGACTCGTTTTGCTTCTCTCAAGTGACCCCATTTTTGTCTTTCTTAGCTTTTTGGTCATTTGGAGAGCTTTACCTTGTGGCTCAAATCTGAAATGCACTTCTATTGACAATGCACTCATCAAGGGGGAGATTGCGAACACATGGTAGATAAGTACCCATGAATGTTCAGTTTTTTGAGTGATTGTCCAACACTTGAGTGTTTTAGTTTGAGTGGCTGACTTCTAATCCTTGCGAAAGCAAGTGTGTGCCTGTCTATCGGCTTGTGGTGTGCAGGTACTATGCCTAATGATAGTGGTCAATGGTGTGGAGAAGGTCGAGTAGAGGCTTGCCGTGCCGATGGACTGAGAGAGGTGAAGGGCGGAAGCGGGGCTCGGACTGAGGGACCATGGACGCCGGCCGACTTGCTGTGGTGGCTAGTGCCTGGCACCGGCGAGTGCGAAAAGACATGGAGGTAGACCCAGTCGACTGAGTCAAGACGGTTGACGCACGAGTTGAGCAGAGGCTCAGGGGACTAGGAGTCCGACCGGGCGACGACAAGGTGGCTTGAGTCGAGCGGTTTGGTGGTTTGGGCAGCAAAACCACCGATGGACGGTTTCCGAGTTTGGGCCTCAAAACTCGGGGTTCGGTAGTTGAGCCGAAAGCTACCGGTGGCGGGTTTCGCAGGTTTGGGCCTCAAAACCCGGGCGGAGCTTCCGAGGAAGCGGGGATGGCACGTGGCGGAATCCTGGAGGTTGCGTCGAGGCGACGGCAACTCCTGGCAGGAAGCGGGGCCGTCCATTCAAATTGAGCGAGATATTTTCCAGAGCTTGGAATGCAATGCTTAGGCTAGGTAGTTCACTCAGTGTATCTAGGGGGTTCTTTGGGAAATAGCCAAACCCAATAAGTAGGGGCTGAATGGGTATCCCTCATCCCAACTCTTGAACCCTAGTCATTTGCACCACCTCTCTCTCTCTAGTTTATCTCTCTAGTTCATGAGGTCTCTAGTGTAAGAATTTGCACTTTGATTTTAAGTGGGAATCGGAGGACTTGCCCTCCTTAAGCCATGGTGGCTTTGATTTCGTGATTGTGTCTCTTTTACTTGTGTTCTTTGCTAATCTTGTTTTTTCTCCTCTCTAATCCTCTTTGTTCATGCGATGATTTCTCTTGATTGAGAGCGAGTTTTGCAATTCCATTTGAACCAAGTTGTGCGGGATCACGAATAGAAGAATTTCACCGAAGGGCTTTGCCCCCAAACCTCTTGAGCACATAGATCAGGCAATTTCTATTTCGTGTTCTTCATTTTTGGAGTTTTTCCTGGAATCCTTTTGTTCTCGTTAATTCATACCAAATTGAGCGATGATTTCTTCGGGATAGCTCCTCCATAGCACTAGGATCATGCCTACAAAGTTTGGTTGCTATTGGTGAACATTTGGTAGTGATTTGGGAAGATTTGGGGGAGAGGCGATTCAAAATCACCCCCAAATCGGGTTTGTCCAGCCATTCCCGGACTGTCCGCAACCCGTTTGCGGACTGTCCGCAGATCGGGGCTGAGACAGACCTCCTCGGGCTGTTTTTCCAGGACAACTGCAGACTATCCGGGCCTCATTCCCGGACTGTCCAGCATGTAAACCCGCCGAGAAACAATCTTTCTGGACTTCCTATTTGAGCATTTTCGGGTGTAACGACGGACTGTCCGGGGTTCTTTTGCGGACTGTCCGTAGGTCAATTTTCAGCAAGGGCGGACAGTCCACGGTCCTCTCTCGGACATTCCGTGAAAGCTGCAGAACTGTTTTGATCATATCTCTCTCGTCTGGACTTCGATTCAAGTTCCGTTTGTTGTGTTGGATTCGTATTCACATAGGGAACATGATGAGGCACTTTTGAGACCAATTCTCACAAGTGGTTTTTGGGTGTGCTCTTGCCTCTTCTCTCTAGAGGTTGAGAACACCTCTTTCGGGTCGCGTTTCGAGTTTGTGGTTTCGATCTTTCACCGACCGCTCCGCTACACCTCTAGGGGTCTTCCTAAGGTGTCCACCTACTTGTTAGTTCGTGTGCGTGTCGTTTCATCTTAGCTCAAGTTTTGGGCGTGATTTTGGGACAAGGGTCAAGCAATAGAAGTTTCCGAAAGGAATTTTTATTTGGCTCCCATTCACCCTCCCCTCTGGTCGCCGTTCTCGGTCCTTCAACCCCCTAGGTATACTGCGACGCATATTTCGTTGACACTAACCATTTCTCTGCGAGATTTGCCCCGTAGATGCTTCTAGAGGCCATTTTCCACCCCTATATAAAGAACCCCTGATGTCAGCCATAATCATCATTCAATCATCCCCTTAGCTCTCACTTGCTAGATCTCCTTGCTCCCATGTCCAGCAATAACAACGCCGATAGGAGGATGGTCCCCTACGGGTCCAACCCCAACCAGCTCCCGCAAGAAGATCCAGACTCCAAAGCCTTAGTCGTAGTCCACGATGCTCTCCCGCTTGCCACCATTCCTCCAAAGCAGCAGCGCTATAGCAAATCCTACTACGCTCAGCATGTCCTCGTTGCACCACCGCAACTGCTCCTGCTCAAGGGACCGAAGGAAGAACTCGTCGTCGAGGTGCCTGCCGGTACCAAGGTACTTCCGCCAAGACCCAAGGAGAGGATCATAGGAGTGAAGACCAACCGTGGAGGATAAATCGACAACGTCAAGTACACCACTGAAGAGGAACGTCCCTACTTCGAGGGAATCCACGCATCAAAAGTCAAATTCGTGCCACCAAAGGACGCCCCGAAGCACTCCCTCAACTCCTTCGAGTCATCTCCCAAGCCTCGCAAAACGGTAGCAGAATTAGAAAAAGACTTCCACAATAGAGATGACATGATCATCAATCTTCAAACCACTCTAAGCTTTCTCTCTAGACAGGTCATGAACCTAAACACCACAATAGACGGTCTTAAGCGCGATACAGATGAGCTTAGTAAGAGGGTGAAGTATTTAGAACGTCGCTAGATGCTTTAGCGAGTTATGCAGTTCTTGAGTCAAGATTAGATCCATTAGGTAGAAATTAGTTTGTTTTAATTCATTCCCTTTGTAATAATGCCTCAAAATAAATAATAAATAAAGATCATTTCTTTTATCATTGTACCTTGCTTGTCTCCACTGTGTTGTTATCTAAGAAAACTGGAAACAAATATGGGGGAGACCCCGATGACAAGACGAACAGATTCAACCACAATGAGCAAAAATTTCGGAAACAAACAGAGCAACAACCACACACATCGAAGCAGAGGCCAAGGGGCCACCCCACCTGGGCGGTGAGAGTTCCTATGTGATTTTGGTAATTGAGTCACAACTTAGGTGAACTAATATGTGTCTAAGTGATATATACACAGGAGATTAGTTCACATGTGATTGTGTGATGAAGGAGCTTATTGCACATGAAACATGACATGGAGTCATGTGATCAAGGTGGAGAAGATCAAGATGAGGCTTCGCTTGATGGACCGGTTGCAAGTGTGAAGGGCAAGCGTTTGATGTTTGGCGCCGATGGACCAAGGCAACGGTGAAGAGCAAGTGAGGTCAAGATCGATGAACCAACACGGTCATGTGATGATATGGAGTGGATCATATCATTTGACAAGTGGTTGGTGCATGTATTGCATCAACATTGGAGAAGGAGATGGAATGGAATGCGCAAGGCAAAGGTATAACCATAGGGCATTTCATTTCACCGGTCATAGGTGTGTAGAGAAGATTATGACCGGGTTTAGGATAGATAGTCGTAATATCAAGAGGAGCAAACTTGTTTGCATATCGGTTATCTAGTGCCACCGTGAGCGATCTAACTTTGCGATGAATTAGGATCGAGTGGCGTGGTGAGAAGCAAGTGAAAATGCTTTGAAAATATTTGTGAAAATGCTAACACACTTGCACAAGGTGAATAACACATTTGTGTTAGCACATGAGAAGTAGCTCGGTTTGGAACCCTGAGGGGCTCCTGACGCAAGGTCCGGACGCAGGCCAGAAGCCAACCGGACCAATGGTCTTGCGACCGGAGGCAAACCCTAGCCCTCGGCCTCTCTGGACAGGAGGTCTGGACGCTAAAGAGCGTCTAGACGCTGACTCCGGTCGTGGGTCCGGAGCTCAGCGCTCTCTGGAACCTCTCTGGAGTAGAGGTCTGGGCACACGTGTGTTGGTCCGGTGTGGCACTGTTGAGTGCGTCCGGAGGTGCTGCGAGCTCTCGGGTGCTCTCGGGTGTTCGGGAAATATTTCCGGACGCTCAGTGAAGTGCGTCCGGACCCAGTGAAGAGTAGCGTCCGGAGGACGCGTGGCAGCGATCGGTGAGCGCGCCAACGGGAAGATTCAAACGGTCAGGAGACTAGACGCAGGCTGCATGGTCCGGACCCGCTCTGTTGCGTGCGTCCGGACCCTCTGTAGGGAGCTCAGTGAAGGGGCAAAACGGCTAGTTTCGATGGTGTGGCTATTTATGGCCCTTGGTCGGCCCTTGGGGCTAGTTGAGCACCTTGGGCATTTTTTGCCTCTAGTGTGCTTGGTTTAGGAGCCCTCTAACTCACTCATACTCGATAGTGTTCATCCGATTGAGTGAGAGAGCGATTTCTAGTGCGTTGCTTTGAGAGATTGCTTCGTGTGGCACTAGGTGATCGACTTGCAAGCTCGTGGTGCTTGTTACTCTTGGAGGTTGCCACCTCCTAGACGGCTTGGCGGTTTGAGGCTCCGTCGAAGCATGCAAGAAGATTGTGTGTGGCTCCAGAGAAGAGCTTTGTGAGGGGTGTTGTGCTCGCCCTGCGGGAGATCGCGAAGAGCAACTCTAGTTGAAGGTATCGTTGAGTGCCCTCATCTTGTGTTGGTTAGGCGGCAACCCTTGAGGGGGTTAGGCAGTGAGGCCTGTAAAAAGTCGTAAACCTCCAAGTGAGTGAGCCGATACAACAGGGACTAGCTTGGTGGCGACCAAGTGAACCTCGGGAGAAAAATCACCGTGTCAACCTTGTACATCTCCTTGGTGGTTTGCATTCTCCAAATCACTAGCTTGTATTTACTTATTCATACTTGTGCTAGTGTTTAGTTGTTGCTCTTGTAACTAGTTTAGCTTGTGTAGCTAGCTTAGTTACCTTCTAGCTTGTGTAGCTTAGAAGTAGCTCTTGAGTGACTAATTGGCTTGTGTAGCCTTGTTAGTCACATTGCTTAGTTTGTGTAGCTAAGTAAGTTGAGCTCTCTAGTTAGGCTTGTGTAGCCTTGCTATTGAGTGTTGCTAGTGAGCTTAGGTGCTTTGTGCTTTGCTTACTAGTATGTGTAGGAGCTCCCGGTGTGCTTAGAGTACTAGTTTCTTAGGTTTGTGTGACCTTGCAACCTAGACATGTTTAGGTGAGCCTCCTAGCTTGGCACCTTAGTTAGCATAATAGATATATTTTCTAGGTGCTAAAGTAACAGATAGAGGGGTGTAGTCTTGGCTAGACCGATAGTTTTAATTCCGCATTTGATTTGGTTAGCCGGAGCGCTTAAGTTTTAGAAAAGACTATTCACCCCCCCTCTAGTCCGCCATCTCGACCTTACAAGCGGTATCATAGCTTGGTCTCTCATTTGTGGTCTTTACCGACCCGAGAGGATGGCGACTTATGGGCTAGATGTTGAGTGTCCACACATTTTTTATGGCACACACTTTGCACGGTCAAGAAATTGGATGGAAAATAATTATAAGTTTATTTCTCCCCAAATGTGGTGGATCGTAGATGTGGGACTCTCTTGTGCAATTGAGAGAGAGGATGCAACTCAAGCACAAAAGAAGTGCCTACATCTCAATTGCCAAGCTACTAACATTCTCTACCATTCTATGAAAGATAACATCTTTGGTGAGATTATGGACATGAAGAGCGCTCATGAGATTTGGACCTACCTCATTGAAAAATATGAGAAGGATTCAAATGATGATGATTATGTGTCCAAGTTGGTGGAACATGAGGATGTTGAGCATGACCACAACTTGGTGGTTGTGGAAGATTGCTCCACCTCATGGTCAAGTGATAAAGATGATCTATCTACCACAAGATCACTTGACAAGGAAAATGAAGGCCCAACATCAAGTGTTGCAATTAATGATGCTACTCCAATCACACTTGATGATGATGCATGCTCGGGCTATGAGAGTGATGCTTCCACAAGCTCTTCCACTTCATCACAATGCTACATGTCACATGTGACTCTAAGGTATTAATTGGCAATATTATTGTAGATTGTGATGACCCTAACTTTGAGCTTATGTGCAAACTCTCCAAAGCTTTAGAAAGTGAGTTGAACAAAACTAAGAAACTAAAAGATGAAAAGTCACTTTTAAAGAACCCATGTGAAGAACATAAGCACTTACTTGGTGTTCTTAAATCTTCACATGAGGAACTAAAACTTGATCATGAGGAGCTTCGCATGTCTCATGAAAGTTTAGTTCACAAACATGGATCTCTAATCAATGAATTGCTAAATCTTAAAAATAAAGAGAGCTCATCACTTGGGTCAAATGATCAATCACATGTTGCTAACCCTTTTGATGTAGGGAAGAATAATGTATCCACCTCTTGTGATGATTTACTTGATATGCCATGTTCTTCACATATAGATGCTTGTTCTACTTCTATGTCTTGTGAGACTAACCTTTTGAAGGAGAACAATGAGCTCAAAAGTGAATTGAAGAATATGAGCAACAAGCTAGAGAGGTGCTACAACTCCAAAGTCACCTTTGATCACATGATGAACAATCAAAGAAGACATGGTGACAAGAGTGGAATTGGTTTCCACAAGGGCAAGGGCAAGAAAGAGAAGAAGCAAGAACATAAGAAGCTATCTCATTTCATGTGCTTCAAGTGCCATGGGATGGGACATCTTGCAAATGTTTGCCCAACCAAGAATGCTCAAGCTAAGCCACAAGTCAAGCCCAAGTGAAATACAAGATCAACCATCAAGATGGTGATTCGAGGATGACAAAGAAGAGGAAAACAAGAAGAGGTGGCAAAACAAGAGCAAGGCATCCAACTCATATTCATGATGCCAACAAGATGATGATGAGCAAAGATCAAGAGAAGAATCATTTGGCTCACATCAAGTGCTTCAAGTGTGAAGATATGGGACACTTTGCCTCGAAGTGTCCTACCAAGCTTGAGATGAAGATTCAAGCAAAAGAGAAGAGGCTAGATAATGAGAAGCACAAGATGAGCAAGGAAGGAAAGTCTCAAACAAAGAGGGTGTTCTACTCATGTCGGGAAAGGGGACACATGGCTAATTCATGTCCCCTAGGTATGACTTCTAAGCTTATTTCCATTGATGATGATCATATGCTTAGAAAGGATGGTAGTGGCACCTCTATGGTTGCTATTCCAAAACATCCCGCTATTCATACTAAGGCTCTGCCTAATTATGTTGCTCCTAACTTGAGAGGACCCAAACTAGTTTGGGTACCATCAACAAGTGGATGAATGTGTATAGGTACCATTGGCATTGGAGGCTTGATTCAATATGCTTCATATGGTCCATCATATAATTGAGTCAAGTAGTGAAGCTTAATGCATATCTCATACCAATGCCAAGTCAAAAGAATGAAGTCCAAGTACTATAACATACAAGTGCATGATCAAGGTGTGGTGATATATTGGATTATTTGAAGGCTTGCAATTATCCAAGTTGAAGCTTGCTAATGAATTGACCATGATCTACTAAGGTATATTTCTTGTTGATCAAGTTCATTTGGGTGTGTATAAGTGATTTGAATTGGATATACACATAGTGCATATGAGTTGATTGAATTGGATATATATGTGCACTAGTTGCTTGCTATTTGAATGGTTTGATGCTTAGTGATCAAATTGAGTTGATTTGAATGGATATGATCAAGAGACTTATTTTAGTAAGTGGATTGAATGGATATAAGTCTTGAGATAATATTCAAACAAATTAAATTCAAGTTTGGTTCAATTTGAAGAAGCATAGCTCATTTTGCTCAACTCTTGTCAATATTCAAAAACTGAGCTAGCTGTGATCATAGCCATGTTTGAGAGATCAAATCTATTTGGATTGGCTTAAAATTTGGTGTGCATGCTCTACACTTATGGTATTAGTTTCTGTGCAAATTTCATGGATAATGGATAAGGGATACTTCGGTTTTGGAGTGGGTCTTGTCAACACATGTGCAGCAGTTTTCAGCATATACCTATGTGGAAAGATGTGAAATCTGGTAGCAATCTAGAAGTCCAATGAAGCTCAAATTGTTATGTCTGCTAGATGACTTAGTGAAGCACATCTCAACCAAATTTCATGATCATTGGATATGTACTTTGGGAGATATGATATATTCTTTAGAGAGTACAAAATCTGCCAGAAAAGTAATAAACATTGGATTGACTTAGAGTCACTAAGATTGAAAGGTCCTCAAGTTGGAATCATTCTTATAAGTGATTGAGGTACCTATGTTGGAAATGAGTACACGAGGCCATTTGATTGTGGAGTGTATTTGGCACATGTTTAGTACTCAAGATGAAGATCAATCAAACAAAGCAATTTCAAGTGAGTGTCAAGGATGGTTCTTGGAGAGAGGTCACTTCTCTCTTTTGTAGGGGCTTGCCGCCTTTTGTAGGTAAACCAAAGACGTTACTTGGAAGGTTAACATGGAAGTGGTGATCTAGGGATCATTTGGACATGCTTAGTTGAAAGCTATCAATAGGATTGATCAAAAGAAAGCAATCAACACCCAAGAGAGATTCATGATCTTAACGTTCAAGTGGTATCACCTTCTACAAGTGGTACATCATTTGGTATTCTCTCATGCAAGCAAAGATCAAGAAAGAAGCAAGTCAACCACAACAAGAAAGTGCACTTGATCTTTAGTGGGACTCAAATCATATGGGTGAAGATTAACATTCCAAGTGGTATTCATTGGTCTTCACCATGCTCTTAATGGGACTTCACATTGCTAATTGGAGATGAAATATATATGACTATCCTCTACTCCAACATAGCAAAGGTGAAATTGTTTGACATATGCATACATCCATTGCTTAGGACATGTTTAGTGCATATAGTCATACATAGTGATCATTCATTGAAAATCAAATGAATTTTATGCTTATAGCCTACCACTATAGCTTGATTGAATTGTTTGATCTAGTGGTGGTATATAAGTTTGTTCATGAGCTAGTAAATCCAAGTACTTGATCTATTCATGGATTGTATAAGTGACAAGTACAACCTCTATAAGATAACCGCTTAATGTGTGTGAACAAGCTTAGAGAGGGTTTAAACCAAACTTGAAAACTTATGCTATACATGTTAGTACAAGTCCAACATAGAAGCTCATGAAGATGAATCTAGTTCAAGCACAAGACAACAATGCAAATGGATATCAAGATGTAACCTACAAGTGGTATCTAGACTTATGCTAGTCTTTCAAATAGTATCAACCTTCATATTGGTACTTGCAAAAGATGTCTAGTTCTAGCATACTTGAGATAGCCCACATGTGTTTAATTCAAGTGATTCTACAAGTGGTAATCTCACAAGTGATATCCTACAAGCAAACAAGTGATCCTCAACTTTAAGTGATCAAATCAAAATTCTCTTGCTTGCAATGCTTATTTGGATGACATTTACTTTGACCAAAGGGGAGTTGCCCTACTCAATGGTATAATGGTCAATGATCTTACATGAAGAGTCATCCAATACATATGTGTTAGTGTCCATCAAAAAGTATCAACTATCTACCCTAGTGCAACCTTTGCATCAATAAAGAAGTGTTACCTTTTATGGAATTGATAACAAAGGGGAGAGATTAGTGCAAAGATATGAGTATATGGTGAAAATGCACTAAGAGGGAAAGAGACATGGACATAGACAAGGGAACAAGATCAAAGGATGAAAGTCTTGGACTAAGAGATGAGATGCACACAAGTAGGGGGAGCAAGCTCATGAATTGATTAATTGCATTTGATATGTGCATATTCATGTGCTTGTTTGCATATTGCATAAGTATTATCTTTATATGCATGCTTGTGTGGTGTATGCTAGTTATAGGACTTGAATGATGATTTGGTAACTAGCATGCATAGGTTGGTAAGCTAGATTTTTTGATCTTTCATTTCAAGTGGTATCTAGAAACCGTGCTTATAATGTTGATCTCATGGGGTTTCTAGTGTTTTTGTGTTACCTAGCTAACCATGGTGGTGTTAATTATGAACTTCAAGTGGAACTACAATGAGTATCTTCAAAGGTTTATCCTAGAACCCTTAGCATCACTTAGTAGTGCTAGCACTCCCAAAATTCCTATTTATGCATGTGTGCAAGGCTTAAACCAAATCTTGTTGAGCACACATGTAGGGGGAGCCATCACTACCAAGTCGGATTTTGTGGCACTTATCCAAATCTTGGCATGGAGCTAAAATGATGGATAAATGGCATAATGTCCAAAAATGATTTTAACTTCCATATCTTTGTAGAGTTGTCATCAATTACCAAACAGGGGGAGATTGAGAGTTCCTATGTGATTTTGGTAATTGAGTCACAACTTAGGTGAACTAATATGTGTCTAAGTGATATATACACAGGAGATTAGTTCACATGTGATTGTGTGATGAAGGAGCTTATTGCACATGAAACATGACATGGAGTCATGTGATCAAGGTGGAGAAGATCAAGATGAGGCTTCGCTTGATGGACCGGTTGCAAGTGTGAAGGGCAAGCGTTTGATGTTTGGCGCCGATGGACCAAGGCAACGGTGAAGAGCAAGTGAGGTCAAGATCGATGAACCAACACGGTCATGTGATGATATGGAGTGGATCATATCATTTGACAAGTGGTTGGTGCATGTATTGCATCAACATTGGAGAAGGAGATGGAATGGAATGCGCAAGGCAAAGGTATAACCATAGGGCATTTCATTTCACCGGTCATAGGTGTGTAGAGAAGATTATGACCGGGTTTAGGATAGATAGTCGTAATATCAAGAGGAGCAAACTTGTTTGCATATCGGTTATCTAGTGCCACCGTGAGCGATCTAACTTTGTGATGAATTAGGATCGAGTGGCGTGGTGAGAAGCAAGTGAAAATGCTTTGAAAATATTTGTGAAAATGCTAACACACTTGCACAAGGTGAATAACACATTTGTGTTAGCACATGAGAAGCAGCTCGGTTTGGAACCCTGAGGGGCTCCTGACGCAAGGTCCGGACGCAGGCCAGAAGCCAACCGGACCAATGGTCTTGCGACCGGAGGCAAACCCTAGCCCTCGGCCTCTCTGGACAGGAGGTCTGGACGCTAAAGAGCGTCCAGCCGCTGACTCTGGTCGCTGGTCCGAAGCTCAGCGCTCTCTGGAACCTCTCTGGAGTAGAGGTCCGGGCGCACGTGTGTTAGTCCGGTGTGGCACTGTTGAGTGCGTCCGGAGGTGCTGCGAGCTCTCGGGTGCTCTCGGGTGTTCGGGAAATATTTCCGGACGCTCGGTGAAGTGCGTCCGGACCCAGTGAATAGTAGCGTCCGGAGGACGCGTGGTAGCGATCGGTGAGCATGCCAACGCGAAGTTTCAAACGGTCAGGAGACTAGACGCAGGCTGCATGGTCCGGACCCGCACTGTTGCGTGCGTCCGGACCCTCTGTAGAGAGCCTAGTGAAGGGGCAAAACGGCTAGTTTCGATGGTGTGGCTATTTATGGCCCTTGGCCAGCCCTTGGGGCTAGTTGAGCACCTTGGGCATTTTTTGCCTCTAGTGTGCTTGGTTTGGGAGCCCTCTAACTCACTCATACTCGATAGTGTTCATCCGATTGAGTGAGAGAGCCATTTCTAGTGCGTTTCTTTGAGAGATTGCTTCGTGTGGCACTAGGTGGTCGACTTGCAAGCTCATGGTGCTTGTTACTCTTGGAGGTTGCCACCTCCTAGATGGCTTGGTGGTTTGAGGCTCCGTCGAAGCACGCAAGAAGATTGTGCGTGGCTCCAGAGAAGAGCTTTGTGAGGGGTGTTGTGCTCGCCCCGCGGGAGATCGCGAAGAGCAACTCTAGTTGAAGGTATCGTTGAGTGCCCTCATCTTGTGTTGGTTAGGCGGCAACCCTTGAGGGGGTTAGGCAGTGAGGCCTGTAAAAAGTCGTAAACCTCCAAGTGAGTGAGCCAATACAATGGGGACTATCTTGGTGGCGACCAAGTGAACCTCGGGAGAAAAATCACCGTGTCAACCTTGTACATCTTCTCGGTGGTTTGCATTCTCCAAATCACTAGCTTGTATTTACTTATTCATACTTGTGCTAGTGTTTAGTTGTTGCTCTTGTAACTAGTTTAGCTTGTGTAGCTAGCTTAGTTACCTTCTAGCTTGTGTAGCTTAGAAGTATCTCTTGAGTGACTAATTGGCTTGTGTAGCCTTGTTAGTCACATTGCTTAGTTTGTGTAGCTAAGTAAGTTGAGCTCTCTAGTTAGGCTTGTGTAGCCTTGCTATTGAGTGTTGCTAGTGAGCTTAGGTGCTTTGTGTTTTGCTTACTAGTATGTGTAGGAGCTCCCGGTGTGCTTAGAGTACTAGTTGCTTAGGTTTGTGTGACCTTGCAACCTAGACTTGTTTAGGTGAGCCTCCTAGCTTGGCACCTTAGTTAGCATAATAGATATATTTGCTAGGTGCTAAAGTAATAGATAGAGGGGTGTAGTCTTGGCTAGACCGATAGTTTTAATTCCGCATTTGATTCGGTTAGCCGGAGCGCTTAAGTTTTAGAAAAGACTATTCACCCCCCCCTCTAGTCCGCCATCTCAACCTTACAGGCGGCCGCCCCACTACCCAGGGCGCCCGCCCTGGGCTGAACACCTCCTGCTCCATCCTTGGACCACGGTCAGGTTTGCATCCTGCAGGTTACATTTTTTCATTCATTCAATTCGTGCAGTGAGTTTCCATGAATAAATGCTTTAAACATGATAAACTAAAATGATAAAATTTTTCCTTAAAACATCTCTTTAAAATAGACTCTCTATATGAAGTTTCCTGGAGTCCTACTATTGTTGGGAATTTAATTAGAGACTCCATGTTACTTAAGTCGTTGTGGAACATAAGATGGTAGAATATGAGAAATTAACTCTTGATAATCTTTGTCACTTGGAGAATTTCTTTAAAATAAATAACTATCATCCCCTATATGCTTTACACTTACCAATCAAAAGACAAAAGGCTACTTACTTTGTATTGAGCTTGTTCGAATCGTGTGGATCCTTGTTAGAATTTTATCATACTCCGAAGGTCAAGGCTTCATTCATACATTACAAACACAAAAGATTCACTCTTCCGAAGTAGTATTGCATTAGAGGAATGGGCTATGTAAAAATATTTAATTCGAGGAAATAAAAATGGGCAAAATGTCCAACAACCTCATAGTAGAATTAGGGGTACTTCAGCACCCACCTGAAAATATATATATATATATATATATATATATATATATATATATATATATATATATAATGATAGCCCATGGTTCCACTAATAGCAATACACCAGCAAGAGATGACATTATAATAAAATTTGACCAACAAGTCTTGATCTAAGAGTATGGCATTATTCTCCTCGGATCCTGGTTTGACCAGGCAATACATGCAAGGTAGTTATGCCACATTTACTTATACTTTTTGACGCATTTATGAGTGATCTGAGAGCACGAGGAAAGAAGTAAGCTAAACATGCAAAAACTCCAAGTGACAAGATTGAAAGATGAAGGGTCTCTACTTCTAGCTACTTTGTTCCTCAACTCCTCATAGTTATATGGTAACTCTACTGAAACTCCCACGGTACAGGTATAAAAGGAACATTCTACTTTTGATGTCTAAACCTTAAGCTTATGTTTTGACCATCATTTTCTCGAGGACGAGTAACAGACTAAGTATGCGGGAGCTTGTTGACACCTCTTAAGTATCAATTCTAAGTGTCAACTAAGTAGAAGAAAGGATATATTTGCATCACACCACCTAGACATAGGTTTTAACTAACAGAATTCCATAAGTTTTGGTGTTTATCTGTTTCTGCATGGAGACAACTGCAAAAGAGCAAAAGAGGCCCACAAGTAAGGATTTCATAGACACATAACACCTCCGTACGAAAAAGAGTAATCTAGAAGACTCCAGAACCACCCCCAAGGAAGGAGGGGCCCACCTGTCAACAGAGTAGGGCGGGCGCCCTCCCCCCTAGGGTGGCCGCCCTAGGCCCAGAGCCAATGTGGCTCTGCCTCGTGGATTAGGGTTCCACCGCCTTTGAGGATCAATCTAAACCCTCCATTAAAGTCGGTTTGATCCGACGGCTGACAATCATTTGAGGGGGCTATATAAGGAGAACCCCTACCCCCTGGCAAAGGGCAATCCATTATTCATTTGCATATTTTCCAGAGAGGATTCACCGGAGAGGATCCCTTATAGATCTATTCTCTAGGGCTTATCATTCAAGAGAAACTATCCTTAGTTTCTATGTGAGATTAGAGTTTACTCTTCTAGATTGAGAGAGTTAGAGTGGAGGTGTGGATTGGAGGAAGCCCGGCCTGTCGGTGTCTCTTCTCAAGTTTGTATCGACAGGATCAAATCTCCTAACCCGAGGTTTGCTCCTAGGATTTCTTCGGTATTTTGACTTCTAATTCTAGTACGTTCTCTGTTTTATTATTCTTTGGTTTGTGAGTTTACTTTATTCTCTTCACGTAGAGAGTAGGGTAATCGTCTCTAGCGTAAACGTGATGTTTGGGCTAGGATTCTCATAGATATCCCCTACCTAGCCGGATCTGTGGTAGTAGCTCGGAACGTGACAATTCCGTAGATATCTTTGGAACCCACAATCCTGTTAGAAGGATCGATATGGTTTATAGGCCGCGTGCTAAGCATCCTCTGAGGTGTCTCTTATCTCGATGGTTCTCCTCAATAGAATAATAACACATATCTTGCTTCGACTAGAACGAGAGTACAGTCGCAGTCTTCTCTAATCGCTCATATCAAGATGACCTTGTTTGTAGCCTAAAGTTTAATAGCATAGATTTGGTTAGTCAGATGCACCCTTTCTCCCTGTGGAAAAATAAATTATGATACTCTGGATAATCTCCCGGGTGAAGTGCTCACCGGTATCCGTGCGCTTGCGGATTACTTCCTAGTGATTCTTCTGTTTGCATTAACAAATATCAACAGTCGTCGCCTCGACGCAACCTCCAAGATTCCGCCACGTGACGTCCCAGCTTCCTCAGAAGCTCCGCCCGGGTTTTGAGGCCCAAACCCGCGAAACCCACCACTGGTAGCTTTCGGCTCAACTAATGAACCCCGAGTTTTGAGGCCCAAACTCGGAAACCGTCCACCGGTGGTTTTGCGGTCCAAACCACCAAACCACTCGACTCGAGCCACTTCGTCCTCACCCGGTCATACTCCGAGTCCCATGAGCCTCTCGCTCGACTCACTCGTCCGTCGTCTTGACTCGGTCGACTCGGTCTACCTTCATGTCTTCTTGCGCTCGCCGGTACCAAGTACTAGCCACCACAGCAAGTCCGCTAGCCCTCCGGTCCGTCGGTCCGAGCCCCGTTTCCGCCCTTCACCGTTCTCAGTCCATCAGCACGGCAAGCCTCTACCCTAACTTCACCACGCCATTGACCACTGTCTCCGGGTCTAGCAACTTCACACCACAAGCCGATAGTGAAGATGGAAATGCGCCGACCCAGCCCTGGCCATGGACCCGGCCTCATGGCCCCAAGGCCAATTGTAGGGGCCATGGCTCGACCCATTTTTCCTAGGTGTCGTGGCCTTAATGACGCATTGGGTAGTATGGATCGACCCAAATATTTTTTCACAATCATAAACCATGAATACTATAGTAACTCCAATGATTTGAGATATTTTATTTCCTAAATTTAAGATTCTAACAACTCTCAAATGGTTATGGGAAAGAAAAGAAAACTTGTATCCAATAGTTTCCCATCTGCTACTACCTATACTGAAATGAAAGCAGCTTGACTGGCAGCTCGCATCAGTACAGCCCCAGCATCGTCCGTTCTGAATCGGGAGGACGGCGGCGGTCCGGCGGCCACTGGCGCTCCGAATCGGCATCAGGTAGAACCGCAGCACTCCAGCACCGCCGGCGCGGACTCCTCGCCGCGCCTCCGCTCTGCGCCTCGAGCTGCCAAGCCCACCGCTGCTGTTGCTGCTGAACGAGCACTGCGCGCTCGTGTTGTTGTTGCACCGCTGCATCGGCCCATTGACCCGCGGACGCGTAGCTCTGGCCACGGTTCTGAGAACGCGCGGTCCACGTCGTTGGACGCGCCGTAGATTTTTAATTTTATCATTTTCACTTCTAAAATATGAAATTTCTCACTTACTTTCAAGCACAGACAATATTCCAAGTTTAATATTCCAAGTTATGACCAATCATATTTATTTTTTAAAAAATAAAGAGTACCAAAAAATTAAAGAAAAATATTATTAATATAATAAGTGGGTCAACCCATGTTACCTATTGGGTCAATGAGGTCCGGCCCTTTTGACCCATTTTGAAATTTAGACCCGGACCCTATGACCCATTGGCCCTATTTTTGTGGGTCGGGTCGAATACCCAATGGGTCGACCCAACCCATTCCCATCTTGAACCGTTAGACAGGCAGACGTTTTTTTGCTTTCGCAGCAAAGTTATTGGACACCGCTCAAACTGAAATACTCAAATGTTATCGATCACTCATTAGACAACCATGTGTTCGCATACATATATAGCTGATTGCTTTTGAACTGACTACATAAATAAAGTGAAAGTGTCTGAAGTCATTGGCTATTCTGGGAGGGAATCATAATTTTGACATTACATCTCTAGATAAAAGTCTATATCCCCTAGAATTATTTTTATAGTGACATGTGTTTTTTTATGTGAATGAAATTATCTTGTAAAAGTCTACGAAAATCCTTACATAGTGTACCAAGGAAGTAATGCATTGCAACTAATGTGGCCAGCTCTTTATTCATCTTATATATATATATATATCCTTGATTGTATAATTTATGTGGAGTATGTTTGAGTTCAACTCTTCGTTATTGTGGACATTGATTAATAAAAGCAATATGACTTTGGATGGAAACGCTTGTCATATTCTTATTCCTTAACCTCAATACTTAGGCACTTCTCTATTTTGATATATAATATATAAGCAGTTTTTATCATAAGTCAAGTTTTTCATATTTTGTTCAAGTTTATATAAATACATATGTGATAACATATGAATATCAAATACAATATTATGTTATATTTCATTATGCACCGCCTCTATTATTTTTTTACATGTCACATTAGCTTTGTGCTAAGTAAAACAATACTATCGTTGACCATCTATTTAAAAAAACTAAGAGTTACACAACATATAAATTATATATTACCAAAATATTTCTCGTAGTAAATCTAAAATTATAAATCTTATGTTATGAACATATATATTTTCTTTGAAATTGATGGTCAAAAATACAAATATTTGACTTAAGACAAAGTTAATATGATATATAAATAAAAACAAAGGGAGTACATAATAAAATTAAGTTAGTTCATTCAAATACTGATACACTTACATTTTAGAACATAGGGAATACAACTAAAATCATGTAGCTTTGTACAAGGGGACTTCAAAAGTTTATGTTACATTATTACTTTATTTCATAGTAAAAGGTTCTTGATGCTGCCTAGAGGGGGGATAGGCGTTTCTAAAACTTAACACCTCTAAATGCGAAAATGATTAGTGTTGGAGTTTCCAACTCCATGGAAACTCCAAATAAAAGTATTACACACTGCTCAGTCAACCATAAAGTATATGAACTATGAACTATATATCAAATAAGCCAAGGATCCTAGAACCTGCACCACAAGGATTATCACAGAGAATGAATAAATTTGGCGCAGGAAGCTAATACCAGACACGTCCGATATTAATACCGGACACGTCTGATATACACGAGTTTTGCAAACCTCTGCCAGATTTGTTCCTTTTGATTCCAAAGCTCCACACAAGTTGGAGGAACCTATTGGATGATTTGTAGATGACAAATAACCTGCACACAAGCTCAACCAAACAAATGGATCATAAATATCAAATGAAATGCAATTGAGACATGATATTTATTTTACCGAAGTTCGGGCCCCTGTGGATCTTACTCTACATTGAGCGGGTAATGAGCGACCACTAAGGTCAGCTCTAGAGGATCCAAGGATCAACTCTAGTTGCAGTCTTTTCCAACTATCATTGCCCCTTCCACTAGAATGATCTCTTCCATTTCGATGGTGAGATAAATTGTTACAAACGATTCGAGGCACACCACTATCTCTTGGGTGCTCTCTGGCGGCTCCTAACCGTCTAGGACCAAATATCTAATAGTAAAAATACAAATCACGAGATAAACAATATGCTCAAGTGTTGAAGTAGTTTTCACTCAACCCACTAATTGGATTTTGCAATTTGGATCAATCACTCACTAACAGAGGGTTTGGGAGGGTTAGGAAAGCTAAAAAACATGTTGGAGCATTAGTAGAATTAGCAGCCTCCAAAGGTGGAGGCTTGGGGTTATTTATAGCCCCCTTAAAAAACAAGTCGTCTTCTAGCCGTTGGTTGATATTGTACACATCCAGTATGAATATCGAACGCGTTCGGTATTTCCTAAGTGCTAAGCTCAACTCAGTGTGAAGTGTCGGGACTTCGGACGCCCAAAACTTATGACATAATATCGGGACTTCCGACGTACTCAAACACCCTAGACTTCAGAGGTCAAAACAACACCTCACAAATACCAGACATGTCCGCTATCAATACCGGACATGTTTAGTATTCCCTGACTTAGTCATTCCAGTTAGTGCATAGCGCCAACTTCTGACGTATGTCAGGACTTTCGACAACCCAAACATACCGAGAGAGACATAGGCTAATCATGCAACTCGCAAATACCGGACACGCCCGTTATTGCCTCTGTTTTCTATTCGAGTTAGTGATCATGGTCTCTCTCTCACACGCAAGCTACTATGGGTCGGTTTGAGCACTTATGAACACTTATCTATCAACATGATGCATCCCTTTTTATAGTACGACTTTCCTGTTAACTCAAAATTTAATGCCAAATGAATTTAAATCTTTTGAGTTGATCTTGTTGAACCAAAGTCGTGTCTTACAATCTTTATCAATTCAGGATGTCAACATGTCAATATTGATGTTCTTACTTAAGCATAACCATATTGAACATATGACTTGATTTCATTCATCAAATAGAGATAAATCCAAATGTATCAAGTCACTTCCATCAAACACTTCAATATTGATTTGATCCTTCACTTCAATATGACTTTCATAGCTTGATTAGTACCTCAACTAAATGCAAGTACTTCTTCTTCATGCTAGCTAGGTTCTTCGGCCGCTAAGTCATTACTTGCCCTTCACCCTTGCTTAGTCCTTTGAAGCTTTTCCTTGCTATCTTCAACATCTCAGCCCATCAAATCACATCTTGTGTTGAATGATCCATTAAGCTTATAATACATTCAACTTAGCAAGCACCCTGTATGAGACCATTCCATATGCAATACCTCATGTCTCATTAGCTATTTTTAATAGTGCTTGCTTTCACATATAACATAGAAATCCCACACTAAGTAAGCCCTAACATGAATTCCATTTGCATGGTTGTCTTGTGTTTATTCTGGATTGGTTATAGAACAATACATCATTTTGGCTTTATATACTTTAATCAAACACCTGTGAAATAACTATTTACTATGTACCTATACAACACTTGGAGAACATGTTAGATTCTTTAATCATGTTGTCATTCAATCATCCAAAATCCACTAAGAGGCTACATGCACTTTCACATAGTATCCTATAGATTTTAACGGTTCAACATCTTTTGAAAGCATTTTTGAAACATTTATGAGATATGTCAACAATTTAATTGATTTTGGGTACTACATTTGGCTTTGTCAAATGAAAATAAGCCCTAGACATCCAGGTGGATGGAGGTAAGAATAACTTGCAAAATCGAGTCCGACTAATGCAGAATCCGTTATGTATAATACTTTGAGCTGTGGAAATTTGGAATAAATACACACACTCATCAGTGCATACGTACAGCCGCTGGGAGTACATCCCAGTGGACAGTGCCATTGCAAACGGACAGGAGCATACACAAGTTCAAACGGAACGACTTCAAAAAAAAAAGTTCTAACGGAAGGATATGGACATCATCTGATAAATTGTGTATGCTATTAATTAAGTATGGAACTGTGACAGATACAACGAGCATAGTGACGGATGTAACCAACACAAGTTCAAGGAGCGTTTGGAACCGATTCAGTTAATGTTTTCCCGCACCATTTCATATTTTTTTAGCCAAAAACAAAACTCTGCTATATAAAAAATGGCCGTTTCCCACGCACTAGACCAGCCCCTGCATGCGGACCCCCGGCCGCCAGGCAAGCACGCGGCACAGCCCAGCCGCGCTCGTCGGACGCATGCGGCACACGCGGCCGCGGCCAGTGCCGACGGGTAGGCGCGGCGTGGAAGGCAGCAAGAACGCGACGCACGCGCGGTCGTGGCGGGGGCGCCAATCGGGACGTCCGCATAGGGATCAACGGAATCCACCCATCCATTGATCGCCCCCATACGGCCCTGCCACCGCGCGCGACATTAACTCCGCGCATTCAAGCCCCTCACTGCGCTCCAACCACCTCTCCTACTCCTCCCTCCTTAAATGCACTACTATCTCTTCTCCCATCCTGCTAGTTGCAGAGACAGAAGAGGGAACTGGACCGCGCCGCGCGCCTGTGTCTCTGCACTCGTCTTCTTCGTTCCTCTAGTCGTAGAGAGAAAAAGCAGAAGAGGTACGGAGATGTCCAAGATGGCAGAGGAGAAGGCGGCGGCTGTGGGCGGACTTGGAGGAACCGGGTCGGCGGACGCGGCGCAGCAGCAGCTGGCGGCGGTGGAGGCTGCGGCGGCGCGGGTGCGGCCCGTCGAGACGCTGCTGCGTGCGGCGCCGCTGGGGCTGTGCGTTGCCGCCATGACCGTCATGCTCCGTGACCAGCAGAGCAACGAGTACGGCACCGTCGCCTACTCCGACCTGGGGGGCTTCAAGTACCTCGTCTATGCTAACGGTCTCTGCGCCGCCTACTCGCTGGTGTCCGCGTTCTACACGGCCGTGCCGAGGCCCGCCACCGTATCGCGCTCATGGGTTGTCTTCCTCCTCGACCAGGTCCGTTCTTGCCCTCACACTTTTTCACACGGTTGTATTAGCATCTTGGGAGTGCATCGAAGAATGTCTCTTTTTTTCTTCTTCTTTTATTTCTGCCAGCATCACGTCACTTGACGAATTTTATGCCTAGTATAGTGGTACAAAAATTATTTCTTCAAAAAAAATTATTTCCTCATGTTCTTCGTATACTCCTATTCTTATTGTTGTCACTTATTCCTGCAATAATTAATATACTGTGATTACTCTGACGATGTTTTCCGTTAAGTTTATGTGTTACAATTGGCTGTAGTTTCCGCTCTCCTGGACTCTGGAAAGAGGTGCGCCGTGCCAGGGGATTTTAGAGGATCTGTTCCGTTTACAGAACTCATGCGAAACTCGTGCCTGCACAAACAAATTAACACATCTAACATAAATTAGCATTGGCAGAGACTATGGCAAGCTTAAGCGTTGGATTTGTTCGATCTCTGTCTACATCCATTTTTTTGTGCCTCAGTATTTCAACAAGCATCCATTACGGAAATACTAGAACTCTACGCTTGATTCAATCAATCATGCCTACTGTTAATTTGATAATTTCAGCAGTGAATACTGTCAGATCCTGTGCTTGCTTTCAGATCCCTGCAAAACAGAACACGATGACCAAAGCATGCTTATTCTGCAGGTGTTCACGTACCTGATTCTGGCGGCAGGTGCGGCGGCGGCGGAGCTGCTGTACCTCGCCTACAACGGCGACAAGGAGGTGACGTGGAGCGAGGCGTGCGGCGTTTTCGGCAGCTTCTGCCATCAGGCGCGCACCTCCGTTGCCATCACCTTCGGCACCGTGCTCTGTTTCATCCTCCTCTCCCTCATCTCCTCGTACCGCCTCTTCAGCTCCTACGAGGCGCCCCCGTCGTCCGCGCTCGGCAGCAAGGGCGTCGAGATCGCTGCCTACCCTCGCTGAAGCCGCCGGCCATCCACATCGGTGGCTCTCGAGGGAGGCATGGTTGCAAATCTCTTTATGTGTAGGCAATCAAGTAATAAGGGCTTACTTATATTATTATATATATACTTCGTTCATAGTAGTTGTTGTTTGCTGCTACATATGATTAGTACAGTGCTGTTGCTCCTGCTGCTGCTAAATTGTACTTGACTCGGTAATTATATAGTTTGCATCATTTTGTGTGCTGAATGGATTCATCTTAAAATTCTTACTACAGGCGTGGTAGTTTGTGTGTATGTTTCGTTTTGGCAACATTTTTCTGTGGACAACAATCTAATGAGCCTCTGTAACGAACAAACGAGAAATTGTCTGGGCGTGAAATTATAGCAAAATAGTTGCCTGCTTCTGTTAGTGGGCCTTCAATTTGTGCCCTTTTACTAGTTAGGCGCCGAAACAGGAAAACAGCAATTGATTCTAAAAGAGAAAATTAGTAAATTATATGGTGAGTTTCTAAATTATCGGTGAGTTTTTATCCTAGTCTCCAAAGTATAAAAATGTTTGAAAGAGTAAATTATATGTTCAGTCCCTAGATTATCGGTGTTCTTATCCTAGTCCCTAAACTATAAAAATGACTATTCAGGTTTAAACTATTGCTTAATTTTATCCTAGTCCACAAACTTTTAAAACAGTCATTTTGGTCCCTAAACTAGTGTTTAGGTTTTATCCCGGTCTTCAGCTACAGTGATAGTGGTAACAATCGCTTTGTTCCTATTTATTTATTTGGGCTGAATGTTTGAAAAATCATAATAAATCATAGAAAAGTTATATAATGGAAAATTCAATTTTGTTGAAATCCACATGAGTAGATCTAGTGAACAAATAACATAATATGCTTTAGTACAAAGTTTTCCTATGAAGGTTTTGTCTTTTTCTTTTTAATTTAGTTATGTTCAATCTTTGAAAAATCATAATACATCACAGAAAATCATAAAATGAAAAATCTAATTTTGTTGGACTCCACATGAGTATATCAACACAGTGAATGTATAATATGGTATACTTCAGTACAAAATTTTTGTTTTAGCTTTAGATCTATGCTTTTATAG
The DNA here is from genome assembly GCA_022036555.1 of Microstegium vimineum. Taxonomy (NCBI): domain Eukaryota; kingdom Viridiplantae; phylum Streptophyta; class Magnoliopsida; order Poales; family Poaceae; genus Microstegium; species Microstegium vimineum. Next base: position 13,751,102 of record CM039131.1, on the reverse strand, counting down.
AATTAATTGAAATAATTCATAGCTACAACTTCAATAATTATTTTATTGGGCTAAAGCATACCATATTATTAGTTCACTGTATATTCTACTCATGTTAAATCAAACAAAATTAGATTTTTCATTTTATATTTTTTCTATGATTTACTATATTGTTTTAGAAAAAATTAGCCCAAATAAATTAAAAAGAAAAATACAAAACCTTCATAGCAAAAACTTTGTGCTAAAACAGACTATGCTATTTGTTCACTGGGTAGATCTACTCATGTATGTGGAGTCTATCAATATTGGATTTTCCATTTTATGATTTTTCTGTGATTTATTAAGTTTTTAAAGATTCAACTTAAATAAATAAATAAAAACAAAGCAATTGTTACCTCTGTCACTGTAGCTAGGGATAGGGATGAAACCTAAACAATAGTTTAGGGAAATGACCATTTGAAAGTTTGGAGAAAAGAATGAAACCTAAGCAATAGTTTAGGGACCTAAATCACCATATTAATAGTTGTTTGTCGATAGTTTAGGGACTAATTTACTCATTCTAAAACAAGGGAAGGCAACAATTCGCCTTATCGCCATATCTTTAAATATTGCTCCTCCGAATTTGCAGTAGTATATGAGGTCGAGTACATCTTTTCCCACGAATAGCCAAAGTTCTTTGCATTTATTGCTTCGTTAGTTCATCGGTGTCAAATGAGGTATTCAGATATTAATAGTAAAACAAATTATTGTATTGGGTATCACATAAGATGTCAAATGCGATATTGGGATACTAATAAAAAACAATGTCGAGAGAGATATTCAGATACTAATAAAAAATATAAATTGTCATATTGGATATCACATGAGGTGTCTAATGAGATATTCGGATACTAATAAAATACACTGTCAAATGAGATATTTGGATACTAATAAAAAAATAAATTATCATATCGGATATCACATCAGATATCAAACGAGATATTATATACTAATAAAAAACAATGTGGACTTAGATATTTAGAAAAACAAATTGTCATATCGGATATCACATGAGATGTGTTCGGATACTAATAAAAACAACTAGCAGGTACCCCTGTGCTTCGCACAGGCTAACAAACCGGAAATACAGTATATCACATTTTTTTCTTGGAACCAAAATGTTAGTAAAATTAGTTACAAATATATCCTTATTTGATCCCTTCCCAGAAGGAAATATAAGTTTAGGTAGTACAGGCCAGTTGAATATAAACTCGTTTCGCAGGCGCCCAAAGAAATTCCAATGTTTAGCCAAAAAAGGAACCTATTAACACTGGAGTCCAAATGTGTGCAAGCAACTTCCATTGTTGGACTGCAAACAAATTAGAAAACGTAGTCATGTTAGTGTTTGAGCTGGTACAGAAACTATTGTCGTACTGTTGTTAGCACAGACGTTGAACATGTAGGGAATGTGTTGACGCCGTTTTTTTGTACAGGTCAATATTAAACCAAGTGTATTGACTGATAAAGAGGTTCCTCATCGGCATTAAGGGGTTATCGGTTTCATTACCGATGGAAGCAGAAGAATCTGCCGATAGTAGATGTAATAGAAGAAACGTCAAGGGAGAAAAGGAAAGACATTTGCCGATGAAAGATGTTGCCGATGAAAGTAGAAGAATATTGTCGATAGGAAGGTATTGCTGATGGAGAAAGGAGGTGGCTGACGTCAACAGAAAGCTGTCGATGACAATAAGAGGAAGGTTGCAGATTGGAAAGAGTCTGCCGATGGAAGGCTTCATCGTAAAGGAAACGAATAAGAAAATTGGTGATTTTATACCAGTGTTATTGTCATTGTTTGAGTCCGACTCTTGTACGAGTCGTTTTATTTCCTTAAAAATAGGAGTTATGTTTAGGTATGAGTCGTGTCTGTTTGCAACTCCTGTTACCGAAGTATAAATATGTACTCAGGGACGACGTATCAAAGGATATCCAATACAATCAATCAAATGCATCTATTACTTTTCATCTACTTTTCTAGCATCTACTTTTCGCATTAATTCTAGCATATCCACAAGTTTTTACGATGCCTCGACGGGCTGCATCTACTTGATCCTCGTCAAGCTCGCAAGTTCCACATTTTGAGCAAATTAAGCCTTGACGTCCGGGCGCATCGCTGTCGTCTCGTTCAAACTTGTTCTAGTTATCGTCCTTGTCGATTAACTGGTCCAATCTACTGGCACACCTTTGGATATCGAGATCGGGTATAAGCCCGAGGTGTTCGCAGATCCGACGCTTTTTGTGTCAACACCTCTTTTGGCACGCCTAGTGGGACCCTAGATACATCTCTTGATTACGATCATGGGTGATTCTACTGACGTCAATCAAAGGAACGTCATCGAAGTCTCCGAAGCAGATCTGAAAGATGATCAGAGGCAAGCTATGGAGGACTATAAGCAGTTATATCTGAAATCCTTCAGCCTAAATAGGAGCGGCGATGCAGTACAGAAGCAAGATCCGCCGTTACCGCAGTAAGTCACTTTCGATGACAATCCTGGTAAGTTGCAAGATATGGTTAATACCGCATTAAATCAGGCGTTGATTAACCACTCTACGGTGTTGTCCAATACTGTATACAATGTTATCATGCAATCTTTCAAAGGACAGCCACCTAAATATGTCGATCCAGCGTATCATCAACCTGGGTCGGCATCTGCTACAACTTCATCGGTGGCTCCAGCGTTCCAGCCTGTAAATCCTTCTGCCGATGAAGTTACACCGACAAGATCAATCCCTGCAAGCGTCGTTCGGCTAAGTACCGATCCAGCGGCGTCAGCAGCATCAGGACAGATGGTCCCGAACCAACCGGCTCCCGCTAACTGGTGGGGGTACGATATGCCTCCGGATTCGTCTGCCGACGCCAAGTTGATCCAAGACAATGCGGCGGGGAAGGCTCCTGTGGAATTGGCGACATCGACACAACCGATGAGCCCGACGATGCATCATGTTGCGTCTGCTCCAAACATTAAGTTGCCGCCGGGGAGTCTTTAGATGGTCGTACCCAAGATGTCTTGCGGACAACCATCGGCAAATGCGTCGCCGATGTAACAGGATAGGACAGTTATAAACTATCCTATGATGATGGCGAACCCTCCAACGGGGGTATCAGTGCATCAAGGGGCCCATTCGTTGAATATTCCAGGATGCAGGAACAGCAGGCGCCGGACAATTACCAATTATCGGCAGGTCACATGCCGATGACCCACAACCCTGTGTGGGCCGATCCAATTCAACAACAGGTGGTTCAATCTGGGCACCAGGTAACGGGGGTGCGGCAATACCCTTACCCGACCATTGTTCAAAATGAGACATCGGTGTATCGGCCAGCGGTGTCCCAATACACCCCAGTTGGTGTCCAAGGATATACATCAGCAAGTCAGCCGATGCATAATATTCAGCAAGGTGGTGTTACGCCTACGCCAATTGGGCCAGCTTACCCACTACAGAGGCAAGAGGGGATGTATCAATCAGTCCAGCCGATGAATGTCCAGCCCGCGCATCGGCAGGATTAAGATGCATACTGGGCCGATAAGATCGCCGAAGTGATGAAAGAACAATTCGACATCAAACCTAAGGTTAATACGTATTCTTATCGGACGCCATATCCTCCAGCATACGACTTGATTCCTCTTCCAAATCGGTACAAGGTGCCAGATTTCACAAAATTTTCTGGCCAAAGATGAACGTCGACGATGGAGCATATCAGAGATGAATTAAGGGTGAGACTGTTTTCGTCATCCTTGTCTGGATCGACATTTACGTAGTTCATCTCGCTTGCTCCAAACTCTATAATTACTTGGGCCGATCTAGAGAAGCAGTTTCACAGATACTTCTTTTTTGGCGTGCATGAGAAGAGAATTATCGATTTAGTCAAGCTAAAGCAACGTAATGACGAATCGGTGGAGGGCTTCGTGCAAAGGCTTCGGGACGTGAAGAACAAGTGCTATAGTCCGGTGCTTGATGATCGGCAGTTGACAAATTTGGCCTTCCAGGGATTACTGCCACACATCAAAGACAGGTATGCGTCTCAAGAGTTCAAAAGCCTGAGTCATCTCGTGCAGAGAGTTGCCGATCAAGAGGTCAAAGCTTTCGAACCTAGGAAGACCTTGAACAAGGTGTCCTTCGTTGAAGAAGAAAAAGATTCTGAGTCAGATGAAGGAACCGATATCAGCGTCGCTGAGTGGGTAAAAGACAAGAAGCCGATATCTTGTCCGTTCGGTCAGGACGCTGAGAGGTTCACTTTTGACACCACTAAAGTCGATAGGATATTTGATCTCCTGCTTCAAGAAGGGCGAATTAAGTTGGCGCCTAATCAAGTAATTCCATCGGCTGAAGAGCTCAGAAGGATGAGGTATTGCAAATGGCATGATGCGACCTCACACACCACCAATGATTGCAAGGTCTTCAGACAGCAGTTGCAGTCAGAGATCGAGGCTGGACGAATCAAATTTGACAATTCTAAAACCTAGAGGTTGATGAAGATCGACCAGCACCCGTTCCCGAATAATATGGTGGAAGCTAGTGGAAAGGTTAAAGTCCTGACGTCGGAAGCCGCCAAGAAGAATACATCAGTAGACCCCAAGCATCAGATAGATGTGTGTGATGTGAAGGGAAAGAAGCATGCCGATGATAAACGAGCCAAGCGAGTGGCTGACGAGAGTAACGGCATCGGGAGATCTCGGGGATACGGCGTCGTGATCACGCACAGGCAACCACGACAGGAATATCGACGCTCTCAAGAGGAGCAATATCGACAACAGGAGGAGGAAAAGAACCAGGAATGGCGACGACATAAGGATCATTGGAATTGCCCTTTCTTCATTCATTATTGGGAAGAAAGCATCAAGTTTCCTACTGCCGATAATTGTCCTGAATGCAATGGATACTATCCTGCTGATCGTTCAGAAAAAAGGTCCTGCTTTGAGAGCCACAGACCGAATTATGCTCGGTCGATCAAGGGAAAGGAATCAGTACATGATCGATTGGGGGGCAAGCTCAGTGTGCACGATAGGCTTGGCAAGCGTGTCCGTCGAGAGAACCTCGAAGAGAAGGCTAATACAAGGGTGCTCGATGAAGAGATATTCTCTAGAGATCCAAACATAAGGGGTAACACAAGCCGGTAGAGTGAGAAACAGTACCAACCTGTTTGGAAGATTAAGCTTCCTCAATGTTGTCCTAAGGGCCTGACGAAAACTCAAAGGAGGATCCAGCGTGAACGCCAGAATGATCTGCATTATGGTGAAAACCCTTCGAAGGGAGGATCTCTAGTTTGGGAGTGGAGGCCAAAACACCAGGAGAGGAGTCCATCGGCAGAAGTCAACATGGTTGTTTTGATGCCGATGAAATTTATGGCACCTACTGATGTTGAGGAAGAAGCTGCTAATATGGCTCAGTTAGTGCTGGATCCAATGGCGGCTATCTTTGAGAAATCTGCCAATGATGAAAGACAGCATCTGAGAGTCTTGTTTGTTAAGGGCAAAGTTGATGGGCAACCGGTGTCAAAGATGTTAGTTGATGGTGGAGCGTCGATTAACATAATGTCATATGTCATGTTCAGGAAGCTTGGAAAAGGTGACCAAGACTTAGTCAAGACAGACATGAAGCTAAAAGATTTTGAAGTCAATGTATCGCCAGCTATGGGAGTCGTATGTGTCGAGTTGACTATTGGTAGCAAAACTTTGCCAACAACATTTTTTTTATCAGCGGCAGGGGAACCTACAATTTGCTTCTGGGAAGGGATTGGATTCACGCCAACTGCTGCATCCCTTCTACGATGCACCAAAGTCTTGTGCAATGGGTTGGAGATAGAATTGAAGTCGTCCGGAGTGAAGTCCCGTCAATTGTTGCATCAGCAGAATCGGAGACCTATAGGCAGACCAAGTGCATATCTGGTGAAGCTTGGGATACTGAGTTTCTCAAAGTTGTCGATTACCAGATCATACCAATCCAAGCAGTTGTCTCTGAGGAGGAATTTTAATCGGTTGACCGATGATGGAGAACCTACGTAGGGGTTTACATCGGATAGATTAATTTTTATTAATGTCAGATTGGATTTTCAATGTAAATAATCGTTGAATGATTCATTAGAAGAGCATAGGATTTGCTTTATTTGGAATTATACATTGATACTTGGTTTGGACTGAAATAGTCAAACGTCAGTCACTTGGTAATTTGGTTCCAACTACATCGGTAATAAATACACCGATGTAATCTTGATGTGTTGATCGATTTTGAATTACGAAGTTAAATAAAGCTTCATGGTCGGGTCAAATGGTATGTCGTGGTACAATCAAGGTAATTATCCAGATGGTGTAACAAAAAGATAAATCAGTCTACTCTTGGCAACGCTTATAGTTTGGAGACCCTCGGAGGGGTTGCATTTTCCGGAGCAATCAATGGTAAATATTTGAAGTATCTGGATGGATGCGCAAAGTGATACAGATATAAAGTACAGATAACGAAACCAAACATCGATAGAAAAGGTATTAATGTTATAATACAAAGGATCAGTCATCAAGTTCACAGTTGCCGACACAATAACTTAGAACAGGGATTTAATAGATGAGATCGCATGAAGACGAATTTGGTCCGCTTCCTCTATCTCCCTAACATCATCATCGACAAAACCCTCAACCAGCTTGATCTTTCTTTTCAACAGGATGGCCTGGCGAGCATCGGCATCCCTTTCTTGTTGTAAAGCTTTAGTGGCATTAGGGAGTTGAGTCTTCTTTTGGTTGGCTGCGCCTAAAGCTTGGTCGATTTTCTTCAGCTCCGACAGCAACTCTTCTTTCCGTGCCGATAGACGGGTGATTTCCTGTTCAAGCTCGATACCAGAAGCTTCCAAGCGACCGATGCATTTGTGTTTTTCTTCAGCAGTTTGCTTGAATTTGAGCATTTCTTCTTCGACCTTCGCTTGGGCAGTTCTATCGGTAATACGGCGTAAAACCTTTTGATACTGCAGTTGCCGACTCTCAAGGAACGCTGCTTGGAAGAGTGTTTCTTCAATATCGGCAGGAATATGACCTAGAAGTGCCTTGAGCGCTACCATTACTGCGCTAGAATCTTGGACTAATTGGGATGTGCTTTGTTGCAGTAAAGGTAGCAATGCTTCAAGCTTGGATTTTATTTCTGTTGATATGACATCTGAAGCTTGGACAGAACTTTCTTCTTCTTCATCTTCGTCTGGTATATTGATAGTGAAGGCAAATAAACTATTGGGAGAGTCTTAGCCTAAAAGGGAAAGAGTTAGAGTTTCTTGATTGAAAGTTTGTGTCTTACGAGTTTTTGACAGATGGTTGATTTACCTGCTTTAGAGCAATTTCTCGCCTTGGACTTGGCGGGGCGGCTAGCATAACAGTATCTTGAAAATCGGCAATGGTTGCCGATGAGTTTGGCTCTGTGGATGGAACGTGTGGTACTGGTACTGATACCGATGTTGTTGGCGTTTCTATAACCAACTTCTGCGGTGCTGATGTTGTCTCTTGGATAGAGGCCTCGATTGGTGTTTGATCGGAGGCAAGTGTCGATGCTGGCTCTTATAGTAATACATCGGTAGATGTTATTGGTGACGTGGCTGAGGTTCATGCCCTTAGGCGTTTTGGTCGAGGGGTGGTACTTGATGAACCTTGGCGTTTCGGCTGCTGTGCTTGGGGGGCATCGACAGGCCGAGTTGGCGGAGTTGGTGCATTCGGAACGGTTGCCAATGAACTTGTTTGCTGCAAAAGAAGACATGTGATACAAGTTAAAAAATAAGTGAGAATTACCGATGAACGTTTTGTGATCGACATGAATAAAATAAAAATTTGTTACCGTAAAAGCTTGCGTCAAAATGGCGGCAGCAGCTAATGAAGTAACAACAACCCCAGTTGATGTTGACTTCAACTTAAGGGTGACCCTCGGTGCTTTTCGATGCATAAGGGAAGCCAATGAAGGTGCCCTGCTGCCGATTACCGATGTAGGGTTCATCGGTCGCAAGTTGAAAGTTTTGTCATTTCTACTTTTTCTTGGGATTGGGTCATCAACCTGTTAATAGGAAATCAGATGTTGATACATTTAAAAGGGGTGACAGGAATAAAATTGAAAATAAACTTACCGCATCATCAGGGACGATATGATCGGCGTCAATCAAATGTCGATGATAGTGTGACGACGCAGCGAACATTTAATCTTTCCATTCTTGCCACCCGGATTTATATGACTCAGTGATGAAGGATGTTGGTGCCCAACTGGATAAGTCAATATTGGTTGTGTCGGCATGAGGAAGAAGATGAACAACCTTGTCCCAATCCATGACGCTGGTGATAATTTCTCTTGGCTTTACCACATTGGCATAGCTAAGATTAATCGGTAGTTGGCCAAACGCCAATTGTCTTGCTGTTGCCGATGGGTAGTAGAATTCATAAGTGGCATGAGTATTCTTCCCACTCCCAAAGATGTTGACTGGAATGGCTCGAGGAGTAAGGATAGCCCTCAGAATTCCTTCATCATTCTGTATATCTACATCGACAAGATTGAAAGGGAGTGGGAATCGGTTATTCGCATCAGTATAGGGCCACCAAGCTCGTTCCGCAGCAGGAATACCACAATAAAATCTCTGGAAGAACGTGCCGAATTGACCCTCGTTAGCATCGGTTCCCGGCAGCACTATTATGGCTTCTCCAAAATTGAGTGGGGAGCGGGTTGCCAATTCATCATCGGCAAGTACATAATCCTCGGCTAAGTCCCTTGGAAATTACTGACTGAATAGGTCAAATTGAAGACACTTATGCATATGAGCGTTTAGCCACATGTTGATAAACCACTAGGGGCCTCCAAGGTTGCCGATGAGTTCACCTAGCAATAACTTCTCTGACACCTGATGCAGAAGGTGATAGACTGAGCTGAGAAGGTATCGGCCAAGAGGAAATCTTGTTCCGTGGGCCAAAAGCTCTGCTACAGGGAGGTACATGTTGGTGGGTCCGATTATCTTGCCGCAGAAGATAAACTTCTCTAGCCACATATTCAGGAAGGTAGCAGGCTCCCTTTGGTTTACTGATCCAGTCTTGTGATATTCTTAAACATATCCGGTCCAAGCACCGATGTTGTGGGTGATTACCCGATGCTCGGGCTTTCTACTGAAGAGAAGAGCATCATCGGCAGAAGAGATGTCAAGGTCGGTGAGCATGTATACATCGGCAAGTGTATGAGTGGCTGGTCCGTGTCTAAATAGGAAGACATTCATCATGTCAGACCAGAAGTAGGAGGGAGCTATCATCATGTTCTCATTCTTGGTTATATCGGCGAGAGATAGCCTGATGCATTGGTCCAAGTTGCGTTCTGCCCAATAGATTTGTTGCGTCCTGGTCATCCTGAGGTACCAGTTTTTCCACCCTTTGGTAGGTTTGGGCCAAGATCGGAAAATATCTGTCCATAACCCTAGATTGAAATGTGCGGATCTGAAAGGGACGTGGTTAGTTTCCGCATTGATGATTTCGGTCGGATCGGTATTCCCCATCGGGCCCAAGCAACAGAGGTGTGGTTGATCGGTAGAGATCACTATTTTGTTGTGCATCTCCTAGGTTTAGAAAACAAAGAGAAGATGGAGAGAAGGGATTGAGGAGCAATGCGAAAGGATGAAACTGCAGTATATCCGATAGGGAAAGAGGAGAGATTACCGTAGGAGCGTTGAAGTTGATCGCCATTGAAGCAGAGTTCTTCCGGAGATCGTGCTTCCTGCTAAAGAAGAGGACCCGCCGATGGAAAAGTGCTCTTTGGGTGATGTTGAGATGAAGGTGGAAATGTGAGCTCAGGATAAAAGAGAAGGCGGATGGCGATCTTTATAGGCTTAGATTAAAGGGTACTTTCGAGTTTTCTTTTTACTAAGCAGAGATAAGGAAGGATATCGCAGTAAATTTGCGCGGTGATTGAAGCAGTAAATTTGCGCGGTGATTGAAGAGTTCATGCTACAGTTACGGGAGTTGTTGGTAACTTGCAGTTTTCAAACGCAGTAATCAAGATGATGGCGCATTTTGGAGGGAAAAGAGCAAATTTCGGCGCATAAGATATTTTATACTCCGAAATTGGGGGGCATGTGTTGACGTCGTTTTTTGTACAGGTAAATATTAAACCAAGTGTATTTACCGGTAAAGAGGTTCCTCATCGGCATCAAGGGGCTATCAGTTTCATTACCGATGGAAGCAAAAGAATATGCCGATAGTGGATGTGATAGAAGAAACGTCAAGGGAGAAAAGGAAAGATATTTGTCGATGAGAAGATGTTGCCGATAAAAGTAGAAGAATATTGTCGATAGGAAGGTATTGCTGATGGACAAAGGATGTGGCTGACGTCAGCAGAAAGCTTTCGATAGCAATAAGAGAAAGGTTGCAGATTGGAAAGAGTCTGCCGATGGAAGACTTCATCGTAAAGAAAACGAATAAGGAAACTGGTGATTTTATACCCGTGTTATTGTCATTGTTTGAGTCCGACTCTTGTACGAGTTGTTTTATTTCCTTAAAAATAGGAGTTCTGTTTATGTATGAGTCGTGTCTATTTGCAACTCCTGTTACCGGAGTATAAATATGTACCCAGGGGCGACGTATCAAAGGATATCCAATACAATCAATCAAATGCATCTATTACTTTTCATCTACTTTTCTAGCATCTACTTTTCGCATTAATTCTAGCATATCCACGAGTTTTTACGATGCCTCGACGGGCTGCATCTACTTGATCCTCGTCAAGCTCGCAAGTTCCACGTTTTGAGCAAATTAAGCCTTGACGTCCGGGCGCATCGCTGTCGTCTCATTCAAACTTGTTCTAGTTATCGTCCTTGTCGATTAACTGGTCAAATCGACTGGCACACCTTTGGATATCGAGATCGGGTATAAGCCCGAGGTGTTCGCAGATCCGACGCTTTTTGTGTCAACAGAATGCAAATGTTTTGAAGACAAAAGTTTTGAAGATATAAGAAGCATAGCATTTCTCGTTGACTATATTAGCCTAGTGGTTGCCATACCATATAGGTTTGCAATAAAGGACGCTAAGACAGTAGGAATAAGGCAAAATCCATATGGAGTGCCCAAAAGGATATTTTAAGTGACATTGTTGGTGTACCTAGGTAGTTAATTCCTGGAAAGTTTGATGTGAATTGTCATGGTGATGCTTTGGTGCCAATGTGTCTAAGAGGATGTCAGCAACATTTTTTTCTCTGCCAAATCGGGAATCATAGAATTGAATTCAGACTTTCAGAGACAATCAGGTGTAGTAAGCAGTAAGTGGACAGTAGGAGATTTTGTAAAGCATAATAGTGATACTAAAGTTAAGCATGGTGCCAAAAATAAGAAAATAGAGTAAACCAGATCATATATATAAAGATTTTAAGAAACTATGCAGGCAAGTAATAATATGTAGGCCAAACAACGTAAATGTGCAAGTACTGAAATCTTTTACAAAAATTTGTGCAATGCGCTTACTAACCTATTCCTGCAAACTTCACTCTTCTATTCAAATGATGTACAGAGGACTGCAGTTAAGATCATAGTTTTAGATTTGCCAGCAAGTATAGAAGTATGGAAAATATTTACAGGAACAACGGACCTCCTGTTAGAGCTATTTCCTGGGAGAACAAACCACCTCAGTGTTCAGTTAGAGAAAAGAATAGCTTTTTATTCCAGGCTGAACATATAAGATGAGGGGAAAATACTAAACTGAACATAAAAATAGGGAAAGGGTAAGAGTCATAGCATACGTGCTCACAGGTGACGACAAACTGGCGGGCCGAGGCCGGTGGAAGTTCAGCGAGGCATAGAGGCGGATCTAGTTTTTTGGTACAGGGTATGGCAAACCAAAATGTTTATATCCAGAGCGGTACAAAACATCTAGCAATTCGGTGACATACCATAAAAATCCCCCCACCACAATTTGATATACAAACATTAAATATCATGACATTCCAATACAACAAATGAAACGTATATGGGCAAATGCAGTGGAATCATACCAATCATGACAGAAATCCAACCGCAAGGAGCCTTATAAAGCATGAAACTGGTGAAAATTTGGTCAAATGAAATTAATGGGCACAGAACATCACTATAAAATCTAAATGGTGTATTATGTAAAATCTAAATGACAAGAATGTTGTGTCATTAGGCATCTTTATATGTCAAAATTTGGAAGTCCAATAATTCATCTTTTCAGAGCAAGTTGAACAATGATGAAATGATAGACGATCACACGGAGATCGGTAGAATCATGGATCTAACTATTGCGGACAAACATCACACAGATGTAATAGATACTATGAACAGTTCAACGTCAACCTATAAGCATATACTATCAGAAGAAAATAGATAATTCGACAATTATGAGGAAGTAAGTTTACTTGATGTACATGCTCTTGAAGTTGTCCAGCTGAATGCCCCCTGCCAATTGAAATAAACAACATGGAAATGTCAAAGCAATGGGAAGCGGGCTTTTATCATGACTTCATGAGCAGGTCAATTTGTATGCTTAACAATAACTGGGAATCAGCAGCTCAACAGGTTGATACTCTGTCGATGAATAAACCAATTGTCGTGGATCGATGCATTCCTATACGATCTTTGCATCAGAGAAACCTCGTCTAATTTGTACTGGTGCGCTATGTACATGTGGCTACATGTACTGATCTATGGGCTACATGTATCAGATCAGATCAGAGAAAGTTAGGGTTAGAGAATTTGGGAACTTACAATGAAGAAGAGAAGGGAGACGGTTGCGGGGCGAAGGGAGCTAGGGGCGACGCACTGGCGGCGCTGGAGGGCCGCCGACCGAGGTAAGCGCCGCCGGAGCCGCCTCACGCGATCGCGGGATCCCCTGGGAGTGTGTAGAAGGGCAGTGGTGGTCGGCACACGGGGCCACGCGCGTGCAGGGGCGAGACGTAGGGTGGCCTGCGCTCGCCAAGGCCGGCCTGGGACGCCACGGCCGCTGGGCTGCTGGCAGTGGCATGAGAGGAACGCGGAGGAGGGGCTGGTCCTGTCCAAGGGCCGGTGCGCGGAAGATGCGGACCGGTGGAGGCGACATTTGCTGCAGAGCTGCGCGTCAGTGCGCTGCAAGCTGCCGGGCGCGACTTGGCCTTCCCTCCGCTGCCGCGTCGGTGGGGATGGAAAAGGATAAGGTTGAGGAATGAGTATGAAGCAGGAGTGGATGCGTGTAGAGCTAGAGGTGTTCGTGATGGGCATCCGGGCTGCTCCCGTCATATCGAACGGCCAAGGGCCGAGCACTATGGAATGAACAGTGAAATGAGTGTAAGAGTCAGGAAAACACTGTTGATGAACAGTAGCCATCCCTAAGTTTAAAGATCTCTATAGATGTCAAATGAGATATACGAATACTAATAAAAAACAAATTATAGAATCCATGAGGTGTCGAATAAGATATTAGAATGGTTTTATTTATTTTTTAAATACAATAAGCTTAGGAAATGCATAACTAATTATGTGTAACTAGAAAATGTGTGATTTCTAATTTTTTAACTAGTTACGTGGCATACTTTCTGTGAAAAATAAATCTTGTATAGGTTATTTGTAAGAATTGTGTGATAATTTTTTATGACCGCTCTTGTGCTAAGAAGCAGGGAAAAAATAAAAAACTGTTGTTTGACACTTTTCACAGTAGCAAGTATTTCTGACACCATTTAACCTTGTTCCTCATTATATTTGCATAGGACAGAATAGTAACTATTTTATGAAAATTTTATGGTAGCCTTTGGGTTTCAGTATAAGACTAATGTATTTTCTCTAGGATTTATAGGTTTTTGGAAAGGGAGGTTACTATATAACCCTAATGAATGAATTTACTTAGTAAAGTAATTTTGGGTGAGTTAAATAATTGCCTTTGGTGTATCTTTAAAGCATGAATGGTTAGTTACCAGTTGATATATCATTTGATAATAGTGACAAGTAACTTAATGATAGTACTTATAAGTAGAATTGTGATTAGGTAGAGTATGTTTAGGATTAGTAGTGTGATACCAATCTATCACACCCGGTTTTAAGAACAAGACCAGATATACCCTATATGTGAGCCCAGCAAGTCAAATCTCACATATAGCCACAGAACAAGGTAATATCAAAAGACAACACTTAAATACATAACATATAAGGCCAAAGAAATAACCTTAAGAGAGCAAACAACGGAAAGACACTCCGATCTTCAGGCAAAGACTCCACTCCATAGGGACCAACTGACTGGTTGATCACAAGCCTAACTGCTCGAGACTCTTGCAATCTGGTACCCATCTGGGATTTTTATCCAAATATAGAAAAGTAAACAAGTGTAAGTACATCTCGTACTCAACAAGTATATATGGGGTTCATGAGGCTCAAAAGGTTGACACTGGTTTACTGCGATAAGCATTTTTAATTTGTAACAAAACTTTACAAGTGGTGAATCAAAAGTTATGCTTAATCCCCCAAATTAAATTGCATGATCATATAAACAAAAGAACGAATAACATAATATATCATGATAAAGTGGTTCATAATGATAAGCAACTAGTAAATAAAGTTTTTGTGAGTTTTCCGGGCTGCTCGTGTCCGTGAGCACGGCTGATATATCAGTTTTTAACACTCTGCAGAGGTTGTACATCTTTACCCATAAGTCGTGATTTGCCCTTTCACCCGAGGTAGCGAACCTCTTAACCCACTTCCAAGGAAGGTCGGCAGGGTTCACTATGAAGTCTTTCAAAGGGGCTCGCTGACAAACAACAGACACTACAGATCCACGGGCAAGGGGTATACGGGGACCCCTCGATGGTACACACGCGCAGCGGTAGCCACTCCGGCCATACCCCGCAACCGCTCAGCAATGGCAACTTTCGTGAACTGCCACATGCGAGAGAGTTACCCTCATACTGAACTAAAGCCAGAGCCATGTAGCCCTCATGGTTGTACTGTATGTCCCAGCTTTTGCTGACAGATAGGGTCCTAAATCCATGTTACTAAAAAGTCAAGTTTTACTTTATCATTTCATATAGTCATTAATCAATATTCAAGATCATGTTTAGTAAATAGAGCACTAGCAATAACTACCCAGATGCAAGTAACCCATAGGATTCCAAGGTTCAAGGTAACAAATCTAGGTAAGCCGTATGGTAACAAGATTAGACACATGCATATGATTTGATTTAAAACATCATGATTAGGACATCAAGGAAGATCCCATATAATACTTGCCTTAAAAGCTTAGATCCTTTGCTCAACTGATTCTCAACTTCAGACGACTTCTTCTTGATCTCCAACGCCAAACTAACCGATTGGACAATAATTAACAAATCACCACACAAGCATCTGATCATACAAAGCATGCAACCATGGCTAAATTAGAACAATACACCAATCAATGAAAAGGATTTAAAAAGAAAACTACGCATCTCTACGAACACATAGCCGCAAAGAACACACTAATCGGAGCTACGAAGATCGAGATACAACTAACGGAAAATTTGCTTTTATAAAAGAGAACTATAGGCTTTATCAATTTTATAACTATATATAAAAGAGTGGATAAAGTATTTCAGAAAAACTCCTTGATTAGATTAGGTCAAACTTGTATTTGTATTTCGAAAATGAGAATTGAAACTACCGATATTTTATGTATAAAACAAGTTGCATAGTTATTAATCAAGTTAGGGGTTAACCATAAAATTACAG
Organism: Microstegium vimineum; assembly: GCA_022036555.1. Taxonomy (NCBI): domain Eukaryota; kingdom Viridiplantae; phylum Streptophyta; class Magnoliopsida; order Poales; family Poaceae; genus Microstegium; species Microstegium vimineum. The sequence goes on along the minus strand of CM039131.1, from coordinate 13,735,419 downwards.
AGCTATTAACATGGTATTAAAGATCACTAATGAAAAGGTTATACCGATACGAAACCAACGCAACTTGAACGGGTCAATTCGGTTCTAAAACATGGAAGATATGATTTAAACAAGTTTTAGGGATTTAAAACACACATTTAAAACCATTTAATAAATAAACATTTTCAATGTTCCAAAATAGATTGATTATGGTTTTAACATGTAGATAAAAACTCTACGAATCTAACGCAATTCGAATGGATGAAAACGGAGTTAAAATGAATATTTTATAAGCAGTTGAAAACTGATGACAAAACTGAAATTACTGAAATTCAAAAAAAACAATTACCGTGCTCAAATACGCTTTCCAAGGCAGAAAGCGCAAGGCCAGAAGGCGCTTTAGAGCAGCAGCTGCTGTTGGTGGCTGATGGCGCTCGACGTGGGATGGAGAGGGCTGAGGGGGGGCTGTATTTATAGGGGTGCTGGCGGCTAGGGTTGGAGGCTGGCCAGCTGGTGGACTGTGCTGATGGGCCGGCGGGGGGGGGGGGGGGGAGGGGGAAGGCAGCGCTGGGCCGCGCGGGGAGGAAGAGGAGCTGGCCGGCTGGCGCGTGGGGGGAACTGGGCCTGCTGGCGCGGGAAGGAGGAGGGAGCTGGGCCGCTCGGGCGAGGCCCAGGTGGGAAGGGAGAGGGGGATCCGAGCTGGGCCAGAAGGGGAGGGGAGGAGGGAGAGGGGTTTTGTTTTTTTTTCTTTCTTTTTACTTCAAAGTGAAATTGCAAAACACATTTTGAAATCTTTTTTTTTGAATTTTGAGTCACCACTCAATAAAAATAAACCAATGCAAAGGCATGAATGCTCAAACATGTTTGCTAAGTAAAGGGCAAAATTTAATTTAATGAAAACCTTTTATTTTTCTATACTTTTATGAGCACAAAATTAAGAATTAAATAAATTCAACTCTATCTTTTCAAAAAGCAAAATTTGGGGTTTACAATACTACTAGAGAAGAGATATGCACATACTCGATAAAAGAAACAAGAAAAGTCACATTCATCATGCAAGACATACATGACCATCATCCATCATCTCATGTATCGCATATAGTGACATATGCACCCTGTAACACCCCTGGTGTTTAAAACACTAAAACTATACATGTCATATATGCATTTTATGGCATACATATATTTACTCACATTGATATGCATTCCACTAAAATAAGTTTACTTAATTGTGTTGTTTTCGAGAAAGTCTAGGATCACCCTTATTGAATGATTATATCTCCATTTATGATTAAAACAAGTGACTGCTATACTGTTGTCTAGAAATTGCATATGTAGGTTAAATTCTTTAACTTGTTCTTGTTGGTTAAACATGTTAAGTTAACATAGATGGATGAATGATTGCAATAACTTGACCTGAGTTAACTAGTATGTCATGTTTGATGTGCTTCCTATATTATGCTCGAGTGATAATTAGTTAAATAATTACCATATTATACCAAGTTTGCCATGAATCGCTATTGTTGGTAGCATCATTACTGGTTTGACAATTATATTGCTACATTACTTTCTAGTTGGCAAAGAGCCTACAATGAGATGATACGAATCACGAAAAGTTTAAACCACAAACTAGGGATGTCTCATGAATAATGAGGACACTATCAAAGTCTGTTTGTGTCACAATAAAGTTGGGATTGCTATAATGCTATCTACGAATGCTTAGTTCAGTAATGAATAATGATGGATTAACAATGGAGCAGAACACAAGCATACATCAACATTGTTTTCCCCGAAATCTAAGGGCATATATGGTTGGTATTACAGTGCAGCTTCACAAATCTGTTTTCCAGCTTCTCCTACCAAACAACTAGTTTGGAACAACCTTTCCATAGAAATCACCAAAATATGCTGTCAGATGCTTACGAAAGCTGATGAAGTTGAAAAGTACTAGCTTACCCAAGCTTCCCTGAGAAAATATTTTACTTTTTTTTTTCTTAGAGCAGCTTTATTTTACTTTTTTCTTAGAACGGCTTTAGCTCAAATGGTTCATCTGCTCATAGAACTAAAGCAAAAAACAAAATGAAGAGAAAAATAGGTTTTATTAGTGAAGTTGAGTTGTACCAAACCGGTTGTAAGTAACATGTGATTGCTTCTCTAGATTTTTACTATATATACATATCTTACTATTACCAATTAGAGACCTCAATGGAGTCTTCACATTAATTCTCACAGAAACACTAGAAAAAAATGTTAATAAGAAACATCTAACCATTAATTGAAAGACCCCAACTATCCCTTAACCACAAATCTATTTTTTATTAAACTATTCCTCTCCACAATTATATAGATAAAAAGCAATAAAAAATCTCATTGTAAGGTAGGGGAAAAAAATTCTTCAAAAAAACGTACGCGAAAAGATCTCCAATACAGCTTCGATATACACAAAAGAATTTCTTCAAGAAAAAGGTACAGTAAAAATATCCTACTCACGTTCACAGATGAATCTGATCAGTTAGATGTTAATAAAATATCAGAAAAAATGCCTATCACATCCATGTTAGATATTCTATTAAGAAAAATAAAAAAACAAATAGAAGGTTAATCTATTAATCCGAGAAAAAAATCTTCAAGAAAAAATGTATGTCAAAAAGCTTAGTACACAAGTTTACACAACTTCTATGGAACTTCAAGGAAAAGACGTACGGGCGAAATTCTCCTACTCATGTTCATAGTTGATTAAAAAACTAATATCTGACGGTTGATATCAGCTCAACAATACCCATCACATGCACGTTAGATAATCTATTAATTAAAACTCAATAATCAGTCTCGCAAAAAAAATCAATAATCAATTACAAGGATAACCTATTAATTCATAAAACACTAGATACAATCTATTAAGTTCAACAAATAAGATATACACGTGAGCTCATACAAAAAACGAAAAATACATTGCTATACATCTTATCATCATTATATAATATGCTTTATGATTTGGAGTAGAAGATACAGGTGAGAGATAAAGGTTTGTTTCACGGATACAACTGTTTTATATAAGCTAAAATTGAGGACTATGAAACTCTTATTGCACCACTGTAAGAGATACTACATGACAACTCAAAAGACAACCATTATATGCATTGTCTATTAAGTTGTTTTAAGATTACGTTGTACAACATAAAATCGTCTATTAGACAACACTTACGCATTTATCTTAAAGAGGTCCTATGGTCTAAAAAACAAAATATTAAACTTAAAAAAATCTTCCCAAAACAATTTATCATTAATTGACTAAACAATAATTCAAAACAACTTCCCAAATTTATAACAAAACTAGATCTTAGCTATTACAGAAGGAAAATAACCTTCTATTCATTTATAAATTATCCACATTTGTTACTTTAAAAAAATACTAACTTTGCATTGAAAATACCCATATGTTATTATAAAATATAATATAAAATTACACATTTGTCTGTATCAAAAGAAATTAGAGGTTGTCTATATAAAATTATAATACCCACATTGTTTCTTAAATAAATTAAAAGAAAATTTTGAACAAAAGATACAATAAGAATTAGAGGTTTAACTTAACATATGGTTAACAAATTACAACAACTGGACTAAAAGCTAAAATGTAATTAAAGAATTGATTTATGATATTATAGAAAGGGATGCAACAAGAACATATATAACTTTATTTAGGTTTTAACTAATTATGTATCATAAAATTCTTCTCATAGAAAAGTAAGGCTATTAGACTTGTAGACTCTAATAACATTCATAATAATACACATTAAGTCTATCCTATTTTTGAATAATAATGACTGAACAGTTAAAGAACCCCATGAAGCTGTATTTAAATTACCCGCTACTAAAAATATGATATAAGAGCATAAATATAATTCTATTACTAACTTGCTATTATGGTAGATAATCTATCATAATCACTTAGATCTATGTCTAAATTAACACTTTTAATTATTTAAAAGATAAAAGATCCATCAAATCTACATGTAAGTTATAATATTCTTCTACAACAATTATTTAAATTACCATAAAGCATATATATGTTTCTATATATGTTACTAAATTATGTTAATATTATTATATTAGAACTTTATTAAAGTAATATACATATTATGATGTCATACATATTAAGTACATATGCATGCTTGAGCAACAAATATATATGTTCTATTTTGGCAATCATAAAAATATTTTTTAACAACTCATATACTAATGATACTAACAAATTATTAAACATTACACTACTAATAGTGACACATAGTTAATAAACATTTTTATTTTAGATGTGTTACTCAATCTGTTCCAAATTATAACTCGGTTTTTCATTTTCTAGATAGTGAAGCTATGTACGTAGAATAATGCACATCTGAATAACTTGGAGTGAAAGGTGTACAATTTAACAAAAATGCGAACACATGATGGATAAGTACCCATGTATGTTCAGTTTTGTGATAAGTGATCGTCCAACACGTGAGTGTTTCAGTTTGAGTGGCTTATCCTAACCATGTCTATTGGCTTGTGGTGTGCAGGTGCTATGCCTAGTGACAGTGGTCAATGACATGGAGAAGGTCGAGTAGAGGCTTGCCGTGCCAATGGACTGAGAGCGGTGAAGGGCGGAAGCGAGGCTCGGACTGAGGGACCATGGACGCCGGCGGACTAGCTGTGGTGGCTAGTACTTGGCACCGGCGAGTGCGAGAAGACATGGAGGTAGCCCGAGTTGACCAAGTCAAGACGACGGACGAGCGGGTCGAGCGGAGGCTCATGGGACTCGGAATCCGACCGGGCGAGGACAAGGTGACTCGAGTCGAGCGGTTTGGTGGTTTGGGACTCAAAACCATCCGAGGACGGTTTCCGCGTTTGGGCCTCAAAACTCGGGTTTCGGTAGTTGAGCCCAAAGCTACCGGTGGCGGGTTTCCTGCGTTTGGGCCTCAAAACCTAGGCGGAGCTTCCGAGGAAGCGGGGATGACACGTGGCGGAATCCTGGAGGTTGCGTCGAGGCGACGACAACTCCTGGCAGGAAGCGGGGCCGTCCATTCAAAATGCGGGAGATATTTTCCAGAGCTAGGACTTCAATGCTTAGGCTAGGTAGTTCACTCAATGTATCTAGGAGGATCTTTGGTAAATAGCCAAAGCCTTGTTAAATAGAGGATGAAGGGGTATCCTCATCCTATCTCTTGAACCCTAATCACTTGCCCCTCTCTCTCTCTAGTTCATGAGATCCCTAGGTTGTCTCTACCAACCTTTGTAAGAACTTGGGTTTGTTGCGAGGAATTGGAGGCCGTAACCTTCGTAAGCCATGGTGGCTTCGATTTCGTGATTGTGTCCCCGTTTTGCTTGTGTTCTTCGCGTTTTGCTTTTGCTCTATCTTTTTCCTAAGATGATTTTTCTTTGTAGGGAGTAGCTTTACAAAATCCGTTTGAACCAAGTTGTTCGTATTCGTGAGGAGCTTGTTTGCACCGAAGGAATTCTCCTCAAACCTCACGAGTGCGTAGATCGGGCGTTTTCTTTGTGGAGTTCTTTGTTCTTGAGCTTTTTCCCAAATCTCTTCTCATCCCTTTGCTCTAAGTCAAATTGAGCGATGATTTCTTCGAGATAGCTCCCCAACTGTACTAGGATCATGCCTACAAAGTTTGGTTGCAGTTGGTGATCATTTTGTTGAGTTTTGGGAAGATTTTGCGGAGTGGAAACATTTTTCGCGGGCTTCAGTTTTCTGAGCGTGAGCTCCGAACTAACCTCCGGACCACTTTGACTAGGCTCTGGACCATAGGCCACTGGTCCGGTGGTCAAGTCCAGGGTGACCATCTGACTGCTCAGAGCGTCGGACCAGAGTCATTGGTCCGACGAGCTGTTCGAAGACTGGTTGCTTACTGTTTTCGTGGGTCATTTTTCTTAGTGAGCGTTGGACCAGGTACGTTAGTCCGACGGTGTGCGTCGGACCAGAGTTCGGAGCTAGGGAGCTCATTGCTTGTTTTCTGAGTGAGCTTCGGACTTCCAAAAGTGACTGTCGGACTAGTCTGGAGGTGCTTTGCTAAGAACCGGACCAAAGGCTCCGGACCACTTCCATTGGTCCTGAGGTCTTGACTAAACTGCTCCGGAGCTTCCTGTTGGTTGCTGTTTTCGTGTATTTTTGCCTAGGTTCTTGCCTCTTTTCCCTAGGGGTTGAGAACCTGTGTTTTGGGGTTTCCGGTGATTTTCTCTCCACTGCCGGTGAGCTCTTATTTCTCCGTTTTCGTCTGAATTCCCGCTCGCGTTGCTTGGGAGAGGTTGAGCACCCAGCAACTGGGTTTGGTTTTTGGAAAGAGTGGCCTGAACATTTCGAGAGAAATTTGAGGCTCCCATTCACCCCCCTCTGGTCATCGTTCTCGGTCCTTCAATTGGTATCAGAGCCGGTTAAGTATCAATCCACCTTAAACGGTTCTTGATCCGCGAAGGCGACATGGAGCGAGGTGCTAGTAAACCTCCCTACTTCGATGGAACTAACTTTTCCTATTGGAAGGTGCGCATGTCGGCTTACCTCTAAGGGCTTGACACAAAGTTTTGGGAGATTTGTGAGAATGAGAACTACGTGGTTCTTGAGGCTCGGATCACCAATGCCCAGGTTACGTAGCATGCATCTAATGCAAGAGCCTATAGCATTCTCTTCTCTTGTCTGTCTCTTCTAGAGTTTGAGCGGGTTTCGAGTCTCACTACGGCATGGGAGATCTGGCAAACACTCTTGAGATATCATGAGGGCAACCCTCAGATCAAGTCCAGACTCTTCGACACGTACCGTAGAGAGTACGAGAACTTTGCTCAGTTGGCCAAAGAATCTGTTGACGGGATGTTCACTCGCTTCCAATCTATCATCAACAAGATGCGTGCTAATCGAGACAACTTGCCTTATGATGATCATCAGATGGCTATCAAGCTTTTGCATGCTCTTGATCGGAAGGTGTGGGAGATGAAGGTGGCTGCCATTCAGGAGTCACCGGGCTATGATGCCCTGACCGTGGACGAGCTGTTCAGCAAGCTCAAGTCCTCGGAGATTGACTACCAGACCCGGGCCAAGCTTGAAAACCCGTCGAAACCCTCTATGGCGTTGGTTTCTGGCCCCGGCGGTACGTCTTCTTCCTCCTCTGACCCTTCACACTCTTTGTTCGCTTTGTCTTTGATTTCTGTGACAGAGGATCAAGTGGAGGCTCTTGGAGATGATGAGCTGGCTTTGGTCATCTCCAAGTTCTCACGGTTTCACAACAACCGTTTGAACCGTCGGCGTGGTGGCTCAGCCAAGGGGTGCTACCGTTGCGGTGATGAGGATCACTTCATCGCAAACTGCCCCAATAAAGCTGCGGGCGACTTCACCAAGCGCAAGGACAAGCGCGAGCACCACTTCGAGGACAAGCACAAGCCCAAGGGTGGCTACCACCGAAGGTCCTCCAAGAAGGTGATCGACAAGGTGAAGGCCAAGCACCGAGCCTTCCTCGCCTCCCTCAGCGACGGAGGTGCTTCTTCAAGCGATGATGAGTCGAAGGGAAAGGTTGAGGACAAGCTCAACGACCTATGCTTCTACGCCGACGCCAAGCACGGTGGCTTTTGCACCATGGCGATTGAAGAAGGCAAGGTTGGCAAGCGCAAGGAAGGCCCCGACTATGACTACGACTCTGACACACCCAAGGTACCACCCACCATCGAGTCCCTCTCTCTCGAGATTGAGTCTCTGAATGACACCTTGATGAGTCAGGATGCTTTGCTCAAGCGTGCCGCATGCGACAGGAACGATTTCAAGGCTAAGTATCTTAGCACGCTGCATGAGCTAGAGTTTGCTAAGGCGTCAATGGTGGTTACCGAGGAGGTAGAGTGTGATGCTTGTGCCATCCACATGTCTAGTCTTGTCACTCTCCAGGACAAGTACGACACTCTACTTGAGGAAGTCAGTGAGCTGAAGGCTAGGCCTAGCTTACTTGGTGCGTGCAAGTCTTGCTTAGGATTGCGTTCTGAACTAGCACAAAGAGATGCTAGGATTGTTGTGCTAGAGAAGGTCAGCTCAGATAGCACTAGAGAGTCAGATCGCTTCGAGGCTTTGGAGCTCGAGATCGCGTTGTGCAGACACGACAAGATGCGTACCGAGGAAGAAAACACATACCTTCGGTCCATCTTGAGCTGGGTGTCTTGCCGAGAGCCGCAGTTGTGGATGATGCTTAGCCAATGCAAAAGGGCTGACAACACGGGAGTTGGCTTTGCTATAGGTGGGAAGGACGATAGCTTGTTCGGTAAGATCAGTGAGTGCAGTGGTTTGAGCGAGAATGAGAAACCCACCACAACTCCCAAGCTTACCAAGATAATTCCACCTAAGCCTACCAACCCCTCTGAGTTTCCTGTGAGAGACAGTGTGTTTGAAGAGCCACCCAAAACCACTCCACAAAAGCAAGTGTGGATTGCAAAACCGAACCATCTTCGCAACCCACTTGACACACTGCCAGACATCTCTAGTGATCCCCTTCCTAAGAAAGCTAGAGCCACCCAACCCAACAAGAGAGTGCCTACCAAGAGTGTGGTGAGGTACCATTGTGAGTATTGTGAGTGGGATGGGCACTTGGCTGAGTTTTGCTTTAGGAGGAAGAGAGACGATCGGAGGCAGGTTGAGTTGAATAACCGAGACATGTACCACCCACGAGTTGGGGTGTGTGAACCAGAAGTTCAGAGGTGCACTTCTAGGCCTAGAGGTACAATGCCTCAAGGTGCTAGGCCTGGAGGCGAGACCACGCGGTGGTCGTGCCCGGCGGGGTACCGGTCGTGACCCATACGACTACGGGCCTCATGGCGGTGGCTTTACTCCACCCTTCTCTAGCGGACCACGTTTTCCCTATCGTGGTGATCGCTATTCCCCCGTGGGGCAGGATATGTTTGGTTTTTCTCCTAACCCATTCTTTGGGAAAGTGGGGCAACACTGGTATCCTTCATAGTTTACTAACCCAGTGTTGGTCCATTTGCTCACCCTATGTCTTTTAATTGATGTAGGAAGGAGGACTAGAGGAGACTTGGCTTGCGGATTCTGGATGCTCACGCCATATGACCGGAAGTGCCAAGTGGTTTTCCAGCCTCGACCCTGTGCACCACACCGAGTATATCACATTCGGGGATAAGAGTAAAGGTAAAGTTGTCTCCCGAGGGTCCATCCGAGTGAACTCTTCTTTTGTCCTCAAGGATGTTGCTTTGGTTGCGAATTTGCATTTTAACCTTCTTTCGGTTTCGCAACTCCTTGATGACGGTTTTGAAGTGAGTTTCAAGCCTAATCTCTCTCGGATTTTGGACTCTCGTGGTGAGCTTGTTTGCCGGATTTTACCCTTCTGGAAGGTTTTTCGCGCGGATTTTTCTATCTCTTCCGGACCTTGTTGTTGTCTTCTTGCCGGTTCTTCTTCCGAGCTTTGGAAGTGGCATAGGAGATTGGGACATTTGAGTTTTGACTTGCTTGCAAGGCTTAGCTCAATGGACCTTATCCAAGGATTGCCAAAGTGAAAGTTCGAGAAGGATTTGGTTTGCCATCCTTACAGGCATGGCAAGATGGTTGCTGCTTCCCATCCTCCTGTGACTGAGATCATGATCACTCGACCCGGCGAGCTCTTACACATGGACACAGTTGGTCCAGCTCAGGTCAGGTCGGAAGGAGGGAAGTGGTATGTTGTTGTAGTCGGTAATGAATACTCGAGATACTCTTGGGTGTTATTTTTGGAGAGTAAGGATGAGGCTTTTCCACTTGTTCGAGATCTGATTTTGAGATTGCAAAATGAGCTACCTAAGAATGCCATGAGAGCTATCCGTAGTGACAATGGCACATAATTCAAGAATGCTCAATTTGCAACTCTTTGCTCTTCTTTGGGTCTCAATCACTAGTTTTCCTCACCTCACACTCCCCAGCAGAACAGTGTTGTTGAGCGTAAGAATCGAACCCTTGTTGAGATGGCCAGGACGATGCTCGATGAGCATAGGACTCCTAGGCGGTATTGGGCCAAAGCACTCAGTTCTGCTTGCTATGTTTCCAATCGCATTTTCCTCCGAGCTTTCAAGAAGAAGACTTCTTATGAGTTGCGATTTGGGATACCGCCCAAGGTAAGTCACCTACGCATGTTTGGGTGCAGGTGCTTCATCCTCAAAAATGGCGATAAGTTGGATAAATTTGAATCACGGTCTTCTGATGGTATGTTTCTTGGTTATTCTACTCACTCTCGTGCTTATCGTGCACTTAACCTTGAGACTAACCGAGTAATGAAGACTTGTGAAATTACCTTCGATGAGACTATGCCCTGTGTTTCCACTGCTTTTGAGCTTACAGGTGATGATGAGGTGAACACTAACATCTTTGTGGAGGAGGAGCAGGATGATGCCAATTGGGGTGATCCTGAGCCAACTCCACTGGCTGCCCCCGTCGACCCTGCGACGTCCACTTCGGCTCACAGTCCCGATCCGACTACTTCCTCTACATGGGGGCCGTTCGAGCAGCTTCCTCAGTCGGTGTCCGTTGCACCTGAGGGAGCTCCAGCTGCTATCGAGGGGGAGGCCACTTTGTCCAGGCAGGCTCCCCGCCACATCCAGCGGCAGCACTCGCCGGAGAACATCATCGGCGACATTGACTATCGAGTCACGCGGTCCAGGTCTTATATCTCTCACTTTGCTCATTCGGCTTTTGTCGCGTCTTTTGAGCCCCGAGATGTTGGACACGCTTTGATGGATCCGGATTGGGTTAATGCCATGCATGAGGAGTTAGAAAATTTTGAGCAAAACCACGTTTGGGTCTTAGTTCCTCCATCACCTAGTTGCCACCCCATAGGTACCAAATGGGTTTTCAAAAATAAACAAAGTGAAGATGGGGTGGTAGTGTGCAACAAGGCTAGGTTGGTAGCTTAAGGCTTTTGTCAAAAGGAGGGAATAGACTATGAGGAAACCTTTGCTCCCGTAGCTCATTTAGAAGCCATTAGAATCCTTCTAGCTTTTGTGGCTTCTAAGGGGTTTAAACTTTTAAAATGGATGTTAAAAGTGCTTTCTTAAACGACTACATAGAGGAGGAAGTTTATGTTAAACAACCTCCCGGTTTCGAAAATCCCAAGTTTCCAAACCATATTTTTAAACTTCACAAAGCTTTGTATGGTTTGAAACAAGCCCCTAGAGCATGGTATGATAGATTGCGAACCTTTTTATTTGCTAAGGGTTTTAAAATGGGATCGGTAGATAAGACGTTGTTTCTTATCAAGCAAGGCAAAGACACTCTCCTTGTCCAAATATACGTGGATGATATCATCTTTGGTGGTTCTTCTCATGCTCTTATTGTCAAGTTTGCAGATCTTATGAGCAGGGAATTTGAGATGAGCATGATGGGAGAGTTGACTTTCTTTCTCGGGTTGCAAATCAAGCAAACCCGGGAAGGGACGTTTGTGCACCAAGGCAAGTACACAAAGGATATCTTGAAGAAGTTTGACATGGGCGAGGCAAAGCCCCTATCGACGCCTATGTCAACTACTACTGCCTTGGATGCAGACGAGGAAGGAGAGGCAGTGGAACAGACCGAGTACCGAAGCATGATCGGGTCGCTTCTGTACCTGACGGCGACCCGGTCGGACATTCAGTTCGCCATCTGCCTGTGTGCTCGCTTTTAGGCGTCCCCACGGACTTCGCACAAGAAGGCGGTGAAACGCATCATGAGGTACTTGTGCTTCACTCTCGAATTTGGTCTTTGGTTTTCCACTTCTTCCTTTCTTGTGCTTTGCGGTTATTCTGACACCGAATTTACCGGTTGCCGACTTGATCGGAAGTCCACTTCTGGGACTTGCCAGTTTCTCGGGTCTTCTTTGGTTTCTTGGTCTTCTCGCAAACAGTCTAGCGTGGCATAGTCGACATGCAAAGCTGAATACGTTGCCGCGGCTAGCTGTTGCTCGCAGTTGATTTGGATGATTGCCACTTTGAAAGATTTTGGTCTTGAGATTATTAAGGTGCCTCTGCTTTGCGATAGCACGAGTGCAATTAGTGTGGCCAAAAATCTTGTGCTTCATTCAAAGACCAAGCACATTGAGGTCCGCTTCCATTTCTTGCGAGATCATTACGAGAAGGGCGACATTGACCTCTAGCATGTCGAGACCCACAACCAGCTTGCGGATATTCTCACAAAGCCTTTGGATCAAGCTGCGTTTTCTCACCTTCGGGGCGAGTTGGGTGTTTGCTTTCCTTTTTAGAGGAGGAAAGTTTTGTGTATCATATTTCTTTTTGGTTCTTTTTGTCTTTTCTTTGTCCTTCTTCTCAATTGTTGTCTTGTTAGTGTTAGTTGGTGTCATTGCATTGTGCATCTCATTTGCATTTGTGACATAGTTCATTTCAAGCTTCATACTTATAGCTGATATAATGAATCTATGCTCTGTTTGAGGTGCTTTATGTGTCTATGGTGTTGCCTAACTTAGACTCTTTTTGATCTTTAGATATGCAATAGAGCTAAGTTAGCAAAGCTTTAAAACTGAATTTAATTCCCCATGTCACCTCTACAATGGCACTAGCATGTGTAGGCTTTTGAAGATCCTTCTTGGCTGCCTTGTATATAGCTTGTAACTATGGCTCTTCATTGGTTCATTCACTACCTTTGAACACCATGATTAATATCTAAAATGAAATTGCTCTCTGTTTTGTGAATTGGAAACATCGAGTTGGGTCTGCATTGTGAGCACTTCACCGTGTGTTCGAGACTGCTTCCCATATGGGTCGATACTTGAGCGGTGTCGTGTATGACCAAAACCGGTGTGTCAAGTCCTTTGACTTTGCCCGGTTGGTAAGCAATGGCATCACTTTGCTGACAACCACTCGCATACAACTTAAATGTGCCTAAAACTAAAAATTGGCTGCAAAACTCTGAAATTTGGAAAATTCATTCAGTTGGGTCATTGGCTTGTTGTATGAACTTTGCTAGGGATAGTTCTACTTGCTATATATGAGATTTCTTTGAGATAGATCCTATCCTGTTTGCCTTGTTTAGTTGTCTCTAGGAGGGGATACCCTTTCTCTGCTCTCACATGATATGCTCTCTAAAATAGCTTCTAAAGTGATCTTAAGCTCAACTTGGAATTGGAATTTGTGGCCTTTTGAGCTTTGGTTCGCTTTGGTCCTTCCATTGGAATCTCTTTTGCGTACTTGGTCCGTTTCACCCTTCTTGGTATCTTGAGTATGCTTCTGCCCAGGGGGAGCTTCTGCTAGATGTGTTGAGCCTTTGCTTCTTCTGGAGGGTCTAGCTTGCTTTGTTGGCTCCGACAGGTTTCGATTGGCTTTTTGAGCCATATTTGATTTTATTGGTATCTTTGAGCTTCTCTTGGTGCTTCACTTGGTACTCTGAGAGTTGAGAGCTGTGATTGGTATCTTGGCTTGCTAGCGGTGTTGAGCCCAGTTTCTGCCTCTTCTTGAGGGCTAGCTTTGTTTTGCTTGGTTGCGTCGAGCTGTTGCCCATGTCTTTGGGAACCAAGTTTTGGACTCGTTTTGCTTCTCTCAAGTGACCCTGTTTTGGCTTTCTTAGCTTTTTGGTCATTTGGAGAGCCTTACCTTGTGTCTCAAATCTTAAATGCACTTGTGTTGACAATGCACTCGTCAAGGGGAGATTGCGAACACATGGTGGATAAGTACCCATGTATGTTCAGTTTTGTGATGAGTGATCGTCCAACACGTGAGTGTTTCAGTTTGAGTGGCTTATCCTAACCCCTTGCGAAAGCAAGTCTGTGCATGTCTATCGGCTTGTGGTGTGCAGGTGTTATGCCTAGTGACATTAGTCAATGGCGTGGAGAAGGTCGAGTAGAGGCTTGCCGTGCCGATGGACTGAGAGCGGTGAAGGACGGAAGCGGGGCTTGGACTGAGGGACCATGGGCGCCAGCGGACTAGCTGTGGTGGCTAGTACTTGGCAATGGGGAGTGCGAGAAGACATGGAGGTAGACCGACTCGACCAAGTCAAGATGACGGACGAGTGGGTCGAGCGGAGGCTCATAGGACTCGGAGTCCGACCGGGCGAGGACAAGGTGACTCGAGTCGAGTGGTTTCGTGGTTTGAGCCTCAAAACCATCCGAGGACGGTTTCCATGTTTGGCTCTCAAAACTCGGGGTTCGGTAGTTGAGCGCAAAGCTACCGGTGGCGGGTTTCCTGGGTTTGGGCCTCAAAACCTAGGCGGAGCTTCCGAGGAAGCGGGGATGGCACGTGGCGGAATCCTGGAGGTTGCGTCGAGGCGACGACAACTCCTGGCAGGAAGCAGGGCCGTCCATTCAAAATGCGGGAGATATTTTCCAGAGCTTGGACTGCAATGCTCAGGCTAGGTAGTTCACTCAATGTATCTAGGGGATCTTTGGGAAATAGCCAAAGTCTCGTTAAATAGAGGATGAAGGGGTATCCTCATCCTATCTCTTGAACCCTAATCACTTGCCCCTCTCTCTCTCTCTAGTTCATGAGATTCCTAGGTTGTCTCTACCAACCTTTGTAAGAACTTGGGTTTGTTGCGAGGAATTGGAGGCCGTAACCTTCGTAAGCCATGGTGGCTTCGATTTCATGATTGTGTCCCCGTTTTGCTTGTGTTCTTCGCGTTTTGCTTTTGCTCTATCTTTTTCCCGAGATGATTTTTCTTCGTAGGGAGTAGCTTTGCAAAATCCGTTTGAACCAAGTTGTTCGTATTCGTGAGGAGCTTGTTTGCACCGAAGGAATTCTCCTCAAACCTCACGAGTGCGTAGATCGGGCGTTTTCTTTGTGGAGTTCTTTGTTCTTGAGCTTTTTCCCAAATCTCTTCTCATCCCTTTGCTCTAAGTCAAATTGAGCGATGATTTCTTCGGGATAGCTCCCCAACTGTACTAGGATCATGCCTACAAAGTTTGGTTGCAGTTGGTGATCATTTGGTTGAGTTTTGGGAAGATTTTGCGGAGTGGAAACATTTTTCGCGGGCTTCAGTTTCCTGAGCGTGAGCTCCGGACTAACCTCTGGACCACTTTGACTAGGCTCCGGACCATAGGCCACTAGTCCGGTGGTCAAGCCCAGGGTGACCATCTGACTGCTCAGAGCGTCGGACCAGAGTCATTGGTCCGACGAGTTGTCCGAAGCCTGGTTGCTTACTGTTGTCGTGGGTCATTTTCTCAGTGAGCGTTGGACCAGGTGCGTTAGTCCGACGGTGTGCGTCGGACCAGAGTCCAGAGCTAGGGAGCTCCCTGCTTGTTTTCTGAGTGAGCTTCGGACTTCCAAAAGTGACCGTCGGACTAGTCCGGAGGTGCTTTGCTAAGCACCGGACCAAAGGCTCCGGACCACTTCCATTGGTCCGGAGGTCTTGACTAAACTGGTCCGGAGTTTCCTGTTGGTTGCTGTTTTCATGCGTTTTTGCCTAGGTTCTTGCCTCTTTTTCCTAGGGGTTGAGAACCTGTGTTTTGGGGTTTCTGGTGATTTTCTCTCCACTGTCGGTGAGCTCTTATTTCTCCGTTTTCGTCTGAATTCCCGCTTGCGTTGCTCGGGGGAGGTTGAGCACCCAGCAACTGGGTTTGGTTTTTGGGAAGAGTGGCCCGAACATTTCGAGAGAAATTTGAGGCTCCCATTCACCCCCCTCTGGTCGTCGTTCTCGGTCCTCAAAAAAATGTTATCTATATTGGTAGTATAACCACTGCAATATATATAATTTATGAATTTCTTTTATAAATAAATTTAAACGCATGTGCGAACCATATGGGCCTATACTTCCTTAACTTTGGGATTATTTTAGAGTACAATCATTCTAGATATCACTTCGAGCTCTATCATCGATTTTGAGTGATATGTGGTGCATGTTTAAATGATTGTTTATTTCATTGTAATATTTGAGTGTAGTTTATGACCTAAAATATTTATTTTAAAAGGTACAAAATAACAATAAACAAAGATATAATAAAAGTTTTAGCTTGAGAAAAATATATTTAGTAATTAGTAAGTTTACATTAGGAAACCAAAATTTTAGATTTATGGCATCAAATATGTTCTGCAATAAGAGCACCATAATTTTAGATTTTTCTTTCAAGCTAATGTTTCAACTAAATGTGTATTTGAGTTACACAACGGTGTCATGCAAAGGAAAAACTATAGATATGGATGCAAAAATATATAGATTACTAATTCATACATTGATCACAACTATATAGAGAGAACAATGTATATGTTGTGTCTATTGTGTTGAAAAATGAACAAAATAAAAAATGTGCAATTTAAAATTAGTAATTTATTTTATTCATGACGTCAGAAGATATGTGATATAAAAAGATCCACCATAGTTTAAACTGATGTTTAGTAGTTGATACATTTATCATAATTGGATAAAAACATCATAGTATCTATTTGTAACACCCTAAAATTTACTTTATGGAAAATAGAAATAAAATGATTTAATTGTGATTTTTGGTGCTCATGAAATCATAGCAAATAAAAACTTTTTATGAAATTAAAAGTTCTTTTTGGTACAAACATGTCTGAGCACTCATGCCTCTGCATTTGTTACTTGTTTTTTTGGCTTTTCAAATAAGGTTTCAAGTTTCAAAATTCAAATTGGTTTCAAAATGTGAGTTTGAAAATGTGTTTGGAATTTCAAAATAAAAAGAAAAAGGCAAACTCTTCCTCCCTCCCTATCTGGCCCGAGGGGCCCAAGTATCTCTCCCCCGCGGCCTGCCTCTTCTCTCTCCACAGGCCCAAAGCCACCGTAGGCCCGCTTTCCCCCTCTCTGCCCGCGAAGCCCAGCTCCCTCCCTCGGCCTTCTCTCACGCGCAGGCCCACCCGACCAGCCCAGTGTGAAAAGTAGGAGCACTGCGCTGGCAGGCCGTCCCTCCTCCCTGGCCCGCTGATAAAGCGACCCCGCTCGCCAGCGCCTCTTTCCCTCTCTGCTCGCTGGCGGATCGACCCCACACGTCAGCCACGCCGTCGTCTCCTTCCTCCGGATGGAAAGCCCCGACGCCGCCTTCCCTCTTCTCCCCGACCAAATCACCCCGAATCCTCCCTCCTTCCTTCCTCGACGCTGTCCCTGGGCTATTTAAGGCGGAGCCCCGACGCCGCCGCCCTCACCAAACCCTAGCGCCTCGGCTCTCGCACTCCACAGCGCTGCCACCGCGAGCTCCAAGCCCAGCCGCCGCCGCCGCCTCGGTCTCGCTGCTGCCGTGCCTCCTCGCCGTTCTCGAGTCACCGCCGAGCTCCGCGTGGTGGTAAGGAAGGGCCCACGGTGCCCGTTTGCTTCTCCCTCGCTCTCTGTCCCTCCGCGCGCGCTCGCCGCCTTCACGTCGTCGAACCGAGCCGCAGGATCGAGCACGCCGGTGCCTCGGCGTTGTCGTAGTCCTCCCCGTCGTCACCCCTGAACTCGCAACCGCTTTCTCTCCCTCCCAGATGCCCTATCGCCCTCTCTCCCGCTCCCAATCTCTCGGTCAGTGCTCGCCGTCGACCAGTGCCGCTGCATCGCGTGGACCGCCCCTCTGAGCCTCTCTCGGCTTCAACCGATGCCGCAGAAGAGTTCGCCACCGTCTTCTCTCCCTCCCGGTTCTTTTCCCATTGAGCTTCGTGCCCCGTATCGGCCGATCGATTTGCGCCGCCGCATCCCGGCAATGGCGCCACCGTGGGAACGCCGCTCCGGCGACCCTGCCTCCCGCTCTCTCTCCCCTTCTATTCTGGACTGTCCACCGCGAGATCAACGGCCCAGATTAGAACCCCCTTCCAGCGTACCGGTTCGGTCCACAACACAGTGTGGACCAGCGCCCCGCACCAAGTCCACGGCCATGGCGTGCACCCGCCCTATAGCCGCGTGACATGTGGCGCCACGCCACAGCACCCGCAGGCCAAAGCGCCCTTCTCGGGAGTACGTTTTTCAGTTTCAAGAGCGTAAACTTTCTCGGTCAGACTGAAATACGCTTTCTCAGAAACTACAAGTTTGCCACTGTTTTTCTTTTGCTCATAAAAACCTCGTTTTAACTCCGATTTGATCCAAACCAGTTGCGTTAGTTTCGTAATTTCATGATATATCTAATGGTACAGTTTTCATCTATGTTAATTACTTTTGAAAATCAAAGTTAATTAATTTGTTAATGCTTTAACCTGCCCTTTTCAAAATCCTGTTTAATCTATATTTTCTCCGTTTTAAATCCGTTTCGTTCCGTTCAAGTTGCGTTGGCTTCGTATCGGCGTAACCTTTCCCTTAGTGATCTTTAATACCATGTTAATAGCTCTGTATTTTCATGAGATCAAATCCTAATTTGATTAACCACTTTATAACTCGTTTTATACATGAAATAATGATAGCTTCAACTTCCGTTTTCGAAATACAAATACAATTTTGACCTTATCTAATCAAGGTGTTTCTTTGAAACACTTTATACACTCTTTTATATAGTTATAAAATTGATAAAGCTTTTGGTTCTCTTTTATAAAAGCAAATCTTCCGCTAGATGTTTCTCGATCATCGTAGCTCCGTTTAGTGTGTTCTTCGCGACTGTGTGATCGTAGAGTTGCGTAGATCTCTTTTTAAAACATTTTCATTGATTGGTGTATTGTTCTAATGTAGCCATGTTTGTATGCTATGCATGTTTGCCCAGCTGCTTGTGTGGTGATTGGTTAATTGTCGTCCAATCGGTGAGTTTTGCGTTCGTGATCAAGAAGAAGTCGTCTGAAGTTGAGAACAAGTTGAGCAAAGGATCTAAGCTTTTAAGGCAAGTATTATATGGGATCTTCCTTGATGTCCTATTCATGATGTTTTTGAATAAAATCATATGCATGTGTCTAATCTTGTTACCTTACGGCTTACCTAGATTTGATTACCTTGAACCTTGGAATCCTATGGGTTATCTTTGCATCTGGGTAGTTATTGCTAGTGCTCCATTAATAAGCATGATCTTTAATCTTGATTAATGACTATATGAACTGATAAAGTAAAATTTGACTTTTTAGTAACATGGATTTAGGATCCTATCTGTCAGCAAAAGCTGGGACATACAGTACAACCACAAGCTATATGGCTCTAGCTTGACCCAGTATTAGAATTCTACTGGTTTGTGACAACTTACCCGAAAGGGAGCAAGAGGGGCTCACCTTAGTTCCCTCGTAAGAGGGGTGGTACTAACCATTGAGGAAACGAATAGCGGGTTGTTACCTACCAGTGGAACCTGTGAACGGTATCGTAGTGTACCCTGCTCCACTTCCTTGGTAGAGGTGATGGCATATGGGGATCACGACTTGTGGGTAAAGATGTACACCTCTGCAGAGTGTAAAACTGATATATCAGCCGTTCTCACGGTTATGAGCGGCCCGGAAAACTTACAGACTAATAATGGAAAACTCACAGAAACAATGTTTACATGTTGGTTTTTGCTTGAGAATCACTTTATCAGGTTATTTGTGTTATTCATTCAATTGCTATATGATCATGTGGTTTAATTTGGGGGCTTAAGCATAACGTTGATCTACCACTTATAAAGTTTTGTTACGAATTAAAAATGCTTATCGCAGTAAACCAGTGTCAACTTTTTGAGTCTCATGAACCCTATATATGCTTGTTGAGTACGAAAGTACTTACGCTTGTTTATTCTTTTCAATATTTGGATAAAAATCCCGGATGGGTACCAGTTTGCAAGAGTCTCGAGTAGTTAGGCTTGTGATCAACCAGTCAGTTGGTCCCTGTGGAGTTAGAGTCTTCGCCTGAAGATCGGAGTGTCTTACCGCTGTTTGTTCTCTTAAGGTTACTTCTTTGACCATATATGTTATATATTTAAGTGTTGTCTTTTGATATTACCTTGTTCTGTGACTATATGTGGGATTTGACTTCCTGGGCTCACATATAGGGTATATCTGGTTTTGTTCTTAAAACCGGGTGTGACATTATTGCGTTAGAAAATTAACAAAGCGAAAAAATGTAATTTAGTTTTAGTATATTTATAGAGATATATTAAATGGTAACTATATATATACTTATGTGCTACAAAATCTTTAACCCGTGCGAGAGCACGGGTTGATGTACTAGTATTCATAGTTTCAGGCAGTGTGGTAGTGTGTGATCCGTTACTATGGGAGGAGAATCATCGGCAGTCCCAGTCCACCTACATGCTGCCCGCAACGTCTCCCTCCTCTTTATTTCATGTGTTTTTGCTGATGTTGGCTGCCAACTAAATTAAGAGCATAGGCACGGGTGGTCTGGAAGGCGCACCGCCGACGGTCATGCATGGCTGGTTAACAACCGTGCATGTCTACCATTAATTAGGAACATAGGAAAATAGGCGTGCCGCTAGGCGGCCATGGGACAGGTACGCTCACACCCCTATTTTGGGATGTTTTCTTCCTCCATACCAACCTTGATATTGGGAGAGCTTCGCCTCCCATGCCTTCTCTTGTCGACGTCTCCCTCTCCCTCTCCTTCCTCCAGCACAAGCGGCAGCTGTCGGGGCACGACAGCTGCGGTGAATACCCATCCTTCAGGGGGAGGAGGGGACGAAGACAACAAGTTTAATTAAGCCAACAATCTCGGCAGAAGCCATGGGCAGTAATGGCAGAGAGCATAGGTGCGGAGTTCCACGCCCGCCACCGTTATCGCTTTACAGGGACTGGGAAGAGGAAGAGGTCGTGAAGGCCGACAGACGCCGGCAGTCGCCGCTGGCACAGTCAACATCGACTGCGGCCACAGAAGGCATTGCCAACAAGAAGAGGCTGTCGAAGCAGCTGTCAATGAAGGAGACCACCCGGGAGGTCAAGTGGGAGAAGCGGAGGCGGCAGATACAACGACAGAGGAGCAGCATGCGCCTAAACGAAGCCGACGACAGGGCCGGTGGCAGCACTGTTGCCTGTCCCATTGAGAGCGAGGCGAGCTCGAGCGCTGAGCGGGTGGCCAAGCGTATAACCGACGAGGACCTTGATGAGCTGAGAGGATCCATGGATCTCGGCTTCAGGTTCGACGAGCAGAAGGGCGGGCAGGACCTCTGCGACACCCTCCCCGCCCTCGACCTCTACTTCGCCGTCAACCGGCAGCTGTCCGAGCCCAAGATGCGGTTATCTACGAACTCAGCGCCGTCCCTGTCGGCCACCAAGTCGTCGCCCAACCTCTGTGGCACGCCCAGCCCTGGTAGCCCTAGCAGTGCACAGTTTAATAACCCCTTGGAATCATGGAAGATTTGCAGTCCAGGTAATTTGAGTTGCAGAAATTTTGCATGATTTTGTTAGCTTTTGCAGTTTCTTATATTGGGAAACAGGCGTTGAGTTGAGCTGATCGTTTTTTTATCTCTCTCCTTTGTCGATCCTTGATGCAACAGGAGATAACCCACAGCATGTGAAGACAAGGCTTAGGCACTGGGCTCAAGTAGTGGCTTGTTCAGTGAAGCACTCCAGCTGATTCTCGTCATTGTCCTATCCATGCTCTTCTTCCATAAACACTCGTAAAAGTGGTTGCCGCGTTAGATCGGTGGTGATGGATTAGTCGTGTCTGAGTGAACTAGAATTGACCTGGTTGCTCTAATTAATGTCCGTGGTGACAATGTTGTGGGTAGATTTAGCGTCGCGTTGGCCAAAAAAAATATACATATTTGTATGAGCAGTCCATGTTTCGCAAGGACAGTTCAATGAAAAAAAATCTCTGGACCAGCGCCCCGTCTAGCTAATGCGCGTATCTGGTTGGAGGGATATGGTGCCATTATTCAACATTAGGATGACCATTATCAGTCTATATAGAGTCCAAGAAAGAAGAGACGGTTGATCGAGGGAGCCCCAACCTTTTTCCATTATAACGACCCTTAATAACTTAGGTAATAATCTACTATATAATTATTTAACTTCAAATCTCTTCTATTTCCCCTCCTTTTCAAACTTATGTTGCGTTTGGGTTAGGAATAAGGAGGCACAAGTCAAGTTTTCTAGGATGGCACCATTCCATATTTGTGTTTGCTTGAGCAAGCAGGGATAGATGTCCATGTTTAGCGTCTGGTATGAGGGATATGGAGGGAGAAGATGGGCAAACATTGTAGATCTGTTATGCAATCTTCATGTGGAACCCCCACAACATGTGTCACCATCTTCTTCTTAGTTTCTCTATGCGTTGCGCATCCGTGCCCAACACCCCCATCCAATGTAGTTCAACGCCAGTGCCTCTACTTTCAGCCATAGTAGTCCCACATAGCCTAGTTCTAGTGCTCCTTCCCCAGCCCCGCCATTATTATCCGACATCCCTAGCCTCGGTATTATCCACCATGGCCGTTCACCCATGATTGCCATGGTCATGCTTTCCCCTGTTTCTGCCTCCAGTGCATTTGTTGCTGGTGGTGGCCCTGCCCAGATGTGTTACCCTCACTTATGTCACCAACCACCGTCCTCCCATTAGCCCTTACTACTTCAGAAACGATTTTGCGTAGCGTTGCATTTTTTCACTGCGTGACAGACACCTATTTTTGCCCGCTACGGTAAATCACATGATTTACCGCAGCGGACATTTTTTATTTATCGTGGCGGACACTTTTGCCCGCCGCGGTAAATCGAATTACTGTGACGGGCGTCTTATGATGCCCGCTACGGTACATACCTTATTTTCCGAGGCGGTCGTCTTAACGCGTCCGTCACAGTAAATCGATTTACCGTGGCGGGCCTCAAGGCCCGTCACGATTAAAACCGAGGCCCAATGGCCTAGGGTAGGCCCAATTCGACGGTCAACTATATAAGAGGAAGTTAGGGTTTGGTGATCTATCCCCTTCTCTCCTTTTTTTTCTCATTCGCAAGAAGAGGGCTCGGCCGATTAAAAAAAAAGACAGCGGGCTCGGCCCTCACGGCGGGCAGTGGCGGCAACCCCTCCCCTGGCCCAGCGTCGGCGCTCACCCTCCCCTCCTAGCTGCGGCGGCTCCCCTCCCCTAGCTACGGTGGCCCGAGGCAGCACGAGGGGTGAGGCGGCGGCGGCGAGGCGCGTGGCGCGCGACGGCGAGGCGCGCGGGGGCGCTCCCCCTCCCATCCCCTGGCGGCGCTCCCCCTCCCCTCCCATCCCCTGGCATGGCTGCGCGAGACGGCGCGAGAGGTGAGGCGCGCGGCGGTGCTTGGGGCGGCGCTGCTCGAGGCATGGCGCACGGCGGCGCTCCACCACCCCTCCCCTGGCTGCGGCGGTGCGAGGTTCCATGCGCACGACGCTGCTCGGGGCAAGGCGCACGGCGGCAACGGCACGTGGCCCAGATCCCGGCCCGGTCCAAAGTGATATGGGTTACGGGCTTTTGAGTTTTTTTTTGTTTTTTCCTACTGATTAACCGCGGCAGGCAACGAATGACCGCTTCCATGCACTGTTTAGTTTCCGTGACCTTCTGCTGTGTCGGACGACTTTTGATAAGTTCCGATTTGAATCGGAAAGAGGATGGCCCGATCTTCACGACAGTAGGCTTAAGAACAAAGAATAACTTGCTGCGAACAGCGACATAACTAGCTTTATACCTGACAAAGGTTGGATGCGACCAAGCGACGGGGAGAGAGGCACCGAAACCGCGAGGACTTCGACTCGATCTCCGAACGACAGCAGAACCACAATCCGGAACTAATCCACACAATACGGCGCAGCCAAATGGAAACCCTAGAAAATGAAGTAGGGGATCCTAGAGAAATCTCTTCACAAGTCCAAGAAGAACAAGTAAGAAACAAAAGTTTGAGTAAGACACTCAACAGCTCAGCTGTAATACCATATAGGTTATCAAATTATCAAAAGTCCCCTAATAGCTTAGTTGCAGGGGATATATATACTAGGAACAACCCGCCTAGATAGGTGTGAAAATGGAAAGAAGTTTCTGAAGATAGGCTATGTGAAAGGTCACCGCGAGATGGCTTCCCGAAGTGGCTTCGCGTGACTGTTGGCCTGCAGAGCAGTTTCCACTAAACTGACCATAAATCCTTATTGGGAAGTCCAATTGACGAACCGTTTGTTGGGTGTGAAAGTAGACTTGAAGAGATTTCCAGACATGTATACCATGCATCACGAAACATTATATAATGATACAGTTTTGAATGGAGAAGTTGAACCAATATGCAGACTGTTGACCTGCTGACCATTATGTACAAAAACTGGTTGGCCGGCCTACTGAAAAGTCCAAACTGGTCGACACTGGTGGCATTTGAAAGTATACTTCATAAGCTTTCCAAAATGTCCTTATTCACCCTCATAGCTTTTGGGAGTCAAAAGTTATGACAGTTTTGTTCGGACGGTTCAGCAGGACTGAATGAGTTCGAGCGTGATTCTTCTCTGTGCTCTATCCTTGGTGCATACTGGTCGTCCTCCTTGGTGAACCTAAGAAATAGCAACGTGTACGACTGTTGGTATTTCTTATGACTATTGGATAAATCCGTAAGCGCACAGATTATACCGATGTAGCACTTCAACGGGAGTCTTCCAGGTATCGTATTTTCCTTAGGGAACGATAGTGATCTAACTAGGATTAAAGATATGTCCTATGATGGATCAAGGGAGACTATGATAACTGGGTTGAGAGGTTTGATGTTGCAAAGATATCTAACAAGGCAAAATTGGTTATACTGGCTTTATCAGCCCTTCTCTTGCAGGAGGCGATGAGATAGATCAGAAAGAAGGCAAAATTCTAACCGGACCGCGCCATCATGTTGTATTGAGGCCCTACCTTTTAAGAACTTATCTTACACACGTGGTGGTATACGAAGACTAGATAGAGCTGTCACCTTTTACTAGCATCCACAAACAATCCGCGCGATAAGTGGCTTAAAAAGGTAAGATCTAGTATAGACACTACGTCTACACTATTCTTACTACTTTAACCCCAGCTAAGGACTAAAGCACTCTACTTAAAGTAAAGCGATGATCAAGCATGAAAAGTTGTATAACAACTAAACCAGATTTAGAATATCGAATACTATAAAGAACTCAGATGTATCACTTACAAGTGCTGAACTTACAAGAGAATCGCATCCGCTGAGGTACAACTCGGAGAAGACGCGAGACAGGCCCGACTCTCCTCCAACTAGCATAGCACTACTACAGAGCTCCGCTAAGATACTAAGGAGTAGTTTCTCCAATGAGGCACGAGTGAGAGTGAGGGCCTAGGGGGTCTATTTATAGCTAGAGGTGGAGTAGGGGCTACTCCGGTGCCACATCAGCGATCCGCGTCACTTCCATCATCCACCGTAGGATCAAACCATCATTAGAATCGACTTAGATCAACGGGGGAGATCAAGTGGGTGCATGGAGGCATGCAAGAAGTCGGTGGGGAGGTCGGTGCACCTTTTGGGCACCTGACCTGGTTCGGCCGACCCCAATGGCAGGTGGGCCCTGCCACTTTTCCCTCAGGAGGTGTCCCCACAACACAAGGATCATGTGGGTAGCCTGTGGGCCCATAGGGTGGTTCGGCCGAACCAATGTTTTGGCCAAATGAGCTCATCTTTTGCAGGTAGCTTCTAGAGGTAATGTCCATCATGATGGTGTATGCTTTTTGCACATTTGCCATACTTGGAAATATGTCATGTTGGGCCTATGGATCCTCGTGCTTTGATCCAGAACCGTTGAGAGGCAGCACACTTGGATCCAAGGGGTAGAAAGTGCTTTGGAGAGTGTTACTTGGATCATGGGGGGCTCGGGAGGTCTAGTGGCCCCACAGGGTGGTCGGTCGACCCCCTAAGTGGGCCCACTAGCTCCCAAAAGTCTCCATTTGTCATTACCTGCACTCAAATAGTCATGGGACATGTGGAACTAGTTATTGGATAAATTATGTTCATGTTATTCTTGTTTTCCTTTGAATATGAGGATGTTGACAGTGTTTTGATGGTGATAAAATAGCTCATAATTACCATCAACAACGACTTAGGTAGTATATAATTCTTAGAATTATTAAAGTTAATTTCAGCTATGACAAGACCCGATATGGATCGGTAAGGATTGGCCCGATCTTCTCGACAGTAGGTTTCAAATAAAGGATAACTTGCTGTGAACAGCGGAGGATAACTAGCTTTTATACCTATCCAAGGTTGGATGAGACCAAGCGACGGGGAGAGAAACACTGAAACCGCGAAGACCTCCACTCGATCTCCGAACGACCGCAGAACCACAATCCGGAACTAATCCACACAATACGGCGCAGCTGAATGGAAGCCGTAGAGCACGAAGTAGGGGATCCTAGAGGAATCACTTCATAAGTCCAAGAAGAACAAGTAAGAAACAAAGGTTTGAGTAAGACACTCAACAGCTCGGTTGTAATACCATATAGGTTATCAAATTATCAAAAGTCCCCTAATAGCTTAGTTGCAGGGGATATATATACTAGGAACAACCCGCCTAGATACGTGTGAAAATGGAAAGAAGTTTCTGAATATAGGCTATGTGAAAGGTCACCGCGAGATGGCTTCCCGAAGTGGCTTTGCGTGACTGTTGGGCTCCAGAGCAGTTTCTACTAAACTGATCATAATTCTTTATTGGGAAGTCCAAATGATGAGCCGTTTGTTGGGTGTGAAAGTAGACTTGATTAGCTTTCTAGGGATGTATACCATGCATCACAAAACATTATATAATGGTAAAATTTCGTAGGAGAAGTTGAACCAACATTCTGTCCTATGAAACTGATGGCCTTCTGAGAAGTCTTGACTAAATCTTGTATATCTCAAGATTTACACGTCCAAAATGGATGAGGTTTGTTGCATTGGAAAGTAGACTTAAAGAGATTTCCAAAATCTCCTCATTTGCCTCAAAAGCTTCTCGTAGTAGGGAGATATGATCATTTCTTTAACTGATCCGTTTTGGACTCCATTGGTCTGAACTGGTTTGTTGCTTTTCTTCTACTGGTCCGTTTTTGGTTTGTAGCTTTTCTTCATATAGAGTAACATTCTCCTCTTGATGTGTGTACCTAAGTACAATAGAAGTAGAACACTTAGGTAGTATAACATTCTTAGAATTATTAAAGTTAATTTCAGCTAGGAATGAATTCACCTCTCATGTAGTTTAGTGGTACGACTACATGTAATTGGACTATGATTTCTATCATTTGTATAAGATGGTGAATCTTCTTCATGTTCCACCACATGATGAGCTGACATGTCCTCATCATCCTCCCCCTCTTGAAAAGGATTCGTCCTCGACTCTAATTCTTCTAGTCCAAAGAATTGTGCTAGGACATTGCATTGTAGTATTGTGACAACATCAAGATCTCCTTCTTCCATCACACCAAGGTGTTTGAATCTATAATCATATAAACAAAGTAGTAGCCGTATAGGTGGAAGCCAAAAGAAATTAGAATAAAGTGTAGCTTTCACCTTGAATGGATACTTAGAACTAACGGTGAATATTGATTGCCTTGGCACAGTCTCATCAAGCTAGGAATGAATTTACTTCTTCATGTAGTTTAGTGGCACGACTACTTTGACCATGATTTATATCATTTGTATAAGATGGTGAATCTTCTTCATGTTCCACCACATGATGAGCTGACATGTCCTCATCATCCCCCCCTCTTGAAAAGGAGTCGTCCTCGACTCTAATTCTTCTAGTCCAATGAATTGTGCTAGGACATTACATTGTAGTATTGTGACAACATCAAGATCTCCTTCTTCCATCACACCAAAGTGTTTGAATCTATAATCATATAAACTAAGTAGTAGCCGTATAGGTGGAAGCCAAAAGAAATTAGAATATTGTCCAAAAACAAAGGTATGAAGATTCTTCTTATGCCTTGGAGCTGAGATGGGTTTGCTTCCATATGATCTTCCATGTGCCTCTTGCTGAATTTTTCTTTGGGAGGACATACAATAATCTTCATCATCAATGAGCACACGGGGGCGAAACCTATGCCACGATCACCTCTCCCATGCTGTCCACTATGGACAACGAGACCACAATGAGAGTTGGACCGGCTATGTTGTTGTGGAGTCCGTGCATGCACAACAGGAAGATGTTTATCGAACATCATCTCCATGGCCTCCACTAGAGAGTGTTGTAGTTGACGAAACTCAGTCCGTGTGACTGGTGATTCTTTTTCTCCATATCGATCACCACGAATACTCGAATTGGATCCTGTCATATTAGCACTTATGCAAGAAATGTGGATAGGTAAATTTGTGGAAACACACAACCTCACCTCTTACTTACCAATGTTCTTGCCTGTTCTCAAGGACTGTGAAAGTGCTAGTGCAACCGCTCAATGGAAGTGATCGAGAAGTCGCAAGGATTACGAATCGAACATCCCAGTTTTAGATTTTTGTGGAGCTATAGGTGGTTGTTCAAGGGAGGATACGGTACTGCAACCCGAATGGTTTGATGTGCTCAAAAGATATGAAGTTGCTACTATTGAAAACTACCACCAACTTGAATTATAAACTGAAAATTTTTAGCAACCAACAGCAACATAACCCCTTCAACTTCTTTTTTTTTCTTTTTTTGACTCTGTTCTTTCTTCTATGATTTTTTTGACTTTTTTTACTAACAGGGGGTGCGGAGAACAATTGAAACATGACACAAAGATATATGAAGATGATAACTAGCAACTTGATGAACACAACAACACAAGGATAACAGTACCGCCAAAAGGCTATAGGATTTTTTGTGGCTTTTTAGTGGACTTTAGGTGATGAACAAAAACAGTGCTATATGATGGATGAAATGAGGATAAATATGTGGATGATGGTAAGACCTACCGTGACAACCACAACTTTGATTACCACATGACAAGACCCAATATGGATCGGTAAGGATTGGCCCGATCTTCACGACAGTAGGTTTCAAATAAAGGACAACTTGCTGCGAACAGCGAGGGATAACTAGCTTTATACCTGTCCAAGGTTGGATGAGACCAAGCGACGGGGAGAGAAACACCGAAACCGCGAAGACCTCGACTCGATCTCCGAACGACCGCAGAACCACAATCTGGAACTAATCCACACAATACAGCGCAACCGAACGGAAGCCGTAGAGCACGAAGTAGGGGATCCCAGAGGAATCACTTCACAAGTCCAAGAAGAACAAGTAAGAAACAAAGGTTTGAGTAAGACACTTAACAACTCGACTGTAATACCATATAGGTTATCAAATTATCAAAAGTCCCCTAATAGCTTAGTTGCAGGGGATATATATACTAGGAAAACCCGCCTAGATACGTGTGAAAATGGAAAGAAGTTTCTGAAGATAGGCTTTGTGAAAGGTCACCGCAAGATGGCTTCCCGAAGTGGCTTCACGTGACTGTTGGGCTCCAGAGCAGTTTCTACTAAACTGATCATAATTCTTTATTGGGAAGTCCAAATGACGAGCCGTTTGTTGGGTGTGAAAGTAGACTTGAATAGCTTTCCAGACATGTATACCATGCATCACAAAACATTATAGAATAGTACAGTTTCGTAGGAGAAGTTGAACCAACATTCTGTCCTATGAAACTGATGGCCTTCTGAGAAGTCTTGACTAAATCTTGTATATCTCAAGATTTACTCGTCCAAAATAGATGAGGTTTATTGCATTGAAAAGTAGACTTAAAGAGCTTTCCAAAATATCCTCATTTGCCTCAAAAGCTTCTCGTAGTAGGGAGATATGATCATTTCTTTAACTGATCCATTTTGGACTCCATTGGTTTGAACTGGTCTGTTGCTTTTCTTTTACTGGTCGGTTTTTTGTCTGTAGCTTTTCTTCGTATAGAGTAACATTCTCCTCTTGATGTGTATACCTAAGTACAATAAAAGTAGAACACTTAGGTAGTATAACATTCTTAGAATTATTAAAGTTAATTTCAGCTAGGAATGAATTCACCTCTCATGTAGTTTAGTGGTACGACTACATGTAATTGGACTATGATTTATATCATTTGTATAAGATGGTGAATCTTCTTCATGTTCCACCACATGATGAGCTGACATGTCCTCATCATCCTCCCCCTCTTAAAAAGGATTCGTCCTCGACTCTAATTCTTCTAGTCCAAAGAATTGTGTTGGGACATTACATTGTAGTATTGTGACAACATCAAGATCTCCTTCTTCCATCACACCAAGGTGTTTGAATCTATAATCATATAAACCAAGTAGTAGCCGTATAGGTGGAAGCCAAAAGAAATTAGAATAAAGTGTAGCTTTCACCTTGAATAGATACTTAGAACTAACAGTGAATATTGATTGCCTTAGCACGGTCTCATCATCCTCCCTCCCTTTATGAAAAGTCGTCCACGAGTGTTGTTTACCTGAAAACAATCTATAAAACACAGAGGATGAATGTACATGATAATTCCAATAATCTATTATTTTATTTTGTCCATTTTGTTGTTTATAATTCACATTCACATTATTTCCATATAAGAAATACTCTCTCAACTTTGAAGAACCTACAAATAGTTTTGAACATGGGAGCACACAGATTTCTTCCAACCCAATCATTTCATTCATGTTCTCATGTTCATCCTTGCAAGTTCACGTATATCAAAAGATAAAAATGAAACATTCTTGACATGCATATTGTAAAGTTCAGGGGAGTAAATGTCAAACTCTATGGTTCTAAATGATGTAGAAAGTTTTTCTAGTGGAAGAATTTTATATGTTTGCTTGAGATTTGTTTCTTTAGATAGAAGATATGAACAAGGGAACAACATTTTTGATTCTTTATAGAAATTACTAGACAATATTTTTATCTCAAATTCAGAAAAATATGGTTCAAAATAATTATTACAACGTTTATTTAACTTCGAATCAGCAAGTTTATCACAAGTTATGGAAATATCGTAAACATAGAACTTACCTACAGCATGATGTCCAATCAAATTGAATGTAAACATGCAAATATAGGGAGTATTCAAAGATTTGAAGAATGATATATTAAAAATATTCTTAAGGATTTTATTGATGTCAACATATTTATCAAATATGACATAACCCACACAAGAAGGATGAGATTTTTTTGTGAAGATTTCATCATGAGTATATATTTTCACACTATCAAATCTATTTGCAAGCAATATATCACTTATATGAATGAACAACATCATGTGTATTAACCATATCAAAGCATAGAAAAGATCATGTATGTTTGAACAATGGTCATTAACATACAAAATTGCAGCACATGTATGAGCATGTGAATCTAGTAAATCAACACTATGATCCATTGCACTTGAACCCTTCTTATCATAATTACTCACAATTTTATTTTGCAAACTCAGATCTGAAATGTTTTCATTACCTTTTGTAGTTTCGAATGGTGCAAGTATCATGGATTGTGCCTCTGAAAGTTTACCATTTTCCTCATCATGGTTCATGTTTGGAGCAACGCACAATTGGTTTGAATAGATGGATACCTTCTCACTTCCCTCAGCAAGTATGGTGATGTCAACAGTTGTCATCTCTTGCATATTCTCGTTGCAAACCTACACATTTGGAAAAACAACACTAGGAGTAGAGATAAGAGTATTAGTTTCAAAAATGTCCTCACATGACCTGCATTCTAACACCATTTTTTTGTGGTGTATCTCTCAAACTCGCATTGTGGATACCCTCAACCTCATAGTGTGTGGAATCACGCAACTCATTTTTGGTTTCACTCTCTCTCAAAATTGGCAATATGGCTCTCACATTCTCATATAGGTTTTGATGTACAATCACTTCAACATCTTGTGAAGCAACATATGCATATGTATCATTGTCCATGACCATCACTTCATCTTTCTCATCAAATATTGGGGGATGGTCATAATTCACCATATCTTTTTCTTCATGAGCCTGCATCACACAAGGAACAAGACTAGAAGAAGGTATTATCATATTAGTAGTAAATATTTCCTCACATGATTCATCTTCTTTTTCGCTCAATTTTTGTGTATCTCTCTCACATTGAATGTTGTGGCTCTCCTCCTCACATATAGTGGAATCTCTCATATTTTCATTTTGAACTCTCACACTCAATTTTGGTTGGTGGCACTCTTTCTCACATGGGTTTTGCTGTCCATATGATCTTCCATGTGCCTCTTGCTGAATTTTTCTTTGGGAGGACATACAATAATCTTCATCATCAATGAGCACAGGGGGCGAAAACTATGCCCACGAGCACCTCTCCCATGTTGTCCACTATGGGCAACGAGACCACAACGAGAGTTGGACCGGCTATGTTGTTGTGGAGTCCGTGCATGCACAACAGGAAGATGTTTATCGAACATCATCTCCATGGCCTCCACTAGAGAGTGTTGTAGTTGACGAAACTCAGTCCGTGTGACTGGTGATTCTTTTTCTCCATATCGATCACCACGAATACTCGAATTGGATCCTGTCATATTAGCACTTATGCAAGAAATGTGGATAGGTAAATTTGTGGAATCACACAATCTCACCTCTTACTTACCAATGTTCTTGCTTGTTCTCAAGGAGCGTTCTTAGTGTAGCAGTTCAACAGATGTGATTGAGAGGTCGCAAGGATTCCAAGTCGAACGTCCCGGTTTCAGATTTTTGTGGAGCTATAGGTGGTTGTTCAAGGGGGGCTATGGTATTGTAACAAAGTGAGACAAACCGTTCAAACAAAATATGAATGTTGCTGTCCAGTACACCACAAACTTGAAATTTCAGATATGAAACTTAGATTTATAGAATCCGCAACACAACCCCTTTTACTTTCCTTCTCTTTTTTTCTTCTCTCTTTTTTTATCACTTCTTTTCTTTTTTTTTCAGAAAACACAAGATAACATATGAGGAGTGCGGATAAATATTAAACAAGAGTACGGCGGAAGAACAACGATGGTGACTAGCAACAAGATGAACGGGATGAATACAAAGTAACAATACCACGAAATGGCTATAGAATTTTTTTGTGCTTTTTAGTGGACTGTAGGATATAACAAAAACAGTACTATATGATGGATAAAATGAAGGTAAATATGTGGATGATGGTAAGACCTACCGTGAAAACCAAAGCTTTGATACCACATGATAAGTTCCGATTCGAATCGGAAAGAGGATGGCCCGATCTTCACGATAGTAGGCTTAAGAACAAAGGATAACTTGCTGCGAACAGCGAGATAACTAGCTTTATACCTGACAAAGGTTGGATGCGACCAAGCGACGGGGAGAGAGGCACCAAAACCGCGAGGACTTCGACTCGATCTCCGAACGACTATAGAACCACAATCCGGAACTAATCCACACAATACGGCGCAGCCAAACGAAAGCCGTAGAGCACGAAGTAGGGGATTCCAGAGGAATCTCTTCACAAGTCCAAGAAGAACAAGGAAGAACAAAGGTTTGAGTAAGACACTCAACAACTCGGCTGCAATACCATATAGGTTCTTAGATTATTAAAATTTTTGCTAATAGCTTAGTCATAGGGGATATATATACTAGGAACAACCCTCCTAGATTGGTATGAAAACGAAAAGGAGTTTCTGAATATGAGCTATGTGAAAGGTCACCACGAGATGGCTTCCCGAAGTGGCTTCGCGTGAGTGTTGGCCTCCAGAGCAGTTTCCACTAAATTGACCATAAATCCTTATTGGGAAGTCTAATTGATGAACCATTTATTGGGTGTAAAAGTAGACTTGAAGAGCTTTCCAGACATCTATACCATGCATCACGAAACATTATAGAATGATACAGTTTCGCAGGAGAAGTTGAACCAACATGCAGACTGTTGACCTGCTGACCAGTATGTACAAAAACTGGTCGGCCGGCCTACTGAAAAGTCCAAACTAGTCGGCACTGGTGGCAGTTGAAAGTAGACTTCATAAGCTTTCCAAAATGTCCTCATTCACCCTCATAGCTTTTGGGAGTCAAAAGTTATGGCAGTTTTGTTCGGACGGTTCAGTAGGACTGGATGAGTTCGAACGTGATTCTTCTCTATGCTCTATCCTTGGTGCATACTGGTCGTCCTCCTTGGTCAACCTAAGAAATAGCAACGTGTACGACTTAGGTAGTATATAATTCTCAGAATTATTAAAGTTAATTTCAGCTAGGAATGAATTCACCTCTTCATGTAGTTTAGTGGCACGACTATATGTAATTGGACCATGATTTATATCATTTGTATAAGATGGTGAATCTTCTTCATGTTCCACCACATGATGAGCTGACATGTCCTCATCATCCTCCCCCTCTTGAAAAGGATTCGTCCTCGACTCTAATTCTTCTAGTCCAAAGAATTGTGCTAGGACATTGCATTGTAGTATTGTGACAACATCAAGATCTCCTTCTTCCATCACACCAAGGTGTTTGAATCTATAATCATATAAACCAAGTAGTAGCCGTATAGGTGGAAGCCAAAAGAAATTAGAATAAAGTGTAGCTTTCACCTTGAATGGATACTTAGAACTAACGGTGAATATTGATTGCCTTGGCACAGTCTCATCAGCTTTGCCCGCCACGGAAAACCAATTTCGTCCGCCTCGGTAAAGATTTCGTTAGTAGTGCCTATGTGTCCATTGGTGCTTCGCCTACCGCAATGCAAACATGAGAATGCTTTGCTTCTATTGACGATATTGAAGAGTTTTGTTTATAGATATCTTTCAACAAACTCAGGCAACATTTTAGCTGATGTAGTTTCCGAGCCAAATGCCAATTGCACATTTTGACATTGCGCAGTCGATACAACCAAGACCAAAGGTTGCAATCCGCCCAACAAGCCAACCCAAGGGCCACCACTCCCCCTCTCCCTAGATCCTAGGAGTGATGCCAATTGGTATGTACCCCACTGCAATCGCATATCGCACCCATCTAGGAGAAATTTTACACGTTGTGTTACTCATACGGGTATGCGGGTAGGAAAGTTCACAAATACCTGCACTGAGTTGGGTAAAGCTACCTCGTCGATAACTCGGAGCCGATTTTACACCTGAGCACATAGGAAATGGATTATTAAATGCTTAGAAATGAGGCAAGGTATAAGTGCTCATCGTGGAGTAAAGGGGAAACATGCGTCGAAATGTTGATTTAGGGTTCTACTTGGTGGACAGAGCCGAACTTTGAGTCCCTGTATCTCTAACATGGCCGACCCTCAACACTAACTCTTCAGCCCTTGATGGAAACAAGTGAAGTGGGCGTTTAATCCAACTACCCGAGGCCCTAACAACGATAGGCATACCTACTCTTGAGCCCCCTGACAGGCCAAGTGGACTAGACCCTGACTCTTTTATCTCTAACAGGATCGGCAGATGTGGGTATGTAGTACCGGGGGGCTTTTTGGATTTCGACCATCATGAGAAGTGGGCTTCGGCGATTTGTCATCCCGCAACGGGGATTCGGTAGCTTTCCATTATGAAACATGAGCCACCTGCCATATTGCCATCCGAGGGCTCTCAAACCTTTTCCTTCCTCTTCTACCGCCGTCCATTTTCTTTTTGCTTTACCGAGCTTCAGCTGGACGGAACAGAGGGACTAAAAACGGATCGGGTAGTGAGCAAGCTTCCCCACGGCGGCGCACCCCCACTCGGCCGGATCCCCACGGCGGCGCACCCCCACCCACGGCGAGCCCCCCCACAGTCGGATCCCCCACACCTGCTCTGCTCCCCACACCAGCGTCCGCCTCCCCACTCCCGCTCAGCTCCCTGCTTCCCATGCCCCGCACCCACAGGCTGCTGCTTCCACTTCGAAGGCGATGCAGTGACCTTCCCCATGGACCGCAGATGGATTGATCTCATTGGGTACGATTCCTCTTTCTTCTAGTGTTTATATTCCTCTAGCTTAGTTTGGGAATCCAACGCAGTGACCTTGCCCAATAGGTTTCTAACATTGTTTAATTTCAAAATTCTCTAGGCTCGATGAAGAGCCTGAGGTTAGTGTAGATGAAGTAGAACAATTTGGATGTGATATCCTTGGGGGCACTGATAAACAGCCTGTAGAACAGATTACATGTGATATCCTTGGGGGCACTTCACAAGCTGTAGAATATCATGGAGGTGTTGATTGGGACAGACTACAAATTGATGATATACTGGATGAAGAGGGTGAAGGTGTGTTAGATATAATTGATGAGAATCAATTGTTCTCTCTTTTAGGCTTGAGAAGTGATGACCATCATCATGATAGGCCTAGTGTGGCTGAGGCTCAGGCTGCCGTTGAGAGGGACAACACAACTGAAAATAGAACAACTAACATTGATATTGACACAACTGGGGCTGCAATTCCTGTTGATGATCATATACCAGGGGAAAGACAATATGCTTATGATCCTAACAAGCCTTGTATGGATATTGGCACCGTGTATCCAAACATGAAGGAGTTTAGACTAGCCATGAAACAATATGCAATAAATGAAGAGTTTGAACTGCGCTTAGTCAAAACAGATAAGAAGAGGTACATTGGTGATTGCAACGCAGATGATTGCCCTTGGC
The DNA here is from genome assembly GCA_022036555.1 of Microstegium vimineum. Taxonomy (NCBI): domain Eukaryota; kingdom Viridiplantae; phylum Streptophyta; class Magnoliopsida; order Poales; family Poaceae; genus Microstegium; species Microstegium vimineum. Next base: position 13,699,165 of record CM039131.1, on the reverse strand, counting down.
ATATTAATGGGCGAACACAACCTGATGGGACGACCATGAAGGTGTATAACTATTTACTAATTGTATATTGACCTTTGGTCATAAATATCTAATATTTTTGCTATTAGTTTGTTGCAGGTTACATCATTGATTGCACTGCATACTTGTTCTTCTAGTGCAAGGAGGAGGACCACCACTCCATCAAGTGCCTGGGTGGCATCAAAGGCCATTCATCACCTCAGGAAGGATTCCACCATAGGCACAAAAAAGATGCAGACACTGCTAGAAGATGACCACAAGTGTAAGATTCACTATGACATAGTATGGAAGGGAAGACAAATTGCCATGGAGGAGTTGTTTGGTAGCTGGCAAGAGAGCTTCCAAATGTTGTTTAATTGGAGGGCAGAGGTACTGCAGCGATCACTGGAAGTGTCATTGAAATTGACATAAAGCAAGTAGATGGGAAATTCTACTTTCACAGATTTTTTTGAAGTCCTTGCATTGAGGGTTTTTTAGAGGGTTGTAGGCCTTATGTTAGTGTGGACTCAACAACCCTTAATGGTAGATGGAATGGGCATTTGGCTGCAGCTACTGCTATAGATGGTCACAATTGGATGTATCCACTTGCTTTTGGTTTCATAGATGGTGAGACAATAGATAACTGGACATGGTTTATGAGGCAGCTACATAAGGCCATAGGACACCTACCAGTACTTGCTATTAGCAGTGATGCATGCAAAGGGTTAGAAAAAGCTGTCAAAGATGTGTTCCCTCAAGCTGAACATAGAGGATGCTTTAGGCATCTAATGCAGAATTTTATTAAAAGATTTGGAGGAGATACTTTTTCAAAGATGTATCCTGCAGCAAGAACATATATGCCTAAAGTTTTTAGATATTTCTTTAGCCAAATTGTGACAGCTAGCCCTGATGTATTGCAATGGCTTCAAAACCATCATAAATTATTGTGGATAACAAGTGCCTTCAATCCTGAAATCAAGTGTGACTATGTTACCAGTAACCTTGTAGAGACTTTCAATAATTGGATCAGAGATTGGAAAGACCTACCTATAGTGGAGCTTGCAGACAAGATTAGAGAGATGATAATGACAGTATGGCTGCAGAGACGTGCAATTTCAGAGAAGCTTCATGGTAGGATACTACCTGCAGTACTACAACAATTGAAAGCAAGAACTAGGGGTTTAGGAAACTTAACCATTGTGAAGGCAGGTGCTTTTGCTGCAGAGATAGATGACACAACTAGTACACATAATAGGCATGTTGTCAAGTCACATTTGCATGAATGTACTTGTCTTCAGTGGCAGCATATTGGAAAACCTTGTTAGCATGCCTTGGTCCTTATAACAACACAACAAAGTTCTAATGTTAAGATGGAAGACTTTGTTCATGATTTTTACTCAGTGGAGAGGTTCAAAAATGCTTATAAGAGACTCATAGAGCCACTTCCAGACAAGACCCAATGGCTTGAAGTTGTACATGACTTTGCAGTTCATGCACCTTTAGCTAAAAGACCTGCTGGAAAGCCTAGAGAACTGCGAATCAAAGGATGTCTGGAGGGCGGGAATGGTGGCATGAGCAAAAAAGATACAAAGGATGCTGCCAATCAGGTCGACAAGGATGCAGAAATTGAAGCTGAGGAAGCTGCTAAGGGAAAGAGGCAACTAATTAAAGGAAAAAGGAAGTGCAAGCAGTGCGGTGAATTGGGTCATGGAGAAACTAGCTACAAGTGCAAACTTAATGGGACAAAGAAAAGGTACCATATTTTATTCTTCATTTTATACCATGCTGTTTTAAATATTTTTGTATTGTTTTATTCATCATTTATGTACCTGCAGGAAAAGGAAGCCTAGAAAAAATACTACTAAATATGGGCCAAATGCTAAAGTCCCAACAAAAAGGGCAAAGAAGCAAGATAATCCTACTGTGCAAGCTGCGCATGCTGAAACTACAACTGTCCAAGCTGTGGATGATATTGTGCATGCTGAAAATGCAAGTGTCCAAGCTGAGAATTATATTGTGCATGCTGAAAATGCAAATGTGCAAGCCATGAATGAATTTGCTATAGTCCCATTTGTTCTAGAAAAATCAGTTACAGTAACCAGCCCCATCAAACCCACCATTGAAACAATCTTGCAAGACAGCCCAATTAGACTGACAAGAAGGTAAAAACAGTAATATCAGTTATTTATACTTTCGAAAGATAGCTGTTATTTGATTGTGTTTCTCTTTTCAGCCGCTTGGCATTCTTGATGGGAGAAGGCACAGAAGGCACCGATGGGTCGGCCAGCACCACTCGAGAAACGCCAAGAAAGAAGAGATCGACACCAAAGAAGTTGGTCCCAAGGAAGCTGAAAAAATTTTGAGAACATGTGTCTTGTATTCTGAGAACCTGTCTTGCATTTGAGAACCTGTGTCTTGTATTCTGAGAACATGTGTCTTTTCATTTAGAAACATGTGTGCTACCAGATGTGTGTTTCTAAAACTTAATTGTGAACCCTGTGTTGATGGTTGCAAGCAAACAATTATTGTTCAAAGGAGCATTTCAGTTTTCTTTCACTGATTATTATTGTATATTTTGTCTTGATAGCTATATTCAGTTATCCCTTATATTTTCTCTTGTTCAAAGGAGCACATTTCAGAAGAAAATATTTCATATCACTTGAGAACATAACATGACATTTTCCTTGATACATTTTGATAACAAATACACAAGGTTCACCCACTCTTGACAATTACATACAAATTGCTAACAAACACAAGTACACAGACAAGAATCAAACATTTCAGCAACATTACTATCTCTCTAAGCTGCTTAAGTTGTTCTTCCTGACTTAATTCTCCATAGTTGAGCATGCTTTCGACAATTGGGATTTGCTGCAGCAACTTAGTAGACTCAAAAATAGGTTGATAATCTGGTGGCATCAGTTTATTATCAACCAAGTACTGCTCATATCCCTCTTCCCACTCCCAAAATGGACAACCAGCACCTTCTCTCTGTCGTCAAATAAAGGGAAACAAATCAAATCGACTCAGTCAACAAATCACACAAAATTTACAACTAATTGTTCTCACTGTTCGAGTTGGACAAACGTAGAACTGGCGGCCGTAGTTCTTCTCTGTTTTTGCTGTAAACGCTTTGAGAAACCGGCACTTATAGTCCGTGCAATGAACAAGAGGGAGTTCATTGTTTGAAATCCTTCGGCTTGGTGACACTGAGTACTTGCTGTTCTCCATGGCCGACCTTGTGGGCGTCGCTGTCGTGCTATACTCCATGGCCGGCGTGGGGAAGGGCAGCGGGGAGGCGCAGTAGCCGCGTGGCCAAGGCGTGCGTCGGCGTGGGGCGCACTGCTCGTGGGGGCGTGGGGAGACGGGCCGGCGTGGGGGATGTGGCCGGGGGGGGGGGGGGGGTTCGTCGTAGGGGGCGCTGACCTTCGCTTGGTGTTGGAGAAGAAGACCCTACGCAAGATCCGTTTTGGCTCCCTCTGTTCCGTTCAGATGTTCATCGTTCAAGCAAAAAGAAAATGGACGGGGGTAGAAGAGGAAGGAAAAGGTCTAAGAGCCCTCGATGGCAATCTGACGGGTGACTCATGTTTCATAATGGTAAGCTATCGAATCCCCGTTGTGGGATGGCAAATCGCCGAAGCCCACTTCTCATGATGGTCGAAATCCAAAAAGCCCAGTACCGGGCGGCTAGACGATCGAGGGGCTTGGATTGACTCAATGGGAACCAGGGTACAAGATCAGCTGACCAATATATATAGGAATAGATTTTAGTTAAACTGGGCCTATAAATATTTAGGCTATATGGGAAAAATTGAGAAAAAAATTACTTACGTTATGTGAGTAAATAAATACTTAGGCGAGATCACATTGCAGAGATAATCTATATATCTATCCAAATATATTCCTGTAAACCTGAGTAAGCTCAATAGGAATCCTAATCAAAATAGAAGAAATATAAATTTATATATGTATCTATATCTAGCTTAGTTTACAATGCAATATTAAACCACAAAGTGTTTTTTTGGTTAGGGTGTGTTTTGTTTTTTTGTTTTTGTTTGTTCTTCTTTGGTCTGTTTTTCTCTGGTCATTAGGCTCTTTAGTTCCTTTTTTACAAAACTGAAAATTGTCTGGTTCTTTTATGTCGCGGACTGCTGTAAATGACGAGTCTATTTGGTGTCTCTCCGTCATCTCATTTATTGTTTCTTTTGTTATCCGTTTTCTTTGTCGTTTGTCCATTTTTTGTATCATTAGTTTTTGTTTAGGACACTCACAATGCAGACTCTATCATAGAGTCTAAACCTATTTATTATCTCGAATATTGTGGACTTGAGTCTAAATAAGACTTGGAGTCTTGTTTTTTCACCCTCTATCTTCAATAAATATACTGTCACATCAGCAAAATTCAATAAATAAGTGATAATAAATAGTCTTGGACTCTATAATAGAGTCTTGCATTGTGAGGGCTCTTAGCTCATTTTTTGTCTGTTGTTTTTAATATCTTTTAAATTTTTTTGGCATTCACATGTTCGTCTGTTTGTTGTTTTTGTTTTCTTTTCTCTCATAAACATAAAATGGTGTTCATTGCCTTGAGGGTCTCATCGTGGTCATTGCCGAGAAGAGCTCAAACTCCTGTTGGATTGCAGAGCCAGTTGAGGATGTCGCGGAGGTGGATGAGGGTGGTCCCCAGCCAACGGCAACACAACCTGTGCGCCAGTTGAGAAGTTTATTCACTTACTTATTATAATATTTTTTTCTTACAACAAAATAGCCAAAAACAGCTGTCAGTATATTAACCATAAAAATTACCAGCCGAACACGCTCGTGCGGATCCCAGAGTTGATGCACGCTGCATGGATGGAGACACCACCAAGAGTTTAAGCTCTTCTGGTACCCAACAATTAATTTTGATAGATTTACATAAATCACCTGAATGAATTACTGAGTTATCAATATGATTCTATAACATTAATTGAAACTTTCAGTACAACCCTTTAATATGAAGCCATGGTTTAAAATTAAAGTGCATTACCAGAATTCTAAGTACAGTTGTAACGTGCTTAAAAGAAATTAACTTGACGAAATAAAAACTCATATGGATGTCAAAGGCCATCAGGCTTCAGTAGATGCTGGATTTTTTAGACATCACAGATCCATCAGGATTCCATGTCCTAGAAGGAGGACGAAAGCGAAAAAGTGTTAGAGTTTGGGGATACCTAGGTACTGACGGATTGGGCTGCCATTAGAGGAGCAGACCCTAACGACCTTACATGAACCACCATGGATCCCTTCATCCAGATCTTACAAGAGGAATGGGATGGGGAGGGTCCATATTGGGAGAGGAGAGACGAACTGAGGAGGGAGACATAGAGATGGTAGCCCACAGGTCTTCGGGTTTCTGGTGGACAGTACGGACTTGAACCTTCAACCTCTAAAAATTTCAGGTCCGGGGCAGCTCATGTGTGACAGTTGTCGTGTACCCACATCAACCGTAATATACCATGGATTAAAGTGACATGGTTTGATGAGAAACGTCGCTCGTCTTCATATTTTTTTCCTTGAGAGAAACGTATCAGTGACTCGTCGTTACTGTGCACGTTTCAGATCTCACACAAGCGACACGTTTTCTTTGTGAGTCACTATTTAGGTGTCTCCTTTGTCGATTTTTGGCATAGTGAGCTCATCTGCCAAACGACCATCATGAGTGAAGCTTTTGAGACCTCAATTCTTCTAGAAGCCGCTGCCATGATTGGGGACGGTGGACCGCTTGCAGGACTGCCACACGCCACCGAGGCCAGGTTCGATCAGCCGATTACCACTAGGCTTCCATCGTACAACACCAGCCTTCACAATACCCGTGCCTGGCCCGCATCGCAGACCCATCGCTCCCTAGCCCTGCTCGTGGGCTGAGCGTGGAGCAACACACTCCACCGCCCGCCGTGCTCTCTGCAACACTAGGCCAGAAGTTCAAGCTGATTGCCAAGCGGGTTAAGAAGCAAAGATCGCCACCAATTCTGCAGGCACCAACACCTGACCAGCCTGTTGAGCTATCCAGGCCAAAAATCCAACCGCGCAGCAGACGCCTAGCAGCGCAAAACATCGCTCATATCCCAGCTGCCTAGCATGGGGAATACCTTGGTATCCTCAAACGACTGGGTCTAGCCACTGCACAGAAACTAACGCCAAACACAACAATGATGCAGTATGACGAAATCTTCGGTGGCGACAATACATAAGCACGGCACGAACTCTTTCCAGCCAAAGAAGATATTGGGCCGTGCAAGCGGCGCCGAAGAGCGGCGTTGCGGGCATGAGCTGCTGCTCCCACCAATCACGATTGATCATCTGAATGCATAATACAAAATTGTTTTGCTAGAACGTGTGGGGGCTAAACGCCATAGCTTGCCTGGACAATGTGAGGACCTTGTGGCTGACCTCCAGTCACATCTATATATTGTGCTTGGTCGAAACCAAGCTACACTCTCTAAACCAATTGCCTGTTTCATCTATGCTTGGTATGAACTACGCGGAATTCGAATATGTACCAGCACCTGATACACGAGGGGGATGTGGTGTGTGTGTGTGTGTGGGGGGGGGGGGGGGGGGGGGGGGGAGGTCATGGTTTCCACAAAAGGTCCTGACATGCGTCTCATGGTCACCCTCATCGGTTGCTTCTATGTCACAATGGCCGTGCACTGCCAGGTCATCCAATCCGAAGGCAGCACGGCTCCATGGTGGTTTACTATAGTCTACGAGCCACAGGGTTGAGAACAACAAAACGTGGGTACTGATAGGGACTTCAACCTGATACTGGACGAGGCAGACAAGAGCAACAATCGAATCAACCACCGAACCACGAACCGCTTCCGTCGGACAGTGGCAGGGCTGGAACTGCTTGACATTCACTTGCACAGATGGATTTACACATGGAGCAAAGAAAGGGATGCACCGACATTAGTCCAGCTTGATAGGCCACTGGCCTCCTGATGACAACAAAAATCAACACACGGAGTCGCCAATGACTGATTGCTTCGTTTTCGTAGAAGCGTCACGACTAGTTTTCGAGCAAACTAGTAAAGAGATAATTATGCTCCGATTCGCTGGAGCGCGCGGCTTATTTGCGGGAAACTAGCAAAACATAGCTACAAATCTAGATATGAAAAGCAAACTAAAGTAAAAGAAAAAAATAGATTTGTTTTTGACGATGTTGGGATTCCCTCTACCGGCCTTAACCCCACATATATATAGGGTTATCTGGACTTTGATTTTATAATTTGTTTCCTTTTATAATATGGTAACTAATCTATCTAAATGTTGAGTACGTGGACTCTCTCCCTAAACAATTCTTGAGCATCCCTGTGATGCACGACATGTACATCTTATCTACGATCTTCCATTTGCTAAATTCCAGCGCAAATCCTCTGCTTCTGTTTGCAATCCAAATCGCCACGGCCAACACGTGCCACCAAAAATTTCATGTCTCACGTACTCGCACCTGCATGCGTTAATAAAAAAGATCTCTAGCACGACGTCGGCTATTATTACCAACATTTCTATTTTCAATGCAAATACTAACCAAAACCAAGGTAGCTGAATAAACAAAATAAATCAAACATACTATTATATTCGGCTAAAGTTCTCTTTTGGTATGAATATCCCCTTTGTCAAATATCAAATATTAAGCTAATATGAACCACGATTGTATACAACCGGCTTCAACATGCTAATTAAAATCTGTATGCCTAAAGCATCCTGATCATTAATTATTGTTTTTCCAAGTTAAACTAATCAGCCATAAGTAATATTGGCAAGCCGATTAATCATTTTACAAATTATGAATACTTTATCAATTATAACCAAATTTGATAACCAAGCCGAATTAAACTTGAGTTTAACTAATCCGGCCAAACAAATTGCCTAAGCATACTGTATTACGTAGGCTATAAAAATGGGTCAAATTTGGTTATCAACACCTCCCTAGCACTAGTACAGAACCTGCTTTTAGCTCCGGTGTGTAAGGGCCTTTAGCCCCGGTGCCTGAACCGGGGCTAAGGATTCAGGATTAAATGTCCCTCGGTTCTTACAACCGGGGCTAAAGGGTGCGCCAGGTGGCGCAGGCGGGCCACTCGTGGCAGCACCCTTTAGCCCGGTTGGCAACCGGGGCTAAAGACCCTTTTTTTTATTTTGGTATTTCTTATTTTGGTTTTCCAATTAGATTAGGTATTCAAATGTGTGTATTCTACGCTTCTAATACATGTATTCGCTGCTAATACATGTATTCACGCACTTATAAATTAGTTTCAAGCATTAAACACAAATAAACTATGCAACTCTATAAGTTTAATATATATATATGCACATAAAATTTACATCATTATCCATTGTTACTTGACTTAAGACACAAACGCTCTCGCCACTTAAATATCATACAGATGTTCGTCTTGATTTGGCTTGAGTGGGACGGCCGGGTCGTAATAGAAGTCGCCTCCAGGTTTGACCATTTTTTCAAGAAAAAATCCAGCAAATGTCTCTTAAATTCTTTTGAGGCGGTCTTCTTGCATCACTTGTTGCTGCAACCATAGTGTCTTCAATTTGCATTATAAAGAAACAAGTGTTAATATACATATGATTTAGTTAATAACAACAAATAAATAAAATGGATGTATTATATATACATATTACATATTTTTAGTTTCTCTGTAAGAGTTCTTCTTGCATACACCGTGAGGTACTCGCAAACGTAGTATCCACACAGATTGTTGCCTTGTGGTTGCCTTAGAATCCACTGTAAGATATGAAAAGATTACCATCGTCATCATACGCATATGTTAAAGCATAATAAGGTAACAGATTACGAGAACTAGTAGAACTTACATGTAACATACGAGGACCCTGTAGTGTCTCTTCTAGTTCCGGACGGTGTTTCGGGACGAACCAAGCCCAAACCCTGCTCAATAATTGGATCATTAGTTAATTAACTCTTGTAGTGTAGTTAAAGAGCAGGAATCCATATTTAAAGATCAAAGTTACCCTTGATAATGTCTATCATATCTTGGTAATCTCCCGGTGGTTTTCTCAATGAGTCAAGATTACATATGCACTTCTTCTGATATCGATGACTATGAGTATCCAGTGAAAACTGCATTTGTTTATAGAGTCAACATATATATCTTTATGCTGAATTGAGTAATAAGTAAGACAAATTGTGCAAATGATAACAACACTCACCCAAAGTTGTATGGGAAGAGTATATATTCTCTGGTCTTTTGGTTGACCAAGAACCTCCGAAGATTCCTCTCCGTTTGAGGTATCCATTGTTCGCTGGGAGTGTTTGGATCCGAGAATATGATTGCTGGATCAATGAAACCAATTTCCGTGTCTCCCTTACGTTTGAGCATTAACATCAAGAATCTGCATATATATGTTTGAGGATAGTTAGTCACTATACATATACATATGTGCTATAGTCAGATTACTAAAAGAAATGATAATCACTTACAGACAGTAGCAGCTCATCAGAGATTTGTCTAGAGCGTCCATGTGGCATAGTTGGTGGAGCTCACTATACGGAACAAATATAAGGTCATCGCCCCAGAAGTAATGTTCTTGTCTAATTCTGACGCAAATGCAGTCGTCATCTGGGTTTCTGGTACATGCCTCCATGTACCATGAGTTTAACTTGCGCATTTGCGTACCAAGATCCCCGAGGGCCGATGGGTTGTACAGACTTCTGCCACGTAAATAACTTCTCTTGAACTCATCGACTATAGTGGCATTTGCGACTAGTGTATTTCCGTAAAATTGAGCCGCGGATATATTAGCTCCTTTCAAGAAATCTTCCAATCCATCATAATTGACCTTGGGGCCACTGTAGTCTTCTAGCACACTCATGTTTGAACCATATTCATACCCAACAACTAGCGGGGGCACTGATTGCTTCGATTGTTCCCCGAGCTGTGGGACACCCTTCCCTGCTCTTTTCTTCTCGATAATTATCTTTTCAAGAGTGCGGTCATAGTCCGATATTGGAGATTTCTTCTGAGCATCACGTAGCTTTCTCTTCTTTTCTTCCAACTTTTGCCTTAGAACTGATTGAGCTACAAAGAACGGCTGTGCATCTTCTTTCTTTGCTTTACGGGCGTCTTCCATTTTCTGGAAATGTGCTTGCACATCGGACTTTACTGAAGCGTCTATTTCTTCGTCAGTCATCTCATATGGAAGTTTCTGAGGAATCTTAACAATAACTTTCCTTATAGCTTGCCTCTTTGGTTTTGGTTGGGCGGCCGACACCTTTGCTTTTGTGGCGGTCCTCTTCTTTGGCGATGGGGCGGCAGGTGTCGGCGTTGGAGACCGTCCTGGCGGCGTTGGAGACCGTCGTGGAGGCGATGGGGCCGGTGTCGGCGTTGGAGAATGTCGTGGAGGTTCTAGGGCCGGTGTCGGCGTTGGAGAACGTCGTGGAGGTTCTGGGGAGGAAGCCGTATCGTGCATTTCACCATCATCATCCCTTGCAACACTATGACCAGCAGGTGATGAATGTTGACTTAGGTCTCTGGTATGAGGAGGAGGGGGCGGCGACGGTACAATAGGAGGTGATGCCCCAGGAAAAATTATATAGCGCTTGCGCCAACAAATAAATGTCTTCTCTGCTTGTCCTAAAGTCGTCTCCCCATCACCTCCTTCAATGTCAAGTGGAACATCACAATGACCTTTTTCAACTCTATCCACCGAGACGTGAGCATACCCAGCTGGTACTTTTGACCCATGGCATATTGGTGTCTTTGTAGGGTCAATAGGAGATACAATACCGGTAGCCACCATGATTGTGGTAGCCCCCTCTGGAATGTGCAGCTCACATGGTGTATTTGGTTCTGTGATGTCATCCACGGGGAAGCGTAGCTTTGTGTCATCACCAGGTTGAGTCACTTCCGTGGAAGCACAACTTCTTTTCAACTGAGTTGATGGGTTGATGTTGACTTGCGGTACTGATCCAGTACTTTGCATTCTGCTCATTGCTAACTCCACTTGCTTTTTGATTTCCTCGGCCATTCTCGCTTCAAGTTTCTCTTCCCGCTCTTTTGCTTGAATAGCTGCTTCGCGTGCTTCACTAAGCATTTGCGACATGCTAAGTTTCATAGCTTCCTCCTCTTTCTTCTTTCTATGGTGGCTTCTATATGTATCTTTATCTTGAGGGCAGGCATGCTTCCACGACACCGTGTCATGACCTCTCGTTCACCCACCGTGTTCCGCAGTCCCCAGGGCATATGTCAGCTCATCCTTATCTCTATCTGGTGACCATACTCCTTGGTCCCTCAAAGCTTTAGCTTCAACTAGTTTTCTTGCTACTTCTGTGAGTCCTTCGGTATACGTTAATCTCCCGGTCTGAGGGTCCCTACCTCCTCCGTGACCAAAAAACCACCACTTACTGCGCTCAGCCCAGTCATCTGCTTCTGGTTGGATTCCCTAGCTTGAAGGTCCTCTTCTTCTTTTTCCCACTTAGGAATGGCAGTCTTGTAGCCATCTGATCCATGTGATGACGGTATTCCTTTTCTCGGGCATTCTGTTGGTTCAGTTGCGCTCGTGCTTCGTCCTCTTCGAATGTCTTGAAAGATACAAAGTCATCCCAAAACGGTCTCAACTTGACGTAGGCCTTATTGTTGAAATCTAGAGTAAGGTTCTTCTTGATAAAATCATTATGCAATTTCTTCTTCCAGGCCTGGAAATATGTTGCCATCCTCTTCATAGCCCAGTCCCTAACTCTCCCTTCAAAGCTTCATCTTCTGTATCCAGCGAGAAATGTTGAAGGACTTCTTGCCAAATTAGTTCCTTGTCATGATCAGAGACAAAACTAATGTCAGGACGTCCTTTCCTTGGCCGTCATTCACGAGCACTGATCGGAAGCCTATCCCTTACAAGATAACCACAGTTGGTGGCAAATCTATGTGCATGTGGTCCAAGTATTGCCCTGTTTCCTCATTGAATTTCGTGATAATGTACCGACCCTCCAATGGCTTCTTCGGGCCTCGTACATTTTTTCTCTTCCCATAGTTGTCGTTGATGCAGACGGCTATGTATATGTAGACACACAAAACTTATAAATATAATTATACAACTGTAATTATTTTGATTTTGTAGACTATATATATTGTAGACATATATATACCTCGGCAACATTGTCTTGTGCCATATTTTCTTGCTCAACATCTGGCGCCAAGTACTGACTTCCGTCATCTACTTGATTCGTGTCGTCGTCTACTTGATCAGTGCCATCGTTGATCATTGAAAACAAGAATTCCTCCATGTCATTCAGGCCGTCCATTTCTGCAACTATAAAAGCTAATAAGTGTGTAACATGTACTTAGAGTATAACCACTTAGGGGTAGACACTTAGGGGTTTATCCACACTTGGGGTAGACACTTAGTCTTTGTGTGACTAATAAAAGGGTTTAGGCCGGGTAGACACTTAGAGTTAGGCACACTTGGGGTAGACACAGTGTCTTTGTGTGACTAATAAAAAGGTTTAGGGTAGACACTTAGGGTTTTAGGCACACTTGGGGTAGACACTTAGTCTTTTGTGTGACTAATAAAAGGGTTTAGGGTAGGGTAGACACTTAGAGTTAGACACACTTGGGGTAGACACAATGTCTTTGTGTGACTAATAAAAGGGTTTAGGGTAGACACTTAGGGGTTTATAGGCACACTTGGGGTAGACACTTAGTCTTTGTGTGACTAATAAAAGAGTTTAGGGTAGGCACTTAGGGTTTACATATGTATATCTGTATATATATCAATAATGGAAGATATACATATATATATATATATCAAATCATATATAGAAATCCATATATATATCAAAAGAATGAATGTGGTACACATAATACATTACTAAAACTAAATGAATTTCTTAAAACTAAATTATATTACTAACATATATCAATTTCCTAAAACTAAAATATATTACTAACATCAATCAATTTCATAAAACTAGAATATATTTGTAACATCGATCAATTTCCTAAATCAATTTAATAAAACTAGAATATATTACTTCTTCCTTCTTTCTCCTTCTTCTTTCTCTCCTTTACACACCTTTAGCCTGGCCTACAAAATCATTTAGACAAATATTAGATGAATTTGTGAAAAAACAACATAAATATAGTTGAGTCAATTTCTATATTTTTTTAAACACCTTTTTTCAATTCCTCTCCTTTTTCCTCTTCTTTCTCTTCTATTCTTCTTCTTTTTTCTTCTCTTCTCTCTGATCTCTCGATCCGACCCGGCCCAACTCTCTCAGACGGCGGCCCCGCGAGGTGGAGGCGCGGCAGCGGCGGCTTGCGCGGCGACGCGACGAGGAGGCCGCGCGCTCGGACGGTGGTGGGCTCCCTGCGAGGACGGCGTGGGCTCGGACGGCGTGCGCGCGGCAGCGGCGTGGCTTGCACGGCGGCGCGACGAGGAGGCCGGACGGCGTGGCTCCGGCGGCGGGCGCTCCTCCAACGGCGTGGCTCAGCCGGTGGCGTGGGCTCCTCCGACGGCGTGGCTCGTACGGCGGAGGGCTCCTCCGACGGCGTGGCGGCGCGACGGTTTGCTACGTCAAGGAAGAAGAGGCGGCCGCGCGCGAGATCGAGGAAGACAGGAGCGGCCGCGACTTATATAGGAAGACCCCCTTTAGCCCCGGTTGGTATTCTTTAGGCGCCAAACGAAATTTTAGTTGGCTGTTTTAGATGTTTTTTTATTGTATATAGTTTAATATCTATATAAATTGCTCTAGTCTTGTAAATTGCATAATAAATTAAATACATGCCACAATTTTTTTAAAAATAACCACTAAATTTCCTTTTGCTTTATTATACACTAGAAAAATGTATAACATAAAATCTTTTACCTTTTTTTTAATATCAAATATAAATGTAACTAACCATTAGAATTTGGTTAATGCAAAAGTATATTGTTCAATTAAAAAAAATAAAATGCTTGGTTACCAACAGGAAATTAGTTTATGCATTATTTTAACGTTAAACTATTTGTGTTTCACCATTCATTGTCCAATTATGCGACCTTTAAATGTACCCTTAAATAGAAAATTGTTAATGAGACACTAACTGACCCTATATGAAAAACTTTTGAATACAAAGGTTTTATAATTCATCAAGATCATTCATTTTAGAACTAAACTTTTTCACTGACAAATGTAGATCTTCATTAGTGACTAAATGGCTACAAAAGAAGTATTAGTAAACATTAATTTGATCACTGACAAATGTAGATCTTTATTTATTTGACCAAAATGCCCAATACACATGTCACTTGATCGACATCACACTGCTAAGCTAGCTACATCAAGCGGGCACATTAGTGATCTTCTTCTTGACATATGTCCCTTGGTCATGATCATGTCGTAACCATGGAGTGTCTCGTCATTTAGAATTATGCTTGGGTCTTTGGTCACACTGAATGGCGTAATTCGTTCATCCCTTTCGTAAAGTTCTGACATGTCTGAGTTGTCCTCAATTCCCAAAATATTTCTTTTCCCTGAAAGAACTATGTGATATTTGGGCTCAATGATGATTAATTTGTCATCATTTTTTCCTTTCTTTGGTTTTGTAGACATGTCTTTTACATAGAACACCTGATTCACATTAGCAGCAAGGACGAATGGTTCGTCTTTGTACCCAATAGTGTCGAGGTCCACTTTCATCCCATAATCCTTGTCAATTGTTACCCCGGCTCCGGTCATCTTCACCCATTGACACTTAAACAAAGGGACTTTAAAATTAGGTGCATAGTATAGTTCCCAAATCTCAACTATGCGGCCATAATATGTTTGCATTTTTCTATTTGGGTCAATGGCATCTATGCGGACACCAGTGTTTTGGTTGGTGTTCCGTTTATCTTGGTCTACCGTGTAAAATATATTTCCATTTATCTCGTAGGCTTTGACGTGAGGATGTTCCATGATGGTTGTCTAGCCAAGAAATACAGTTGGTCATCAATACTGTAATGACCAACAAATTTTTTGCGCAACCAATCGCTGAAAGTTTTTATGTGTTCACGCATAATCCAAGCTTCATTCTTCCCTGAAAACTCGGATCATAGGAACTTCTTGTGTACCTCGACATACGGCTCCACCACGGAGGAGTTTTGAAGAACTGTGTAGTGTGCTTTGTTGAAATAATCATCCCCCATACCGATATATGTTTTCTTCCCTAGTATTCCTTTCCCACTAAGTCTCCCCTCGTGTCTTGATTCAGGAACACCAATTGGGTCAAGGTCGGGAATATAGTCAACACAGAATCAATGACCTCCTCTGTCCCGTAGCCCTTGGCGATGCTTCCTTCTGGGCGAGCACGTTGGTGAACATATTTTTCAGGACTCCCATGAACCTTTCAAAGGGGAACATGTTGTGTAGGAACACAGGACCGAGAATACTAATCTCCTTGACCAGGTGAACTAGGAGGTGTTCCATGATATTAAAGAAGGATGGAGGGAAAACCAACTCAAAGCTGACAAGGGACTGGACCACATCATTCTGTAGAGCAGCTAGTTCCATTGGATCGATTGCCTTCTGAGAAATTGCATTAAGGAATGCACATAGCTTCACAGTGGCTAGACGTAAATGTGGAGGTAGAATTCCTCTTAACGCAACCGGAAGCAATTGCGTCATAAGCACGTGGCAGTCATGAGACTTTACGTTTAGGAATTTTTTCTCTGACACATTTATTATATTCTTTATATTAGAGGAAAATCCAGATGGGACCTTGATGCTGCTTAGACATTCGAACATGCTTTCCTTCTCTTCTTTGCTAAGAGTGTAGCTAGCAGGCTTTAAATAATGACGTCCATCTTCTGTCTTCTCTGGATGCAGGTTGTCTCGTTCTTTCATGTCTTGCAAGTCCTGTCGTGCTTCAAGTGTATCTTTGCCTTTTCCATACACACCCATGAATCCTAGCAGGTTCACACATACATTCTTTCTCAAGTGCATCACGTCGATCGCGTGGCGGACCTCTAGGACATGCCAATAGGGTAGCTCCCAAAATATGGACTTCTTCTTCCACATGGGTGCGCGTCCATTAGCATCTTTTGGAACTGGTACGACCCCTTCTCCCTTTCCAAAGACTACTTGCATAGCCTTGACCATATCAAGTACCTCCTCTCTAGTTTGGTTGTCAGGCTTGGTTCGTTTCACTTCTTCTTTACAATGCTTTCCTTTTTTTCTGGCTTGGTGATTCTTAGGAAGAAAACGACGATGGCCAAGGTACATGACCTTTCAACATTTTTTCATATATACATAGTCAAGGTCATCAAAATAGTGTGTGCATGCATTATATCTCTTGTTTGTCTGTCCTGAAAGATTATTTAGGGAAGGCCAATCATTGATTGTTATGTACAGCAATGCTCGTAGGTCGAAGTGTTCCTATTTGTACTCATCCCACACATGTACACCTGGTTTGCTCCATAAAAGCAGGAGTTCCTCAACTAAGGGCCTCAGGAAGACATTGATGTCATTGCCAGGTTGCTTCGGGCCTTGGATCAGCAGCGGCATCATAATGAACTTCCGCTTCATGCATAACCATGGTGGAAGGTTGTAGATACATAGAGTAACAGGCCAAGTGCTATGACTACTGCTCTGCTCACTAAAAGGATTCATACCATCCGTGCTCAAACCGAACCTTAAGTTTCTTGTGTCTTCTGCAAACTCCGGGAATTCTTTGTCAATTTCTCTCCACTGGGACCCATCAGTAGGGTGTCTGAACATGTTGTCTGTCTTACGGTCTTCTTTGTGCCATCACAACAACTTTGCATGGTCCTTGTTTCTGAACAGATGTTTCAGGCGGGGTATTATAGGAGCATACCACATAACTTTGGCAGGGATTTTCTTCCTAGGACGCTCTTCGCCCTCAACATCGCCAGGGTCATCTCGCCTGATCTTATACCGCGACGCTTTACATACGGGGCATTCATCCAAATTCTCGTAGTCCTTGCCACGGTACAAGATGCAGTCATTAGGACATGCATGTATCTTCAGGATTTCTAATCCCAAAGGGCACACGACCTGTTTTGCTTCGTACGTAGTGGCAGACAATTTGTTAGGCTTCGGAAGCATCTTTTTATTAATCTTGAGTAATTGCCCAAATGCCTTGTCGGATATGCCATTTTTTGCCTTCCATTGTGGCAACTCCAGTGTTGTACCCAACTTATTTTGCCAATCTTCGGCGCTCGGGTATAGTAGTTTCTTGTGATCCTCTAGCATGCGGTCAAACTTAGCTTTCTCTTTTTCACTTTCATAATCTCTTTGTGCATCACGAATGAATTCACCAAGACCATCATCTTCAGAGAGTGTGTCCTCTGCCCCTGCCCCTGCCTCTTCTTCTTCTGCTTCATCCATTGCAGTATCATTGAAGTCACCATATTGAGCAATAATGTCGTCAGGGTCCAATTGTTCTTCTTCGTCTTCCATCATAATTCCGGTTTCTCCATGCTTGATCCAACAAATATAGTTTGACATGAAACCCGACTTCAACAAGTGTGAGTGAACAGTCCTTGAGCTAGAATATTCCTTCAAATTCTTGCACAAGGTGCATGGACAACACATGAAATTACCATTCTGCTTGTTTGCCTCAGCCGCTCTTAAGAAACCATGCATGCCATCAAAGAACTCTTTGGAGCGGCGATCAACATTGTACATCCAATCGCATGTCATCGTCTGCATTATAGGACCCAAAACATAATTAAATTTCTCATTTTGGTCAAAAAGTGAAATTATAAAATACCGAACGAAAGGTCGTCTGCATTAAAATAACATGATCGAGATGGAACACCATCATGTGTCATTTCTGATTCATACAAATACTAATGTATGCTCTATGAAAGCCTCGACATAGCGTATGCTAAGACCACTAGCACTATACACAAAAAACCTAAAATGCACTTTAGTAGCATAATGATCTCCCGACCAATCCCAACTAAAGCAGACAAATCATTATTATTCTGCTCAGCATCGACAGACTTCTTGAGCTAGCTCACTGCCTCATCAGCCTTCGTAGCCTTTGCGATGTGTGTAACATATTCTTCACTCTACCCTTGCTCTCGCCGCGCCGTGCACCGAGAGCACCGCAGCGCCCCCTTCGCCCGTTCGCCGCCATCCGAGCGCCTTTGCTCGATCCCTCTCGCACACCCACTCGCCTTCGCCTCGCACACGCACTGCTCGCCTTGCCTTCGCCAGTCGAGCTCCACCATTGCCGGAACGCCGTCGCAGTTCCTCAGCCCGCAGTCGCCACCGCAACGACCAAACTCCATTCACCCCTCTCCAACCCGCTTCCGTCACCTCCATCTTCGTGGAAGCTTCACCGGAGGTAGTAGAGGTGAGAACACCCTTCCGCCAGCACCCTCGCGCCCTGAAACGACACAGCGCCGTTGGCCGTGCGCCATTGCCACCGCCGCGGAGCTCGCACGTGGCCGGACCTCCTCGGAGCTCCTCCGGCTCAACCGACACTTGCGCTGCACTCACCGCATCACCATGGTGCTCACGCACCCGCTCGCCGGGCAACACCGCGCCGGTGAGAGCCTCGCCGCGTCGCACCGCCGCACCGCACCGCCACCGCACGTCGCCGGCCATTTTCATGGCCGCGCTGGTTCATCCAACACCACCAGACGCTTCGCGTCGTCACCCGAGCATGCCAAGCACCGCACCGCCGCCGACAAGCTCGCCGCCGGCGAGAACGCGCCGGTCAGCGCCGTGATTTGCTTTGCCCTCACTGGCATGTGGACCCGGGTTGACCACGGGGTCCCACCTGTCAGCCCAGCCTTCCTGCGCGCACTGGGCCGAGCTCGTACACTGTTCACCATGGGCCGGATTCAGAAATGCATTTCCTTTTTCCTATTTTCAGTCAATGTGATAATGCTTGTTTCTTTCATATCTGGAGTTTGGTAAATCCTAATTTGGTGAAATCAATTTTGTTAAACTCTATAAATGTAGATCTTTCTGTTAAAAATATAAAAGAAATTTTTGGAGAATGTCTTGAGTACTAATGTTTAAATAGTTCTTTTCTGCATTTATCAAAATTAATTGTGTTCCTGCCTTAAATGGTGAAATAAAAATGTGAAGTTTTTATGCTAGCTTTTTTATCATGTGTAGAAGCTAGGAAAAATATAACATGCTATGTTTCTATGTAAGTTTTAATTATTACCTATTAAATTGTGTTTCTGCTGTTTTCTTAGATTAATTCCTGTGGTAAATCTGTGCATAGATAAATCATGAAACTTTTTGTGTAGTCTCTGTATACCATGATCTATCTAGGAAAAATATAATATGTGTTATGTTGTATGATAGAAAATATACTTGTAGTTCAAGTGTTCTTTTCTAGGGTTTTCTTTGGAAATTCCTTTAGAGAATAATCTGATAGTGTTAATCATGGAACTTTCTGGATAAATATGTTTCCAAGTAAAGAACCTGTTAAAAATAAGATATAGCATATTTCACCCTGTTAGCCAGTAGGTCTAGTTCTAAGTGTTTTTTCTGCATTTAAATTCATCTTTTTGTATCTGCTAGCTGATAGCTTTGCTTTGGATGAATTCTCTTGCAGTAGCATTCAGTAGGCTTGTTCTGTCCTCTGTAATTTTTTAGATTTTTCTGAACAGTTTATATTAGGCTTGTTGTGTAAAGTGGAACTAGCATGAATGCTTAGGTTAATTTTAAAAGCAATCTTTGAGTGTTTAATTCTTGTTCACGCATCATCCCTGCACCATCAAGTTTACTTATATGCATTGCAAAAATCTAGGATCTGTAGAGGAACCCCAGGTGCCACTTCCAGAGGAAGGAGTCCAGGAGGTGCAGAGCTGAACGAGGAGTACCACGAGCTCGACACTAACCTCCCCGAGTGCCCTGACCACCAGCCCTCCACCTTCACTCAAGGCAAGCCCCGGAGCATCCTTAAGTATCCCAGCATTTTATAATTAATCTACTTGAGTATTTTATACTGTGATGCATTAGGTGACAGGAGTTGATTAAATCCCAGTTGATGCATTACCTTCCTTGATATTGAATTTACCTACCTTGTTACCCTGTTAATAAAAGTAAAAGCAACCGCTTAGCCTGCTTAGAATAAATGGTTACATTTATATTTATAGTATTATCCCATGGGGATAATACCGATCACGGTTGGCTATATTTTGCTATCATGGGAAAGAACCAATGGTAGTAATGAAATGCGGTCAACTGGAAGGCAAGAGCACCAAGTGGTTTAGACTTGGGGGTAGTCCGTCCGTTGGATCGTATAGATTTGTATACGATGGTGGCCCTCTTACATATTCGAATGCGCCATTTCACATAGGGGCCGATGTGAGTTTCGACCCGAAGCCGAGTAAACACTGTCCGGGCCGACTCTCAGTCTACTTTTGGGTCCCTCTAGTTTGGAGATACGACCTGCCCCGTGGTGACCAACTGATTTCTCCAATTGGGTGTATCACGCTAAGCTCGCGACGTTACTACCTGGATAGTGTTGAGCGGTAACCCAATGCATGGACCCGACGGGGAAAGTGTGGGCGTGTGTTAAAGGTAATCTTGCTAGTTGGTTGCATATCGATTCGAGTCGCCGCCTCCCACCAGATAGTGGGGGATTATGCTGAGCTTCACCACGGTACAACTCCATGTGACATCGTAATGGTTCTACTAAAATATTGACAAATGAACTGGATATGGTATTATCTTATTGTTTGATTAGATCAAGTGAGTGCTCTAGTCCAGGTGCAAAACCTAGAGATATATAATAGGATAGAAAATGGTTGCTCTCTAATAATCTTAGTTGTTTCATCTTTCTCGCATTTCCGCAAAAGCAAAGTTTATCCAGATCCACATAAACAGCCATGCATATCCTTGGAGTCTTTATTTTCAGTTAGACGGGTAAGTCTAGTTGAGTACATTCCCGAACTCAGGGTTTATCCCATTTGTTGTAGATGGTCAAGTATACTTTGGCTATTGTAAGCACTATCTCTATCCTGTCAAAGGAGAAGAGGAGTAGGCTTTGGACAAGGTCTTCTACGAGCTCATCTTTTGCTGTTGTTGGACGTGATCTCGTGGACACCCCTATTTATTAATGGTACTAGCGTGGAGTGGAAACTTTGGGTTCGAGTTTTAAAACAATGTCTTATTTGGCCACATGTGTTGTGGCGTGAGTATACTACTTTATTTGGGACAAAGTGTTGTAATAACTTTATTTCGTACTTCAAGTGTTTCGTTTAATTGTTGGTTCGTTCGAATGTGCATACCTGAGTTTGCGCAATCTTGGTTGGAGGCACGATTGTTAGAAATCCTTCGAGATTTCCGGACTACCGAGATTATATGGGCTCAAGTTTTTAAAGCGGTCGTTAAATCGGCTACTTTGGTACTTGATCTCTTATAATTTGGGCGGTTCTGCCACAACGTCAACTTCGACGACGACCGCAACGCGCTCGACGCGCTCTGCAGCGGCGTTCCGGAGGAGATGGTGACGGTTCTGCTGTCCAAGGACAGCGCCAAGGACGCCTGGGAGGCAATCCGCGTACTCCGCATTGGTGATGACCGTGTGCGGAAGGCAACAACACAAACCCTTTGAGCGGAGTACGAGAACATCACACTCAAGGATGCTGAGGCGATTGAAGACTTCACGTTCTGGCTGACCGGGATCACGCAACGAATGGCCACTCTCGGCGACCCTGAGTCTGATGAGAAGATCATGGCCAAGTATCACCGTGTCGTCCGCCCACGCTACAAGCATTTGGTAATCTCCATTGAAACCCTCCTCGATATCTCGCAACTGTCAATTGAGGAGGTCACAGGGAGGTTGAAGGCGGCCGACGACGTCGAGCCCGCTCCGGCGCACACCGCGAGCAGAAAACTCCTTCTCACTGAGGAGCAGTGGGTTGAGAGGTATTAGAAGAAGGCCTAGAAGTCGGGTCGTGGGGGTTCCATCTCAGGCGGCCGTGGGAGAGGCCATTGCCGAGGCCGCGGTCGTAGCGCCGGCGGGAACGGTGACTCCAGGAGCGGCTCTAGCTCTGCACGTCCGCCTCCGGATGATCCGTGTCCCCGCTGCGGCAAGAAGGGCCATTGGGCCAGTGATTGTCGCAGCAAGAAGAAGGAGGAGTCGGCCCATCAGGCCCATGTGGCCCAGGAGGAAGAGGCCACACTCATGATGGCCATCTCCTCAGCCCAAGAGGACGTTCAGCACATGCCGTCTTCATCGCCGGTCTTCCCCAACCAGCCATCACCAGCACTCCGCTCCACCGACGGCTTCCACCTCGCTGAGCCAAGGTATTCGTGGCCCTTGACGGCGCACCAGATCCAGAGCCGACGCGATGGATCCTGGACACTAGAGCCTCCAACCACATGTCCGGGTCTAGAACCGCCTTCGCCCACCTCGACGTCGGGGTCACCGGCTCAGTCCTCTTCGGCGATGGCTTCGTCGCTCGCATCGAGGGCGCAGGCAAGGTGATCTTCCACTGCAAGAATGGCGAGCCCCGGTCGCTCCCTGTCACACCCAATTTTAAGAATAAAATTGAATGCGAATAACTCATGTGTGCCCAGAGATCATTCACACACATAAGCCGACAAATCTTTAAATAGTACTATCACTAAGTGCTTATTACATAACAAATAATATTCTTAAACATAACAGCGGAAATAAAGATAACTCTCGCGACGAAGCTCCACTTCATAGGGAACGCCGACTGGTTGACCACTAACCTAGTACCTAGTACTCCTCACGGTAGTCTTCATAGCCATCTGATGAGGATGATAAAGCAAGGGTGAGTACTTAAAGTACTTAGCAAGAGTAACACAGGGTTATGAAGCTCAAAGGCTGACACTGTCTGAACTACGGTCGCTTTTAGCTTGTTCAAATTTTACCAACATTTAGCTTTAGTTATGCATAACCCAATTAATAACCACATGATAAGATTAATAATCAACATTAACAATTAAACAACATGATCATCTACACTGTGAGTTTTCCAGGCCGCTCGTGACCGTGAGCACGGTTATCATGATAGATTTACACTCTGTAGAGGTTACACACTTTACCCACAAGCCGTGTTGCCCATATGCCCGGGTTTGCAACTCCCAAAACACTTCCAAGGTGAGTGGGCAGGGAACACTATGAAGTCTTTCAAAAGCCCTTTCTAACATGTAGCGAACCCTACGGACCCAATGCAAAGGGGTATATGGGACACTCCGATGGTACCACCCGTAGCGGTCTCCACACAAGCTATACCCCATAACCAGCTCGGCAAAGGTGCCTTTCACGAACCACAAGCATGCTAGTCCAAACTTCATACTTAACTAAAGCCAGAGCCATTGTAGCACTCATGGTTGCATTTAAATCCCAGCTTTTGCCCTACAGTGGGGTCCTATTCCATGTTGCTACAAAAGCCAATTTTATCTCATTGTTGCATATATCATTAGTCAACATTCGATTCAATATTCATCATGTAAAGCATAGCAAAGCTACCCATATGCATGGAAACCCAGGGTGACAAGGTACAAGGTAACAAGCTATGGTAAAGATCTAAATGGGAGTCAATTGAGACACATGCAATCATGACTAGGTGAATTAAAGTGAATAGGTAACAAGGATGATCCCATGTTAAACTTGCCTTGATCACAAAGCTCCTGGTGGTCCTGATCTGCTGCAAAGAACTCTTGCTCACCGAAGATCTCACTGGCTGTACTCGATCAACATCACCACGCAATCATCCGAACAATCATACACGAAGCAATAAAGATATAATTAGAACAATACACCATACATAATAAAGAGGTTTATGAAAAGGTTTTTTAAAACAGATCTATGCTATACTACGATCACAAAGACGCGAGAATCACGCTAAACGGATCTAAAACGAGTAAACTATAGATTAAAAAAGATTTTAAAGAGAAGGATTAAAGCATTAAAAGAATTAATCTAACTTTTATTTTCAAAAGTAATTAACATAGATGGAAACTCTACTACTGGATAGAGCATAAAATTACAGATCTAACGCAACTTGAATGGATCGATTTGGATTTAAAACGAGCAAATTATAAGGTTTTTAAATCAGTGGCAATTCTGTAATTAGATGGAACTTTATTGAATTAAAATAAATCGGAAAATTCGGATTAACAGATCAGCTAGGATGGCGGGTTGATTAGGCAAAAGGCCGGGGACTCTTTAGCAAAAGCACCGGCGAAGGGGTATGATGGATTCTGATCCATCCGATCCAATCTAGACGGCCCAGATTAGAAGGAGGAGGGAGTGGGCGACGCTCTGCCGGAGCCAGAGGTGACCGCGGCGGGGCGCCATGGCCTGCCGAGCCCAAGCTCACCGGTGGAACCCGATGGGGAGCTCTGGTGCTCGGTTTTCCAAACCGAGAGCACCAGGAGAAAGGGGAAGAAGAGGCGAACTCACCTAGGGCAATGACGGGGCTCGCGGACGGACGAAGGTGGCCGGCGGCGCGGAGCAGCGGCTTGGGTTCCCTACGACGCGACGGCGAGGTCAGCCGGGGCACAAAAGAAAGGAAAAAAGGAGAGGGGAGGCGTTCGGCAGACGCGCGAAGACGATGCGAAGCTCAGATAGGGCTTACGGCGGTCGGAGATGCGGTGCGGCGGCTCGGTGGCGGTGCACTGCTCAGTTGGGCGCGGCGCTGCTGCTGCTTGCGAGGCGAGGCGAGGCGATGGGAAGAGGCGGCGCGTGGGGCGCTATTTAAAGGGGCCGGGGTGCGGAGTCCTACACGGAGACGATGCGCGCGGGTATCTCGCGGGGTCGGTTGTGCAGCGGCAGTTGCGGAGTCGGCGGCGGAGCAGAGTCCAGAACGGACTCGGAGGGAGGAAGAAGAAGGCACCGACGTGCGGGGCCGCCGTGTCAGCGAGAGGGAGGAGGGCTCCAGCGCGGTGCAGCCTGCGGAGTGGCTGGACCGAGAGTGAGGAGGCCGGCTCATGCAGGAGAAAGAAAGGGAGAGGGAGCAGGCCGGCTGGGTCGAGGCCGAAAGAGTGGAGGGAAGAGAGAGTTTTCTATTTTCTTTTTCTTTTCTTTTGTTTTTTTAAACATTTTCCAAACTGATTTTCAAAGGGGTTGTGAATTATTTCTTTGAGTTTTGAAAACCAATCAATACGGAGAAAATATGCAGAGGCATGAAATGCACAAACATGTTGGACCCTAACATGAGATTTGTTTAAGTTTTATTTGTTTAATTCTATGGGCACAAAATTGTTTGAAATAAATCAAATTAAAGCAAATTCAAATCTAATTTCTATTTCAAATTTTTAGGGTGCTACACTCCCCAACGTCTACTACCTCCCTCGCCTCACTGCCAACATCATCTCCGTCGGCCAACTCGACGAAGGTGGGTACCAGGTACTGGTGGAGGACGGAGTGATGCAAGTGCGAGATGAAGACCGGCGCCTTTGAAAGGATCAAGATGCCCAAGAGGGGGGGGGTGAATTGGGCTTGTTTTAAATTTCTAAAGCAAATATGAAAACCTATCAAATGCCAATCACCCCCTAGTGCTTACGATCCGTGTGTCCTAGCTAGAAAGCGGTAGCAGTTCATGGAAATTAAAAGCAACCTAAGCAATTCTAGTAGGTAAGATAAAAACAAGACGGAAAGTAATGCGGAAATGTAAAGAGCTAGGGAAAAGAAATTCTCTGTGACGCAACGATTTTTTCCCGAGGTATCGAGGTGTCGACACACCCTCGTAGTCCTCGTTGGAGCACTTCGCAAGGTATCGCTCCCCCTCTACCCGAGCAAGGGTAGAGTGCTCTCTACGGGCTGATTCTTCGCCACTCCGGCTCGGTGAATCGCCCACAACCGATCACAGAAGCTTGGAGAAGAGCCGCCAACAATCTTCCGGAGATCACTTCCTCCGAACACCACCAAATCGTCTAGGTGTTGTCGAACACCAAGAGTAACAAGCACAGGACCTTCACTTGACCAACTCAAGGCTAGGAAGGTGGATGGATGCACACAAGTCACTCCTAATCACTCTAGGAGGGAAGAACAAGATGAACTCTCTCTAATCTCTCCCTCACTAGCCTCTTGACTCTCCAAAGGATTTCTCAAGGTGTCACCAGCTAAAACAATGGCCAAGAGAGCCTCTAAGGACGAAGGGGGCAACTATAAATAGTCCCCACCTCCAAAACTAGCCGTTTTTTACTTTTTCTTCTCTCTGCAAAGCCACCGGACTAGTCCGGAGCTCATACCACCGGACCATGCACACTGGTCCGGAGCTCACTCTGGATTCAAACTCAGGCACCGTCAGACTACTCTGCTTGGTCCGACGCAATTGTCCGACGCACTGGTCCGGAGCCAGGGTTCTCTCTGAGTGAAAAACTTCTTCTCTTTTTCAAACCACCGGACCACTCTCCTTGGTCCGGAGCCCTGGTCCGACGCTCTGGTCCAGAGCCAGGGGGCTTACTGCATGAAACCAAACTCCTGTCTTGAAGCGTCGGACTAGCCGTCGGACTAACCGTCGAACTAGTCCGGACCACTCTCCTATGGTCCGACGCTTTCCAGACAGGTAGTCCGGAGCTCCTCGAACTGAGATTTTGCCTAAGTCAAGGACCGTCGGACCACTCTCCTATGGTCCGACGCCTACTTGGCAGAGTGGTCCGGAGCCTTTTTCTCCCGTATTTCAACTGTTTTCGCTGAGGTTTCTCAAGGGATTTTGCTCCTACCATTTCTAGGGTTTACCAAGGGCTGAAAGCAAGGTCTCTAGGACTAGTTATGACAAGTGTGCATATACCCACTCTCCTAAACTCTACTAGGTCAAGCTACTAACCTCATACCCCCCTTTATAGTACGGTCAAAGGAAAAACAAACTTCTAGCTATACTTAGTGCCCTTCTCAACCTTATGGCACTAAGAACTAGCCTAGTCTTCAACTTGTATCTTCATCCTTTGCAACCGAAATGATTTCCATCTTGGGGGCATGAATATCCATTAAGCCCATTCAAATTGCATCACCAATGACCTAACATAAGCAACTTTGCCTCTGCAATACACACGTTAGTCATAGTGACCTAGTATTGTCGTTAATCGCCTAAACACAAGGGTCCATGATTCTACAATCTCCCCCTTTTAGGTGATTGACGACAATACAAGCTCGAGTAGAGAATAATGAGTGAATTTTGATAAGAGAAAACATGACTTGACATGATATAGGCATGGGTTAGTGATAAGAAAGACAAAAACATGCCTAACCATTCAAGCCATGACAAGCACAATAGATATGAATTGAGCATAGTACTTGAATTCATAAAGGATATGCTATAGCCAAAAGATCAGAGATTAGCGTGGAAGCAATATAGCATAACCCAGTGACATGATATATAAAGATGAATGTCCACACATGTCACACAACCATCAAGTCTCAACCATCACACATATCTTACAATGCATAAAGATGGTAAACGTGATGCATGATGCGATAAAGTTTATACACATCAAAAGAACGAATCCTACTAGCTCCCCCTGAAGCTAGCCCATCTACTCGACTCTCCCTCTCCCCCTTTGGCGTCGAAGAACCAAAACTAGGCATCTGGAGGTGGAGTGGAAGCAGCCATGGAGCGGTTGAGCACCCTGAAAGCTGCCAAATAGGTCTCATCGTCTGAGTCCTCCCCCTGAGTGTCTGACGCTGGAAGAGAAGCGGTCTAGGGGTCAGTAGCTGACGGGCCTGACTCTAGAACAGTAGCTGGAGTAGAGTAGGATCAAGAACCGGTGCCAGAGTCTCTGCGGGAGCCTCAGGAGAGGTGGTGTCCGGTTGTGCCTCATGCACGGACTCGACTGGAGTCTGAAGAACCGGAGACTGCGAAGGCTGGACTGGAGTGGAGGTGACCACTATAGCATCGGTAGCAACTGCAGCTGTAGGAGGGGTAGACACGGCTGGAGCCCGACTGTCGTGTGTAGCCTCTGAGGAAGCTACTGAGGAACGGTGCTGATCAGCGGTTGGTGCAACAAGCTCTGCCTCAACCTCGGCTGCTATCTGTGGACCAGTGGGGGTAGGTTGCCCGGTAATGTCGCTGAACGACGCAGATAGATCTCGAGCAGTGGCACCCATCGTAACGGTAAGCGGTGTGAAACCAGTAGTGAGAGGGGTGAACTGCTGAGTGGGGCCAAAGGTGTCCAACCACTGTGTCACCTGAGTCACCGGTGACTGGAACGGGGTGGTCAATCCGGCACCCTAAAGTCCACTGGACTGTACGGCTAGTGTGGGAGTGACTGTCTGACCGGCAGAACTCGTAGGGGCCACTGAAGGGCCAACTGAGGGGCCAACTGAGAACTGAGGTGCTCCTATCTGCCCAACGGACTGAGAAGGCTGTGATGTGCTCATCATCTGTATCTGAGGAGCAGCTGGAAACTCAAGACTAGGGGCGCCAGTCCACTTCATCATATGAGCCATAAAGGCCATGTTCTGCTGCTGAAGCTGCTATGACTGAAGCTGTAGGCGCTGAGACTCCAACTGCATGGCTAGCATCTGACGCTGCATCTCAAAGTGGCGCTCCTCAGACTGCCGCTGCATCTCATCCTGTCGCTGCTGGACCTGTGTAACCGCAGTGACTAGAGAGCTCTGCTGCTCATTGAGACGGTCAAGGATCTTCAACATCATAGTCTCAGTGGCAGAGGCAGAGCCGCCAACCTCAGTGTCGTGAGCCCGTGGGGGCATAGGTGGAACTGGCTAGAAGTCGGCGTCTGAGCTGTCTGAAGTTGTCTTCTCAGGAGTCACATCAGCTCCAGTGTCTAGGCCATGGAGCTCCTGCTGCTCAACACTGCATATAGCCTCATCCTGAGCATCAACCTCAGCTCTGTCAGCTGGAGCAGTCCTCTCTCTGACCAGACGAAGAACCCGGTTCCCAAACCGGCTGTCAAACGACCCAAGGACTCTGTAAGCTGGGAAAGAGGTCGGTGACTGGTCCAGCAGGGCGCGGAGTCCAGGGTTGGCTCCCTCAAGCTCAATAGCTATGATCGATAAAATCCAATGAGCATAGGGAAACTGACGATGCGCCCTCATACCATCTGCTATCACGTCCTCAATCTCTGACACAAGAAAGTCTGCGACGTCGAACGGTGTCTGAGATACTAGGGCCTGAAGGAGTAACTGCTGCATGTTAGTCAATCCTTCCTTGTAACCCATGTGAGGCAGCAAGGTATGACGGAGGACCTCGTTCAACCTGTGAACGGTGGGTCGAAGCTCTGCTGGGCTACGTCGGGAGCCCTCTGAGAAAGGTGGCTTGAAGAGAGGAGCCACCTCCTGAACTGACAGTGTACGTCCACCTCGAGCACGGCGAGGCACTGAGGCTCCTCGGTAGCAGTCATAGTGTAAATCAAGCTCGCCACCTGTCTGACGGAGGTGAAAGATCTCCTTGAGCCTAGTCAGATATAGCCTGTATCGCTCGCCTCTGAAAGTGTATTGTAGAAACTTGTGCTCTGGATCAACCCACACTGAGGTGTAGAACTCTCTGACCCATCTCTCAATATAGTTACCGGAACGCCCAAGTAAATCGGCGAGTCCCGGTAGGTATGTGATAAACGGTCTGATCTCCTCACCCGCTAGCTCAACTATGCTCTCTAAGGAGCAAACCCTGTGCGGTCGGATCTGAATGCTGGTAAGCTGAGCTGCTCTATAGAAATCCTCCATGAGAGGTGTGTGCCATCCTGGTGAGGCTCTGGGGTCACGCTGATCCGGGCACCACTTCTCAAGAGCAACGAATCGAAGTTTCTTCACCTGCTTCGCTGTAAGATTCCTCAGATCGAGGTGAACTGAAGCTGAAGCTGCTGTGGGAGCTGCTGACTGAGGTGACTGAGCTGACTGGGAATGAGTAGATCGCCCCCAGGAACTAGGTGCCAACGGTGTCCCAAGAGCTTCAGTGACAAGCTCTGGCTCCTCTGGAGTAGCCTCTGTATGTGACCCAACAGGAGGAGTAGGTGGTAGATCCCGCGGAGGGGTGCCAAGTCGTACGGAACCTCGACGACCGCCTCGCTTTGCGCGGTCTGCTGCATCGGCCACTGCTTCGGCTTTCTCAGCCTCTGTGAGCTTACGCTTCTTCTTCTTTGGCTTCTCAACCACTTGCTTCTTGCCCTTATCTCTGGAAGGACGTGGAGGAGGCGGAGTATCATCACCTGACCCAGCTGCGCGAGCACGAGAACTGCGAGTCATAACTGATCAAGCAAAGAGTGACTGACCACTGACAAGAAACCACTGACAGAGCACAATGAATACTGCCTCAAGAACCACGGATCTCTGTAAGAACCACTGTCAACTGATCAAACAAAGCACAACTGACAGAGGGGCCTCCAAGCCACTGGACTAAACCTCTGAGGCTTTGCCTCAATCCATACTCGCGAGCTTTGCCCCGAGTTGAAACTGCGGCTGACTGCTGCTAGAAAGAATAGACAAGGTATATATAAGCATATATAAAATCTAGAGATAAGAATCTGTATAGAAGCAAGCATCTACATAAGAAATAGAATGAAAAGCTGACATGATACCTGAGGTAAGAAAGCATATCTAATCAGAGCAATTCAAGTACCAAATCACACTCCGAAAGAGAGTTGCTAGCTGCGAATTACAATTAGCAATTGATTTAGTGAATTGGATTGAATATGCTTAAAGGATTTTCAAGGAATAATCCTAGGATATGATGTTATCCATGATACGACAAAACGCATACGCAAGGAATGAAATCATACCCTAGAAGCGAAGAGTGAAGACGTTGACGACGATCGGAATTCGGTCGAGGACGAACGCGCCGAAAACCCTCCTAGGGTTAGGGAAAACCCTAGGGGGTGAGAGCTTCTTTGCAGGGGCAATAAGGGGGAAACCCTAGTGCGGCACAAGCTTGGCAGGGAGAAACTTGGGGCTTGGGCGAGGAGCTTGGCCGCCGGCGAGAAGGATTCTCGGCGGCGAGGTCGGTGGAGTGCAGGCGGCGCCGCGGGAGAGTGGCGGCGCTAATGCACGGTGGGGAGGAAGGGCTAACGGAGGAGCAACGTGGAGGTGAGACGGCGGCGCACCGAGAGGAGCTCGCCGGCGGCAATGGTGCGGTGGAGGAGCGGCGGCGAAGCTATGGCGGCGGTGAAACGGCGGCGTACGGTTGGCAAAGTGAAAAGCACGACCAAAACAGAGCCGCTCGCGGGGGGGGGGGGGGGGGGGGTGGGGTATCCGCAAAATTTCGAAGCGTCGGACCACTATGCTTGGTCCGGAGGCTGGTCCGACGGTTGGTCCGACGGTACCAGAGAGGGGAAAACAGTGAGCACCTGACCACCGGACCAAGGCGTCGGACTTCTCACCGGACTGGTCCGACAGTGCACCGGACTGGCCGACGGTGCACAGATAAAACTGACAAAGGCACCGGACAACTTGGCATTGGTCTGGAGGAGCGTCGGACTGTGGTCCGACGGATTTTGTGGCTGGAGAAATTTTATGCAGTGAGGGTCGAGGCGTCGGACCACTGCGTTGGACCATTGCAGAGTGGTCCGGCGGGTGGTCCGATGCTTAAATTTGCGCTGAATTTTCCTATTTTTCTCTCCAATCTTTTCTCTTAGCCAAGTACCAACACAAAAGAGCAAAGAGGAGCACTTGCTGGACTTAACATAAGAACCATCTCTCAAACCCTCAATTTTAGAAATAATTTGCCATAGGCTAGGATTAGTTTTCATAAGAAAATAGTTCAATAAAGCTCCAAGGGTCACCATAGGGGCCCTAGAGGGGTATTAGCTGAAGCTAGAGAGTTGAATTGCTCCTCCTAAGTGATGAACCTAATGATGACCAAAACAGACTTAACCGAAAAGAAACGAAGAAGCAACACTCATGCATATGCAATGCAGAATGGAATTTGAATCTAGGTTGCTTGCAAGTTTAAACCACGGTTAAGCTTTGTCACAGGCTTTGAGGGCGGTTATCTTAACCGCGTTAGCCAAGCCTATGTGCATTACGACATTAAACATGTTATATTACATATGAATGCATGGTTCACACAAACTCATCTTTTAGTGAAGTTAGAGTGATCAAGCACATTCAACTCGCTTCTCAACCTACAAAAGGTTGTTTCATCGAGTGGTTTAGTGAAGATATCCGCCAATTGATCTTCGCTCTTAACTCCAACTAGTGTGATGTCTTTCCTAGCCACATGATCTCTAAGAAAGTGATAGCGAATATCAATGTGCTTGGTGCGAGAGTGTTGAACCGGGTTATTTGCAAGCTTTACGGCGCTTTCATTATCACACAAAAGTGGAACTTCTTTTAAAAACACGCCGTAATCAAAGAGTGTTTGGGTCATGTATAAGATTTGTGCACAACTTGCTCCCATGTCAATGTATTCCGCCTCGGCGGTTGACAATGCCACACTGTTTTGCTTCTTTGAGGACCAAGAAACAAGTGATCTTCCTAGCATGTGGCACCCGCTGAAGGTACTCTTCCTATCAACCTTACACCCGGCGTAATCCGAATCGGAATAGCCAACTAGTTGGAAGGGAGCTCCTTTGGGATACCAAAGACCCATGCTAGGGGTGTGCCTTATGTACCTAAGGATTCTTTTAACCGCACAAAGATGCGACTCCTTAGGGTTTGCTTGAAACCTAGCACACATGCACACACTAAACATGATATCCGGCCTAGATGCGGTGAGGTAAAGTAAACTACCGATCATAGAGCGATAAAGAGTTTGGTCAATTGGTTTACCTCCCTCAACGAGATCGAGATGCCCATTAGTTGGCATTGGGGTCTTGATTGGCTTGCAATCCTCCATCTTGAACTTCTTAAGTAGATCATAAGTGTATTTTTCTTGAGAGATGAAGGTCCCTTCTCTCATTTGCTTCACTTGAAAGCCGAGGAAGAAGGTTAGCTCGCCAATCATTGACATCTCGAACTCCTTGGACATCAAGTCACCAAACTCCTTGCAATGGTTTTGGTTTGTTGACTCAAATATAATGTCATCGACATATACTTGGCAAACGAAGATCTCTCCATTAAGCTTCTTGGTGAATAGTGTAGTGTCGACGATCCCGATCTTGAAGCCCTTCTTGATTAGGAAGTCCCTTAGCCTCTCATACCAAGCTCTTGGAGCTTGCTTCAATCCATAGAGTGCCTTGGACAACCTATACACATGATTAGGCAAGTTTGGGTCTTCAAACCCGGGAGGTTGTGAGACATAGACAAGTTCATTTATGAAACCATTTAAGAAGGCGCTCTTCACATCCATTTGAAAGAGTTTCATTTTTTGATGTGAAGCATACGCCAAAAGGATACGAATGGCTTCAAGTCTTGCAACCGGAGCAAAGGTCTCTCCAAAATCGAGTCCTTCTACTTGAGAGAACCCCTTTGCCACCAATCTTGCTTTATTCCTCACAACCACGCCTTGATCATCTTGCTTGTTCCTAAACACCCACTTGGTGCCAATGATTCTTGCATCCTTTGGCTTCTCTTCAAGTGTCCACACTTGGTTCCGGGTGAAGATGTTGAGTTCTTCATGCATGGCATTCACTCAATCCAGATCCGCAAGTGCTTCTTCTACACTAGTAGGCTCAACAAAGGAAACAAACGAGTGATGTTCAACATAAGATGCAAGTCTAGAGCGAGTCATTACTCCCTTTGATGGACTCCCTATGATTTTATCATTGGGGTGAGCTTGAAGGATAGGTGTTGATCTTCTATTTGTCTCTTGAGGAGGAGGATGCGGTGCTTCAACATTGCTTGCTTCGGCCTCGGCTTGATCTTGAGGAATGTGAGTGTCTTCTTGAGCTTCCCTCACTTTATCTCCTTCATCAACTTGAGGCGTGTGGGGTGGAGAAGGTTCTTGATTTGCTTCATCTTCAACTTCTTCCACCTCTTGTGGGTTGATAGCACCAATTGGCATATTCTTCATTGCCTCCCTCAAGGGTTCATCACCTACATCAATATCCTCAAGCGCTCCTTGGGAGCCATTAGTTTCATCAAACTCCAAGTCATACGTTTCTTCAACTAAGCCGGTGGCTTTGTTAAATACACGGTATGCCTTGGATTTAAGTGAATATCCAACAAGGAAACCAATGTCACACCGCCGTTGGAATTTACCCAAGTGTTGGCGCTTCTTGTAGATGTACACCTTGCAACCAAACACCCGGAAGAATGAAATATCCGGCTTCTTCCCATTGACAAGCTCATAGGGGGTCTTCTTTAATAGCCTCTGGACGAAGAGACAGTTTGTCGCATAGCAAGTGGTGTTGATTGCCTCCGCCCAAAACTTCTCGGGAGTGTTGTACTCATCAAGCATAGACCTTGCTAGAGTTATGAGTGTCCGGTTCTTCCTCTCTACGACACCATTTTGTTGTTGAGTATATATAGCGGACACCTCATGCTTGATCCCAACTTCATCACAATAATCTTCAATCTTTGTGTTCACAAATTCGGTGTCATTGTCACTTCTAATCTTCTTGATCTTCACATCAAATTCATTTTGAGCTCTTGTAGCAAACTTCTTGAAGATGCCTTGTGTCTCTCCCTTGTCTTGAAGAAAGAACACCCAAGTGTATCGAGAGTAGTCATCCACTACCACCAAGCAATAGAGATTTCCTCCAAGACTAGCATAGGTGGTAGGGCCAAATAGATCCATGTGTAGCAACTCTAGAACTCTTGAGGTTGACATGAAAGCTTTGGTTGGATGAGTGTTTGCCACTTGCTTGCCGGCTTGACATGCACTACAAAGTTTGTCCTTCTCAAACACCACATCCTTGATTCGTCTAACCATTTCCTTCTTAACAAGCTTCCTCAAGGTTGACATGCCCACATGTGCTAATCTTCTATGCCATAGCCAACCCAAAGAATTCTTGGAGAATAGACAAGCTTGCAAGTTTGCTTCATTTGAAGTGAAGTCCACTAAGTAGAGGTTGTTGTGCCGAAACCCTTTGAATATCATTGATGAATCTTCAATCTTGGTCACAATCACCTTATTTGGAGTGAAGAGACAATGAAATCCAAGATCACAAAGTTGACCAACCGATAGCAAGTTGAAGCTCAATGATTGTACTAGCAAGACATTTGAAATTGATTGATCTTGGGAGATAGCCACTTTGCCTAAGCCTTGAACTTTGCCCTTTGAATTATCCCCAAAAGTGATCTTGTCTTGATTTGCACAATCCTCATCAAGTGTGGTGAACATCCGGGGGTCGCCGGTCATGTGTTGAGTGCAACCACTATCAATTACCCAATGGCTCCCACCGGTCTTGTAGTTCACCTACACACAAGCAACTTGGAGTTAAGCTTGTTGTTTGGGAAGCCCCTTAGTGCGGGGCCCCATTGCCTTGTCAACCAACTCCTTAGCAACCCAAAGAACCCTAGGCTTGTTCTTCATTGGTGGTCGAAGAAACACCACAAGTGGTCTACCCTTGGAATCTTTGTTGATGACATAGTGAGCATCATGAGAAAATGGCCTAGTGTGCTTGGGCAAGGTCTTGGGAAGTGGAGTCTTGCATTGAAATGAGAGATGACCAATTTGTCCACATCCAAAACACCTCTTAGGCTTGAACTTTGGCTTCTCTTGATTGTAGCCATTGTACTTGTTCTTGTAGTAGTTCTTGGCTTCAATCTTGACCTTGGCCTTCATCACTTGGTTTTCCTTGTACCCAATACCGGTCTTGTCATTCTTCATGACGGTGCTCATTAGAAGCTCACTTTGGAGATTATGACCTTTGGTGAACTTTTCAAGGCCACTTGTAAGCTTGGTCTTGTCATTCTTGAGCTTGGCAATTTCTTCTCGAAGAGAGTTGATCAAAGTGATAGCATCTTTGTCTTCTTCTTGAGCCGGCTTGATGGTGAAGGGCTTGTTTGCTTTGAGGTTGATTAGCTCTTCCTTGAGCTTTGAGTTCTCTTCACTCATCTTCACATAATCATCATACTTGTCGGCTTCTACAACTCTCTGGCCCTTGCACTTGGCACTTTGCTCAAGAGCCACATCATCAAGCTCGATATCACAAGAGGTAGCACTTACACACTTAGCACACGGGTTAGTAGCAACATGTGTAAGATCTTGAGTAAGCAATTCATTTGCTACCACTAGTGTGCCATGATCACTTTTCACTTGGTTGTAGTCATCTTTTAGCAAGTTAAACCTTGTGAGGAGCTCTTGGGATGACCTCTCAAGCTTATCATGTTTCTCATTCGCTTGCTTAAGAGAGGCTTTGAGCTCCCTAGTGCTAGATGTGAGAGTTAA
The DNA here is from genome assembly GCA_022036555.1 of Microstegium vimineum. Classification (NCBI taxonomy): domain Eukaryota; kingdom Viridiplantae; phylum Streptophyta; class Magnoliopsida; order Poales; family Poaceae; genus Microstegium; species Microstegium vimineum. The sequence continues at coordinate 13,662,991 of CM039131.1, read as the reverse complement.
TCTCAAGCTTCAAATCATCATTAGCACTAGACAAGTTGTCAAGCTTATCATGCAAGTTTTCTTTGATTTCAAGAAGTTTGTCATTTTTACTCTTGTACTTCCTTATGATGCTAGCGTACTTGTTGCAAATTTTAATTAGCTCATCAAGGAAGGTGCTTCTTCATCATCACTATCATCACTAGAGAGGTCATCACCATCATCCTCTTTTTGTACCTTCTTATCACCTTTAGCCATAAGGCATAGGTGTGTATAGGATGAGCCCGGCGATGAAGGAGGAGGTGGCGGTGGAATCGAAGAACCAATCACCAAAGCGGCCACCTTCTCTTCTTCACTCTCATCATCGGATGAGTCACTTGAATCATCAATGTCAGTGAGCCAATCACCCACAATGTAAGCCTTGCCATCCTTCTTCTTCTTGTGGAAGTTGAAGTTCTTCTTCTTCTTGTATGGCTTGTCTTGCTTCTTGTCATCATCACTTGAGTCATCATTGCCGCCCTTGTTCTTCTTGAAGTTCTTGAACTTGTTGTTCTTGAACTTGTCTTTCTTCTCTTCGGGACACGCATGGGCTAGATGACCAAGAGTGCCGCAATTGTAGCACTTCATTTGGGAGATTGGCTTCCTTGAAGAGCTTGTGAAGAATTTCTTCTTCTTTGAGTCAAACTTGACTCCATTCTTGTTTAGCCTCTTCAACATTTTGGCGGTCTTCTTCACCATGAGAGCGATGTTGTCTTCATCATCATCATCACTTGTACTCTCAAGGACATATTGAATCTTGCACTTCTCCTTGGAAGATGCCTTGAGAGCCAAGTCCTTCTTCTCCTCCTTCTCTTTCTTCTTGGAGGAGGATGAAGTTCCATCATTGATCTTCATGTACATCTCATGAGCATTGATCTTGCCCAACATTTGCGTTGGTGTAGTTGCGGAGAGATCGCCTTGATGAAGAACCGTGACGATGTGGCTATACTTGTCTATTGGTAGGACACAGAGTATCTTGCGCACCACATCGGCCGGTGTCATTTGAGAGAGCCCAAGGCCATTCAACTCCTCTACAAGAACATTCAAACGAGAGTACATTTCATTAGCATTTTCATGAGATAGCATGGTGAAAGCATTTAGCTTAGCAATGATGAGGTGATAACGCTCTTCTCTTTCACATTTAGTACCCTCGTGTAGAGCACAAATGTTTGTCCAAATCTCATGCGTGGTTTTGCAATTCCGCACACGGTTGAACACATCCTTGCAAATGCCACGGAAAAAAATGTTCTTTGCCTTAGCATTGTTCTTCTCAAAGTATGGATCCTCAGCGAACACCGATCCACCTTGGGTGGCGGCTTTGTGAACGCCGACGTCCACGGCCTCAAGGTAGGCCTCCATCCGCACTTTCCAATAAGGAAAGTCATCCCCATCGAACATGGGTGGCGGTCCATCCCCATGGGACATCTTGCTCTAGGCGGTGAAGCCTAATTTAGAGCAACAAGGCTTTGATACCAATTGAAAGGATCAAGATGCCCAAGAGGGGGGGGGTGAATTGGGCTTGTTTTAAATTTCTAAAGCAAATATGAAAACCTATCAAATGCCAATCACCCCCTAGTGCCTACGATTCGTGTGTCCTAGCTAGAAAGCGGTAGCAGTTCATGGAAATTAAAAGCAACCTAAGCAATTCTAGTAGGTAAGATAAAAACAAGACAAAAAGTAATGCGGAAATGTAAAGAGCTAGGGAAAAGAAATTCTCAGTGACGCAGCGATTTTTTCCCGAGGTATTGAGGTGTCGACACCCCCCCTAGTCCTCGTTGGAGCACCTCGCAAGGTATCGCTCCCCCTCTACCGGCGCAAGGGTAGAGTGCTCTCTACGGGCTGATTCTTCACCACTCCGGCTCGGTGAATCGCCCACAACCGATCACAGAAGCTTGGAGAAGAGCCGCCAACAATCTTCCGGCGATCACTTCCTCCGAACACCACCAAACCATCTAGGTGCTGTCGAACACCAAGAGTAACAAGCACAAGACCTTCACTTGACCAACTCAAGGCTAGGAAGGTGGATGGATGCACACAAGTCACTCCTAATCACTCTAGGAGGGAAGAACAAGATGAACTCTCTCTAATCTCTCCCTCACTAACCTCTTGACTCTCCAACGGATTTCTCAAGGTGTCACCAGCTGAAACAATGGCCAAGAGAGCCTCTAAGGACGAAGGGGGCAACTATAAATAGTCCCCACCTCCAAAACTAGCCGTTTTTACTTTTTCTTCTCTCTGCGAAGCCACCGGACTAGTCCGGAGATCATACCACCAGACCATGCACACTGGTCCGGAGCTCACTCTAGATTCAAACTCAGGCACCGTCGGACTACTCTGCTTGGTCCGACGCCTTGGTCCGGAGCCAGGGTGCTCTCTGAGTGAAAAACTACTTCTCTTTTTCAAACCACCGGACCACTCTCCTTGGTCCGGAGCCCTGGTCCGACGCTCTGGTCCGGAGCCAGGGGGCTTACTGCATGAAACCAAACTCCTGTCTTGAAGCGTCGGACTAGCCGTCGGACTAACCGTCGAACTAGTCCGGACCACTCTCCTATGGTCCGACGCTTTCCAGACAGGTAGTCCGGAGCTCCTCGAACTGAGATTTTGCCTAAGTCAAGGACCGTCGGACCACTCTCCTATGGTCCGACGCCTACTTGGCAGAGTGGTCCGGAGCCTTTTTCTCCCCGTATTTCAACTGTTTTCGCTGAGGTTTCTCAAGGGATTTTGCTCCTACCATTTCTAGGGTTTACCAAGGGCTGAAAGCAAGGTCTCTAGGACTAGTTATGACAAGTGTGCATATACCCACTCTCCTAAACTCTACTAGGTCAAGCTACTAACCTCATACCCCCCTTTATAGTACGGTCAAAGGAAAAACAAACTTCTAGCTATACTTAGTGCCCTTCTCAACCTTATGGCACTAAGAACTAGCCTAGTCTTCAACTTGTATCTTCATCCTTTGCAACCAAAATGATTTCCATCTTGGGGGCATGAATATCCATTAAGCCCATTCAAATTGCATCACTAATGACCTAACATAAACAACTTTGCCTCTGCAAAACACACGTTAGTCATAGTGACCTAGTATTGTCGTTAATCGCCTAAACACAAGGGTCCATGATTCTACAGCCTTCTCGCCAAGATCCCTCGGAGTCCAGGGTGGTTGTACACCCTCATCGTCACCATAGCGCGTCCTGTGTGCCTGGCGGCGCGCACCGAGGACGATGCCTGGCGGTGGCACCAGCGCTTCGGGCATATCCACTTCGCCGCCCTACGCAAGATGGGGGCGCGAAGAGCTGGTGCGTGGACTGCCCGTCATAGATCAAGTGCAGCAAGTCTGTGAAGCCTGCCTCGCCAACAAGCAGAGGAGGATTCCCTTCCCCAGAAGGCGCTCTGGTGTTCCACGGAGCCGCTGCAACTTCTCCATGGAGACATCTGCGGCCCCATCACAACGGCAACCCCGAGCGGTAACAAGTATTTCCACTTGCTTGTCGACGACTACTCACGCTTCATGTGGGTCTCCCTGCTGCCGTCCAAAGATGCCGCGGCGACCACCATCAAGAACATCCAGGCCGCTGCGGAACGCAAGACCGGCAAGAAGCTCAAAGTGCTGCATACCGATCGTGGTGGAGAGCTCGCCGCCACTAACTTCGTCAACTATTGTGCTCAACTCGGTGTTCGCAGGCAACTCACGGCGCTGTATACACCGCAGCAGAACGGCGTCGTCGAGCGTCGCAACCAAACCGTGGTGGGCATGGCCAAAAGCATGATGAAGGCCAAGTCTCTCCCTGCTGTGTTCTAGGGGGAGGCGGTGTCGACGGCGGTCTACCTGCTGAACATATCATCCTGTAAGGCGATCGGGGGGCACAGTCCCTATGAGCTTTGGAACGGGCGCACGCCGTTGGTCCAGCACCTGAGAACGTTCAGCAGCATCGCCCACACGAAGGTGACCACGCCTAACCAGAAGAAGCTCGATGACCGTAGCCGCCGCATGGTGTTCATCGACTACGAGCCGGGGTCCAAGGCCTATCGGGTCTATGATCCCTCGACACGACGCGTCCACATCAACCGCGACATCATCTTCGACGAAGCAGCGTCGTGGGCGTGGCCTGCAGCGGATCCTACCGAGCCGAACGACTTCACCATCGAGGAGCAGGACCACTTTGAGTCCTCCGTGATCACCACCACAAGAACGACTACGGTGGTCTCCCTTGCATCAAGTGCGGCTGTGTCCCCAGCTCTAGGCTTGTCCGGGGCTGGTTCACTGGTTGTCTTCGATCCTCCATCTGCAACAAGCCCCGCAACACAACCTCCAGTGGAGTTCGCATCCCCACCAGGAGCCAGGGTGGAGGACTACCTCGACGTCGATCACGACGACGACGCTGATCACGACGACGACGCGTCCGCTTTCCCCGCATCAACAACATTCGCGGGGAGGCTGAGACGCCCGGGCTCGCCCACCGTGAGATCGAGGAGCGCTTGCTGCTGGCGACCGATGTCGAGCCGACTTCCTACGACGAGGTGCCGCTTCACGAGTGCTGGCGCCACGCCATGCTTGACGAGATGACCTCCATCGAGGCCAGCGGTACATGGAGGCTGGTGGAACGCCTAGAGCACACCAGGCCTATCGGTCTCAAGTGGGTGTTCAAGGCTAAGAAGGACGCCTCCGGCATCGTCACCAAGCACAAGGCCCGCCTCGTCACGAAGGGCTACGTGCAGCGACCGGGCATCGACTTTGATGAGGTCTTTGCCCCCGTCGCGCGCCTAGAGTCCGTGCGGCTCTTGCTCGCGCACGCCGCCTGTCAAGGATGACCTGTCCACCATATGGACGTGAAGACGACGTTACTGAATGGGGTCCTTCAGGAGGAAGTGTACGTTGATCAGCCTCCCGGCTTCGTCCTCCGCGGTCATGAGAGCAAGGTGCTCCACCTCGTCAAGGCGCTGTATGGGCTGCGTCAAGCTCCACGGGCGTGGTACGCCAAACTGGACAAGTCCCTCATCGGGCTTGGGTTTCGGAGGAGTGCCTCAGAACATGCCGTTTACCTGCGCGGAACTGGAGTCAGCCGGCTGGTGGTCGGGGTCTAAATCGACACCTTCAAGGACCAGATGAAAGCAACATTCAAGATGAGTGACTTGGGGCTGCTCCACTACTACCTTGGTCTGGAGGTTTCCCAGACTGAGACTGGCATCACCATCTGCCAGACCTCCTATGCAGCCAAAATCCTGGAGACGGCGGGACTGACAGGCTGCAATTCCAGCGCAACGCCAATGGAGCCACGTCTGAAACTCAGCAAGGTCAGTTCAGCTCCAACAGTTGATCCTACCATGTATCGCAGTGTGGTTGGCTCCCTGCGGTATCTGGTGAACACAAGCCCAGACTTGGCGTACTCGGTGGGCTTCATCAGCCGGTTCATGGAGAACCTAACCACTGAGCACCTTGCAGCCATGAAGCGAGTACTGCGCTACGTTGCGGGTACACTGCATTTCGGCTGCCACTACAAGAGGAAGAAGAATCCCCAGCTTGTCGGCTTCAGTGACAGCGACTTGGCTGGGGACATCGACACACACAAGAGCACCTCCGGCGTCCTCTTCTTCCTGGGCGACAACACCATCACCTGGCAATCCCGGAAGCAGAAGATCGTGGCTCGGTCTTCGTGCGAAGAGGAGTACATTGCTACGACAACAGGAGCTTGTCAGGGAATGTGGCTGGCGCGGCTGCTTGCTGAACTCAAGAACGAAGAAGCCAGCGGCATCACTTTGAAGATTGACAATCAGTCCGCCATCGCGCTCGCTAAAAACCCTGTCTTCCATGATCGCAGTAAGCATATAGATGTTCGTTATCATTTCATTTGTGAATGCGTGGATGAAGACAGGCTATCGGGACGACAGAGCAGCTGGCGGACATCTTAACTAAAGCTCTGGGGCGTGAGCAATTTTGTGAGCTTCGCTCTAAAATTGGTGTGGTAGATGTACAGAACATACACTAGGATTAGGAGGAGAATTTGTTAGTAATCCTAGCACATCAGCATAGCATATCTATTTCAGTTTGCATGCACACGAGGACTGATCTGTGGTGCCCGTGTGCGTAGGAGGTCGTGGCCGAGACTCGCTCGCCATGAACTAGAGCATGCAAGCCATGGCCGGCAGTTGCGGCGCATGGGGATGGACGTGCGCACACCGCGCAATCGTGTGCGCCGTGGCTTGCTTAGCTCCTCTCAGTATTCCAATAAATAGCAATACAATCACTCAGAAAAGCTGCGCTTTTGCGGCACCAAACTTCCTGTGTCCAGTTCGTTCTTTGTTCCTACTCGCCGTGCTCGTCTTGTTCACCATCTCCGGCGCTCACCGCCGTGCGAATTCCAACAATTATGAGTTGTTTTGGCATAAAATTCCGAAGGTAAAATACAAACTTCTGTTAAATCAAGCCTAGCTGTCTTACTGTTTTTGCTATATTTTTGCAGAGCCAAACCTTTTCCTTTGGGCACTAGAGATAAAGAACAGCTGCTAGTTTGCTCGGCTACTGCAATAGCAGAACTATTATTCATATGCGAATCTATAATTTTGTCCTTGCCTCTTGTTTCTTCGATTGGCGGTGCTTCATCCTTTTCCTCACTATTAGCCGACAATTTGATAGTAGCCGGCCTTAATTCTTGTTGTGCAAAAACAGGCTTTATTCCCTGACTTACAAGGCGGGCATCGAGTCTCTCTCTAATATCTTTGCGCATTTGAGCATCATAAGTTTCGAAGGCAGTTCTTACTTCTCTAACAAACTTTCTTTTAAACTCTGAAAATTGCTGTCATAGAATGATCATATATCGAACCAACTTGTTGCGTACAAGGAACATGTAACTGTGGTTGGATATTAGGATGGGTTTCTAAAAATAATTCATAGGGAATATCGTCAATTCGGGATGATGTCGGAGGTGCACTACACGCTACACGATAATATGGAGGTGTATTTGTGCTTGGTAAAAATTCATTGACCCGGCCATGATTTGCAAATGTGGCCGAATCATGTGTATTATGTATGGCATAAGAGGACGAAAATCCAAATGGTACTCTCTCCAGTCTATTAGCATTTTGCGTAGCAACTGATGGGTCAAAATAATTGTCCGGAATATCATTATTTCGGACATATATATCATGCATTGGCGTGGCTTGTTGTGTAACCAAAAGCGGTGGAAACATTGCTGACGAGTCATATGGCAAATTCTCTCTATTTGAGTAACTAAAATAACTGGTCGAACTAATCTCATTGATTTGGCAATTATGATCGCTCATCGGCATATTAACTTGTGGTACACTAGATTGTGTATAGATTACCGATGAATTGAGAGGCACATATTGATGAAGAGCGTTACTAAAATTATCAATATTTGAAGCATTAGCATCATTCAAAAAGGGCTGTGTCCTACAATTATTATATTGCATTGCAAAGCCTCGTGGATTAAGACGGCTAGTAAAAGTATGATATAGTGCATCGTCACTTCCAAAAGTAACATCATCATCCAACTCATAAGCCATATGAATCGCTTCAGGAGGAGAAACAGATATGCTTGCAGGGCAATTTACCTTGTGTTCCGTGTAGATTATCTTCAGCAGTACGTGGTTGTCTCCAGCAGCACGTGTCCCCCAATCTTTTCCTCCAGGCTTGACGACCTCTACAACAGCAGCACGTGGGACGGATCGGGCAGCAGATCGATGGCGAGGTGTTGCACTCTGCGTCAGATTTGATAATGATCTTTCCGGCGCAAGATAAATCTAGACTCCAATGAACGCAATCGGCCTTCTGGCCAAATGCGGCGGCGGACAAACAAATGCGATCGGCCAAACAAATGCGATCGGCCTCAAGGCCCGATACAAGATCGATCGGTGAACAAAATAATACGAGATGTCTAACAAACTGATCGATTCCCCAGGGAAGTCGCCAAATTATGTTGACAACAAAAATCAATACACAGAGTCGTCAATGAATGATTGCTTTGTTTTCATAGAAGGGTCATGACTAGTTTTCGAGCAAACTAGTAAAGAGATAATTATGCTCCGAGTAAAGAGATAATTATGCTCCGATTCGCTGGAGCGCGCGGCTTATTTGCGGGTACAGATCTAGATATGAAAAGTAAACTAAAGTTAAAGAAAAGAATAGATTTGTTTTTGACGATGTTGGGATTCCCTCTACCGGCCTTAACCCCATATATATAGGGTCATCTGGACTTTGATTTTACAATTTGTTTCCTTTTATAATATGGTAACTAATCTATCTAAATGTTGAGTACGTGGACTCTCTCCCTAAACAATTCTTGAGCATCCCTGTGATGCACGGCATGTACATCTTATCTACGATCTTCCATCTGCTAAATTCCAGCGCAAATTCTCTACTGTTTGCAATCCAAATCGCCACGGCCAGCACGTGCCACCAAAAATTTCATGTCTCACGTACTCGCACCTGCATGTGTTAATAAAAAAGATCTATAGCACGACGTCGGCTATTATTACCAACATTTCTATTTTCAATGCAAATACTAACCAAATCCAAGGTAGCAGAATAAACAAAATAAATCAAACATACTATTATATTCGGCTAAAGTTCTCTTTTGGTATGAATATCTTCTTTGTCAAATATCAAATATTAAGCTAATATGAACCACGATTGTATACAACCGGCTTCAACATGCTAATTAAAATCTGTATGCCTAAAGCATCCTGATCATTCATTATTGTTTTTCTAAGTTAAACTAATCAGCCATAAGTAATATTGGCAAGCCGATTAATCATTTTACAAATTATGAATACTTTATCAATTATAACCAAATTTTATAACCAAGCCGAATTAAACTTGAATTTAACTAATCCGGCCAAACAAATTGCCTAAGCATACTGTATTACGTAGGCTATAAAAATGGGTCAAATTTGGTTATCAACACCTCCCTAGATTTGGAGGAATGATTTCCAAACTGTTACCTACAGGCCCTTGCCTTCGACGCGTCAGACCACTGCCCTTTTCTGTTACAGACCAACATAAGTGCCACACCAAAACCAAGGTTCCACTTGTCCAAGTTCAGCGACTACCAACAAACTGAAGGACTGGAAATAGCGACCAGAGGGGATGAATAGGAGCCAAATCAAATTTCTTTCAGAAGAAGTTGACCCTTGTCCTAAGCACGACCCAAGGCACGAACTAGGCTCATGACCCACAAGTGGGTGGATGCTCTAAGAGATGTCCTAGGAACACATCGGAGCTATCCACGAACCCGGAGAAACAAACCGCAAAACGAACGGAGAAAAGCAGCAACCTGAGAAGGCTTCGGACCACTTCAGTCTGTACCTCCGGACCAATGACCAGTTGTCCAGTGGCTGGTCCAACGCTCTCCCTCCGCCTCACCAAAACGAGCAGGAAGCACCTGACCTTCGGACTCGGGCTCCGGACTGGTCCGACGCCACCTTCGGACCAAGGAGAGAAGTCCGGTGCTCACCCTTCCCACTGCCAAAACTGTGAAGTGAGCACCATGCCTCAGGACCGGACCTCCGGACTACCCCGTCGGACTAAGCCGAGTGGTCCGACGCGTGACAGAATCCCTCAGCAGAGCCACCGGACCACATGTCAAAGGTCCAGAGCTCAAGAACCGAGTGGTCCGACGCTTACGAGCAGAAAACTGTTCTTCGCGAAAACGGATTTCTCTCCGTCCAAACTTCCCAAAACTCAACCAAATGATCGCCAACTGCAACCAAACTTTGTAGGCATGATCCTAGTGCAGTTGGGGAGCTATCTCGAAAAAATCATCACTCAATTTGGAGAGAATAAACGGGAACACTCGGATTTGGGGGAGAAGAGAGCAAAATGAAGAGTGCCACAAAGAAAACGCCCAATCTACGTACTCGTGAGGTTTGAAGAGAATTCCTTCGGTGCAAAGATGCTCCTCACGAATACGAACAACTTGGTTCAAATGGATTTTGCAAAGCGACTCCCTACAAAGAGAAATCATCTCGGGAAACAGAGAGAGCAAAAGCAAAACGCGAAGAACACAAGCGAAACGGGGACACGATCATGAAAACGAAGCCACCATGGCTTATGGATGTTACAGCCTCCGATTCCTCGCAACAAACTCAAGTTCTTACAGAGGTTGGTGAAATCAACCTAGGGATCTCATGAACTAGAGAGAGGGTAGAGAGAGAGAGAGTCGGGGCAAAATGATTAGGGTTCGAGAGATGGGATGAGGATACCCCTTCATCCCCTATTTAACAGGGCTTTTGCTATTTCCCAAAGACCCCCTAGATATATGACCGAATTACCTAGCCCTAATACATTGTAATCCAAGTCGATAACTCTCAGCCACTCGTTTGAATGGACGGCCCCGCTTCCTGCTAGGAGTTGCCGTCACCTCGACGCGACTTCCAGGATTCCGCCACGTGCCATCCCCGCTTCCTCGGAAGATCCGCCCGGGTTTTGAGGCCCAAACCCGCGAAACCCGCCACCGGTAGCTTTGGGCTCAACTACTGAACCCCGAGTTTTGAGGCCCAAACTCGGAAACCGTCCTCGGATGGTTTTGAGGCCCAAACCACCAAACTGCTCGACACGAGCCACCTTGTCTTCGCCCGGTCGGACTCCGAGTCCCATGATCCTCTGCTCGACCCGCTCGTTGCCGTCTTGACTTGGTCAACTCGGTCTACCTACATGTCTTCTCGCACTCGCCGGTGCCAAGTACTAGCCACCACAGCTAGTCCGCCGGTGCCCATGGTCCCTCAGTCCGAGCCTTGCTTCCGCCCTTCACCGCTCTCAGTCTATCGGCACGGCAAGCCTCTACTCGACCTTCTCCACGCCATTGACTACTGTCACTAGGCATAGCACCTGCACACTACAAGCCGATAGACAGGCACAGGCACACATTTGCTTTCACAAAGAGGTTAGGGTAAGCCACTCAAAACTGAAACACTGAGGTGTTGGGCAATCACTCATCACAAAACTGAACTACATGGGTACTTATCCACCATGTGTTCGCAATCCCCCCCTTGATGAGTGCATTGTCAACACAAGTGCATTTCAGATTTGAGCCACAAGGTAAAGCTCTCCAAATGACCAAACAACTAAGAAAGCCAAAACAGGGTCACTTGAGAGAAGCAAAACGAGTCCAAAACATGGTTCCCAAAGACATGGGCAATGACTCGACGCAACCAAGCAAATCAAAGCTAGCCCTCAAGAAGAGGCAGAAAACGGGCTCAACACCGCTAGCAAGTCCAAGATACCAATCACAGATCTCAAAACTCGAAATACCAAATGAAGCACTAAGAGATCCCAAAGATACCAATTAAAACTCATAAGGCTCAAGAAGCCAATCGAAACCTGTCGGAGCCACAAAATAAGCTAGACCCTCCAGAAGAGGCAACGACTCAACACATCTAGCAAAAGCTCCCCCTGAGCAAGATACCAATTGAATGCCTATTGAAGAGCCAAAACAAGATACCGATTGGAACAACTTTTAAAGGCTCAAAAACTCCCCCTTGACCAAAGACGCTCTAAACCGAAGAAACCAATGAGATGCACTCTATCTCCCCCTTGGAGGTAGATGGCTGAAAATTGAATGAAATGCACATCTCTCCCCCTTGGTGACACATGTAGCTCATCAAAAACACAAAACTCAAGATCCGGCCACAAATGCCATGATATGCAAAATGAGTGCAACAAGCTTCATACATAGAGCTTAGACAATGAATAGATGCTCTAAGTGATGTGATTATGTGAGAATAGGAAAAGCTCTACGTGCCCAACAAAGACTCAGGTTCAGCTAAAGATCACTTTAGAAGCCAAAATAGAGAAGATTACATGTGTGAGCAAGGAATGGGTATCACCTCCTAGGGACAACTAGACATGGCAAACAAGATAGGATCTATCTCAAATAAATCTCATGTATAGCAAGTAGAACTATCCCTAGCAAAGTTCATACAACAAGCCAATGAACCAAATGAATAAATTTTTCAAATTTCAGAGTTTCGCAGCCAAATTTTAGTTTTAGGCACATTTAAGTTGTATGCGAGTAGTTGTAAGTAAAGTGATGCCGCTTACCAACCGGGTGAAGTCAAAGGACTTGACACACCGGTTTCGGTCATACACGACACCGCTCAAGTTCCACCCATATGGGAAGCAGTCTCGAACACACGGTGAAGTTCTCACAATGCAGACCCAACTCGATCTTTCCAATTCACAAAACAGAGAGCACTTTCATTTTAGATCACTTTTAATCATGGTGCTCAAAGGTAGTGAATGAAACAATGAAGAGCCACAGTTACAAGCTATATACAAAACAACCAAGAAGGATCTTGAAAAGCCTACACACGCTAGTGCCATTTCAAAGGTGACATGGGGAATTAAATTCAGTTTAAAGCTTTTCTAACTTAGCTCTATTGCATATCAAGAGATCAAAGAGAGGCTAAGTTAGGCAACACCATAGACACATAAAGCACCTCAAACAGATGCACAATGCGAACACATGGTGGATAAGTACCCATGTAGTTCAGTTTTGTGATGAGTGATTGCCCAACACTTGAGCGGTTCAGTTTGAGTGGCTTACCCTAACCTCTGTGAATGCAGAAACATGTGCTTGTCTATCAGCTTGTGGTGTGCAGGAGCTATGCCTAGTGACAGTGGTCAATGGCGTGGAGAAGGTCGAGTAGAGGCTTGCCGTGCCGATGGACTGAGAGTGGTGAAGGGCGGAAGCGGGGCTTGGACTGAGGGACCATGGGCGCCGGCGGACTAGCTGTGGTGGCTAGTACTTGGCACCGGCGAGTGCCAGAAGACATGGAGGTAGACCGAGTTGACCAAGTCAAGACGGTGGACGCGCGAGTCGAGCGGAGGCTTAGGGGACTCGGAGTCCGACCGGGCGAAGACAAGGTGGTTCGCGTCGAGTGGTTTGGTGGTTTGGAAATCAAAACCATCCGCGTCGGTTTCCAAGTTTGGGCCGCAAAACTCGGGGTTCGGTAGTTAAGCCCAAAGCTACCGATGGCGGGTTTCCTGGGTTTGGGCCTCAAAACCTAAGCGGAGCTTCCTAGGAAGCGGGGATGGCACGTGGCGGAATCCTGGAGGTTGTGTCGAGGCGACGGCAACTCCTGGCAGGAAGCGGGGCCGTCCATTCAAATCGAGGAAGATATTTTCCAGAGCTTGGACTGCAATGCTTAGGCTAGGTAGTTCACTCATGTATCTAGGGGGGTCTTTGGGAAATAGCCAAAGCCCTATTAAATAGGGGATGAAGGGGTATCCTCATCCTATCTCTTGCATTACTCTCTCTCCCACCTATTCCTAGGTTTTCCCTTCCCTAGCTTCTTCTTGCTTGAGATCCACCGTGTCATCGGTGTAAGAACTTGTGATTGTTGCGAGGAATCGGAGGTCGTAACCTCCGTAAGCCATGGTGGCTTTGTTTTGTTGATCGTGTCTCCGTTATGCTTGTGTTCTTCGCGTTTTGCTTTTGCTCCCTCTTTTCCCGAGATGATTTCTCTTTGTAGGGAGTAGCTCTTGCAATTTCATTTGAAGCAAGTTGTGTGTAATCGTGAGGAGCTTCTTTGCACCTCATGAGTGCGTAGATCGAGCGTTTTCTTTGTAGCGTTCTTCGTTTTGCTCTCTTCTCTCCCAAATCCGAGTGTGCCCGTTTATCCTCTCCAAATTGAGCGATGTTTTCTTCGGGATAGCTCCCCAACTGCACTAGGATCATGCCTACAAAGTTTGGTTGCAGTTGGTGATCATTTGGTTGAGTTTGGAGAAGATGTGGAGGAGAGAAGTTCGTTTTTGCGAGGAACAATTTTCTGGTTGTGAGCGTCGGACCACTTCCCTTCTAAGCCCCAGACCATAGCGAGTGGTCAGGTGTTCTTGACCTTTCCCGTGTCAAGTAGCAAGGGGCGTTGGACCGCCCTCCGCACCTCCCGGTTTTTGAGCTCTGGACCTTTGACGAGTGGTCCGGTGGCTTTGCTGAGGAACGCTACCATGCGTCGGATCACTTTCCTTGGTCCGATGGGGTAGTCCGGTGGTCTGGTCCAGAGGTTGGTAGCTTACTGGACTTCTTGGTGAGTGAGCACTGGACCAGTCTCCCGTACCACCGGACTAGTCCGGAGCAGGTTGTCCGGAGGTCGGGTGCTCCCTACACTTCTTTGTCTCGGTTTGGCCAGCGTCGTACCATAGCTCCGGACTACTTGCCATAGTCTGGTGGCTCTGTCCCATCTGGTCTGGAGCTCCCTGTTGGTTGCAGTTTTCTCCCGTTTTTCCTAAGTTCTTGCCTCTTTTCCCTAGGGGTTGAAAACCTGTATTTTGGGGTTTCCGGTGATTTTCCTCCACTGCCGGTGAGCTCTCTTTTTCACTGCCGTTGAGCACCCAGCAACTAGGTTTGGTTTTTGGGAAGAGTGGCCCGAACATTTCGAGAGAAATTTGAGGCTCCCATTCACCCCCTCTGGTCGCCGTTCTCGGTCCTTCAATTGGTATCAGAGCCGGTTAAGGATCATTCCACCTTACACGGTTCTTGATCCGCGAAGGCGACATGGAGCGAGGTGCTGGCAAACCTCCGTTCTTCGATGGAACAAACTTCGCCTATTGGAAGGTGTGCATGTCCGCTTACCTCCATGGGATTGATACAAAGTATTGGGAGATTTGTGAGAGTGCTGACTATGTGGTTCTTGGCGCTCGGATTAATGAGCTGCAAATCACGCAACATGCGTCAAACGCAAGAGCCGGTAGCATCCTCTTCTCAAGTTTGTCTCTTCCTGAGTTTGAGCGAGTTTCGAGTCTCACTACGGCACGGGAGATCTGGCAAACACTTGTGCGATATCATGAGGGAAACGCTCAGATGAAGTCCAAACTCTTCGACATGTACCGTAGAGAGTACGAGAACTTTGCTCAGTTGGCCGGTGAATCTGTTGACGAGATGTTCACTCGCTTCCAATCTATTGTCAAGAAGATGCGTGCTTATTGAGCAAACTTGCCTTATGATGATCATGACATGGCTATCAAGCTTTTGCACGCTCTTGATCGGAAGGTATGGGAGATGAAGGTGGCTGCCATTCAGGAGTCACCAGGCTATGATGCCCTGACCGTGGACGAGCTATTCAGCAAGCTCAAGTCCTCGGAGATTGACTACCAGACCCGGGCCAAGCTTGAAAACCCGTCGAAATCCTCTATGGCGTTGGTTTCTAGCCCTGGCGGTACGTCTTCTTCCTCCTCTGACCCTTCACACTCTTTGTTCGCTTTGTCTTTGATTTCTGTGATAGAGGATCAAGAGGAGGCTCTTAGAGATGATGAGCTGGCTTTGGTCATCACCAAGTTCTCACGGTTTCACAACAACCGTTTGAACCGTCAGCGTGGTGGCTCAGCCAAGGGGTGCTACCGTTGCGGTGATGAGGATCACTTCATCGCAAACTGCCCCAATAAAGCTGTGGGCGACTTCACCAGGCGCAAGGACAAGCGCGAACACCACTTCGAGGACAAGCACAAGCCCAAGGGTGGCTACCACCGAAGGTCCTCCAAGAAGGTGATTGACAAGGTGAAGGCCAAGCACCGAGCCTTCCTCGCCTCCCTCAGCGACATCGATGCCTCCTCCGACGGAGGTGCTTCTTCAAGCGATGATGAGTCGAAGGGAAAGGTTGAGGACAAGCTCAACGACCTATGCTTCTACGCCGACGCCAAGCACGGTGGCTTTTGGACCATGGCGATTGAAGAAGGAAAGGTCGGCAAGCGCAAGGAAGGCCCCGACTACGACTACGACTCAGACACACCCGAGGTACCACCCACCGTCGAGTCCCTCTCTCTCGAGATTGAGTCTTTGAATGACACCTTGATGAGTCAGGATGCTTTGCTCAAGCGTGCCGCATGCGAGAGAAACGATTTCAAGGCTAAGTATCTTAGCACGCTGCACGAGCTAGAGTTTGCTAAGGCGTCAATGGTGGTTACCGAGGAGGTAGAGTGTGATGCTTGTGCCATCCACATGTCTAGTCTTGTCACTCTCTAGGACAAGTATGACACTCTACTTGAGGAGGTCAGTGAGCTGAAGGCTAGGCCTAGCTTACTTGGTGCGTGCAAGTCTTGCTTAGGCTTTCTTTCTGAGCTAGCACAGAGAGATGCTAGGATTGCTATGCTAGCGAAGGTCAGCTCAGATGGCACTAGAGAGTCGGATCGCTTTGAGGCTTTGGAGCTTGAGATCGCGTCGTGCAGACACGACAAGATGCGAACCGAGGAAGAAAACACATACCTTCGGTCCATCTTGAGCTGGGTGTCTTGCCGAGAACCGCAGTTGGGGATGATGCTTAGCCAATGCAAAAGGGCTGACAGCACGGGAGTAGGCTTTTCTATAGGTAGGAAGGACGATAGCTTGTTCGGTAAGATCGGTGAGTGAAGTGGTTTGAGCATGAGTGAGAAACCCACCATACCTCCCAAGTTTACCAAGATCGCCCCACCTAAGCTTACCAACCCCTCTGAGTTTCCTGTGAGAGATGGTGTGTTTGAAGAGCCACCCCAAACCACTCCACAGAAGCAAGTGTGGATTGCCAAACCGAACGATCTTCGCAACCCACTTGACACACTGCCAGACATCTCTAGTGATCCCCTTCCTAAGAAAGCTAGAGCCACCCAACCCAACAAGAGAGTGTCTACCAAGAGAGTGGTGAGGTACCATTGTGAGTATTGTGAGCGGGATGGGCATTTGGCTGAGTTTTGCTATAGGAGGAAGAAAGATGATCGGAGGCAGGTTGAGTTGAACAACCGTGACATGTACCACCCACGAGTTGGGGTGCGTGAACCGGAAGTTTAGAGGCGCACTTCTAGGCCTAGAGGTACAATGCCTCAAGGTGTTAGGCCTCAGGAGGCGAGACCACGCGGTAGTCGTTCCCGGCGGGGTACCGGTCGTGACCCATATGACTACGGGCCTCGTGGCAGTAGCTTTACTCCACCCTTCTCTAGCGGACCACGTTTTCCCTATCATGGTGATCGCTATTCCCCCGTGGGGCAGGAGATGTTTGGTTTTTCTCCTAACCCATTTTTTGGGCAAGTGGGACAACTTGTAGGAATACGAGGTTGCTACGCTAGTCGGAAAACAAAACTTTTCGACCTCATAAAACAGGATCTACTGCTAGTTATAGGTTACGGGATTACCACTAGACGCGCAGGTGCAGCGGAAGACGACTTGATGTAGTCATGCGCGTCGCAGCAGGCAGTGCAGTTGCGTGGTCGTCCGTCTCAACGTCCCCTTCGCGCGGTTCGTCCTTGTGCTCCAGATGCAGCACCTCCGAGGAATCCCACACGTACAGGGAGGAAGCGTTGCGCCTCCGGACTGCTAGGTCCGCGAGGAGCAAAAGGCACGAGCGTGGGGAGGCGACGGCGGCTGCCAAAAGGCGTGGATCAATCTCGCCCCGCGCCCACCCCTTGCTTATATAGGCGTCCTGACGAGCTCCCACATTGGAGGCCCATTAGTAACCCTAAACCTAGTCTAATTCGGGTCCAACACGAATTAGGCTTCCAGCCCTTTAAGCGTGCGACCCTATGGGCTCACGCATACATAGACATGGCCCAAGTACTCTTACTCGACCAATAGTTGATAGCGGCCTCTAGCAAGGCGTGTCAACTCCTATGCATACGCTATGATCATATCAGACGAACCACTATGACCATGTACAAGTTATTCCCTTTGCCACTCGATATATGGTTCAACTCGTGGGTTAACACTTAACCCAAGCACGGCCATGCATTTGTTGATCCAATCACATGAGTGATCTAGTGATATCTCTCTCACGAAGAGAGGGGCAAATTCCATCTTGATTGTCTATGTCTCATAGCATGTTTCCCGACCACCCAACGACCACCTTTATAACTACCCAATAACGGAGTAGCGTTTGATAGTCCCTAAGTAGATCGTTTCACATCTTGAGTACATACCACAATCTCAGGTCTAAGGACATAACATACATGACATGAATAGAGACTTTCTCTTGTTGGGTCAGTCCAGCCTACATGTCTCACATGTGCCCACATTATTAGTTTGACATCTCCATGTCTATGACTTGTGAAACATAGCCATCAACTAATACACGTGCTGGTCTAATATTCAAGTGTGCTCTTACAAGAATGCCGACCAGGGACAACTTTTAGAATAACCATTCAGGTAATTGAGTTCCACAAACAATTCACATAATCGTCAATCAATACTATTTGTCTATAATGGATATTCAAAGAACACTTTATTAATCATGGATACAATCGGAATATAATCATCTACATGATTAGCTCTAGGGCATATTCCTAACACAACTCTGGTATCCTTCACAGTTTACTAACCCTAGTGTTGGTCCGTTTGCTCACCCTATATCTTTTTATTCATGTAGGAAGGAGGACTGGAGGAGACTTGGCTCGTGGATTCCGGATGCTCACGCCATATGAAAGGAAGTGTTAAGTGGTTCTCCAGCCTCGACCCAGTGCACCACATAGAGTATATCACATTCGGGGACAAGAGTAAAGGTAAGGTTGTCTCCTGGGGGTCCATCCGAGTCAATTCGTCTTTTGTCCTCAAGGATGTTGCTTTGGTTGCGAATTTACATTTTAACATTCTATCGGTTTCGCAACTTCTTGAAGATGGTTTTGAAGTGAGCTTTAAGCCAAACTTGTCTCAAATTTTGGACTCTCCTGGTGAGCTTGTTTGCCGGATTTTACCCTTCGGGAAGGTTTTCTTGCGGATTTTACTATCTCTTCTGAACCTTCTCGTTGTCTTCTTGCCGGTTCTTCCTCCGAGCTTTGGAAGTGGCATAGGAGATTGGAACATTTGAGTTTTGATGTGCTTGCAAGGCTTAGCTCAATGGACCTTATCCAAGGATTGCGAAAGCTAAAGTTCGAGAAGGATTTGGTGTGCCATCCTTGCAGGCATGGCAAGATGGTTGCCGCTTCCCATCCTCCTGTGACTGAGATAATGACCATTCGACCCGACGAGCTCTTACACATGGACACAGTTGGTCCAGCTCGGGTCAGGTCAGAAGGAGGAAGGGGTATGTGGTTGTAGTCATTGATGACTACTCGAGGTACTCTTGGGTGTTCTTTTTGGAGAGTAAGGATGAGACTTTTCCACTTGTTCGAGATCTGATTTTGAGATTGCAATATGAACTACCTAAGAATGCCATAAGAGCTATCCGCAGTGACAATGTCACATAATTCAAGAATGCTCATTTTGCAACTCTTTGCTCTTCTTTGGGTCTCGATCACCAGTTTTCCTCACCTCACACTCCCCAGCAGAACGGTGTCGTTGAGCGCAAAAATCGGACCCTTGTTGAGATGGCCATGACGATGCTCGATGAGCATAGGACTCCTAGGAGGTATTGGGCCGAGGCACTCAGTTCTGCTTGCTATGTTTCCAATCGCATTTCCTCCGAGCTTTCAAGAAGAAGACTTCTTATGAGTTGCAATTTGGGAGACCACCCAAGGTAAGTCACCTACGGGTGTTTGGGTGCAGGTGCTTCATCCTCAAAAAGGGCGGTAAGTTGGATAAATTTGAATCACGGTCTTCTGACGGTATCGTTCTTGGTTATTCTACTCACTCTCATGCTTATCGTGCACTTAACCTTGAAACTAACCGAGTGATGGAGACTTGTGAGATTACCTTCGATGAGACTATGCCCTGTGTTTCCACTGCTTTTGAGCTTGCAGGTGATGACGAGGTGAACACCAGCATCTTTGTGGAGGAGGAGCAGGATGATGCCGATTGGGGTGATCCCAAGCCAACTCCACTGTCTGCCCCCGTCGACCCTGCGACGTCCACTTCGGCTCACGGTCCCGATCCGACTACTTCCTCTACATGGGGGCCGTTCGAGAAGCTTCCTCAGTCGGTGCCCATTGCACCTGAGGGAGCTCCAGCTACTGTTGAGGGGGAGGCCACTTCGTCTAGGTAGGCTCCCCGCCACATCCAGCGGCAGCACCCGCTGGAGAACATCATCGGCGAAATTGACCGTCGAGTCACACGATCCAGGTCCTATCTCTCACTTTGCTCATTCGGCTTTTGTCGCTTCTTTTGAGCCCCGAGATGTTGGACACGCTTTGATGGATCCGGATTGGGTTAATGCCATGCATGAGGAGTTAGAAAACTTTGACCGAAACCGCGTTTGGGTCTTAGTTCCTCCACCACCTAGTTGCCACCCCATAGGTACCAAATGGGTTTTCAAAAATAAACAAAGTGAAGATGGGGTGGTAGTGAGCAACAAGGCTAGGTTGGTAGCTCAAGGCTTTTGTCAAAAGGAGTGAATAGACTATGAGGAAACCTTTGCTCCCGTAGCTTGTTTCAAAGCTATTAGAATCCTTCTAGCTTTTGCGGCTTCTAAGGATTTCAAGCGTTTTCAAATGGACGTTAAAAGTGCTTTCTTAAACGGCTACATATAGGAGGAAGTTTATGTTAAACAACCTCCCGGTTTCGAAAATCCCAAGTTTCCAAACCATGTTTTTAAACTTCACAAAGCTTTGTATGGTTTGAAACAAGCACCTAGAGCATGGTATGATAGGCTAAAAATCTTTTTGCTTGCTAAGGGTTTTAACATGGGATCGGTAGATAAAACGTTGTTTCTCCTCAAGCAAGGCAAAGACACTCTCCTTGTCCAAATATAGGTGGATGATATCATCTTTGGTGGTTCTTCTCATGCTCTTGTTGACAAGTTTGCAGATCTTATGAGCAGGGAATTTGAGATGAGCATGATGGGAGAGTTGACTTTCTTTCTCGGGTTGCAAATCAAGCAAACCCGAGAAGGGACGTTTGTGCACCAAGGCAAGTACACGAAGGATATCTTGAAGAAGTTTGACATGAGCGAGGCAAAGCCCCTCTCGACGCCTATGTCAACTACTACTGCCTTGGATGCGGATGAGGAAGGAGAGGCGGTGGACCAGACCGAGTACCGAAGCATGATCGAGTCGCTTCTGTACCTGACGGCGACCCGGTCGGACATTCAGCTTGCCGTTTGCTTGTGTGCACGTTTTCAAGCGTCCCCACTGACTTCGCACAAGCAAGCGGTGAAACGCATCATGAGGTACCTGCGATTCACTCCAGAATTTGGTCTTTGGTTTTCCACCTCTTCCTCTCTTGTGCTTTGCAGTTACTCTAACGCTGACTTTGCTGGATGTCGTCTTGATCGGAAGTCCACTTGTGGGACTTGCTAGTTTCTCGGGTCTTCTTTGGTTTCTTGGTCTTCTCGCAAGCAATCTAGCGTGGCACAGTCAACGTGCGAAGCTGAGTACGTTGCCGCGGCTAGTTGTTGCTCTCAGTTGCTTTAGATGATTGCCACTCTAAGAGATTTTGGTCTTGAGCTTACTAAGGTGCCTCTGCTTTGTGATATCACGAGTGCAATTAGTGTGGCTAAAAATCTCGTGCTTCATTCGAAGACCAAGCACATTGAGGTCCGCTTTCACTTCTTGTGTGATCATTATGAGAAGGGTGACATTGACCTCCGGCATGTCGAGACCCAAAACCAGCTTGCTGATATTCTTACTAAGCCTTTGGATCAAGCTGCGTTTTCTCGCCTTTGGGGCGAGTTGGGTGTCTGCTTTCCTTTTTAGAGGAGGAAAGTTTTGTGTATCATAGTTCTTTCTGGTTCTTTTTGTCTTTTCTTTGTCCTTCTTCTCTATTGGTGTCATTGCATTTTGCATCTCATTTGTATTTGTGACATAGTTCATTTTAAGCTTCATATCTATAGCCAATATAATGAATCTATGCTCTGTTTGAGGTGCTTTATGTGTCTATTGTGTTGCCTAACTTAGACTCTTTTTGATCTACATGATATGCAATAGAGCTAAGTTAGAAAAGCTTTAAAACTGAATTTAAAATCCCCATGTCACCTCTGAAGTGGCACTAGCATGTGTAGGATTTTGAAGATCCTTCTTGGCTGCCTTGTATATAGCTTGTAACTATGACTCTTCTTTGTTTCATTCACTACCTTTGAGCATTATGATTAATATCTAAAATGAAATTTCTATCTGATTTGTGAATTGGAAAGATCGAGTTGGGTCTGCATTGTGAGCACTTCACCGTTTGTTCGAGACTACTTCCCATATGGGTCGATACTTGAGCGGTGTCGTGTATGACCAAAACCGGTTTGTCAAGTCCTTTGACTTCGCCCGGTTGGTAAGCAGTGGCATCACTTTGCAAACAACCACTCGCATACAACTTAAATGTGCCTAAAACTGAAAATTGGCTGCAAAACTCTAAAATTTGGAAAATTCATTCAGTTGGGTCATTGACTTGTTGTATGAACTTTGCTAACGGATAGTTTTACTTGCTATACATGAGATTTCTTTGAGATAGATCCTATCTTGTTTACCATGTCTAGCTGTCTCTAGGAGGTGATACATTTTCTCTGCTCTTGTTGACACCGTTTTTCGGCACGTGTCAAATGAGCTAAGACTTGCATTGATCGGTAGCTGTTTTCTATCGGCATCGGAAAGTCATCAGTCAAGTTTACCAATGAGAATTAATGTTGCAAGAAAGATAAGTTTATTGCCGATGGGAGTTGGACGATTCTTGCCGATGAGAATTAATCGGTGAAGACAAGTTACCAGAAGTACAAGGTTGCCGATTGAGAAGTATTGCCGATGCCGATGGGCATGGAGTGCCGATGGGCACAGGGTAACGTGGCGGTTGACGTCAGCAAGGGATTGCCGATAGTAATAAAAGGAAGTTGTGGATTGAAGAGTCTGCCAATGGAAAGTTTCATCGAAGAAAAGATATAAGGAAACTGGCGATCTTATGCCAGTATCATTATAGAAGTCTGAGTCTGACTCTTGCACGAGTCGTTTGTTTCCTTAAAAATAGAGGTGTATGTTTAGGAAAATAATATTATTATTTGGGTCCGACTCCTGCACGAGTCAGTTATTTCCTTTAAAGTAGGAGTTTGTTTTGGAAAGGTACGAATCGTGTCTGTTTACAACTCCTATTGCTGGAGTATAAATATGTACCTTTGGGTCGTGAGAAAAAATACAATCAAGACATCAAACAAATCAATTACTCTTATTTACTTTCAATGCAATTTACCCTTTTATCGCATTAGTTCTAGTCTATTTATGAGTTCTTCAAGCTTCGACGGGCTGCATCACCTTGATCTCCGTCAAACCCTTGCAAGTTCCGCGTAGGAGTTATCTAAGCCTTAACATCCGGGCGCATCGCTGTTGTCTCGTTCAGCTCTGCTCTAGTTATCCTGATCAAGTCTAAGTCTTGACATCTGGGCGTATCGCCGTTGTCTTGTTTAGATCTTGTTCTAGTTATCGTCCTTGTCAATTAACTAGTCAAATCGACTGGCACACCTTTGGATATCGAATTCGGGTAATAGCCCGAGGTGTTCGCAGATCCTGACGCTTTTTGTGTCAACATCTCTTTTGGCACACCCGGTGGGACCATTATACATCTATCAT